>OU342736.1:507099200-507780008 GCA_910589765.1 Avena atlantica | reverse complement strand
ACAAAGCGTCACCAAACATAGGTGCCATTCTCGGTACAATTCGCTCTGAGGCTCGGGATTGGGCTGCGGCTGGGGCGACTGGCCTTCGCGGCCTGCTGCCGGCAGCCTAGTAGGCCTAGTGGGTTGAGTTGTACGGGTGGCGGCTCTCTTGCGCTTGTATATATGTTGTACATAACTCACTTTTCCAATCAATGAATCGAAACGCAAAGCTTTTTGCATTTTCGCAAAAAAAACTGCCAAACAACCTATGAATGGGATTAGCACCCAGATTTTCTTAAAGTCCAATGTTATTACATGAGAAATAAAATCTCATATGCTGCAAAACCACAATAAACAATGACATAGTCAGCAAGACAATATGAAGTAGACTGAAATTATTTTTTAACTCCTTCAATTCCAACATTACAAATGTTCATAACAATAATTCAATCTTTTTAAATGGAGCAAGGCCTCTGAAAACATATTGGCTGATGCATAAAATCATGTATATTCATTCGCACTTGCAGCCTGTTTGGACTACTACCATCAAACGGCTTGTTGACAAATATTGAAAAAAATGCAGAAAGAAAAATACAGTACCATCCATAGCAAATCTGGCATGGTCACTTATTCAAGATCAAGCGAAAAAAACCATGCAGTAAACAGAGTTAACTCTAGAATCAATAAAACTGAAGGAATTAGGGAATTAAGAGAAATCATGATTAGGGAATTAACCTTGCGGATAAAAGGTTATGGACAAAGGATAAGGAATAGAAGAGTTCTCTTATAGTCTTACATATTTTGTGGTGTTTTGGCAGATAATAAGTGCTTTGCAGGTAGAACAGAATAGACCCAAGTTATAGAACACAGTAGCCACAAGAATATCATATGTCCATGCATGGAATTCTTTACTACCTTTAGTTTTATGAACTGAAGAAGCATTACATATCTGGCTACCATGCTCTGACTCAGATGCTAGGAACAATCCAAGTTGCTAGGCAGAGATAAACGTTCTTGGCTTTCACAAGACTCACTTCATTTGGCTTGGCAGATGTGGGACACCCACCACCAGGAGTACACGTTGAAGCATAGTCGGCGCGCTGCAGCACACAATCGCTTGCTCGCCCCCTTCTCTTACAATGCTGCATTATCTGTTGTGTGACCCACCGACCCGTGCGTCATGGGAGTGTGGACCGCGGCACCGAGACAGGAGGGTGACTTCGCCTCATCTGGCTACCGCTGCAGGGGACGGCAACACGGAAAAGGATCTGGACAAACAATAGGTCAAAGAAGATTCATATCAGAGACAATAAGAAAATCAACTCCATGAACAATCCAAGAAGAGCAGGGTTCTTCACCACCAACGGAAATTAGTGGATTAGGCGGATCACCGAGCAGGAAAGAAATTCTGGAATCAAACATGATGGACGTCCCCTCCTCCCTCTCGCATCCTGGTATCATCCAACCGCGAGATCTGAGATGCAGCGGCATGACAGAGCGAAACGGTGCAGGGTACTGTCGGATTGAGGCGAGGCACTTGGAAATCCTGAGAGGAGATGCCGCTATTGGAGAAGTCGTGATTGGATTTTGACCTGAGCGGCCAGAAACCTAGGGCATTCAGGGGGTAGAGGGAAGTGAGGAGAGGAGAGATACGAACGAGAGTGGGGGGTGCGGGATGGAGCGGGGCACAACGCACCGACAAACAGAACCTACACAGGCCCACAACCAGCGGCACAAGATTGTCAAAACGCCCCACAGGTTCTGTTTCTGCTGTTTGCCGTGAACCTGTCCTTTGCCGTGTTCTTCTTGGTTTACACACGGTTCTTTACCGTGTTCCGGGCCTTTTGGCACACGGCAAAGGAGAGAGGCGACGGCAGCGACATCACGCTTAAGCCGTAGAATAATAGATTCGTAATACTATCTCGTTGTCGTTGGTCAATTACAGCAAAGTAGTCCATGCATCACATGCCTCTCCCGGAAACAGCGTGTGTTTGATAAGTTGTGTCGTCACTCACTGAGTCTACTCTAGTGTACTGAACGTCCAAGTGGTTTCGTTGAAATTTCGACTTTGGTTGGTTTGCGATGCAAAGCAGTACTACGAATATACTACTACATATATAGACATGTGATGTGAACACAGGAAACTGCGCTGCATGTGCATGCATGCGTCTTCCCACTAATAACTTGGTAGTACGCGTCGCATGCCCAAACATAACGGTTGTTAATTTATGGTTAGCTTTTCCAGGGAGACGCGTGCAGTAGGTGAGATCTACTTTATATTTTCTGTCCGAGTGCGACGTCAATATATATATATATATGCGCGCAAGCATTCGTAGATATGTAGTGTGTAGATAGCGCAAGCAATTGACCACGAACTTAGTGGCCATGTCCTCCTTAGTGGTGGTAGGGATACTTGTAGCTGCAGTGGCACTGATGTCGCCGCTGTGTCCACCAATCTCTGCTGCCAGAGCGGCAGCTGGGGCGCAGCAGGCTCTGGGGCCTGTGATCGGGAGGCCGGGGTGCGAGACCAGGTGCGGCAACGTGAGCGTGCCGTTCCCGTTCGGCCTCGGCCCGGCGAGGTGCTCGGCGCCAGGCTTCAACCTCACCTGCGACCATACCACCCGTCCTGGCAAGCCTCGGCTGCTTCTCGGCAACGACGGCATCTTCGAGGTCAGGGAGATCTCTATCGAGCACAAGACGGTGCGCGTGGTCACACCGCCTATCTTCAGTGGCGTCACGAACCTTAGCAGCAGCCCCGGTGCCGTGGTGAGAAGATCGTGGGGCGGCTGGGACGTCGACGACCGGTACATGCTGGATCGTGGGCTCTCCGGCTCATCGTGGACATTTGGGTCCGTGCTAGCGGTCGTCGGGTGCAACGTCGAGGCCACGCTGCACAGCAGCAGTGCTGACGGGAGCAGCTACGGCGTCGGTTGCACCTCCAAATGCCCTGGCGACCGTGCGCTCACCGCCCAAGATGTGTGGAACTTTACAGGTTTCTGCAGCTCCACCATCGACAATTCTAACATATATTTTGACGTGGAGCTCAAACGGCTAAAGGGAGACCGTGGCGCCATCAACGACAATCTGCCCGTTTCCGTGCTCATCGTCGGTAGTGATACCTTTGGAATTGATTTGCCGGAGAGGGCGGTTCATCTGATGAATCTGGATGGACCACCAGGCCCAGGGTCCCTTATCAAGCCAAAGGAGGATGAAGATGATGATCAGCTGCTGGTCCCCCTGATACTCCGATGGTCGTGCGATCACGGCGGATCCTGCATCGCCTCTATCAGTTCCAACAGCCACTGTAATCCAGCCCAGGGTGTAGGGTTTTTCTGCACGTGCATCCCAGGATACGAGGGTAACCCTTACGTCACAGGCGGATGCCAAGGTATACCCAACCTTTTCCACTTTCTTTCCATCGGGTATAGTATTTACTATATTATCAGAGCTGTATTACTATCATCTATTCATCTTGGTATTGCTTGTGTTATCGCAGAGATTTCTCAAATCTAATTTTGGCTTGATATTAATGCAGAGAAATGCCTTTTACCAAAATATAAATAGTTGAACGTTTTAAATTCTGGATTTCTATATTTCAGTCTCAGTTTCGTGAAAAAGCATACTCGCTTGTTTCTTATCGATCCAAGGTAGTACGCCTATTTCTAACCAAGTTGACCATGTTGTATGCATGTAGATGTCTGCAAGCACCCACTAGGAGTACACAATGGAAGTCGTTGCATCCGGAGCCCAGGTAACCACCGCGACATACCAAACTTATTTTGTAGTAGATGCACGTACGCAATAAAGATGCTTGATTGTTTGTAAGATGTCCGTCCGTCGTCTATGTGTGATTGTTGCTGCTGTTCCGATGGTCATACATATCCGATACATGAATTATTTTGTTTACAATACTCTCTTGTGCAGTTTCTTTAATTTACAACCTTTCTTTTCTCTAACGTAAGTACATGACCAATATACTATTTTCTACGGGGCAGTTATGTGATCGTATTAGGTCACACACATCATGACAATCTCACACAAGATAGTCTCTAGTATGGGTTTGGGGAATGTGCAACTTGAATTGGGTTTGACTACTAGTATTCCTTTATTGATGATCTATTGTTATGCATGTCTATTTTATCAGCCAGCCTCTATTGTCTATATATTTCGAGCATAGATCTATATAAGGACATATGGGGTTTATTTTTTTAAAATCATACATCCAAAATTTTCTGGCTTCGGTGGAGGTTCAGTTTCAAAGCTTATAATCGACCAGGTCATTAGTTGCAACATTAATTATACTATATATTAGTCTATTTAATTTCTAAATAAAAAACATATTGAAGATATATGTACGTGTTAATTTTTGTAGAACTTCGAATCGAACAAATATTTTAGGGAACTTTTTATAGAACACATATCTTGTAGCTAGCTATGTATTGCATGGAAAACGTCTTCTCTTTGTTCTTTCAGACGTCATCCAACTTTGCTTGGTTCTATTTGTTTCTTAGCAAGTCTAGATATAAGCCAATTATAATTCAATCATAATTTATTTTGTCGTTTAATGATGAGAGTATAGGTATAACATGATCTACCTATATATTTTCAGGTATAAGCATAATTATAGGAGTTTCTTGTGGGGCCGGTCTCATACTTTTAGTTATCATCGCAGTCTTCATTTCAAAAAGATTGAAACGTCAAAGGGAAAAAATGTTAAGGCGGAAGTTCTTTGAGAAAAATCATGGACAATTATTGGAAAAATTGGTATCTCAAAACTCTGGCATTGCAGAAAGGATGATAATAACTTTGGATGATCTAGAGAAGGCAACGCACAATTTTGATAAGGATCTTGTGGTTGGTAGTGGAGGACAAGGTATTGTTTATAAGGGGATTTTATCAAACCAACATATTGTAGCCATCAAGAAACCAATGAGAATGGATCGAAGGGATATTGATGCCTTTATCAATGAGGTAGCGATATTATCGCAAATAAACCATAGAAATGTGGTTAAGCTCTATGGTTGTTGCCTCGAAACTGAAGTCCCGATGTTAATCTATGAATTCATATCCAATGGTACACTTTCTGAACATCTTCATGTAGAAGGACCAAAATCGCTGTCATGGGACAACAGGTTGAGGATAGCCATTGAAGCAGCCAAATCTATTGCATATCTTCACTCAACTGCCTCAATACCTATCATCCACAGGGATATCAAGTCTGCTAACATACTTCTTGATGACAGTCTAACCACAAAAGTTGCAGACTTTGGAGCTTCAAGGAACATTCCGATTGAAAAATCTGGATTAACAACAATGGTTCAAGGTACCAGAGGATATTGGGACCCTGCTTGTTTCTGCAGTGGACGGCTCACGGAGAAAAGTGATGTTTTCAGCTTTGGGATTGTCCTCATGGAACTTCTAACCCGGAAGAAACCATATTCATATTTATCCTCGGATGGTGAGGCTCTTATTGTACATTTCAGTACTTTGTTTGCACAAGGCAATTTGTTGCAAATATTGGATCCACAAGTTGTGGAGGAAGGTGCAAAGGAAGCCGAAGAGGTGGCTACTCTTGTTGTAGCATGCATAAAATTTACACCAGAAGATCGTCCGACCATGAGAAATGTTGAGTTGACACTTGAAGGCATCCGATCATCTCAGGCGGGTACTTTGGATAACACTGTGGCCGAGAATGTTTCTGAAAATGACATCTCAATAGATGTATTATATGATGTTGATAGAAGAAATGAGATATCCACAAGGAGGTATAGTATGGAAGAAGAGTTTGCATTGTCTGCAAGGTATCCTCGGTAGTTTTAGTAACATCATACTAGATGGACACAACCGGAATTTGTTATTGGTTATTTATGTCATTTCAGCTAACTGAGCTCGAATGTGCCCATCATTTTGACGAGCTCCGGTGGCACACCTTTGTTGTATTTTTATTGTTGTTATGTAACCTAGCAACTGTAATTTAAGTTGCTCTTGTCCATGCCCATACACTGCAGATTGCTGCAGATATTGTTGTAATATATTATATTTGAAGCTAACTTTTGGCAATATAATCCCTAGTAGAATGGATATTCACCTCGGCTCGCAGGTGCAAATGCACCCATTATGAAAAAAGCATATTTTGAAATGTCAAAAATAAAAAATTCCTCATGTACATTAGAACATTTTATGTTGGTTCACAAGTTTTCGGGATGAAAGAAAATTTTATGTGTCATGTATAAAAAAGACAAAATGTGTCATAGAAATACGACTATTCACATGCCTTTTTTGTATTTTTTATACACAACACATAAAATGTTCTTTCAGCCTCAAAACTTGTAAACCAACATAAAGTGTTTGAATGTATATATAGAATTTTGTTTCGAAATTTTTGTCATTTAGAAATATATTTTTCCATAATGAGTGTATTGGCACCTATGAGCCGAATTGCCGCCTCTGTGAACCGTTATTATAATTCCCAACATGCAATTGTACAAAATATAGAAACTAAAGTAGCAAAAATATTGGGTATCTAATAATTTAACATTAGCTAACACATGATTTCCATGAGTAAGTCGAACATAGACATTTCTTACTCATCCAAGCGGTGGGATCTTTGCCTCTACCTTTGTAAGTACTGATTTCTTCATTGTCTTTTGTTGCCTGGTATGGACTCTTGAAGAAAAGAATCGGATTTCCATTTAGTGCTATAGAATTGTGGCTTCCTTTGGTCATGGAGAAAGTGACTTGGTCATCATAGGAATATTGTCAAAGTTTATGGATGTTGTCTCGAGATATAAGTACCATTGTTGGCCTACAAGTTCATTTCGAATGGAAACCTTTCTGACCATCTGCATAATGGATTACCAAGATCAATACATTGGAGGGATAGGATAAGGATCTCAGGTGAAGTATCCAAAGCTATTGCTTACCTTCATTCTGCTATATCAGACACTATTATACATAGAGATATCAAAATCTTCCAATGTACTGCTTGATGATGCTTTGACAGCAAAGGTATCCGACTTTGGTGCTTTAAGGTACATTCCTAATGATCAAACATGAGTAAAGGAAACTGATGTGTAAGGAATTATAGGATATCTAGATCAAATGTACTATTCCACGGGACAACAACCAGAAATGGGTGATGTTTATATCTTTGGAGTCTTTCTCGTCGAGTTGCTTATGAGAAAAAAAACCAATCAGGTAGATGCCAGATGAAGGTGACACACTTGCTATGAATTTTGTTAAATTTCTAGAACAAGGCAATCTTGTGCACATACTAGACTCACATGTTATAGATGACGGAAGTTGCAGAGTCAAAGAAGTAGGTTCTCCAGCTGCATCATGTTTAAAATTGAAGAGGTAGGAGATACCAACCATGAGGCACATTGAGACTCAACTAGACGGCTCCAATCAACCAATGATTGTGTCCTGCAAGATTTGGGAGTAGAAGAAAATGAGATGAACTATGTTGCACCAAGTTATCCAACAACCAGAAGAAGTGCAAGCTTGGAGGAAGTGAGCAGAGAATATAGCCAAGAAGAGGATTTCACATTGTTGCTAGATACCGTAGGTAAGTCAAGGAAGGGTGTTGGCTTGTTATTGTTTTCGTGTTTCTTAATTGTGGATAGTATATTTTTACTATCTAATGGGGTGTGTAATATAGATTTTTCCATTAATATCAAATCACTTGAGGTTCTGTAGACATGTGGTCATGCAAATCATGTCTTAGTCATATTCAATATATTACATATCCAGTGATACAAATATCATAGGGTATATAATCATCTAACCTTTATTGGTGTCATCTCATACCTTGCACATTAGAACATTCTCACCGAGGATACTAGTAGTAAGTTCGTTTTTCTTGTGATCTAGACTCAACACTGAAATACTGATAGACAAATAAGTACAAAATTTATTAGCAAATCTAGATGTAACAATTTTTACATAAATCAATACATCCTAACAACTTTTTAGCAACGACAAAACTAAAAATTCTAGTGCCCACCGCATAGAAGTGGCATCTAGATGCATATGGGAATCTTAGGATATCCTAATCGAGGAGCTTTATCAATCAACTTGTTAATTTAGTGTATTGTTTGGACTTTTCGAGGATAAAACTACCTATAAGTACATCTAGAAAGCCGCGACGGCATTGGACTGGCAGTTCAGACCAGGCATGCATATAAGAACGATTTATAGGACGGTACACACTTGCTTTGCTTTCCGGCATGTTTCTCGTCAAACCTTTCCCGCATTCATGGTTATTCTCTCATGAGTCATGATATGATATCAGACTTAATAAACCAAATGCAGCTCTGCTGGATCGTTTCACGCGTTAGGTAATCACTTGTGAAAGCATCGTCCATATTTCGTACATCGTCCATATTTACACGCTCTGGGTGATTTCATGAGTCACTGAGGTTATGCTCTCTCGACAAATTTAGTTTGCTTTTATGGCATGCAGTGTCGTCTCATCATGCATGCATGTTGCCTAATGTGATGCATAAAACTATAAATGAGTAGAGCTTTGTATGCATGAGTACATTAGAAGAGCCTTGTACGAAAAGAGAACAAGAGATACACATACAGATATTGCATGAGGCGATACTACCGGGTAGGCTTTGTACGGTTCAAGCCTACCCTCCAACTTTGCTAAAAAAAATTACACTACAAAAGGGAGGGTGGACCTTGGTGGTAATAAACGCCGAGGCACAAGCCAAATCATCGCGCTCGCGTTAGCTGTGGCAAAAGAAGCTTTCAGAAATAACTGTAGAAAAAGTTCATTGGCAACATCCGAGCTAGAACCACACACGACGTGCCTCGGTACATAACAGAAGAGGGTGGAACTTAAGTGCCATGTAACTGCAAGATCCGACGCATTATTCTGCCGTGTTTTGTGCACCTTTTAGCACCAAAACAGTTAATGGCAACTAAAGATAACAAATCCTTTTTCTAATATTATCAGATTGGGATTTACGGTTGTTTAACATTTAAAATTTGAGTAAATAGCACCGGAGGTCATAGAACTTGTCCCACGCGTGCAATTAAATCACACATCTTGTAAAATAGACTAACCGGTCACACAAGTTGGCAAATGCGTGCATCGTAGGTCACAAACTGCTTAACTGGCCGGTTTTTAACACAACACATCACGCGTGTGTCACAGTTCGGTCAACATAGCACTTACAATTTTACAAAAACTCCCTCAAGTTTATCTGGCCGGGTTCAGTTGAAATTGTATTTTTTAGATCAGATCACATTAACTACGCGAAGTCAAAAAAAAAAGTTCACGTAAGGATTCACGTCTCACGTGACGAGTTTTTTTTAAAAGCTTTTTTTTAACCGGACGGTTAAGCAGTTTGTGACCTGCGGTGCACGCGTTTGACAAGTTGTGTGACAGGTTCGTCTGTTTTATAAGTTGTGTGACTTAAGTACATGTGAGGGACAAGTTCTATGACCTCCGGTGCTATTTACTCTTTAAAATTTCATCATTTTATTAAAAAACAAAAAAACCATTACATTACCCTTTGATCATTATTGGACTTTCCTAATGATTCAGTTTTAAAATCAAGAAAAATAGAAAAGACCAATAATTAAAAGAGGGGTTAAACTGACTGCCAAACGTAGGTGCACTAATTTTTGTCCTTTGCTCCGTTGACGGTGGTAAAGCTTTTGAGCATCTCTTTGTTCTACAGGGAGACGATGACGATCTACCGCGCGGTGAAACTATAGAACCTTGGCTATTATCTTTTGCGTGTTGGGTCTGCACGACGTTGGCCACCATCTTCCGTGCGATGGATCTGCACTGCGCTGCTGACCTCACCATGAATATGAAAGAGACATATACATGATTAAAGAAGAGAAGAGGAACGACACGAAAGATGATATGTAGATTGGTTGAAGCCTTACCCTTTGATGCGACGAGAAAGTTCAAGCCTTATCTTTAAAAGACTTGTGACCACATGTGTTGACAAAGGAGTTATTAAAATAATCAGTTACACACAGTAGTACTACTAGTAGACAAGCACTTTTTTTTTAGATTTAGTAGACAAGCACCTAATGATGTACATGTACCGTGCTAACCTTTCATCCATCATTGAGGTAAGGGTTACCGTTGTAACCCTCTCTGCTGCATTGGCACGAATACCCTCTTATCCTTGGTTTGCAGAGGCTATTCTCTTTGAAATAGGCTTTCACCCCGTTTAATAAATAAAGCACACAGGTGAGACCGCTGCTGGGCCAGACAGCACAACGCCCAAAGGAAGGACCAAACACTGTTGGGGCCGAAACAGCACAAGCAAAAACCCAAGAAAACTGACAAAAGAAGAAAAAAGAAAGAAATGCAT
The DNA here is from genome assembly GCA_910589765.1 of Avena atlantica. NCBI lineage: Eukaryota > Viridiplantae > Streptophyta > Magnoliopsida > Poales > Poaceae > Avena > Avena atlantica. Next base: position 507,769,683 of record OU342736.1, on the reverse strand, counting down.
GACAGCATCGGGTCGACCACCGATGAAGACGCGCGACCGCTGCGCCCTCCGAGAAAGTCCCACCACGCTCCTATGACGATGAATTGTCGTGTACCAAGCATCACCTTCAAGAAGGGGGACGACGATGACGACCCTGCTGCCCGGACTACTCCTAGGATTTCCCCCGGTACACGCCGGGGAGTGAGAGGAGGATACATCCGGCGCCCTTCAAGAAGGAAGGCGGCACCCGCAGATGTCGCCGCGCCGGAGCCAGCCCAACCGACAAGAATTTCTCCCGACCTCCCAAAACCCAAACCCCAGTCAATCCTGGCAATCCACCAACAAGCCGACCACCAACATGCGCCAAAACGGTCTTGCCGTCATCATCGGAGTCTCGCCATGGCAAACACCATGACGTTGGCCGGCGCGAGGGACCCCCCCCCCCCCAAAGACAAGGAACAACGGCGTTGGTACCGCGTGGGAGGGAGCGACCTCCACTGCTAGGGCGGTAGCAGACCGGACGCAGCAGCAGGAGCATACCAGGCCAACAAGGCCCGACCGAGCCCAGCTCGGGCTCGTGAAAAGCCCCTGCCGCCACGCTGCAGCAGACGCATTGGCATTGTCGCTCCTCCTGTCTCGAGGCGTACCCCAAACCACCCATGGAGGTGACCAGAGAGAAAGCCAGTCCGCCCAAGCCCAACCTAGGGTTCGGAGCCGCCGACCAAGCTCGTCTCGGCCGCCACCGCCGCCAAATAGCAGCGCCCTCGCCCTGCCGCCATCCAGAACACCGCCGGAACCCCGCCTGCCGAAGAACACAAGACGCCTTCCGGAGCCACCTCCGCCGAAGCGACGCCGTGCGGACCACCTTCTGGGGTCGCCGCCCCGGTGTCCATGGGCTCGCACCCAAGACAGGTGCTTTGCGTGACCTACGAGGCGGATGGAATAGGGCTGGCGGACCCAAGTTGGTGGTAATAGCACGGCCGCGAGGAGGAGCTCGACCTCCACCTCCACCGCCAATGGCGGTTGCCGTCCGAACGCGGCCACAGGGGCATACCAGGCACTCGGCCCGGCCGAGCCTCGGAAGGCCCGTAAAGACCCCGCCGCCATGCTGCAGCAGCGCCACCGCAGCCGTCACCACCCTCCTACGCGCCCCACCCCCACCCCACCACCTCCAGCGAGAGACCGCCCCGCACTAGGCCCGCCCCAAACCCAGATTGGGACCAAGAGGGCTCGGATCTTGGCCAGCAAGAGCTACAAGGGAAAGGGCCAGCCGGGCACCTCCCTGCCGGCCACCGCCGGCATCACCGTGCCGCCCCCGTCCAAGGCCAAGCCGCCGGGCCCTGTCGCCGTCCCCTAGAAGAGGACACCGAGCAACCCCGCCCAAGCTGCCACCGACACCAGAATCGAGCAGCCTGGGCCACGCGAGGCGAGCCACCTTCCACTCCCTGCCTTGCAGCCCTCTACGCCGAAGACCAGCCGCCGCGACCCCTTCCGCCGCCGCCCGCTTCCACGCAACCACGCCCTGCACCAGCGTGCCGCTCCGCCCAGCCCGGCCTTCCCGCGCGACCTGCCGCCGAGGAGAGGGAGAAGAGGCCCCGCTGCCGCCGACACCTGCCGGGCTTCGCCCGCCAGCGCGCACCAGCGGCAGCGAGGAGAGGGGAGGAGGGGGTGGCGGCCTGAGAAGGACCTAGGGTTTTTCCCCCAGTCGCTCGCGGGAGCGACGCGGGAGGGAAAGTTGATTCTCCTGTTTGGAGCTTCCTCCTTGTTGCCGCAGAGGCTATTCTTGCTGGTGCAGATGCCAGGGCACTTGATATATTTGTGCGATCTCACGTTCGCCCGCTTCCATTTGTCCAGACGCGGTTGCAATTGCAAGACCTCCCACCCTAGGACAATGGGAACATCCAGCCTCGGGGGAGGGGCATATGTCGTTGTCGATTGGCGCTGACGAAGCTAGGAAAAGACGTGACCCTTACTAAACTACCCCTCTTCAGCGACGAACACGTAGGAGCGCGGCCTTGTCTCAACCCAGCCATTACTGCGGTATATCCTATTGATCCACAACGATTAGGGCACCTCGTCTCCACCGCCCATGCGCTCAAAAGGATTCTCTTTAGAACCATCGCCTCCGTAGAATTCAAGAACTCGGCTAGTCTATATATGCTATCAACAGACCACATTAACATCCACCAGAGAAACGACTAGTCTATATATGCTATCAACAGCAGATAGGAGGATCATATGAGCTTAGCGCAGGTGATCAACTCCTCCATGTTGTTGAAATCCCTGAAGAGAGTCACCTTGAAGCCCTTCTGCTTACTGATGTACTTGAAGGCGAGGACGTCCCCAGCCCAGAGCTTGATCTTCGACACAAACTCACTCTAGCCCTTCATGAAGTACATCTGCCCCTCAAACATTTGCAGCTTCACACCGTACTCATAGAAGGAGGAGGTATTCAGGGGGAGAGTGCAGACCTATTGCCTTATCTGCAGCTGCTTCAGCACAACCGCCTCCGTGCTTTCTGGGAGCTGAAGTGCAGTCAGGTCCATGGCCTTGATCCGATGGGTACATACCTTGATGCACCAAAGTCTGCTACCTTTGCTGTTAGAGTATCGTCCAAAAGTATGTTAACTGATTTGATATCTCTATGGATGATAGGTGTTGAAGTTGTTGAGTGAAGATGAGCTATAGACTTGGCAGTTTCTGTTCTATTCGCTGCCTGTCGTCCCATGACAATGATTGTGCTCCTTCAACATGAATATGATCATGGAGGGTCCCGTTGGATATGAGCTCATAGACCAACAATGGGACTTCTATTTCAAGGAAACAACCATAAAGTTTTACAACATTTCTATGGTTGATTTGTTATAGTATGGCAACCTCATTGATAAACTCCTCGATCTCTTCTTGAACCACCTTCTTTGGCTTTTTGATTGCCACAACATGGAGGTCTGACAAAATTCCCTTGTAGACAGTACCATGCCCACCGCCACCAAGCTGTCGAGCTTTGTCAAAGTTGTTGGTTGCTTTCTCTAGCTCATCCAACGGTATGATCATTCTCTCTAAAATATCAGCTCTTTGAGATACCAAATGTTGTAACAATTTCCCACGGTTTTTCTCAAAGAACTTCCGCTTAACTATTTGTGCCCTCTGACATTTCAATTTCTTGGACACGAAGAATCCTCCTAGCTATAACCAAAAGTATAATGCCAAATCCACTGGCAACTCCTACAACTGCGCTCACATCTGAAAATGTACAAACAATAATTAAGGTGGATCCGATCCATATCTCACAATAAGTGAAATGGTTTTTTTTAGAGCAGTGAAATGGGAGTTGAGGTTGCCTTGCTCACCTTTCACTAGTGCAGAACGCCCCATTGGTCCCGGTTGGTAAGGGGCATTAGTCTCGGTTACCCAACCGGGACGGGGCAATCGGGACTAAAGCCACAACCTTTAGTCCCAGTTGCCCCACCAACCGGGACAAATGGGGGTACACGTGGCCGCGGCAGAGGGCGAGGGGGTGGAGCAACTGTTCCGGTTCGTAACACGAACCGGGACAAATAACCTTCTGCCGCGGCAGAGATTTTGGCACATTTCTCTACCGCGGCAGAGAATTCATTTTGGCAACTTTTGTTGCGCGGCAGCATTTTGGCCACTTTTTGTGCCGCGGCAGAGAATTCATTTAGGTTGTTTTATTGTTTATTTAGTGTTTTGCACTCATCAATGAAGGAACCATTATATTACACAAGATCATCATGACAATATTACATTCGATACACGGATCGAGTTCATGCACTACATACAAAAGTTGCTCTTTTTACAATCCCTATTGTCTATACACAGCCGAATAGTATTCCCCTTTTGGGTTTAGGACTTCTGCATCCAAGAATCCCGCCAATTCCTCCTGAATTGCTCGTACGCGATCCTTTGGCAGAAGACCGTCTCGTAGACGTTCGATCTGATTTAAAAAAGGAGTCAGCCTATATGAATGAACTAAACACAATTTGATTGTAATTAAAAACTATAGAAATTGTTTACGTACGTGGAGTTGCTCTAAATTTCTGCCCTTCTCATCGCACGTCTGCCGGATGTACTCGCAAACATAGTATCCACATAGATTGTTACCTGGTCCCTGCGTCAGGCACTTTACGAGAACATAGTTCAATCAAAATAATAATCAAGCATGATAATAACTGTATCAAAACTAGAATCAAAGAGATGCGCGGATATAGCTAGTGGTGCTTACATCTAGTGCTTCAAATGTAAGCTCCGCTTTCCAAACACCCCTAGCCTTGTTGGTGAACCATTTCCAAGCGCTTCCCGGCAAAGAAACGAATAAAATAAGTTATTAATTACTTGATATCATAAAATTTAGGAACGTTGCCGATATAGTGTCGTAATGATTAGAATTACCGCTGGAGAAGCATATGCATGTCCTTCCACTGCTCAAGGGGTTTATGTTTCGAGTCCATGACTAGTACACGCCCTTTGTCTAGTTTAATGATTAACAGAATATAGTGGTAGTTGTGAATGCATAACTAATCAATTATATACTTAACATCGAGTAAGCAAAATAGAAAGTGTATACAAGACAATAACACTCACTCGAAGTTGTAAGGAAAAAGTATTTCCCTTCTGGTTTCTTGAAACCTTAACGCGTGTACTATATTATCCTCTGTATCCTGGGGGCTTGTTTTGAGGTTAGCTTGATGAACCCAATATGGGTCAATGAAGCCAATGTCATAGATTTTTCCTCTGCTGCATTCGAGAATCTTTATTCTGCATATTACAGTATGATTATATACATGCAATAAACAAGGTGAGATAGCTGGAGACTAAATTAATTACAGAATTAGTACTTACAGACAATAGGCACTGATGATCGATTTGTCCAAGGCGTCTTGATTGAATAATTGAAATAGTTCATCAAATTCAATGGATATCATGTCATCTATATCTTTCCCATAATGCTTTTTTGTAATCTTCAGAACTATCCAGTTAGCCCCGTCCTTTGTGGAATGCATGTACCAGTTATGCAATCTTCGCATTTTTTTGGAAGATTCTTTACCTCCTCAGGTTTGACGAGTGGTTTTTCGTACTGGTATTTGTATGCTACTTCACTCACGGGGAAGTACTCTAACTGGGATCAGTACTGGGCAATACTCATACCTTGAGCAGCGGCAGCTTCTCCGTATTGTGCAACTACCTCTGGATCATACTGCTCTTCGGCCCCATATTTGCTCGACCCCACATTGGTATGGGAAATCACCTTGAGAGGGGCGCAAGACTGTTTTGCTTGTTCTCCGAGCTGGGCAACAGATTTCTCGCTTGCATCAGTACTGCTCTTCGAGGCTTGTTGTGCCGCATGTGACTTGAGAATAGAACGCTCATAGTCTGATGACACCTTTGGCTCGGGTTGATGAAGAGTCTTTAGTATTTTCAACACTCTGGCTTTTTCTTCTTTTGTGCTGGGGAACTCTGGCTCTTTCGGCCGCCTCAGCTTAGCGAAAAACGTTGTCGTTTCCGCATCAACGATCGCCGCAGTCTCCTCTTCAGTACAGTCATAAGCTCTCTTGGGAGGAACCTTTGGTAATTTTGGAAGAGGCTCTTGTTTATGTTTCGGCAATCGCTTACCACGACGCAGAGTAGCGGTACACTTACGCTTTTTATCCTGAGGCGCCGGCGATGGCTCCCGTAACGATGGTTGTGTTGGAGACGGGTGAGGCGACGGAGCCGGGTGAGGCGACGAAGACGGCTGCCGCGGCGGCGATGACCTCGCTAGAGACGGCGGCAAAGATGGCCTTGGCGTGTGATTTCTAAGCACGATACATTCCTTTGGCCATAGAATGGTGATGTTTGTTGCGTCTTCCAGTTCAGTCACATCCCCTTCACCTGCAGGGTAGTCAAGTTTCAAAACTTCAAAGGTGGACATGATTTCATCCACCCCGACAACAGCGTAGCCCTGTGGAATCGGACGACAGTGGTAAGTTGGTATGGGTCCAATTGGTAAGGCATAGCCTACCTACACCTTCATATAACATGATGCAAATTGAAGAGCCACACATTGAGGAAAGATCTTTGTCATGTACATTGTAATTCCACTGTGTCAACTCTCCGCTCTATGGTGTCATTGCCAAACATCCGCAAAACCTGATTGGTCAACGATTCCTGCGAAATGGCTCGAGTTGTTAGAATTCTATTGCACAATACCGATCGACACAGGCACGGTACCTTACTGCATGCGTGCGCTACCATAAGGAGATAAGACCGTTGGCCACCTCCATGGCACAACCGACCAACAAAAGGCGTGGCTTTGGATTGTTCATAAAAGATGGTTAATTATATCAACATTTCATCTCAAAAGAAGTATTTTTTTTCCGGCGAAGTTTTTTACATGCAAGCACATGTACTTTTGCACTATCTTTTTATCCTCATATAAAGAACATAAATAGCTTTGGGATAAATAAAGAACTTCATAACAATCATTAAGGAGTAGGCATAAAACTGCTAAACAGCGCGCTCTGCCGAAAAGGGACATCTTCGCTGATCATGTTGACGGTCTGGTGGATCTGGAAGCAGCGCAATGCGGTGGTTTTCGACAAAGCGTCACCAAACATGGGTGCCCTTCTCGGTACAATTCGCTCTGAGGCTCGGGATTGGGCTGCGGCTGGGGCGACTGGCCTTCGCGGCCTGCTGCCGGCAGCCTAGTAGGCCTAGTGGGTTGAGTTGTACGGGTGGTGGCTCTCTTGCGCTTGTATATATGTTGTACAGAACTCACTTTTCCAATCAATGAATCGAAACGCAAAGCTTTTTGCATTTTCGAAAAAAAAACTGCCAAACAACCTATGAATGGGATTAGCACCCAGATTTTCTTAAAGTCCAGTGTTATTACATGAGAAATAAAATCTCATATGCTGCAAAGCCACAATAAACAATGACATAGTCAGCAAGACAATATGAAGTAGACTGAACTTATTTTTTAACTCCTTCAACTCCAACATTACAAATGTTCATAACAATAATTCAATCTTTTTAAATGGAGCAAGGCCTCTGAAAACATATTGGCTGATGCATAAAATCATGTATATTCATTCGCACTTGCAGCTTGTTTGGACTACTACCATCAAACGGCTTGTTGACAAATATTGAAAAAAATGCAGAAAGAAAAATACAGTACCATCCATAGCAAATCTGACATGGTCACTTATTCAAGATCAAGCGAAAAAAACCATGCAGTAAACAGAGTTAACTCTAGAATCAATAAAACTGAAGGAATTAGGGAATTAAGAGAAATCATGATTAGGGAATTAACCTTGCGGATAAAAGGTTATGGACAAAGGATAAGGAATAGAAGAGTTCTCTTATAGTCTTACATATTTTGTGGTGTTTTGGCAGATAATAAGTGCTTTGCAGGTAGAACAGAATAGACCCAAGTTATAGAACACAGTAGCCACAAGAATATCATATGTCCATGCATGGAATTCTTTACTACCTTTAGTTTTATGAACTGAAGAAGCATTACATATCTGGCTACCATGCTCTGACTCAGATGCTAGGAACAATCCAAGTTGCTAGGCAGAGATAAACGTTCTTGGCTTTCACAAGACTCACTTCATTTGGCTGGGCAGATGTGGGACACCCACCACCAGGAGTACACGTTGAAGCATAGTCGGCGCGCTGCAGCACACAATCGCTTGCTCGCCCCCTTCTCTTGCAATGCTGCATTATCTGCTGTGTGACCCACCGACCCGTGCGTCATGGGAGTGTGGACCGCGGCACCGAGACAGGAGGGTGACTTCGCCTCATCTGGCTACCGCTGCAGGGGACGGCAACACGGAAAAGGATCTGGACAAACAATAGGTCAAAGAAGATTCATATCAGAGACAATAAGAAAATCAACTTCATGAACAATCCAAGAAGAGCAGGGTTCTTCACCACCAACAGAAATTAGTGGATTAGGCGGATCACCGAGCAGGAAAGAAATTCTGGAATCAAACATGATGGACGTCCCCTCCTCCCTCTCGCATCCTGGTATCATCCAACCGCGAGATCTGAGATGCAGCGGCATGACAGAGCGAAACGGTGCAGGGTACTGTCGGATTGAGGCGAGGCACTTGGAAATCCTGAGAGGAGATGCCGCTATTGGAGAAGTCGTGATTGGATTTTGACCTGAGCGGCCAGAAACCTAGGGCATTCAGGGGGTAGAGGGAAGTGAGGAGAGGAGAGATACGAACGGGAGTGGGGGGTGCGGGATGGAGCGGGGCACAACGCACCGACAAACAGAACCTACACAGGCCCACAATCAGCGGCACAAGATTGTCAAAACGCCCCGCAGGTTCTGTTTCTGCTGTTTGCCGTGGACCTGTCCTTTGCCGTGTTCTTCTTGGTTTACACACGGTTCTTTACCGTGTTCCGGGCCTTTTGGCACACGGCAAAGGAGAGAGGCGACGGCAGCGACATCACGCTTAAGCCGTAGAATAATAGATTCGTAATACTATCTCGTTGTCGTTGGTCAATTACAGCAAAGTAGTCCATGCATCACATGCCTCTCCCGGAAACAGCGTGTGTTTGATAAGTTGTGTCGTCACTCACTGAGTCTACTCTAGTGTACTGAACGTCCAAGTGGTTTCGTTGAAATTTCGACTTTGGTTGGTTTGCGATGCAAAGCAGTACTACGAATATACTACTACATATATAGACATGTGATGTGAACACAGGAAACTGCGCTGCATGTGCATGCATGCGTCTTCCCACTAATAACTTGGTAGTACGCGTCGCATGCCCAAACATAACGGTTGTTAATTTATGGTTAGCTTTTCCAGGGAGACGCGTGCAGTAGGTGAGATCTACTTTATATTTTCTGTCCGAGTGCGACGTCAATATATATATATATATGCGCGCAAGCATTCGTAGATATGTAGTGTGTAGATAGCGCAAGCAATTGACCACGAACTTAGTGGCCATGTCCTCCTTAGTGGTGGTAGGGATACTTGTAGCTGCAGTGGCACTGATGTCGCCGCTGTGTCCACCAATCTCTGCTGCCAGAGCGGCAGCTGGGGCGCAGCAGGCTCTGGGGCCTGTGATCGGGAGGCCGGGGTGCGAGACCAGGTGCGGCAACGTGAGCGTGCCGTTCCCGTTCGGCCTCGGCCCGGCGAGGTGCTCGGCGCCAGGCTTCAACCTCACCTGCGACCATACCACCCGTCCTGGCAAGCCTCGGCTGCTTCTCGGCAACGACGGCATCTTCGAGGTCAGGGAGATCTCTATCGAGCACAAGACGGTGCGCGTGGTCACACCGCCTATCTTCAGTGGCGTCACGAACCTTAGCAGCAGCCCCGGTGCCGTGGTGAGAAGATCGTGGGGCGGCTGGGACGTCGACGACCGGTACATGCTGGATCGTGGGCTCTCCGGCTCATCGTGGACATTTGGGTCCGTGCTAGCGGTCGTCGGGTGCAACGTCGAGGCCACGCTGCACAGCAGCAGTGCTGACGGGAGCAGCTACGGCGTCGGTTGCACCTCCAAATGCCCTGGCGACCGTGCGCTCACCGCCCAAGATGTGTGGAACTTTACAGGTTTCTGCAGCTCCACCATCGACAATTCTAACATATATTTTGACGTGGAGCTCAAACGGCTAAAGGGAGACCGTGGCGCCATCAACGACAATCTGCCCGTTTCCGTGCTCATCGTCGGTAGTGATACCTTTGGAATTGATTTGCCGGAGAGGGCGGTTCATCTGATGAATCTGGATGGACCACCAGGCCCAGGGTCCCTTATCAAGCCAAAGGAGGATGAAGATGATGATCAGCTGCTGGTCCCCCTGATACTCCGATGGTCGTGCGATCACGGCGGATCCTGCATCGCCTCTATCAGTTCCAACAGCCACTGTAATCCAGCCCAGGGTGTAGGGTTTTTCTGCACGTGCATCCCAGGATACGAGGGTAACCCTTACGTCACAGGCGGATGCCAAGGTATACCCAACCTTTTCCACTTTCTTTCCATCGGGTATAGTATTTACTATATTATCAGAGCTGTATTACTATCATCTATTCATCTTGGTATTGCTTGTGTTATCGCAGAGATTTCTCAAATCTAATTTTGGCTTGATATTAATGCAGAGAAATGCCTTTTACCAAAATATAAATAGTTGAACGTTTTAAATTCTGGATTTCTATATTTCAGTCTCAGTTTCGTGAAAAAGCATACTCGCTTGTTTCTTATCGATCCAAGGTAGTACGCCTATTTCTAACCAAGTTGACCATGTTGTATGCATGTAGATGTCTGCAAGCACCCACTAGGAGTACACAATGGAAGTCGTTGCATCCGGAGCCCAGGTAACCACCGCGACATACCAAACTTATTTTGTAGTAGATGCACGTACGCAATAAAGATGCTTGATTGTTTGTAAGATGTCCGTCCGTCGTCTATGTGTGATTGTTGCTGCTGTTCCGATGGTCATACATATCCGATACATGAATTATTTTGTTTACAATACTCTCTTGTGCAGTTTCTTTAATTTACAACCTTTCTTTTCTCTAACGTAAGTACATGACCAATATACTATTTTCTACGGGGCAGTTATGTGATCGTATTAGGTCACACACATCATGACAATCTCACACAAGATAGTCTCTAGTATGGGTTTGGGGAATGTGCAACTTGAATTGGGTTTGACTACTAGTATTCCTTTATTGATGATCTATTGTTATGCATGTCTATTTTATCAGCCAGCCTCTATTGTCTATATATTTCGAGCATAGATCTATATAAGGACATATGGGGTTTATTTTTTTAAAATCATACATCCAAAATTTTCTGGCTTCGGTGGAGGTTCAGTTTCAAAGCTTATAATCGACCAGGTCATTAGTTGCAACATTAATTATACTATATATTAGTCTATTTAATTTCTAAATAAAAAACATATTGAAGATATATGTACGTGTTAATTTTTGTAGAACTTCGAATCGAACAAATATTTTAGGGAACTTTTTATAGAACACATATCTTGTAGCTAGCTATGTATTGCATGGAAAACGTCTTCTCTTTGTTCTTTCAGACGTCATCCAACTTTGCTTGGTTCTATTTGTTTCTTAGCAAGTCTAGATATAAGCCAATTATAATTCAATCATAATTTATTTTGTCGTTTAATGATGAGAGTATAGGTATAACATGATCTACCTATATATTTTCAGGTATAAGCATAATTATAGGAGTTTCTTGTGGGGCCGGTCTCATACTTTTAGTTATCATCGCAGTCTTCATTTCAAAAAGATTGAAACGTCAAAGGGAAAAAATGTTAAGGCGGAAGTTCTTTGAGAAAAATCATGGACAATTATTGGAAAAATTGGTATCTCAAAACTCTGGCATTGCAGAAAGGATGATAATAACTTTGGATGATCTAGAGAAGGCAACGCACAATTTTGATAAGGATCTTGTGGTTGGTAGTGGAGGACAAGGTATTGTTTATAAGGGGATTTTATCAAACCAACATATTGTAGCCATCAAGAAACCAATGAGAATGGATCGAAGGGATATTGATGCCTTTATCAATGAGGTAGCGATATTATCGCAAATAAACCATAGAAATGTGGTTAAGCTCTATGGTTGTTGCCTCGAAACTGAAGTCCCGATGTTAATCTATGAATTCATATCCAATGGTACACTTTCTGAACATCTTCATGTAGAAGGACCAAAATCGCTGTCATGGGACAACAGGTTGAGGATAGCCATTGAAGCAGCCAAATCTATTGCATATCTTCACTCAACTGCCTCAATACCTATCATCCACAGGGATATCAAGTCTGCTAACATACTTCTTGATGACAGTCTAACCACAAAAGTTGCAGACTTTGGAGCTTCAAGGAACATTCCGATTGAAAAATCTGGATTAACAACAATGGTTCAAGGTACCAGAGGATATTGGGACCCTGCTTGTTTCTGCAGTGGACGGCTCACGGAGAAAAGTGATGTTTTCAGCTTTGGGATTGTCCTCATGGAACTTCTAACCCGGAAGAAACCATATTCATATTTATCCTCGGATGGTGAGGCTCTTATTGTACATTTCAGTACTTTGTTTGCACAAGGCAATTTGTTGCAAATATTGGATCCACAAGTTGTGGAGGAAGGTGCAAAGGAAGCCGAAGAGGTGGCTACTCTTGTTGTAGCATGCATAAAATTTACACCAGAAGATCGTCCGACCATGAGAAATGTTGAGTTGACACTTGAAGGCATCCGATCATCTCAGGCGGGTACTTTGGATAACACTGTGGCCGAGAATGTTTCTGAAAATGACATCTCAATAGATGTATTATATGATGTTGATAGAAGAAATGAGATATCCACAAGGAGGTATAGTATGGAAGAAGAGTTTGCATTGTCTGCAAGGTATCCTCGGTAGTTTTAGTAACATCATACTAGATGGACACAACCGGAATTTGTTATTGGTTATTTATGTCATTTCAGCTAACTGAGCTCGAATGTGCCCATCATTTTGACGAGCTCCGGTGGCACACCTTTGTTGTATTTTTATTGTTGTTATGTAACCTAGCAACTGTAATTTAAGTTGCTCTTGTCCATGCCCATACACTGCAGATTGCTGCAGATATTGTTGTAATATATTATATTTGAAGCTAACTTTTGGCAATATAATCCCTAGTAGAATGGATATTCACCTCGGCTCGCAGGTGCAAATGCACCCATTATGAAAAAAGCATATTTTGAAATGTCAAAAATAAAAAATTCCTCATGTACATTAGAACATTTTATGTTGGTTCACAAGTTTTCGGGATGAAAGAAAATTTTATGTGTCATGTATAAAAAAGACAAAATGTGTCATAGAAATACGACTATTCACATGCCTTTTTTGTATTTTTTATACACAACACATAAAATGTTCTTTCAGCCTCAAAACTTGTAAACCAACATAAAGTGTTTGAATGTATATATAGAATTTTGTTTCGAAATTTTTGTCATTTAGAAATATATTTTTCCATAATGAGTGTATTGGCACCTATGAGCCGAATTGCCGCCTCTGTGAACCGTTATTATAATTCCCAACATGCAATTGTACAAAATATAGAAACTAAAGTAGCAAAAATATTGGGTATCTAATAATTTAACATTAGCTAACACATGATTTCCATGAGTAAGTCGAACATAGACATTTCTTACTCATCCAAGCGGTGGGATCTTTGCCTCTACCTTTGTAAGTACTGATTTCTTCATTGTCTTTTGTTGCCTGGTATGGACTCTTGAAGAAAAGAATCGGATTTCCATTTAGTGCTATAGAATTGTGGCTTCCTTTGGTCATGGAGAAAGTGACTTGGTCATCATAGGAATATTGTCAAAGTTTATGGATGTTGTCTCGAGATATAAGTACCATTGTTGGCCTACAAGTTCATTTCGAATGGAAACCTTTCTGACCATCTGCATAATGGATTACCAAGATCAATACATTGGAGGGATAGGATAAGGATCTCAGGTGAAGTATCCAAAGCTATTGCTTACCTTCATTCTGCTATATCAGACACTATTATACATAGAGATATCAAAATCTTCCAATGTACTGCTTGATGATGCTTTGACAGCAAAGGTATCCGACTTTGGTGCTTTAAGGTACATTCCTAATGATCAAACATGAGTAAAGGAAACTGATGTGTAAGGAATTATAGGATATCTAGATCAAATGTACTATTCCACGGGACAACAACCAGAAATGGGTGATGTTTATATCTTTGGAGTCTTTCTCGTCGAGTTGCTTATGAGAAAAAAAACCAATCAGGTAGATGCCAGATGAAGGTGACACACTTGCTATGAATTTTGTTAAATTTCTAGAACAAGGCAATCTTGTGCACATACTAGACTCACATGTTATAGATGACGGAAGTTGCAGAGTCAAAGAAGTAGGTTCTCCAGCTGCATCATGTTTAAAATTGAAGAGGTAGGAGATACCAACCATGAGGCACATTGAGACTCAACTAGACGGCTCCAATCAACCAATGATTGTGTCCTGCAAGATTTGGGAGTAGAAGAAAATGAGATGAACTATGTTGCACCAAGTTATCCAACAACCAGAAGAAGTGCAAGCTTGGAGGAAGTGAGCAGAGAATATAGCCAAGAAGAGGATTTCACATTGTTGCTAGATACCGTAGGTAAGTCAAGGAAGGGTGTTGGCTTGTTATTGTTTTCGTGTTTCTTAATTGTGGATAGTATATTTTTACTATCTAATGGGGTGTGTAATATAGATTTTTCCATTAATATCAAATCACTTGAGGTTCTGTAGACATGTGGTCATGCAAATCATGTCTTAGTCATATTCAATATATTACATATCCAGTGATACAAATATCATAGGGTATATAATCATCTAACCTTTATTGGTGTCATCTCATACCTTGCACATTAGAACATTCTCACCGAGGATACTAGTAGTAAGTTCGTTTTTCTTGTGATCTAGACTCAACACTGAAATACTGATAGACAAATAAGTACAAAATTTATTAGCAAATCTAGATGTAACAATTTTTACATAAATCAATACATCCTAACAACTTTTTAGCAACGACAAAACTAAAAATTCTAGTGCCCACCGCATAGAAGTGGCATCTAGATGCATATGGGAATCTTAGGATATCCTAATCGAGGAGCTTTATCAATCAACTTGTTAATTTAGTGTATTGTTTGGACTTTTCGAGGATAAAACTACCTATAAGTACATCTAGAAAGCCGCGACGGCATTGGACTGGCAGTTCAGACCAGGCATGCATATAAGAACGATTTATAGGACGGTACACACTTGCTTTGCTTTCCGGCATGTTTCTCGTCAAACCTTTCCCGCATTCATGGTTATTCTCTCATGAGTCATGATATGATATCAGACTTAATAAACCAAATGCAGCTCTGCTGGATCGTTTCACGCGTTAGGTAATCACTTGTGAAAGCATCGTCCATATTTCGTACATCGTCCATATTTACACGCTCTGGGTGATTTCATGAGTCACTGAGGTTATGCTCTCTCGACAAATTTAGTTTGCTTTTATGGCATGCAGTGTCGTCTCATCATGCATGCATGTTGCCTAATGTGATGCATAAAACTATAAATGAGTAGAGCTTTGTATGCATGAGTACATTAGAAGAGCCTTGTACGAAAAGAGAACAAGAGATACACATACAGATATTGCATGAGGCGATACTACCGGGTAGGCTTTGTACGGTTCAAGCCTACCCTCCAACTTTGCTAAAAAAAATTACACTACAAAAGGGAGGGTGGACCTTGGTGGTAATAAACGCCGAGGCACAAGCCAAATCATCGCGCTCGCGTTAGCTGTGGCAAAAGAAGCTTTCAGAAATAACTGTAGAAAAAGTTCATTGGCAACATCCGAGCTAGAACCACACACGACGTGCCTCGGTACATAACAGAAGAGGGTGGAACTTAAGTGCCATGTAACTGCAAGATCCGACGCATTATTCTGCCGTGTTTTGTGCACCTTTTAGCACCAAAACAGTTAATGGCAACTAAAGATAACAAATCCTTTTTCTAATATTATCAGATTGGGATTTACGGTTGTTTAACATTTAAAATTTGAGTAAATAGCACCGGAGGTCATAGAACTTGTCCCACGCGTGCAATTAAATCACACATCTTGTAAAATAGACTAACCGGTCACACAAGTTGGCAAATGCGTGCATCGTAGGTCACAAACTGCTTAACTGGCCGGTTTTTAACACAACACATCACGCGTGTGTCACAGTTCGGTCAACATAGCACTTACAATTTTACAAAAACTCCCTCAAGTTTATCTGGCCGGGTTCAGTTGAAATTGTATTTTTTAGATCAGATCACATTAACTACGCGAAGTCAAAAAAAAAAGTTCACGTAAGGATTCACGTCTCACGTGACGAGTTTTTTTTAAAAGCTTTTTTTTAACCGGACGGTTAAGCAGTTTGTGACCTGCGGTGCACGCGTTTGACAAGTTGTGTGACAGGTTCGTCTGTTTTATAAGTTGTGTGACTTAAGTACATGTGAGGGACAAGTTCTATGACCTCCGGTGCTATTTACTCTTTAAAATTTCATCATTTTATTAAAAAACAAAAAAACCATTACATTACCCTTTGATCATTATTGGACTTTCCTAATGATTCAGTTTTAAAATCAAGAAAAATAGAAAAGACCAATAATTAAAAGAGGGGTTAAACTGACTGCCAAACGTAGGTGCACTAATTTTTGTCCTTTGCTCCGTTGACGGTGGTAAAGCTTTTGAGCATCTCTTTGTTCTACAGGGAGACGATGACGATCTACCGCGCGGTGAAACTATAGAACCTTGGCTATTATCTTTTGCGTGTTGGGTCTGCACGACGTTGGCCACCATCTTCCGTGCGATGGATCTGCACTGCGCTGCTGACCTCACCATGAATATGAAAGAGACATATACATGATTAAAGAAGAGAAGAGGAACGACACGAAAGATGATATGTAGATTGGTTGAAGCCTTACCCTTTGATGCGACGAGAAAGTTCAAGCCTTATCTTTAAAAGACTTGTGACCACATGTGTTGACAAAGGAGTTATTAAAATAATCAGTTACACACAGTAGTACTACTAGTAGACAAGCACTTTTTTTTTAGATTTAGTAGACAAGCACCTAATGATGTACATGTACCGTGCTAACCTTTCATCCATCATTGAGGTAAGGGTTACCGTTGTAACCCTCTCTGCTGCATTGGCACGAATACCCTCTTATCCTTGGTTTGCAGAGGCTATTCTCTTTGAAATAGGCTTTCACCCCGTTTAATAAATAAAGCACACAGGTGAGACCGCTGCTGGGCCAGACAGCACAACGCCCAAAGGAAGGACCAAACACTGTTGGGGCCGAAACAGCACAAGCAAAAACCCAAGAAAACTGACAAAAGAAGAAAAAAGAAAGAAATGCATGACAGCATCGGGTCGACCACCGATGAAGACGCGCGACCGCTGCGCCCTCCGAGAAAGTCCCACCACGCTCCTATGACGATGAATTGTCGTGTACCAAGCATCACCTTCAAGAAGGGGGACGACGATGACGACCCTGCTGCCCGGACTACTCCTAGGATTTCCCCCGGTACACGCCGGGGAGTGAGAGGAGGATACATCCGGCGCCCTTCAAGAAGGAAGGCGGCACCCGCAGATGTCGCCGCGCCGGAGCCAGCCCAACCGACAAGAATTTCTCCCGACCTCCCAAAACCCAAACCCCAGTCAATCCTGGCAATCCACCAACAAGCCGACCACCAACATGCGCCAAAACGGTCTTGCCGTCATCATCGGAGTCTCGCCATGGCAAACACCATGACGTTGGCCGGCGCGAGGGACCCCCCCCCCCCAAAGACAAGGAACAACGGCGTTGGTACCGCGTGGGAGGGAGCGACCTCCACTGCTAGGGCGGTAGCAGACCGGACGCAGCAGCAGGAGCATACCAGGCCAACAAGGCCCGACCGAGCCCAGCTCGGGCTCGTGAAAAGCCCCTGCCGCCACGCTGCAGCAGACGCATTGGCATTGTCGCTCCTCCTGTCTCGAGGCGTACCCCAAACCACCCATGGAGGTGACCAGAGAGAAAGCCAGTCCGCCCAAGCCCAACCTAGGGTTCGGAGCCGCCGACCAAGCTCGTCTCGGCCGCCACCGCCGCCAAATAGCAGCGCCCTCGCCCTGCCGCCATCCAGAACACCGCCGGAACCCCGCCTGCCGAAGAACACAAGACGCCTTCCGGAGCCACCTCCGCCGAAGCGACGCCGTGCGGACCACCTTCTGGGGTCGCCGCCCCGGTGTCCATGGGCTCGCACCCAAGACAGGTGCTTTGCGTGACCTACGAGGCGGATGGAATAGGGCTGGCGGACCCAAGTTGGTGGTAATAGCACGGCCGCGAGGAGGAGCTCGACCTCCACCTCCACCGCCAATGGCGGTTGCCGTCCGAACGCGGCCACAGGGGCATACCAGGCACTCGGCCCGGCCGAGCCTCGGAAGGCCCGTAAAGACCCCGCCGCCATGCTGCAGCAGCGCCACCGCAGCCGTCACCACCCTCCTACGCGCCCCACCCCCACCCCACCACCTCCAGCGAGAGACCGCCCCGCACTAGGCCCGCCCCAAACCCAGATTGGGACCAAGAGGGCTCGGATCTTGGCCAGCAAGAGCTACAAGGGAAAGGGCCAGCCGGGCACCTCCCTGCCGGCCACCGCCGGCATCACCGTGCCGCCCCCGTCCAAGGCCAAGCCGCCGGGCCCTGTCGCCGTCCCCTAGAAGAGGACACCGAGCAACCCCGCCCAAGCTGCCACCGACACCAGAATCGAGCAGCCTGGGCCACGCGAGGCGAGCCACCTTCCACTCCCTGCCTTGCAGCCCTCTACGCCGAAGACCAGCCGCCGCGACCCCTTCCGCCGCCGCCCGCTTCCACGCAACCACGCCCTGCACCAGCGTGCCGCTCCGCCCAGCCCGGCCTTCCCGCGCGACCTGCCGCCGAGGAGAGGGAGAAGAGGCCCCGCTGCCGCCGACACCTGCCGGGCTTCGCCCGCCAGCGCGCACCAGCGGCAGCGAGGAGAGGGGAGGAGGGGGTGGCGGCCTGAGAAGGACCTAGGGTTTTTCCCCCAGTCGCTCGCGGGAGCGACGCGGGAGGGAAAGTTGATTCTCCTGTTTGGAGCTTCCTCCTTGTTGCCGCAGAGGCTATTCTTGCTGGTGCAGATGCCAGGGCACTTGATATATTTGTGCGATCTCACGTTCGCCCGCTTCCATTTGTCCAGACGCGGTTGCAATTGCAAGACCTCCCACCCTAGGACAATGGGAACATCCAGCCTCGGGGGAGGGGCATATGTCGTTGTCGATTGGCGCTGACGAAGCTAGGAAAAGACGTGACCCTTACTAAACTACCCCTCTTCAGCGACGAACACGTAGGAGCGCGGCCTTGTCTCAACCCAGCCATTACTGCGGTATATCCTATTGATCCACAACGATTAGGGCACCTCGTCTCCACCGCCCATGCGCTCAAAAGGATTCTCTTTAGAACCATCGCCTCCGTAGAATTCAAGAACTCGGCTAGTCTATATATGCTATCAACAGACCACATTAACATCCACCAGAGAAACGACTAGTCTATATATGCTATCAACAGCAGATAGGAGGATCATATGAGCTTAGCGCAGGTGATCAACTCCTCCATGTTGTTGAAATCCCTGAAGAGAGTCACCTTGAAGCCCTTCTGCTTACTGATGTACTTGAAGGCGAGGACGTCCCCAGCCCAGAGCTTGATCTTCGACACAAACTCACTCTAGCCCTTCATGAAGTACATCTGCCCCTCAAACATTTGCAGCTTCACACCGTACTCATAGAAGGAGGAGGTATTCAGGGGGAGAGTGCAGACCTATTGCCTTATCTGCAGCTGCTTCAGCACAACCGCCTCCGTGCTTTCTGGGAGCTGAAGTGCAGTCAGGTCCATGGCCTTGATCCGATGGGTACATACCTTGATGCACCAAAGTCTGCTACCTTTGCTGTTAGAGTATCGTCCAAAAGTATGTTAACTGATTTGATATCTCTATGGATGATAGG
This sequence comes from Avena atlantica, assembly GCA_910589765.1. Taxonomy (NCBI): domain Eukaryota; kingdom Viridiplantae; phylum Streptophyta; class Magnoliopsida; order Poales; family Poaceae; genus Avena; species Avena atlantica. Next base: position 507,750,150 of record OU342736.1, on the reverse strand, counting down.
TGTTGAAGTTGTTGAGTGAAGATGAGCTATAGACTTGGCAGTTTCTGTTCTATTCGCTGCCTGTCGTCCCATGACAATGATTGTGCTCCTTCAACATGAATATGATCATGGAGGGTCCCGTTGGATATGAGCTCATAGACCAACAATGGGACTTCTATTTCAAGGAAACAACCATAAAGTTTTACAACATTTCTATGGTTGATTTGTTATAGTATGGCAACCTCATTGATAAACTCCTCGATCTCTTCTTGAACCACCTTCTTTGGCTTTTTGATTGCCACAACATGGAGGTCTGACAAAATTCCCTTGTAGACAGTACCATGCCCACCGCCACCAAGCTGTCGAGCTTTGTCAAAGTTGTTGGTTGCTTTCTCTAGCTCATCCAACGGTATGATCATTCTCTCTAAAATATCAGCTCTTTGAGATACCAAATGTTGTAACAATTTCCCACGGTTTTTCTCAAAGAACTTCCGCTTAACTATTTGTGCCCTCTGACATTTCAATTTCTTGGACACGAAGAATCCTCCTAGCTATAACCAAAAGTATAATGCCAAATCCACTGGCAACTCCTACAACTGCGCTCACATCTGAAAATGTACAAACAATAATTAAGGTGGATCCGATCCATATCTCACAATAAGTGAAATGGTTTTTTTTAGAGCAGTGAAATGGGAGTTGAGGTTGCCTTGCTCACCTTTCACTAGTGCAGAACGCCCCATTGGTCCCGGTTGGTAAGGGGCATTAGTCTCGGTTACCCAACCGGGACGGGGCAATCGGGACTAAAGCCACAACCTTTAGTCCCAGTTGCCCCACCAACCGGGACAAATGGGGGTACACGTGGCCGCGGCAGAGGGCGAGGGGGTGGAGCAACTGTTCCGGTTCGTAACACGAACCGGGACAAATAACCTTCTGCCGCGGCAGAGATTTTGGCACATTTCTCTACCGCGGCAGAGAATTCATTTTGGCAACTTTTGTTGCGCGGCAGCATTTTGGCCACTTTTTGTGCCGCGGCAGAGAATTCATTTAGGTTGTTTTATTGTTTATTTAGTGTTTTGCACTCATCAATGAAGGAACCATTATATTACACAAGATCATCATGACAATATTACATTCGATACACGGATCGAGTTCATGCACTACATACAAAAGTTGCTCTTTTTACAATCCCTATTGTCTATACACAGCCGAATAGTATTCCCCTTTTGGGTTTAGGACTTCTGCATCCAAGAATCCCGCCAATTCCTCCTGAATTGCTCGTACGCGATCCTTTGGCAGAAGACCGTCTCGTAGACGTTCGATCTGATTTAAAAAAGGAGTCAGCCTATATGAATGAACTAAACACAATTTGATTGTAATTAAAAACTATAGAAATTGTTTACGTACGTGGAGTTGCTCTAAATTTCTGCCCTTCTCATCGCACGTCTGCCGGATGTACTCGCAAACATAGTATCCACATAGATTGTTACCTGGTCCCTGCGTCAGGCACTTTACGAGAACATAGTTCAATCAAAATAATAATCAAGCATGATAATAACTGTATCAAAACTAGAATCAAAGAGATGCGCGGATATAGCTAGTGGTGCTTACATCTAGTGCTTCAAATGTAAGCTCCGCTTTCCAAACACCCCTAGCCTTGTTGGTGAACCATTTCCAAGCGCTTCCCGGCAAAGAAACGAATAAAATAAGTTATTAATTACTTGATATCATAAAATTTAGGAACGTTGCCGATATAGTGTCGTAATGATTAGAATTACCGCTGGAGAAGCATATGCATGTCCTTCCACTGCTCAAGGGGTTTATGTTTCGAGTCCATGACTAGTACACGCCCTTTGTCTAGTTTAATGATTAACAGAATATAGTGGTAGTTGTGAATGCATAACTAATCAATTATATACTTAACATCGAGTAAGCAAAATAGAAAGTGTATACAAGACAATAACACTCACTCGAAGTTGTAAGGAAAAAGTATTTCCCTTCTGGTTTCTTGAAACCTTAACGCGTGTACTATATTATCCTCTGTATCCTGGGGGCTTGTTTTGAGGTTAGCTTGATGAACCCAATATGGGTCAATGAAGCCAATGTCATAGATTTTTCCTCTGCTGCATTCGAGAATCTTTATTCTGCATATTACAGTATGATTATATACATGCAATAAACAAGGTGAGATAGCTGGAGACTAAATTAATTACAGAATTAGTACTTACAGACAATAGGCACTGATGATCGATTTGTCCAAGGCGTCTTGATTGAATAATTGAAATAGTTCATCAAATTCAATGGATATCATGTCATCTATATCTTTCCCATAATGCTTTTTTGTAATCTTCAGAACTATCCAGTTAGCCCCGTCCTTTGTGGAATGCATGTACCAGTTATGCAATCTTCGCATTTTTTTGGAAGATTCTTTACCTCCTCAGGTTTGACGAGTGGTTTTTCGTACTGGTATTTGTATGCTACTTCACTCACGGGGAAGTACTCTAACTGGGATCAGTACTGGGCAATACTCATACCTTGAGCAGCGGCAGCTTCTCCGTATTGTGCAACTACCTCTGGATCATACTGCTCTTCGGCCCCATATTTGCTCGACCCCACATTGGTATGGGAAATCACCTTGAGAGGGGCGCAAGACTGTTTTGCTTGTTCTCCGAGCTGGGCAACAGATTTCTCGCTTGCATCAGTACTGCTCTTCGAGGCTTGTTGTGCCGCATGTGACTTGAGAATAGAACGCTCATAGTCTGATGACACCTTTGGCTCGGGTTGATGAAGAGTCTTTAGTATTTTCAACACTCTGGCTTTTTCTTCTTTTGTGCTGGGGAACTCTGGCTCTTTCGGCCGCCTCAGCTTAGCGAAAAACGTTGTCGTTTCCGCATCAACGATCGCCGCAGTCTCCTCTTCAGTACAGTCATAAGCTCTCTTGGGAGGAACCTTTGGTAATTTTGGAAGAGGCTCTTGTTTATGTTTCGGCAATCGCTTACCACGACGCAGAGTAGCGGTACGCTTACGCTTTTTATCCTGAGGCGCCGGCGATGGCTCCCGTAACGATGGTTGTGTTGGAGACGGGTGAGGCGACGGAGCCGGGTGAGGCGACGAAGACGGCTACCGCGGCGGCGATGACCTCGCTAGAGACGGCGGCAAAGATGGCCTTGGCGTGTGATTTCGAAGCACGATACATTCCTTTGGCCATAGAATGGTGATGTTTGTTGCGTCTCCCAGTTCAGTCACATCCCCTTCACCTGCAGGGTAGTCAAGTTTCAAAACTTCAAAGGTGGACATGATTTCATCCACCCCGACAACAGCGTAGCCCTGTGGAATCGGACGACAGTGGTAAGTTGGTATGAGTCCAATTGGTAAGGCATAGCCTACCTACACCTTCATATAACATGATGCAAATTGAAGAGCCACACATTGAGGAAAGATCTTTGTCATGTACATTGTAATTCCACTGTGTCAACTCTCCGCTCCATGGTGTCATTGCCAAACATCCGCAAAACCTGATTGGTCAACGATTCCTGCGAAATGGCTCGAGTTGTTAGAATTCTATTGCACAATACCGATCGACACAGGCACGGTACCTTACTGCATGCGTGCGCTACCATAAGGAGATAAGACCGTTGGCCACCTCCATGGCACAACCGACCAACAAAAGGCGTGGCTTTGGATTGTTCATAAAAGATGGTTAATTATATCAACATTTCATCTCAAAAGAAGTATCTTTTTTTCCGGCGAAGTTTTTTACATGCAAGCACATGTACTTTTGCACTATCTCTTTATCCTCATATAAAGAACAGAAATAGCTTTGGGATAAATAAAGAACTTCATAACAATCATTAAGGAGTAGGCATAAAACTGCTAAACAGCGCGCTCTGCCGAAAAGGGACATCTTCGCTGATCATGTTGACGGTCTAGTGGATCTGGAAGCAGCGCAATGCGGTGGTTTTCGACAAAGCGTCACCAAACATGGGTGCCCTTCTCGGTACAATTCGCTCTGAGGCTCGGGATTGGGCTGCGGCTGGGGCGACTGGCCTTCGCGGCCTGCTGCCGGCAGCCTAGTAGGCCTAGTGGGTTGAGTTGTACGGGTGGTGGCTCTCTTGCGCTTGTATATATGTTGTACAGAACTCACTTTTCCAATCAATGAATCGAAACGCAAAGCTTTTTGCATTTTCGCAAAAAAAACTGCCAAACAACCTATGAATGGGATTAGCACCCAGATTTTCTTAAAGTCCAGTGTTATTACATGAGAAATAAAATCTCATATGCTGCAAAGCCACAATAAACAATGACATAGTCAGCAAGACAATATGAAGTAGACTGAACTTATTTTTTAACTCCTTCAATTCCAACATTACAAATGTTCATAACAATAATTCAATCTTTTTAAATGGAGCAAGGCCTCTGAAAACATATTGGCTGATGCATAAAATCATGTATATTCATTCGCACTTGCAGCTTGTTTGGACTACTACCATCAAACGGCTTGTTGACAAATATTGAAAAAAATGCAGAAAGAAAAATACAGTACCATCCATAGCAAATCTGGCATGGTCACTTATTCAAGATCAAGCGAAAAAAACCATGCAGTAAACAGAGTTAACTCTAGAATCAATAAAACTGAAGGAATTAGGGAATTAAGAGAAATCATGATTAGGGAATTAACCTTGCGGATAAAAGGTTATGGACAAAGGATAAGGAATAGAAGAGTTCTCTTATAGTCTTACATATTTTGTGGTGTTTTGGCAGATAATAAGTGCTTTGCAGGTAGAACAGAATAGACCCAAGTTATAGAACACAGTAGCCACAAGAATATCATATGTCCATGCATGGAATTCTTTACTACCTTTAGTTTTATGAACTGAAGAAGCATTACATATCTGGCTACCATGCTCTGACTCAGATGCTAGGAACAATCCAAGTTGCTAGGCACAGATAAACGTTCTTGGCTTTCACAAGACTCACTTCATTTGGCTTGGCAGATGTGGGACACCCACCACCAGGAGTACACGTTGAAGCATAGTCGGCGCGCTGCAGCACACAATCGCTTGCTCGCCCCCTTCTCTTACAATGCTGCATTATCTGCTGTGTGACCCACCGACCCGTGCGTCATGGGAGTGTGGACCGCGGCACCGAGACAGGAGGGTGACTTCGCCTCATCTGGCTACCGCTGCAGGGGACGGCAACACGGAAAAGGATCTGGACAAACAATAGGTCAAAGAAGATTCATATCAGAGACAATAAGAAAATCAACTCCATGAACAATCCAAGAAGAGCAGGGTTCTTCACCACCAACAGAAATTAGTGGATTAGGCGGATCACCGAGCAGGAAAGAAATTCTGGAATCAAACATGATGGACGTCCCCTCCTCCCTCTCGCATCCTGGTATCATCCAACCGCGAGATCTGAGATGCAGCGGCATGACAGAGCGAAACGGTGCAGGGTACTGTCGGATTGAGGCGAGGCACTTGGAAATCCTGAGAGGAGATGCCGCTATTGGAGAAGTCGTGATTGGATTTTGACCTGAGCGGCCAGAAACCTAGGGCATTCAGGGGGTAGAGGGAAGTGAGGAGAGGAGAGATACGAACGAGAGTGGGGGGTGCGGGATGGAGCGGGGCACAACGCACCGACAAACAGAACCTACACAGGCCCACAACCAGCGGCACAAGATTGTCAAAACGCCCCACAGGTTCTGTTTCTGCTGTTTGCCGTGGACCTGTCCTTTGCCGTGTTCTTCTTGGTTTACACACGGTTCTTTACCGTGTTCCGGGCCTTTTGGCACACGGCAAAGGAGAGAGGCGACGGCAGCGACATCACGCTTAAGCCGTAGAATAATAGATTCGTAATACTATCTCGTTGTCGTTGGTCAATTACAGCAAAGTAGTCCATGCATCACATGCCTCTCCCGGAAACAGCGTGTGTTTGATAAGTTGTGTCGTCACTCACTGAGTCTACTCTAGTGTACTGAACGTCCAAGTGGTTTCGTTGAAATTTCGACTTTGGTTGGTTTGCGATGCAAAGCAGTACTACGAATATACTACTACATATATAGACATGTGATGTGAACACAGGAAACTGCGCTGCATGTGCATGCATGCGTCTTCCCACTAATAACTTGGTAGTACGCGTCGCATGCCCAAACATAACGGTTGTTAATTTATGGTTAGCTTTTCCAGGGAGACGCGTGCAGTAGGTGAGATCTACTTTATATTTTCTGTCCGAGTGCGACGTCAATATATATATATATATGCGCGCAAGCATTCGTAGATATGTAGTGTGTAGATAGCGCAAGCAATTGACCACGAACTTAGTGGCCATGTCCTCCTTAGTGGTGGTAGGGATACTTGTAGCTGCAGTGGCACTGATGTCGCCGCTGTGTCCACCAATCTCTGCTGCCAGAGCGGCAGCTGGGGCGCAGCAGGCTCTGGGGCCTGTGATCGGGAGGCCGGGGTGCGAGACCAGGTGCGGCAACGTGAGCGTGCCGTTCCCGTTCGGCCTCGGCCCGGCGAGGTGCTCGGCGCCAGGCTTCAACCTCACCTGCGACCATACCACCCGTCCTGGCAAGCCTCGGCTGCTTCTCGGCAACGACGGCATCTTCGAGGTCAGGGAGATCTCTATCGAGCACAAGACGGTGCGCGTGGTCACACCGCCTATCTTCAGTGGCGTCACGAACCTTAGCAGCAGCCCCGGTGCCGTGGTGAGAAGATCGTGGGGCGGCTGGGACGTCGACGACCGGTACATGCTGGATCGTGGGCTCTCCGGCTCATCGTGGACATTTGGGTCCGTGCTAGCGGTCGTCGGGTGCAACGTCGAGGCCACGCTGCACAGCAGCAGTGCTGACGGGAGCAGCTACGGCGTCGGTTGCACCTCCAAATGCCCTGGCGACCGTGCGCTCACCGCCCAAGATGTGTGGAACTTTACAGGTTTCTGCAGCTCCACCATCGACAATTCTAACATATATTTTGACGTGGAGCTCAAACGGCTAAAGGGAGACCGTGGCGCCATCAACGACAATCTGCCCGTTTCCGTGCTCATCGTCGGTAGTGATACCTTTGGAATTGATTTGCCGGAGAGGGCGGTTCATCTGATGAATCTGGATGGACCACCAGGCCCAGGGTCCCTTATCAAGCCAAAGGAGGATGAAGATGATGATCAGCTGCTGGTCCCCCTGATACTCCGATGGTCGTGCGATCACGGCGGATCCTGCATCGCCTCTATCAGTTCCAACAGCCACTGTAATCCAGCCCAGGGTGTAGGGTTTTTCTGCACGTGCATCCCAGGATACGAGGGTAACCCTTACGTCACAGGCGGATGCCAAGGTATACCCAACCTTTTCCACTTTCTTTCCATCGGGTATAGTATTTACTATATTATCAGAGCTGTATTACTATCATCTATTCATCTTGGTATTGCTTGTGTTATCGCAGAGATTTCTCAAATCTAATTTTGGCTTGATATTAATGCAGAGAAATGCCTTTTACCAAAATATAAATAGTTGAACGTTTTAAATTCTGGATTTCTATATTTCAGTCTCAGTTTCGTGAAAAAGCATACTCGCTTGTTTCTTATCGATCCAAGGTAGTACGCCTATTTCTAACCAAGTTGACCATGTTGTATGCATGTAGATGTCTGCAAGCACCCACTAGGAGTACACAATGGAAGTCGTTGCATCCGGAGCCCAGGTAACCACCGCGACATACCAAACTTATTTTGTAGTAGATGCACGTACGCAATAAAGATGCTTGATTGTTTGTAAGATGTCCGTCCGTCGTCTATGTGTGATTGTTGCTGCTGTTCCGATGGTCATACATATCCGATACATGAATTATTTTGTTTACAATACTCTCTTGTGCAGTTTCTTTAATTTACAACCTTTCTTTTCTCTAACGTAAGTACATGACCAATATACTATTTTCTACGGGGCAGTTATGTGATCGTATTAGGTCACACACATCATGACAATCTCACACAAGATAGTCTCTAGTATGGGTTTGGGGAATGTGCAACTTGAATTGGGTTTGACTACTAGTATTCCTTTATTGATGATCTATTGTTATGCATGTCTATTTTATCAGCCAGCCTCTATTGTCTTTATATTTCGAGCATAGATCTATATAAGGACATATGGGGTTTATTTTTTCAAAATCATACATCCAAAATTTTCTGTCTTCGGTGGAGGTTCAGTTTCAAAGCTTATAATCGACCAGGTCATTAGTTGCAACATTAATTATACTATATATTAGTCTATTTAATTTCTAAATAAAAAACATATTGAAGATATATGTACGTGTTAATTTTTGTAGAACTTCGAATCGAACAAATATTTTAGGGAACTTTTTATAGAACACATATCTTGTAGCTAGCTATGTATTGCATGGAAAACGTCTTCTCTTTGTTCTTTCAGACGTCATCCAACTTTGCTTGGTTCTATTTGTTTCTTAGCAAGTCTAGATATAAGCCAATTATAATTCAATCATAATTTATTTTGTCGTTTAATGATGAGAGTATAGGTATAACATGATCTACCTATATATTTTCAGGTATAAGCATAATTATAGGAGTTTCTTGTGGGGCCGGTCTCATACTTTTAGTTATCATCGCAGTCTTCATTTCAAAAAGATTGAAACGTCAAAGGGAAAAAATGTTAAGGCGGAAGTTCTTTGAGAAAAATCATGGACAATTATTGGAAAAATTGGTATCTCAAAACTCTGGCATTGCAGAAAGGATGATAATAACTTTGGATGATCTAGAGAAGGCAACGCACAATTTTGATAAGGATCTTGTGGTTGGTAGTGGAGGACAAGGTATTGTTTATAAGGGGATTTTATCAAACCAACATATTGTAGCCATCAAGAAACCAATGAGAATGGATCGAAGGGATATTGATGCCTTTATCAATGAGGTAGCGATATTATCGCAAATAAACCATAGAAATGTGGTTAAGCTCTATGGTTGTTGCCTCGAAACTGAAGTCCCGATGTTAATCTATGAATTCATATCCAATGGTACACTTTCTGAACATCTTCATGTAGAAGGACCAAAATCGTTGTCATGGGACAACAGGTTGAGGATAGCCATTGAAGCAGCCAAATCTATTGCATATCTTCACTCAACTGCCTCAATACCTATCATCCACAGGGATATCAAGTCTGCTAACATACTTCTTGATGACAGTCTAACCACAAAAGTTGCAGACTTTGGAGCTTCAAGGAACATTCCGATTGAAAAATCTGGATTAACAACAATGGTTCAAGGTACCAGAGGATATTGGGACCCTGCTTGTTTCTGCAGTGGACGGCTCACGGAGAAAAGTGATGTTTTCAGCTTTGGGATTGTCCTCATGGAACTTCTAACCCGGAAGAAACCATATTCATATTTATCCTCGGATGGTGAGGCTCTTATTGTACATTTCAGTACTTTGTTTGCACAAGGCAATTTGTTGCAAATATTGGATCCACAAGTTGTGGAGGAAGGTGCAAAGGAAGCCGAAGAGGTGGCTACTCTTGTTGTAGCATGCATAAAATTTACACCAGAAGATCGTCCGACCATGAGAAATGTTGAGTTGACACTTGAAGGCATCCGATCATCTCAGGCGGGTACTTTGGATAACACTGTGGCCGAGAATGTTTCTGAAAATGACATCTCAATAGATGTATTATATGATGTTGATAGAAGAAATGAGATATCCACAAGGAGGTATAGTATGGAAGAAGAGTTTGCATTGTCTGCAAGGTATCCTCGGTAGTTTTAGTAACATCATACTAGATGGACACAACCGGAATTTGTTATTGGTTATTTATGTCATTTCAGCTAACTGAGCTCGAATGTGCCCATCATTTTGACGAGCTCCGGTGGCACACCTTTGTTGTATTTTTATTGTTGTTATGTAACCTAGCAACTGTAATTTAAGTTGCTCTTGTCCATGCCCATACACTGCAGATTGCTGCAGATATTGTTGTAATATATTATATTTGAAGCTAACTTTTGGCAATATAATCCCTAGTAGAATGGATATTCACCTCGGCTCGCAGGTGCAAATGCACCCATTATGAAAAAAGCATATTTTGAAATGTCAAAAATAAAAAATTCCTCATGTACATTAGAACATTTTATGTTGGTTCACAAGTTTTCGGGATGAAAGAAAATTTTATGTGTCATGTATAAAAAAGACAAAATGTGTCATAGAAATACGACTATTCACATGCCTTTTTTGTATTTTTTATACACAACACATAAAATGTTCTTTCAGCCTCAAAACTTGTAAACCAACATAAAGTGTTTGAATGTATATATAGAATTTTGTTTCGAAATTTTTGTCATTTAGAAATATATTTTTCCATAATGAGTGTATTGGCACCTATGAGCCGAATTGCCGCCTCTGTGAACCGTTATTATAATTCCCAACATGCAATTGTACAAAATATAGAAACTAAAGTAGCAAAAATATTGGGTATCTAATAATTTAACATTAGCTAACACATGATTTCCATGAGTAAGTCGAACATAGACATTTCTTACTCATCCAAGCGGTGGGATCTTTGCCTCTACCTTTGTAAGTACTGATTTCTTCATTGTCTTTTGTTGCCTGGTATGGACTCTTGAAGAAAATAATCGGATTTCCATTTAGTGCTATAGAATTGTGGCTTCCTTTGGTCATGGAGAAAGTGACTTGGTCATCATAGGAATATTGTCAAAGTTTATGGATGTTGTCTCGAGATATAAGTACCATTGTTGGCCTACAAGTTCATTTCGAATGGAAACCTTTCTGACCATCTGCATAATGGATTACCAAGATCAATACATTGGAGGGATAGGATAAGGATCTCAGGTGAAGTATCCAAAGCTATTGCTTACCTTCATTCTGCTATATCAGACACTATTATACATAGAGATATCAAAATCTTCCAATGTACTGCTTGATGATGCTTTGACAGCAAAGGTATCCGACTTTGGTGCTTTAAGGTACATTCCTAATGATCAAACATGAGTAAAGGAAACTGATGTGTAAGGAATTATAGGATATCTAGATCAAATGTACTATTCCACGGGACAACAACCAGAAATGGGTGATGTTTATATCTTTGGAGTCTTTCTCGTCGAGTTGCTTATGAGAAAAAAAACCAATCAGGTAGATGCCAGATGAAGGTGACACACTTGCTATGAATTTTGTTAAATTTCTAGAACAAGGCAATCTTGTGCACATACTAGACTCACATGTTATAGATGACGGAAGTTGCAGAGTCGAAGAAGTAGGTTCTCCAGCTGCATCATGTTTAAAACTGAAGAGGTAGGAGATACCAACCATGAGGCACATTGAGACTCAACTAGACGGCTCCAATCAACCAATGATTGTGTCCTGCAAGATTTGGGAGTAGAAGAAAATGAGATGAACTATGTTGCACCAAGTTATCCAACAACCAGAAGAAGTGCAAGCTTGGAGGAAGTGAGCAGAGAATATAGCCAAGAAGAGGATTTCACATTGTTGCTAGATACCGTAGGTAAGTCAAGGAAGGGTGTTGGCTTGTTATTGTTTTCGTGTTTCTTAATTGTGGATAGTATATTTTTACTATCTAATGGGGTGTGTAATATAGATTTTTCCATTAATATCAAATCACTTGAGGTTCTGTAGACATGTGGTCATGCAAATCATGTCTTAGTCATATTCAATATATTACATATCCAGTGATACAAATATCATAGGGTATATAATCATCTAACCTTTATTGGTGTCATCTCATACCTTGCACATTAGAACATTCTCACCGAGGATACTAGTAGTAAGTTCGTTTTTCTTGTGATCTAGACTCAACACTGAAATACTGATAGACAAATAAGTACAAAATTTATTAGCAAATCTAGATGTAACAATTTTTACATAAATCAATACATCCTAACAACTTTTTAGCAACGACAAAACTAAAAATTCTAGTGCCCAACGCATAGAAGTTGCATCTAGATGCATATGGGAATCTTAGGATATCCTAATCGAGGAGCTTTATCAATCAACTTGTTAATTTAGTGTATTGTTTGGACTTTTCGAGGATAAAACTACCTATAAGTACATCTAGAAAGCCGCGACGGCATTGGACTGGCAGTTCAGACCAGGCATGCATATAAGAACGATTTATAGGACGGTACACACTTGCTTTGCTTTCCGGCATGTTTCTCGTCAAACCTTTCCCGCATTCATGGTTATTCTCTCATGAGTCATGATATGATATCAGACTTAATAAACCAAATGCAGCTCTGCTGGATCGTTTCACGCGTTAGGTAATCACTTGTGAAAGCATCGTCCATATTTCGTACATCGTCCATATTTACACGCTCTGGGTGATTTCATGAGTCACTGAGGTTATGCTCTCTCGACAAATTTAGTTTGCTTTTATGGCATGCAGTGTCGTCTCATCATGCATGCATGTTGCCTAATGTGATGCATAAAACTATAAATGAGTAGAGCTTTGTATGCATGAGTACATTAGAAGAGCCTTGTACGAAAAGAGAACAAGAGATACACATACAGATATTGCGTTGGCCAAGGACTCACCCTAGTACACATATAAATGCATGAGGCGATACTACCGGGTAGGCTTTGTACGGTTCAAGCCTACCCTCCAACTTTGCTAAAAAAAATTACACTACAAAAGGGAGGGTGGACCTTGGTGGTAATAAACGCCGAGGCACAAGCCAAATCATCGCGCTCGCGTTAGCCGTGGCAAAAGAAGCTTTCAGAAATCTATACTATTAAAAAGATTGGAAACGTTCGTCGACAGCCAAAAAATTCCGCCTGCCATGATTTGACGATTTTGCCCCTGGTTAGTTGGAGATATTACTTCACCTGCCACCGCCGATTGAAACTGGACGGTTCGGTGTCTTCTTTTCTACTCAACCGAGCCCGATGGAGCCTAGAGGTTCCTCCCATGAAGAACCGTCGCCACCACCAGTCGATCTCCGACAACCTGCGACCTCCACCTTCTTTGTGCGGTGGAACGGGACCGTGGAGGCGGAATCCCGGACCTCACGTTGTTCGATTCCTGCAATTTAGCACCTGTCCAGTCAATCGGGGACCAAGATCTCGCGGTGGACATGGCAGGCACTAGGAGACGAGACGGAGGGCACTGTCGGCGCTACCGCGCTAGGAGATCGGATACGAGGCTTGGCGGTAGGGTTCCGCGCAGGAGAGGGGAGCTAGAAGAGGGATTCACCGGCTGCCGGCATGCACGTGCGTGCTTGGACACATTCGAGTCCAAGGCTAACGCTGGGGCGTCCAAGACCTACCCGATGCAGGCCGGCACCATCCACAAGAGTGGACACATCGTTGTCAAGAACTGACCATACAAGGTAGTTACCTCGATTGAGATTGAATTGTGGTATTGTATACCATGGCGTGCAGTCACAATTTTGATTAGCTCTTGTGTTCTAGCTGAATTTTGATGCTGCTATACCTATGAATAGTTGGGAGCTGTCTTGGGCAGTTGCTCGTTTTTTAAATCAGTGAAATTTAGGCGAATATGTGAGGCATGCCATCAGGAAATTTGTTCTGCTAGGTCTTTTTATTTGACTAGGAAACATGCCCGTGCGTTGCAACGGAGCATAAATATTTTAATAATTCCATCTAGATTGTGTCAAGAATTTGATTTTAGATTTCTCATGCAAATGGAGATTCAGTCAAGTTTTAAGCAAAGGTATAATACTATTCCATAACAATTTTTTGAGCAAAGGCACACTCACAATCAATCGAGACAGTGACATCAAACACAAGTCCAAAACACAAAAAATGCATGTTTCAAGAAGAAAAGACCATAGAACAAACTATCTTTAAAAAATCGTACATGTATTTTCCAATTTCACTTCGGACACAAAGGTTAATACATTGGGCAGCTTGACTTACCTCAATAGGTAAGAAGACAACTTGGATACTTAAATTTTCCTCATAGAAATCATAGATATGCAAGTACTTGTAGCTCTATACCAGTAAGTACTTTACCCAACATGGATACATATGCAAGGTCTCTGAAGAAAACATATTAGTCTATAGACTAATACACTGCACATGCAAATCCGTGGACAGAATGCCTACACAAATTATAATCGGTGCTAGCTTCCTAGTGCTTCAGCACAGGGACGACCGAACTGTTGTTGCTAATTGTTACATCTCAAAAAATGTAGGAATCATGTACCCAGTCAATGATGAATCCTGGTGCAAGCAAGTAATCCAATCGCCAAGCTGTTAGATGAACGTCAAGATAATAAAACCAGATAAGTAGTCATATATTGGGAAAATATATAAAGGAAATAAGCTTCGCATATAAAGATACCACAAGTTCCTCCCTTGAAGAGAATAATTAAAATTGAGAAGTGATGCCTATATATTCATGGGATGCATTATGTACCTAGTTCACTTGGCGTGACCACATGCAATAAGTAGAAGGGATCATCTGCAAAAACAGAAGCACAATAAGTAAAATTTCATACACCAACATGATTTCACGGGCATCGGCTTAAGAACAAGGGATTAATCATTTGTGAGGTATAACATTCTGTTGCAATTTGGGCTTATAGCTCCTATGCGACGTCTTTACATGGAATTGGAGGAAAGCGACATCGTTGAAAAGAATAGCTCGCATGCGACGGTTGTGAGGCAGCTAATATCCCAGGGCCACACGGGCCTTAAAACGGTCGTAAGGACACATTTAACTTTGTTCCGATATTAGGGTTAAGCCAAACCGGTTGGTTGGGACAGCCAGTCAAACCAACCGCTTTCGACCGAGAGCGCGCGTAACACTGACTGTAGCTTCCCTGACGGCGGCGGCGGACCTCACCCATCGTTCTCGGCACCGGCGGCGGCGGCACGGCAATTAATTTAGGCGGCGGCGCTTTCGTTCGACGACGAAGGTGGTCAGTGCCATTTGAAAGCTAATTCCTCTCCCATTCTTCTCAATTCGAGATCTGAGCGTGCCCATTGATGCTAATTGTGGAGGCGAGGGTGTGCTGAACGGGGCGAGGGGGAACGATATGGAGCATGGAGAGGGGACTTCTAATCGGTATATCCCGTGTCTCTGCACTTAATTTCTCTAAGGTTGAGCTCTCTGTTCGCTTCCGCTAGCTCACAGTGCCCGCCAAAAACAGGGGAGACGATGTTGCGCGCCAAACCTTCGAATTTCGCATCAATTTCTTTCCCTCTATGGCTGTTTTAGTTGATGGCAGCACGCAGATCATTGAGAGAGACACGGTTGTTAAATGGGAGGTGGAATTAGAACATGTTGATCCCCAAGAGCTAATAAACATGGGAGAGGAGGCAGTAAGGAAAATGGTGGAAAAAATTGGGGATAGTGTGGTTTGGGGGCCAGAGCAAGAAGTTTCTTTGTTACGATTTGATGATTGCAAATGTGACTATGTTAGGGTTGAGACAGGGGAACATATAGTTGATGAAATCGATGAGCGAAACGGTTGGACAAGCAAAACTGTTCTGTTTTTAGCAGAGCTCATTGATCTGAAACCTGATTCGAGGGTTGGATATGTGGCCTCGAAGCTGGCTGCTCAGATGGTCGAGGATGATTGGGCTGCACAAAGGCAAGTAATGCCTATACTTACTGAGTTGGAAGTGTTAACAGTGGAGGATGATGATGCTAATGCACAAGGGGAGGCTGCAGATGGTAATGCACAAAGGATTGTAACTGTTGATTGGAATTCAGTTGAGATATATGACCGCACTGATTTGGTCATTGCACCAATAGATGACATTGAAATGGCAAAGCTTTTTGGCATTCCTATAGATGACAGAGACAAGGAGAAGAAGAGGGATGAAGCTGCAAATGATGGTGACAACCATTTAAGAGATGAAAAGGCAGATATAGATCTAGAGTTGTTGGAAAATGCTGCAGTTCATGTAGATGATGCACATGATGATGAGCTAGTAACAGTTTATGACAAAGAGGACCCAGTTATTGAAGTTGGGAGATTGTTTTCAAGCATGGATGAATTCAGGATGTGTTTCAGGACATATGCAGTCAAACGTGAGTTTGCTACCAAGACTATGTGGACTGATAAAAAGAAGTTCTATGCAAAATGCATAGGTTATGATGGTAGTGCCAAGCCTTGCAAGTGGTATATATCTGCTAGACGCCAACCTGATGGAAGGACAATAAGAGTGAATCAAATTCCAAAACCTCATACTTGCATTACAAGTTCTCAAACAGTTACAAAGATGACATCACAATTATGGGTTGCAGAAAAGATCAAGCCCATTTTAGCCACAACACCAAACAGCACTGCAAAGAGACTGAAAATAGACTTGGAAAAGCAGTACCCCATTAAGATGAATTATACTACAGTGTGGAAGGCAAAGCAAAGGGCAATGAAAGAGCTATATGGTGATTGGGCAAATACCTTTCGAATGCTTTATAACTTCAAAGCAGAAGTAGAGAAGAGGTCACCTGGCAGTGTTGTGGAGATAGATACTGAGGTAACAGCTGATGGGAAAGTCTTCTTCTCTAAATTCTTCATGGCTTTAAAGCCTTGCATCGATGGCTTCAAAGCAGGTTGCCGTCCATATTTGAGTATAGACTCATCTTTCTTGACTGGAAAGTGGAATGGTCAACTAGCAGCATGCAATGCTTTAGATGGACACAATTGGATGTTCCCTGTAGCTATTGGCATGTTTCAGTCTGAGACAGAGGCATCATGGACATGGTTCATGATGCAGTTGAAAAGATGCATAGGGCCAGTCTCTCCATTGGCAGTGCACACAGATGCATGTAAAGGTTTAGAAAATGCAGTGAAGATTGTTTTCCCTCATGCTGAGCAGAGGGAGTGCTTCGGCCATATGTGGATGAATTTGATCAAAAAATTCAGAGGAGATGATTTTGGACGCATGTGGCCAGCAGCAAGATCTTACACCAGGCAGACACATTCATATCACCTTGAGAAGATTAAGGCGGCATGCTCTGAGGAGGATAGGGTCAAGTTTTGTACATGGTTGGAAACCTACCATTCTCTTTTATGGTACATGTCTGGTTTTAACACTGCCATCAAATGTGATCATATCAACAATAATTTGGCAGAAAGTTTCAACAACAAAGTGAAGGAGTTAAAAGACTTGCCTGTCCATGACATGGTTGACCAGATCAGGATCATGATCATGAGGTTGTGGGAATTGAGAAGAAGGCTTGGTGATGTTCTTCAAGGAGATAAGCTTCCTGATGTTGTGCAGCAGGTGGTCAACAGGAGCAGAAATCTTGCACATTTGCGTGTTGAGAAATCCTCATTGTGGGGTGCTGAAGTCAGAGATACAAAGACTGGCAGGAGGCATGTTGTTGACACTCAATTGCATGAATGCACATGCCTTGAGTGGCAACACACTGGGAAGCCTTGTGAGCATGCCATACTTTTCTTGACCTCCAAACACAAGCTAAATATGCACCCATATTTGCATGAGTATTATTCTGTAGCAAAATTCAAGGCTGCATATGGAACACCAATTCTAGCACTTACAGATCAGTCTCAGTGGCCTGAAGTGGACATTCAGTTCTCCTTGTGTCCTCCTTTGATGAAAAGAAAGGCTGGCAGGCCCAAGCAGAGTAGATTCAAGGCTTGGTTTGAGAAAGGTGGGAGCAGCAAGAAGGGAAAGAAAGATGAAAAGAAAGATGCCAAGCCAAACAGGGCCCAAAAAGGTAACAAGAATAGATGCAAACTCTGTGAAGAACTTGGACACTGAGCTGGCTCTACCAAGTGCAGATACACTGCTGAAAATCCAAAGTATGTTCATCCAAAATCTATCCCATTTCTTGTTGATGATTTTTCTCCCCCAGCTAACTTGCTTGTTTTCAGGAGGAAGCGTGGAGAAAAAGGCCCACCTCTTGTTGTTGACGAATGCTGGCCAGTGAAAAGGGCAAGAATCAATGGCCAAAGAAAGAAGAGAACTAACCAGATCATGGTTGGTGCTGCTGAGGTGCAATCTGAACTTGTTTTGGAGGATGATGTGCAAACTGTTGAGGCTTTAGGGCACACCGTTTCTGATTTGGAAGCTCTGGTGCAAAATGAGGGGCAAAATGAGCCTGTTGTTGAGGCTCTGGTGCAAAATGAGCCTGTTGTTGAGGCTCTGGTGCAAAATGAGCCTGTTGTTGAAGCTCTGGTGCAAACTGACCAAGTTGTTGAGGCTCTGGTGCAAAGTGACCATGTTGTTGAGGCTCTGGTGCAAAGTGACCATGTTGATGAGGCTCTGGATCATGATCATGAGGTTGTTGAGGAGGTGCAGGAGGTGAAGGAGACTCTTGGACGTGCTGTGGGGAGGCCAGATGGTAATGGTAAGAAAAAGAAGAGCATAAACCTATTGTGTGGTGTGAAACTTGTGAAGGAGAAGAAAACGAGGGGTAAGAAGAGCCAAAAGAAATAGACATTTGTTATTGTTGTAAACATTTGACACTTGTTGTTGTAATAATTTGGCACTTGTTGTTGTAAACATTTGTTATTATAATAATTTGTCACTTGTTGATAATTTGGACAAAATTCAAATATGATGGTAAATTTGAATTTCAACATATGTAGCTATGTCACTTTTCTATGTTTGTATGAGCTTCCAAAGTTTTTCTCATATGTACAATACAACTCATCCTCACCCTGATCCCTTTTGTGAAGTACAACTCACCCTCACCCAAAATGGGGTAGAAATGGGCTCCAAA
The DNA here is from genome assembly GCA_910589765.1 of Avena atlantica. Lineage (NCBI taxonomy): Eukaryota > Viridiplantae > Streptophyta > Magnoliopsida > Poales > Poaceae > Avena > Avena atlantica. The sequence continues at coordinate 507,731,485 of OU342736.1, read as the reverse complement.
GCTAGGGTAAACCACCCCATTTCTAAGCAAGTTTTTTTTCGACCATTTCTAAAACCAAGTTAGATATTTTTCCTCAGAACTATGTCACATAACATGACACCATGCGAAGGTTTTGTATTTTTTTGATTTTTTTTAATTAGTTATGCACATTTGAATGTCTGGTCAAACTTGAAGGGTTTTCATAAATATTCTTAGCTAGGGGCTGAGGCTCGCAAAACTAGCATTGGATCTCTGATGAAATAGCATGTTGTGAACCTAAAAATTATTTTTACAAAAAATCATCAGCATGGAATCATGTACTTGTAGTTCATATCTTACCCACTTCCAGCCGATTCGACAGGATTTGTCTTTTTCATTAGGTTGGGAAATTGTACATTCTAGGTGGTCTAGTATTTTTGAAAAATAGGATGTTACCATTTTGAAACTTCAATTTGGTGGTTGCTTCACAAATCCCCCCCTCTTTCGGCACTCAGAAAATAGAAAATGATTTTTCTGTGCGTCGAAAAGGAAAACTTTGTGCTACAACATTGTTAGTCATCCCATTATAGACATGCATGCCAAATATGGGCACATTATCACAAACTATGCCTTGATTCTAGCCATATCATTGGCCATTTGACCCGAAAGCCAGAAAACCTCGGAGGAGATAGGTCATTTTGTGTAGGGTTTTTTGAAATATGATCAATAGACCAAGTTTGATATTTTTCCTCACAACTATGTCACATAACATGACACCATGCGAAGGTTTTGTATTTTTTTGATTTTTTTTTGAATTAGTTATGCACATTTGAATGTTTGGTCAAACTTGTGAAACCCCGTTGACTGCATCCTAAACCCCGCTAACCCTAAGGGCGAATGAGGACCGTAGATCTAACCCTAGCGCGACACTGTGGCCGTCCGATCGCGTCTTCTAGAAGGATTCCTCGGGTGGCTCTGGGCGATCCGTGGAAGGGCTTGTTCTGCAACCTGATTGGTTGGCTTCTCTTAGAAGGATTTCGTGGCTAGCTCTTGGCGATCCGTGGGATGGATGATTCTGGAATCTGATTGGCTTCATCGTTTTTACGTGCAACAGCGTGGCATGCGAGCGTGGCATGCGAGGGCGCTGGACGGGGCGGGCTGCACCATGCGGGCATGCAGCTGCCCCTAGCGTCGGCAGTCTAGCTATTTTACGTCCAACAGCGCTACAGCGTATTTACTCCCTCCGTCGCATTAAATAAGTGTACGTGTAACAACTTTCTCCAGTCAAACTTACTCCCCTCAGGTTCATTGTAATAAATGAGACTTTGCATGATACCACATATATGTTATTTTGCACTATGTAGTAGTAACTTAGACTAGTAACATATGCATGATACCACATCTATGTTTATTGCTTATGGGCAACCCATAAGCTTGTAGGTCACCCTTAAGGAAAATCTTCTAAAGTAAACCTCCACTATGTATATGGATAGCCATATGGACTACTTTTTGGCTTGTGGATAGCCTTATGGACTACATAGTGGATGCCCAAGTGCATTGGAAAGGTAGAAGTACATTTTTTGTGGACAAATTTTGAAGCCAAACGTACACTTATTTGTGGACAGAGGGAGTATGCATGTCACTATGACCAGCAGAAAAAATATCAAAATCTAAAATATGTAATAAATATAACGTACAGCGTTGACACACTCCAGACCGTTGGACCGAGCGTGGCATGCGAGGGCGCTGGGCGGGGCGGGCTGCACCATGCTTGCAGCATGCAGGGTCGGGGGCGGCGGTGCAGGGGTTACAGTACGTCGCATCCTAGCTATTTTTTTTCTCTCTTTCGCATTGATCACGCCCGCTTCCCACACGCAACGCAGCGCACGCGTCTCGTCTCGGCGTCTGGGCGGGCTGCACCATGCATGCAGCAGCTGCCCCTAGCGTCGCAGTCTATCTATTTTGCGTGCAACATCGCTGCCCCATTAAATAAGTGTACGTCGAACAACTTTCTTCAGTCAAATTTACTTCCATCTGGTTCATGCGCCATACAAAAAGTTAATATTACTCCCACCGATTTTTCTTGCGTGTGTAAAAACGAACGAGTACCTTGGTACTAGATTCCTGCATTTATTACCGAAGTAAATCAAGGCCAAATTATATTTTCCCTTTTATTTTTCACTGCCAATGAACAACTACCTTGGACGTTTTTTTCTCTTTTTCGCATTAATGCACATGCATGCATGCAGGGGCGGGGGCGTCGCATCCTAGCTATTTTTTTCTCTCTTTCGCATTGATCACGCCCGCTGCCCCGCTTCCCGTCTCTTTCGCATTGATCATGTATGCAGGGGCAACGCAGCGCACGCGTCTCGTCTCGGCGTCTGCGGCCCGCCAACGCGACGCTGGATTCCCACGCCGCCCTTCACGCCCCGCCCTCAATAAATAGGCAAAACGTCTTTGCCTCCTCATCTCATCTTGCCCCTCATCTCTTCAACCTCGAGCCCGTCACTTTGCCTCCTCCCAGCCGCCCCCCAAACACTCCGACCATGGCGACCTCCCCCTTCCGCCTCCCTTCCGACACCGAATTAAGCGACGAGGACAACCACCCAGACCACAAGCAGTGGTGGGAGCAGCGGGCGCCCACGCGCCCCAAGCGTGGCAAGAAGAAGAAGTCCCCGCCCTGCCCCTGGGGGGATCAGGGCCCCATCGTCACCAACCCGGGAGTCTCCAACCTCCCCGGCGGCGGCGACCTCCCCTCCGAAGCCTACTGGGCTAAGGCGGCGAAGGAGGAGGCAAAGCAGGAGGCTGCTATCGCCAGGTGGGAGGAGAAGGAGGCCCAGCGCTCCTTGAAGAAAAGGCGCAGACGGCAGGAGGAGGAGCAACGGGAGGCCAATGGCCGGGCCTTCCGGGAGGAGCAACGGAAGCGGGGCCAGTGGGAGAGGCTGGCGGCGTGGAATGCGGCTGCACCGGCACCGCCTCCACCGCCGATGGTGTAGGGGTTAGGGTTTAGGGGCTAGCCCAGGGTTTAGGCGGGGCGCCTATTCCACCCCTTCTATATTATTGTACTTTTTTCTTTTTATTGTAATGTTATCGATCCCCCCTATCTAATATAAGTAATGTTATCCCAATATTATCTATCCCCTTGTTTCATTGTAATCTGTGTTTTATTGTATTGTCATTTATCAAAACACCCAAAACAACAAGTGTATAAAACAAAAGACACAAAAACAAGTTCATATAATACTCGTGCAATATTTATATATTTACAAGTGTATATAACAAAAGACACAAAAACAAGTTCATACAACACATGGTTCATTTTCAAATAAGACATTTACATATTTACATAAGTTAAAGGAGCGCCCAAGTTATGTTAGTTAAATGGATGTCCTTGGACTTCATTTATATATTTACTTTTGCAAAAAAAAAAGATTGCAACCTGAGCACGAGTATCTGTAGATCCACACGTTCATATTTAGATTGTAACTTGAGTACCATTTTTTTTTGCCCAATCAACATATAGGTACTATTGGGCCTGGATACGTCTATTTTGGCATGGCTAAGTTATATTTGGGTCTAGCCTTTTTCAATCCTCATCAATTGTTTTTTTACTTTTCAACCCCTCCCCCTCCCGTGCACACGGGTGCCCCCTGCACACTGATAAAAGGAACACTGACGAAACTGACGAAATTGAAGAAACACTGATTTCGAAAATAGAGCAGCTCAAAATTAGCCCAAATTTGTGTTGCATTTTATTCAAGCCAAAGACATAGACCATTACATCCATTACAAAGCATCACTCGAACACTGACTGCGCTGTCTAATGACTAACGGTGAGGAGATAAACTAATCCGAGAGAAATTACACAAAAATAAAAAAACGGCCAGATTGTCCTGCTTCTTCAATTCGATGATTTGCCTTAGCTGCTTGTTCATCTTCTTTAGCTCGGCCTTCACTTCCGCATCCACCGTAGTACCAGCGGAAATGGGGTTGCCACATCCCAATTGCTCTACCACGGACGGGTTTTCGAGCTCCCGGGATGCTACCTTCACCCCAATTCGCTCGATGTACTCATCAAGCCACTCAAAATGCCCACATTTTGGCAGTTCCTGAAATCGCAGAGATGAACCCTAAATCCCAAATTCGATGAAATGCATGAAATTTCGAAAGAAAAGCGAGAAATTGGCGCTCGGAACACTCAGATCTCACATTTCCCGGCTCGGGCTTGCTCTCACACTTCACAAATTCCCGACCAATGTTGCCGTTCTTGTCGGTGGATGTGACAAGCCGCTTCAGGGGCGCGGTACGGGGGCAATCGGGGCACCTCCTCATCGGCACCACACCATACCGAGGCCATGAGCGGTGGGAGGAAGCAGAGCTCGACATCCCTCACCGGTGTTGCCGCACTTGCTCGCCGGAGAAGAAAACAGAAGGGGATGAGATGCTGGAACGGTGGCGGGAGTGCTCAGGTACGGGGACGGATCGGGGCCAACGGCTCTCTTCGACCACAGGGTGGGTCCCACGATATGAGGTGGACATCAGGTGAGTTCCGCCGTGACGTGAAGAGGCTGCGGGTCCTACTGTGCTCAGCTGATTCGAATTCGTTGACGGTCTCGTGGGGTTAAGTAGAAGTGTCGCACGGGAGCTATTTGTCGCCTCACAACCATCGCATGCCAGCTATTGTTTGCAACGATGTCGCTTTCCTTCCAATTCCTTGTAAAGACGTCGCATAGGAGCTATAAGCCCGTTGCAATTTAGAGTGACTCATATATGTGGTATACTACCATGCTGCAATAGCACAAGAGATACAATTAATATGAATAAGAAAGGAGGATGTGTACATGGGTTTGTCGCATACTTGAAATCTGTCATTTACAAACAATTTTATGTCAGGATAAATCCACTATCATATAGGCACCTATACTATCAAATCTATCTAATTGCAATGAATAACTCGTTAGTAGCATCTGAGCGAAGGATAATGATAGAGATTATGAGTGATGATGGCTTGATAGTAGCGCCCTTGCTGGCCACGAACATCTATATGCCAAAGAAAATACTTGAACAAAAATTCTATACATTCTGAACTATAAAAATTCTGTCATTCAACTCCAACAACTACCCTGATGCTATAAGAATAGTCGGAGCATGCATCATCCAATATTGCATATAAAATTTTATATTCAATTACGTATCAGAACAAATATAGCTTTATTGATAAAAATGCTAATGAGGAGTTGTGTTCAAGAAAATTAGGCTATACAAACTACCATGTTGCAATAAGAACAACCACAAAATGCATTTTAGTCTGGTAGTAGAACAAATTTATCTTCCTTTCAAGGTATTGAACAAAATGCTAACAGATACTTGTGTTCAAGAAAATTAGATGACACAAAGTGACAAACCTCGGGCTTATCTGTTGTCCACAAAAGCCCTTGAGTGAGTGATAAATAACAAAATCTTCTCATCCACAATAAGCATTTCCTGTACTATTTGAATAAACTGAAGTTCTTTAGCCATTCTTCTTTTCTGATATATAAACCGACTCTTGCATCATCCAATGTAGCAATAATTTTCTGTTATAAAGCGATTCATGCATCATCCAATATAATAATTATTTTTTGTTATGAAACAATTCATACATCGTCCAATATAAGCCCAATGTAAAACAATGTAAGTTCAGACAAGGATCGAGATCTCTTACCAATGTAAAACACACTTTGATAGAGGACGAGGAAATCTTAGAAAATAAATTTCACATATAGATGACATAATGAGCTACATTTCAAAAGAAATGAATGAGGCTGGTAGGTACCTCTTGAGGTTGAGGTCGAGGATCTTGGGCCCGGTAAGATTGTTCTTTGTGTTGATGAGTGATCCTTCTCCCAAGGTTATTAGGTACCTATATTTCAAAACAAAGGAAAGCAAGAGGGTTAAAATTACTCAAGGTATAATTCACACAATCGTTAGTTTCAATGCGGGATAAACATATTTAGTCCGTTCACTATATGAAATTGCTGTCATACAAATACAATACATTAACTTTATAAGATAAAAAATTAAAATCAGGCCCATAGATGATGAATATGCAACAAACCACGTGGTAGGCATGAGGGTGGACCTTCAAAAGTGATAAGATGATATTTAAATTCATGTCGATGTTTTTGCAATCAATTCACACAAACCATCTTCCTTGCCGTAACACATAACCCACTCCTGGGTGGCAGCCGTGCTATCTTCTCTGAGCTTTATTATTGTCCTTTCAACCTACAAAACAGAAACATGATATTGTTTCATGTCAGATGGTTTTTTCCTCAAAGCAATATATGCTCCAATATCCCATGAGGATCTTAAGATACTTGAATAGTCCACATATTTTGTGTGATGAACTTGCCCCTTATAATTGAACATAAAATAAACCATAGTTGATCATGATTAATCACAAAATAGAAAATGGGGGTGTCTCTTGCCACCGTAAACACCTGAAAACCATGGCCTTATTTTCTCCTCAAGATCATAGTACGCAGTAATACGTAGTCTCCTCATACCAGATTCATTTAAGTGATTGAATGCAATTATCTGAGCTATATGGGCTATGTACCATAATGACTATAAGCAAGACAAATCAATTAGCTTGAAACATGACCAGGAAGGAAAAATATGAATAACACACAAAGATAACTTGAAATTTGTAATCAGGAAAAAGCTTTACGATTTAATCCTCAAGTGAAGAAAATGTATAACTCTTTGTGGTTCCAACCAGTATCAACCATCTCTTGTGTTTGTCAATGTATGTTGCAATGGGTTGAGCTGTAAAGAATAATCTCACATACAAATGTACACTGGTCGTGTACAGAAACATATCACGACATTTGTCATCGACTCATTGACCCACCCAATCCACTAACCATTAAACATAATTAAACAACTAACTAATGGTAAAAATCCTAGATCTTACAAATCTCTTCGATGAATATCCATTCCACGAGAGAATTTGACTTGCTGATGTACACTACAGCGGCTGGGCTCACTTGTTGCAAGGGAAGTAGATTGGAGAGGCCGTGAGTTGCTCTGAGTTTTGTACTCAACGCAAGATTGAGGATAACACTTCTTATGAACTAAGAAGCCATTCACACTCTTCTGAAAAAAAAATACATGGATAAGTTCAGTTGAAAAGGAAATCTACGTGTGAGCACTGAAAGTTAAATTATCATCATATCAGAAGTGAAATGACAAAATGCAGATTGGAAACCTGAGAGGCATTGATGTCCATAGCGGATTACCTCCCATGATATGCCTGGTGAGCGCTGCAGGAGCTCCCCCTTGGTACCGGCCTGTTGCACGAGGCGTAAGCATGTGCGGTTGGCGAGCGCGGTGGCCGCGCATGCAGGCGAGAAGCAGGCCCACGACCCTGGCGAATCGCGGGTACGGCCTCCTCGTAGGCCGTCCTGGTCGGTGACCTCGAAGCGGCAGACCGTGATGGCCTCCACGAGAGCGCCCATGGCCTCGGCAACTCCTGGTCCGGAGTTAAGAGGTAGAGGACATGATCTTGTGTATGGTCTCACCCGTGATGGTAGCGACCCACGGCGAGGGATGATGCTCAGATCCATCGACAAACTCCTTCGCATTGGCGCATCTAGTCTTCCTGGTGGCCATCGTCCAGATCAGGGACGATGCTGAGCTTGGCGAGATCTACTTCCAGTCAACGGAGAAGCCAGAGGATAAAGGCTTGGGCGTGGAGAACGGCATCTGTGGAGACGCGATGGCCGTGTATGCGTGAAGGGTGGATGCCTTGGCAGGTCATGTAGAGGTAGGGTCAACACCACAAGACAAGAGACATGGAAATATTGGTTTGCTGCGAGATATTTGCTACTATGCGCGATGGACGCGAGCGGTTTCATCCGTAATTGATGCAAGCTTTTTTTTTCAGACATGATCGATCTGAGCGGCTATTTTGCGCGACGAATGAGATGCGCGAGGGAGTCGGACGAAGCGGACCAACGGAGTGGCAGAAAACGGAACTACAATATTCTTTTTAGATAGTAGAGATAGAGATACGTATGGACTCGACTCGACTGGATTTGTCATTTTCGGTTCCGTATCTCTCTGGAGATTAGCCACTGAAAGAGTTGACCCAGATCAAAAAGTAAAAGTGAACTCATAGGACAAAGATGGATCGTTTATTTAGATAGGGGCGGCGGACTATTCTAACCATGTTTGTGGATACCTTCACAAAACAAAAATACTGGGAACCACCATCTAATTTATAGGGTTTTTAAAAAGATTCTGTTTACTTAGTTAACGAATCTAATCATGGATGATACAGGCAAGCACACAAAACACTAGCAGTTGCTTCTACCCGGATCTTCATGTGTTAATCGGATGCTCAAGTGTTCAATGTTAGTGATGCATCATGTCCTTGTACGTTAATTAGTACGTGCATTATTCTGTTAATCACGAAACAGCCTGAATGCGCATGAGAAACAGACCTACATAGTCAAACAGATTAGTGGTCTACCGGTCAGCACACAATGCCAAGAAAAAATATTGATCTGCAAGTGGTATCTTTGGTATCTCATTATTTACAGTAGTGTTGTTTGTTGGTAATTTACTGGAAAAAATATACCAACCAGGACTACCCCTTGAACACATATTTTTTTTATAGAAGAAGACTCATTGAGTGACGAATGAACATTGTTTGTTTGGTCGATAATTATCTGAATTGTTGCGCCATGTAGTTGCCAACCTTCATAGTACGATTTTAGGAAGTTTTTTGTTTGCCGACATGATTGTTTGAGACGATGTTCAAGATTAAAGTTTTACAACTTCTATAAGATCTGGACAACCTTGTACAAACATTTTATTCAATCAAATCACAATTGGGGATGGGAGGATTAAAATTGGAGTGCAACCAAACATTATGATTAAAAAATTCTAATGCGAATACAACCAAAATCAGTATAAAAAAACTTAAATGTTTATGTGGTATCATTTGTAGTCATTTTTAGACTTGTCGTAACCGTTGCAATCGCACGGGCATTTCGCTAGTAACCGTAGAAAAAGTTCATTGGCAACATCCGAGCTAGAACCACACACGACGTGCCTCGGTACATAACAGAAAAAGCAGCCCCGTCTCCACGATTTAGGGGTCCTCGTGCGATTTATAAAATAAGGCTTCATTTTTTTCTTTAAATTCAATAATAACTAGTAATAAAATCATATGTTTACTTAATTATAGAACTTTAAAATGTGATATTTCATACAATATTCAGAAATATTTGAAATCGGTCCAGGGGTTTGCTAAAAAAATAGTAAATATGGAACTATAATAATAAACTAATAAACGAACCTCTTTACAGCACCAGTTTGACGTATTTCCTTCTTCTTTTCAGCACCAGACGTTCAGTTCAGACAAAGACAAGGGTCAAGGAACAACGTAGGGTCCACAAGTTTAGTTCGGACAATCATCCTTTGATTGATCTGCTGCTTCCCACATACCACGGTTCAATTCAAACAATCAGGCCTGCAGACAATTACACAACCAGGCTTGCAAACAATTAGTCATGAGAGATTCTGAATTTCTGAATTCGAAGCAGGTACGCGCCAGCCTACTAGTACTAGGTAGCACGATCAATCTGCTGCTTTTCTGCTGAATCACTAGAGAATCAATCAGAGCCATGAGTATCGAGCGCAGATCAGGTCTGAAATCAATAGAAAATCCAGAATGAGTTCGTAACTGTAGTATGGACGATGGAGCCTTTCCTAGATAGTTTCGGTCGATCTGCCGGCAAGAAACCAAGTACACGAAAAACACAATAGATTTTCGAGCACCCTGAATAGTTTCTGCCGCTAAAGTCGATCAAGGGGCACGCCGGCGCGCGAGGCGAGACCTGCAGCCTGGGCGAAACGCGGATGTGGATCATGAACGGGAGACAGGTCGATCTCAGATCTCGCCGTGCGGTTAGCTTTTTTTTTTGAGTGGAGCCATGCGGTTACCTAAACAAATGTTGATCTAGCCAGGCCACTATTGGGGGCCTCTAAAATTCTGGGGCCCTGTTCGGTCGCTCACTTCGAACCTGCCCATCGACGGGCCTGAGAAAAAGTTCATTGGCAAGATCCGACACATTATTCTGCCGTGTTTTGTGCACCTTTTAGCACCAAAACAGTTACTGGCAACTAAAGATAACAAATCCTTTTTCTAATATAATCAGATTGGGATTTAAGGTTGTTTAACATTTAAAATTTTATTTTATTAAAAAACAAAAAACCCATTACATTACACTTTGATCATTATTGGCCTTTCCTAATGATTCAGTTTTAAAATCAAGAGCGATTAGAAAAGACCAATAATTAAAAGACGGGTTAAACTGACTGCCCAACGTAGGTGCACTAATTTTTGTCCTTTGCTCCGTTGACGGTGGTAGAGCTCAGGCCCGTCGATGGGCAGGTGCTGCCACATTCCGTCCTCATTTAGAAGTTTAAATAGCCATGTGCTAAGTAGACACCTGTTTTTATCTCTAGGACTTCAATACCAATCCCTCCCTGATCTTTAGGACGATAAATTATATTCCATTTAGATAACCTATATTTCTTCTTGGTATCATCACTCTGCCAGAAGAATCTGGATCGAAAGAAATCTAGTCTCTTTCGAACCCCCTTAGGAATTTCTAAGAACGACAGCATAAACATGGGTAAACTAGTCAAGACCGAATTTATTAAGACAAGCCGATCCCCGTAGGATAGCAGTTTCCCTTGCCAGCAACCTAGCTTAGAGACAAAACACGTTTCTACAGGGTTCCATTTAGAGTTTCTCAATCTTCTATAATGGATGGGTACTCCAAGATACCGAAAGGGGAGAGAACCCGAACCGCAGCCAAAAATCTGCTTATATTCATGTTCCAACTCCTTTGTTTTTTCAAAGCAGAAAATTTCACTCTTATGGAAGTTGATCTTTAAACCCGACAATTGTTCAAAGATACAAAGTATTAGCTTCATATTAACAGCCTTCTCTAAATCATGCTCCATAAAAAGTATGGTATCATCCGCATAGTGAAGAATGGAGATGCCTCCATAAAAAGTATTTAATCAAGTATGTAGAAAAATGTTTCAACACCTACAGCAACAGTAAGAGAGTAACTGTGAACCGGTACGTAAAGCCACAGGGTTCTGACGTTGATCTGTCTAGCCAGCGTCTCTGGTGGCCTTCGGTCCTTGGAGGCATGAGGGACCACAGTTCTTTCTTTAGGCTATTTTATTTTCAGTTTCTTCTTCGGAATGTTGATATGACGGTTACCTCCTGAAGTCAAATAAGGTAAGTGCATCTATCCCCGGCGGAGGACACGTGAAATCGTGTGTCCGACAGATCTCTTGGGATCCGGTCGTTATTCGTATTTTTTTGTGTGGTTTGAGGTCAATCTTTTCTGACCTATGGTTTTCATCTTCGGAGACTTGACTTTATGTGAGAGGCTTGAGACTCTAAAAAAAATTAGATCATGTATAATGGTTATATATACAGGTTTCATTTTTGGGCAGCTGCTAGAGTTGCTCTAACATTGCTCTTAAATAGAGGTCACAGTCTGTCTTACATAGAACAAGGCTTACATAGAAACTTATAACATTATAAATACTGAACAAATTCAATTATGATAAGTGTCCAAATGACTAAATTTTGCAACAATTCACCACAAAACAGATGACGCAAATATGTTGACAATTCATCTTTCTTCTTCGCATAGGTGAGGTAGTCTTATGGTTTCCTTTTTCCCAATGATGTGACACTAGAAAGTTTTGAACTCAACTACGATCACAAGCAATTACAGGATATGATCGTACTGTTATCCAGGTGCTATGCAGATTGAGGACATCCAGACTTGACGGAGAGGTCAGCATGTCTTTAACAAGGAACACCCGGAAGTATTTTCCACAGGCAGTCCGAAGATCTGCACCATCAGGCAAACAATAGCCACATTAACAAGTATCATGACACAGAAAGTCACAGCAGTCATACTACAGGTTATTACAGAAGTGAAAGAAGCATTGCAAAACAAGGGGTCAGAAAAGATGAAATGATCTTACGGTTCAAAAAGAAATAAGGTACCCACGAAGCTGTGGCTGTGCATCCTGCCTCAGGGCTGACGCGGAATAGCAGGGGCTCCTCGGGCAGAACGTTTCTTCTCGAAATCACAAGGGTAATTGACAAGTACAGGGAGACAACACTAGTCACGACTCCATAACTCTCCCGTCGTCATCAAAATATGCTCCTTCAGATTTCCAGAATCCTAGGGAGCTTGTCTGGATCTGCTACTTCACTTGGCTTCGTTCAGTTTTGTTTCCTTTTTGGCATTATGAAATTGATTGATCTTCTACGAAATTCCACCTGACTGCAAGACTGGCCGAGTTAAGCTGATACGGCATGCAATGTTGGATGTATATATGTCAGCTGGATGGTAATTGCATGCTTATAGAGATATCTTTCCAACAAAAAAAGGAGTGTTTCGAGTTGACTAGTTCAAAAACTGAAACACAAGAAACCAATAACAATTTATATTCAGCCATTCTAAGTCTATTTTGCAGCCAAACATGAAAGGCAAGTCCCTCTAATTAGTTAGTTTCAATGCAAGTTTAATTTCCAAAAATTCAGAAAGTTAGGTAGACTAAGACTGCATCTGATAAAAAACAACAAACATTCATATATGCATGTCTCTGCCCATGAAAAGCTGCATAGGAAAAGAAAATGGTAATGCATGGTGATAATCAATTTGGGCACATTACGCTGCAAGCACTTGAAATACAAGGCTCCAGGACGCTTACCGCCTCTGCAGCCGGGACGAACACAGCACAGCCGCGAACACTTGGCACCTCGTCGAACTCCAGCACTTCCATGTTCATGACGAAGAACTGCGGCACCCTCCGCAGGATCGTCCTCAGCGACAAGTATGGAGTAGACCACCACGCCACCACATTCATACCCGCCTGAGTAAAGAACTAAAGATGGGCAGAGGCCATGGCCTCAGAGAACTAGCCGACGAAGCTGGGATCATCGCTGCGTCTGGGGTCGTCACTGCGCACCTCGTTCTCCGACCAAATGGCGGCCGAGGGAGACCGTGATTCAAGATTAGATACTCCCAGGGCTGGATGGAATCATCATAAAATGCCATCTTCCGCTACTGCATAAGAGACCAATAATTTTAGAGAACAGATCAGCATTGCTTCATAGATGATTTATTGGGGTTTCAGGAGTTTCCTACCTTGTTATGTCCTGAAATCGAAAGGGGACGTGACTAATCTTGTGGGCATCCTCCCGTAGGCACCTCGCAATCAGACTTGAACATCCCGAAACAAAGAGTCGCTTCAAGGCGGTGAGGCTCGGTGTGCTTTCAGGCAAAGCTGTCAGGTTGGGGCAATCTTTGATAAATATTGCTTCTAGGGAAGTCAGCTGTCCCAGCCATTCCGGTAATATAACTAGGCCATTGCACTCTATCAACCTCAGATTTCTAAGAGTGGTGAGGTTCTTCATACTTTCAGGAAGATATGTCACATTGCAACAACCTCGGATGTCAAAGGTTTCTAAACAACCGAGGTGTCCCAACCATGCCGGAAGTGTTTCCAAGTCCTTCAACGACACCAGATATAGTTTTGTGAGAGACGTGAAGCGTTCAATTACCTTTGGCAAAGTCCTCAAGCCGCTGACGGAGCGAACAACAAACATCTCAAGGGTGGGGACATGTTCAAGCCTGTCCCACTCATTGTCTTGAGAAAAATGACAATTTATTATACTCATCTCAAAAGGAAGAGTGAAGGAGGAAAGCTTCCCAAATCCTTTTTCTGGCAAAACTTGATCGACCTTGTCCAACATCGAAATCATACTTCTTGGAGAATATGGTACAAACTTCAATTTGGGGCAGTTCAATACCTCCAAATAATGCAAATTAGGGATTAGCGACACATCATCTTCTTTACCTGACTCAGTTGTCCACCATTCCATCAAATTCTCCATGAAGTCCAATTCGATTACTCTTAGTTTCATACAAGGTCCGCCCTCTCCATAGAATTCATTGCCGATTTTCGTAATGTTTGGAATATTCTTCAGATTTAGGCTTCTTAAATTAGGCAGTGCCCCAAATGGAGGAAGACAATCACATCCTTCCAAATCATGAAGAGTTAATTCGCTGAGAAAAGGGAGGTGAGACGAGATGTGAAACATCCAACTAGGGAAATCCTTGCTTATATAACCAATTAACCAAAACTGTTCAAGGGTCCGAGGAGGTATGAGCCTACCCAGCACAGATTTATCTCCTTGGTTTTCCCAGAAAAGAGCTAGTACTCGAATATCTGATTTATCACGCAGTTTGAATCTTTCCACATCTTCGGGATGCCTGATATTCTGAAGGTCTCTAAGTTTCAACTCTGAACAAGTCAATCCAACAAGATCCACTATACTGCTACATCCTGTACTGTCTATCTCATGTACACAATGATCTACTCTGCTCAACAAATTTAGACGCTGTTTTATCTCTCCAACCTTCTTTTGCAACTTAGGAGGTCCACTATCAATCACAAACTGGGTGAGACTAGTCATGACACCAATGCTATCAGGTAAGTTACTCAAAACGCGAAGACCGTTCATATGCAGTATTTGAAGCCTAAGATCACCAAATGAGGAGGGGAGCTTACTGAGCCTCTGACAGTATGACAAATAGAGACGCCTCAGCTTAAACAACTTGCATAGTGACTCAGGCAATACTTGAAGCTTAGCACAACTAGTTAGGTTCAAATACTCAAGCTCCAAGAGGTCACCAAAACATTGAGGGAGTTCTTTGAGGTCATGGCAATCTGAAAGATCTAGGTATTTCAAATGATTAAGCTGGCAAAATGATTCTGGCAGCTTTGAAACCTTGTAACAATAAGAGAGATTTACGAACTGAAGTTTTTGAAGAGGGCTGAAATCTTTTGGCAGTTTTTCTAGCTCGTGGCAACTCGATAGGTTCAGATGCTCTAAAGAAGGAAATGTAACATTGTCAGGTAGTTTGGTGAGCCTGGAACAACTTGACATGTTTAAGAACGAGAGCTTAGGAAGGCTGCCGAATCTGTCAGGTAGCTGTTCAAGAGCACAACAATCTGACATGTCTAGGTGATATAAGGATGTGAGATCGCAGATTGATTCAGGCAGTTCTTGGACCATGGAACACCCGGATAAATTGAGCAAAGATAGGTTAGAGAGCTCCCCTAGCGATGAAGGTAGCTTATTAAGGCTGCTATTGCCAGATAGGTCCAAATAGCAAAGTTTGCCGAGGCTACAAATATTGTTAGGCAAGGTTACAAACGAAGAATTTGACAGAATCAGAGTTTCCATGTTTTGAAGCGTATGAAAATACTTGGGAAGTGATGTAATTGGCAAGCCCGTGGCGTCAAGATACCTAAGTAGGTTCAATCGGTGGACAGAAGATGGCAGCACTATGTTGCTTGGAGTAGATTGGCCTTTAGCTGAATCTCCACTAAGGTCCAAGACACGTATGTACTTGGATCGACAAAATGCCTTTTGCGGGAGTTGTAGTCCCCCCAAATCCCTGAAGTGGAGAGATCTAAGCTTTCCTGGAAGATATTTGAAAACCTTAGGATCATTCTTGTAGTTGGTTAACTGTGCATGTCGGCAGTAACGAGCTCTGTTCCAACTATTGCTTTTGGTAGCATCCAGATCAATGAATTCATCAGCAACAATTATTGATGCAAGATCATGCACCAAATCATGCATGATGAGTCCCCGAGAAGCATTGTCATGCAATGGACTTGGACTAACCTGCAGAGGTAAGTACTATCAATATAGCATCAAAAAGTAAAATGTAAAACCCTTCGAATAGAAACTTCAAAATGGAGTCGTGAGACAATAAGATCCAGTAAAATTGCAACTTCCTCAAAATCCGTGGAGCCCCTATACTGTGAAAATAAGTAAGCTGTTTATATACCCTATGTATGTTATGCTTCTGTACTCATGGGACACTCCAGTGAGGGCCCATTCGGAATAGAGGTAAAGAAATTAGAGGAAGAAAAACCTTCTCAGGAATAGCATTGAGTCGATACTTAAAGCCTGTTGGAACTAGAACTACAGCAAACATAAACATTTTGCTATTTTGTTCACAGGAGAAAACACTGTAAAAGCATTCTACTCATGCAGCAGCCATCTATAAACAATATAATGCTGAATATTTTATTGGCCTTCCATCAACAAAAGTAGTTCTTCATTCAGCTGCACATGCAACTGACATGGCCTCTCACCTCAGGATGAAGTTTTTTATTCAGCTAGTTCATGCATTGCCTCGTGCTTCGGTCCAGACAAGAGGTTTCAGTAGATTTTCCAATTGCCGTAAAATTGGCACAAGAAAGCATACTTTCCTATGAAACACTGTACACCATTCTTAACGTCAGAAAAAAAAGATCCTTTAGAAATGCTTTTCTTTGAAAATCCTGCAAATTTCCTTTGTTCCATATGGACCCTAAGTAGAAAAAAATTCCTACACACAAAGTTTGTTTTTATGCCATTAAAATTTGGATAATTGACAGAGATAAAGCATAGGCTATACACGAGGAATGGGAGTCAATACATATTTCTTTAAATATGTTCCTGTAATTTTTTTGAATGTTTTGTATGTCAAGTTTGGATTGTATACAAACTAGTTCAATAAGTTACAACTAATTTTAAACTATGCCTACCTTGCTTATTAACTACTCACTTCATTTCATTTTAGAGTGCATTCTCTAGAAAGGAAGGATCCACTATAAATTGAAAAGGAGAAAGTGTAAATTATGAAAATGGGGGATTGTTGAAGGGGTCAGATCCAATAATGGGGGTGTGGACCCAGGACAGTGAGCATGGCAGAGCGGTAATGTGGGGGGGGGGGGGGGGGGGGGGGGGGGGGGGGTGGGACTCGTTGGTTAGGATACTTCCTTACAATGTACTCGCCACACAGGGGGTTGGGATGTCAATGGTCGACTGCCACATTGACCGGTAACAAGTTTTGGTTATTCATGAAACTTGCTCTTGTTTGGCTTTATCTTTGTTATCCCCTGAACTGTTTCTGTATTTTTAGCTGAAACCATTTCCATCTCATGAACTGTTTGTGCATTTTTAGCTGAAACCATTTTTATCGACTGAACTGTTTCTGCATTTTTTTTAAGAGAAAATGAAGAAAGTAAAACAAAGGTTAACAAAGTTGTTGCAAACTGAAGTATTCCTATGGTGTAGATGTTCTGATACTTCATGAGAATGTTCATGAATTTGATGAGAATGATAGAAATAGCTCTTAGAAATTCAGACCTCTAGTTACAAGTTATTGTTTACAGGAATAGATGTGGCAGAAATTATGTATGATGAATTGATGAGAATTCTGAATCATGCAGTTTCCAAAATTGGTACTATCTATCAGTTCAAATTTGAAGGATGTATCCAAAGTGCGTCAAAAAATATTTAGGGCAGTTTCGATAGTGTGTTAAATTTCAGTTTGTGGAAGCTTTGGAAGTGCCTGTAATCTCTTTTTCTGGCAGACTTGAGGTGTATAAAATTTCAGTTTATGGCAGATTTGGTGGTGTGTCAAATTTCAGTTTATGGCAGATTTGGATGTGCGTCAAATTTGAACTTAACATACTTCCAAAAGTGCGTCAAATTTCAATTTAACGCACTTTCAATGTGCCTCAAATTTAACATCTAGGAGCCACTTCTGCAAAGTGCGTCAGTTTACATTTGCCAATAAGACTTAATTCAACACTTCTCAAAATGCCTAAAATGTGATTTTAACGCACTGTTTGTAGTATCTAACACACTTCAAAGTGCCTTCTATGTTCAATCGTGACATAGTGCTGGTTGGGCTGCTGGGGTTGGGCGGGATCCTAGAGCTTTAGAACACGTTAGAACTGATGCAAGATGAGAAAATTATTTCTGGTGTGAATGCAATATGAGTTCTTTTGAAGACATGGCACCCGACCATAAGCCACTCGCCAAAGCACATGCTAGCTAGCATCCAAGTTCCTTGTGCTGGAGGCACAATAATGATTTGGGCTAGAAGAATCTAACAGGCTATGAGTGGAGAGTAGGAAGTAGAGCTCATCGTTACACTATTGGGTCTGTTGTAACGGCATTTTTTTTCTATAATCATTGCATGAATATTAAAGTCGATCTAGGGTTGTTCCCATGAAACTGTTGTCTTATAGTGTTAAACTGGTACCTATAGCAAATGTTATTTTGTGGTTATCAACATGTTATATTATTGGATAGATTAAAATTCAATGATAAAGCGAAGGATCCAAAATATTTATGTATAACATATCAAATTAAAATCAATAAAATATAAATCATTTCAATTAACTAATTGACTAAAAATTTAGAATTCCATTTTGCGGCATATAATTTAGGCTTTACATCTAAGAATCTAACGACAAGAACAATCTCAAACTAAAAGAAGATATAACCCAACAAAGTCAATCCACAATCCTAGTAAAGTACAAAATTTTAAAATAAAAGTAAATTTAAATTCAGAAATGCATATACTAAAGAACTTACACAAATTGGAGAAAAATTAGGGCATATATCAGAATCACAGTACAGCATCAGTTATGAAAGCAAGTTCCTGGCTATAAAAGTAAAGAAAACATACAGAGTTTTTAAAAAGGGCATAAAAGAGAAGTCGTGTCTAGATACTAACCGAAGAGCTTGGAATCTGCAGAAAGGACATCCCCAAAAGGTAGTTGATGCACCTTTCACCATCATGCCCTGGATAAATGTATCCAAGAGCTTTCCATTGCTGGATGAGACGATTCCTGTCCATGATAAAGCCCTTGGGGAAGGCCGCCAAATAGGTGAAACACATTTTGTAGTCCAGCTTCATGTAGTAATAGCTCAACATGAGGCTCTCTAATGTTCTCTTCTGATATACTTCTCCCAAGTCAACTTTGGTGTTTCTTATATCTTCCCATGACCTCACAGTTCTTACCTCAGACATTACTTGCCCAAGAGCATTTGCCACAAGTGGTAGGCCCCCACACTTCACTGCAATTTTCCTTCCAATTTCTTCCAAGACACTTTGGTGATCGTCAGGCCCAAACGCCCTTTTCTTCATTATCTCCCAACAGTCATCAATTGATAAAACATCCAAATTGATTTGACCAGGCTCAGGCACCGGGCAGATTTTCCCCTCATTTGCAAGAATACCAGTGCACAGTTTTTGTACTACGCTTAGATTTCGGGTAGTTACAATAATCCGGCTACCCCTGCAGCCATATTGTAACATCCGCTTCAACGATTCCAGTTTATCTCCATCTTCTTCCCAGAGATCGTCTAGAACAATCAAGTATCTTCTAGTAGCAAGTTCTTTTTTCAGACTGTCATGCAAAAACTGGGAGGTACAGTTGTCAAGGTTGATGTTGCTATTCAGGCTTTTCAGGATGTCACTTCCAATTTTGTGCAAACTAAACTGCTTGGACACATTGACCCAGGCAGACACGTCAAAGACAGTGAGCTTCTTATCTGACAAAACAGACTGAACCAATGTTGTCTTGCCTATGCCACCAAGGCCGACAACTGGAATGATAGAGATATCTGCGTCAGCTTCGCTTGTTAGAAGCCTGATAATCTTCTCCTTCTCGACATGCCTCCCCACCATTCCACTTTCCATGGCCTCACCAATGATGGGTCCAAAAGTTTCATCATTCCTGTGCCCTTGTGCTCTCGCTTCAAGAGGCACGAGACTAAGATCCCTTTGGCCCTCATTTTTAATTTGGTCAATTTTCTTCCTCACATTCTTCATCTTGTGGGGCATGGTTGTTCGGTGGAGGAGTTGATTGTTTCTGGAAAACCATAACTTGACCTGCAAAAAATACAAATTGACGCCAATATCAGTCTTTAGCCATATCTTTCTTTCAGATTAGTTCGCTGAATGAATGATGAATACCTTGGGTTGGCTCTTCTCTATGAGGTGATTAGCGTCCAACTCATCGAGCACGTCCTCGACGTCATAGGCGACGCGCTTAAATTTCGTAAGCCACCGCTGAAATACCATTCCGCCTTGTCCCCCTCGGCGCGACTTGTCGTCGGCGTCGACCAACACAGCCTGCAGATCTCTCATCTTCTCATCCATGTCCAACACGTCTTCTCTGAACCCCCACTGCAGAGTGATCTCCTCCGCGGCGAATTCACCAAGCTTGCTGGCGATTTGTTTCCCCACGGCACTCGCGATGACACCCCCAAGGCCGCCCATGGTTCCGCGGCGAGGGATGGAATCCCCTCAGAGCCGCCCTCCCAATATTTCTGCTTGATCTGCGATCCAAACGGGAAGAGTTGAGGAATGGAGGCCAATTTCAAATCTGGGAGAAGAAGGGAGGGAACAGGAGCAGTTCAGATTTACCAGCTCCGGTTGTCGTGAGTCACCGGCCGGCAGGGAGCTGGGCAGAAGCCGGCGGCGTACGGAAGGGGTGAGCTCGGGCGTGGACTCGCAAGTGAGTGAGTAATGCAACAAGAGCGGAGCTGCAGGATTAGTCGCGAAACAGGGGAGGTTATTAACGAAAGCCTCCCGACGTCCAGCTCGGCCCGACCCCGACGTCTAGGTTCTCGCAGACGACACAGCAATGGCAGCTATCGATGTGCCAACCTGCTTCCTCTTGGCCTCTTGCTCCTTTTCGCTAGAGAATCTTCATTACAAAATTCAGAGAAAGAAGTCTATATACCCCCCCCCCCCCCCCCCCCTCCCCGGCAAGTTTTAGAGTTTGGATGGAGAACCCCCTCATGTATAAATCGGTATACTTTGCCCCCTAACTTTGCAAAACGGGGCAAAAGACCCCCTAGCCCTGTGTAAAGCTGTTTTCCTGGGCGGTTTTGCACACGTGGCAATCTGTTGCATTACATGGCCATGTGTTGCCCTGTCAGTCGGAGCAGCAACAGGTCAGGCGGACAAAGGCTTGCCGAAAAGTAGGAAAATGAAAGAAGGAAGGAAGTGTCCACCGCCGCCACTCCAATCCAACCCTAAGCAATGACGAAGGGTACGGGCAGCTTCGGCAAGCGCCAAAACAAGATGCACACGCTCGGCATCCACTACGGCCGCCGCAGCTTCCACCTCCAGAAGAGCACCTGCTCGTCCTGCGGCTACCCCGCCGCACGCATCCGCAAGTACAACTGGAGAGTGAAGCCATCAGGCGCAAGACCACTAGAACCGGAAGGATGAGGTACATGTGTCACGTGCCTCGCCGGTTCAAGAGCAAGTTCAGAGAAGGTATTGAGGCCGCTCCAAGGAAGATAGCTGTCGCCAACTAGGCCTCGGTTTTGCCACCAGAAACCCCGTGAACCTAGAATTTTTAAAACATTTTACTATGATTGCACCGTCTGAACTACCGTTGGCACAACACTTTGTATAGATCTGGTATGTATCGTAGCATGGGTTTGGACTTTGGAAGCCCAAAATTTTCGCTTCTAGCCTTGGATTTTTTCGTTATTGGTTCTCAGGATTCTATTCTCGTTCTTGCAGCTTGCGTTGATAGAAGAAACTGCAGATTGAAAAGATTTGGCGGAGGATTTGGCTGGGTCAGTCAGAGGGAACTCTGCTCTTCTTCTCGGTCAGTTAGTAGGTGAGGGAGGGTGCGCCATAGTTTGGGGAGAGGGGCCGGCGGCGGCGCAGGTAGGGCCCAGCGACGGAGGGCTGGTGGAGGCGTTGCCATGGCTACAGCTCAGCTGCCACTGCCTATAAGCTGGTCGGCGTGATGCAGAAAAAATAGAGGTGGGAGACAAGAAAAAAAGGGTTAGGATGCGCATTGGTCCCATGGTGAAATACCGAAATGGCAGCATAGGTCAATGTCACCAGGTCATACCAATGCCACGTGTGCAAAACCGCCCAGAAAAATAGCTTAAAACAGGGCTCGGGGGTATTTTGCCCAGTTTTGCAAAGGTAGGGGGTTAAGTGTACAGGTTCAAACTTGAGGGGGTTCTCAGTCCAAACTCTAGAACTTGTGGGGGTTATATAGACTTTTTTCAAATTCAGAAATCTATCCCGTGACAAGGTGCATCGTGCATTCAAGCGTTATGACTCCACTCGCGTCGTCAGCTCTTTTCTCTTTTTCTATTCTTTTTGAACTACAAGATAGATCTCTCCCCGTTCGAGCCCAACTGCCGAACGCAGTCCCCTTAGAACATCTCCACTTGTTGGGTGAATCAGGCCAAAAATTGGACCAATTTTTGGTCGGACGAAACAAGTTTTCGGCCTGGGTACGCCCAGTTTCCCACTCGCGTACCCAGGCCGAGTTCCTAAGTTCGGCTAAATTCAGTTAAACTCGGCGAAATATGGGCAATAGGCGGAATTTCATTAAGTAGGGCAAGAGGTACATAGTACATCGGATTTCATAACTAGAAAAGGCCGCCGCCGTGGTCGACGCCGGATGCCGCAACTACAGGCCGAGGCGGGGGTTGTTGCCGGCCTCGATGTGCGCCATGACTCTGGCGAGAGTCCGCCCTGGAATGCTCCACCAGCGGCGGCGGTAAGCCGCATTGTTACGCGGCGGCGGCGGCGAACCCGACTGTCTGTCGTGTCGGGCGAGTTCCTCGAGGCGCCTGTCGGCGAAAAACTGCCTCCAGAAGACCAGGTTGCCCTGATCCTCGGCGAGATCCGGGTCTTACATGGCGGCGATAGCGGCCTGGATCTCTCCGGCGAGTTCTGGGTCTTGTATGGCGGCGATAGCCGCCTGGATCTCTCCAGCGAGGTCCTCTCCGTCCGGCACCGGCGGAACGAGGATCCCGTCGGCTCTGAGTTTCCAGCCTACGGGGAGACGAGTGTCCGACGGCGCCGTATAGTGCGCCTCGCGTAGCAGTCGGGCTTCCCACGACGACAACATGCGTCGGCCCTCGGCCATGGCTTCTCGACGGAGTTGAGGAGGAAGAAAGGTGCGGCCGTCCGAAGTTCGCCGGAGTTGTGGTGGTGTGAGGGACTGTAAAGAGAGACGGTGATATGTACGGCTTTTATAGGCCGGAAGAATGGCGGGAGGGGTGTAGCGGCGAGTGCGGGAAAAGGAAAACGGCGGGAAGGATGGCAGCGACTCGGCTTCTGTCGCTGACAGGCTGGTCCACTAGCCCAATTCACTTCGTCCGGCGTCCCCAGGGCATACCCGGGATCCTGGGTAGTTCGGACCAAAGTTGGCCCAAATCCGGCCGAAAAGTGGTCCCTAGGTACACAACTGGGCCGATTTTCGGCGTCCGGGCGTAATTTCGGCGTCCGGATTGGCCTCCTGGGTAGGCGAGTGGAGATGCTCTTATCCGCGCCCTTATCGGGGGCGCCCCAACCTCATCTGGTGGGTGGGCCCCTGTCGCCAGTGCTATATAAAGGAGGTGGGGGCCGACGGCACGCCTTACGAGGTTAGCCGTGCCCTAGCCGCCCCACCTACAAGCCAATCCGATCTAGGCTAGCACTGCGCCGACGGGAAGCACCACCTCCGCCACACGCTCGCACCCCCCCTTCATCCCATGGCCACCGACTCTAGCAGCAGTGCTAACTCCGGCATCTCCTCCGGCTCATGCACGTCGAGCTAGGGCGCAGGTGATACTCTCTCTCCCTCGGATCTACTAGATCCATCCCATATAGACTCTACCGAGACTAGACTAGAATCTATCATTGGTATTAGAGCAAGTTAGATGCTAGTTTTTCTTTCGGTAGAAAAGCAAAAGAAGATAAAGAAATCCTAGATCTAAAAGTGCGCCTGCCCTACGGCTGCGCCGTCCCCCTCGATCCCTATGCGCACCGGCAAGCCGAGGCATAGGGAAGAAGGACATACAATATCTCGGGCAAAGAGAAATAAAAGAAACCCCAAAAGAACCCCAGATCCCGCATGCAAAATCCCCAATTTTCCCCAGATCTCGAACAAAGATGAATCCCTAACCCTAGTTCTATCCCACTGATCCCACCCGAAAAAAAGGGAAAATCAAAGAGGATCCCCAAACAGAAAAGAAACCCTAACCCTAAGGGGGCCACCGGCTATCGCCGGCAAAGATTGTCGCCACTGCGTCGCTTGATGGCGAGGGCAGGGGACACCGCTGCTCGTCGCTGTTTCGTCTCTGCACTGTCGTTTTGCGAGGTGGGGAGGTGGATGGTACGGAGAAAGGCTGAAGGGGGAAGGGAGGAGCTTGCCGCTGGGAGAAGGAGGGGCCCGTCAGCGGTGCCGGGCGGCGCTGCCTCGCCTCGCACCAGGCGTCGCAGCTGCCAGAGACAGAGAGGGGCTGGGGGAGCTCGCGGGGTGGAGAAGGGGGCGAATGGGGGATAGGGTTTCGTGGGGGCCGCGGGGGGGCGTTTTATTCGGCCAATCGACGTGGACAACCGCACGATCTAGGTTTGTCGCCCTGGAAGGCCAGGATCTGGCGCAGCGGGCGCCCAGCTGGGCCAGGTGGGCCGGTCGAGGGCAAGCGAGCGCTGGGCAGGCCGCCTGGTTGGGCCGCAAGCAGCGGCAGACAGGGCAGGGGTGCTCTGGTGGGCGGCAGTTAGCTCAGCGGGCCAAGTAGGCCAAGCAGGCTCACTGGCGGGCAGCGCAGGCGGGCTGCTGGCGGCGCTTAGCGAGTGCGCGCGTGCGGCAGATAGCTGCTGTGCTGCGCTGGGCCACAGCCAGACAGTCCTGTTTTAACAGTTTCCTATTTTATTTTTTTACAGAACAATTTTCTTTAGCTTTTTTTAATGTTTTGCTTAGTTTTTTAAGCAATTTTCATACCGTTTTCTCAATTCATTTTATTCCAATGAATATTTGTTTAGAGAATGCAATAGAGGCAGAATTTTTTCTGTAAAGTTTAAAGTTTTATGAATGTTGTAATATTGTTTCCGCTGCAAATAGATGATTGCTTGAATGCAATAAAGTTTTTATTAAATTTTGTTTTAAAAGATGTGATAAAATGATTTAAATTTGATTATGCTCCATGTTTTTTAAATGATCAACATTATTAATAAACATGATCATGATCCTTGTGTTAAAGGTGCATTTAATTTTATCTTTATCCAATGGTGATATAACTTTAAATGGCACAAACAATTGCATGTTTAATTTATACCAACGTTGGATTAATGCATATAGTTGTTTTTGGTTGTCTCACATCTTTTATGGTTTTCAGGATGTCTCAATCTCATGAGCTGCCTGAAGGACATTGCACTGCTCAAAGGAGATAACTATTCCGAGTGGAGGAAAAAGGTAGACCTGGCCTTTGTCTGCGCCGAGGTGGACTGGGTTGTTGATACCAAACAGCCAGTCAAGCCTAAGGACCCAGTGAGGGATGATACTGCGGACAATGTTGCATAGGAAAAGAGAAAGACGGACCATGCTCTAGTGGAGCTGGCATACTCAATAGATAATCAAAAGTGGGTCAATGCAAACAAAAAGTGCTTGGCCTTTGTCAAGAATACGATTGAGAACGCAATAGTGGGCTCAATCGAAGAGTGTGCCTCTATTGGTGAGTACCTAGCAAAGATAAAGAGCCAGTTTACTGGCTCTTCAAAAATGTATGCAACCCAGCTGCTCAAACAGTTGGTGACAGAAAAGTATACGGGAGGGCCACATGGCATTAGAGAGCACATCTTGAGGATGAGAAACATGGCGGCTAAGTTAAAGCCCATGGATGCTGACCTCGAGCTCAAGCCTGCTCTACTGGTGCATCTTGTCATGGCCTCTCTTCCCCAACAGTTCGAGAACTTCGTCATCAACTACAACATGTCCCCTGAAAAGTGGGACATTGAAAAGACCATAGGGATGTGTTCTCAAGAGGAAGAAAGGCTTAAGTCCATCCACGGTAGTTCTTTAAACTACGTGAAGGACAACAGGAAGAGGACCTTCACCAACAGCAACCATGGTGGATCCCCTTCCAAGCCACATGGCAAGGGACCCCTACAACACCAGCATCAGTATCAGCAGAGTCTCTCTGGGACAAGGACCAGTGTCACCATTGCAAGAAGCCTGGTCACTTCAAGAAAGATTGCCCAATATGGCTCAAGTCCATAATGGCAAAGAATGGTAAAGACATAGTTTCTTTTGTAAATGAATCCTTGTATGAAAAGTTTTCTAAATCTACTTGGTGGATTGACTCTGGTGCAACTGTTCATGTTGCCAACTCTTTACAGGGATTCCATTCGACAAGGACTTTGCAAATAAGAGAAAGACTCATTGAGGTCGTGAATGGGATTCAAGCAGAAGTGGAGGCTGTTGGTGACATTCCTCTGGAGCTAGCTGATGGCTTTACTATTCTGCTTAAGGATGTTTTATTTGTTCCTTCCATCCATAGAAACTTAATAAGTGTGTCGTGCTTGGATAAAGACATGTATGAGTGGACATGGCAAATGTGCCATTTGGTTTAAAGATACTTGTGTGGGTGTTGCTTCACTACATGACAAGCTTTATTTATTATCCTTGCATGAGAAAGTGTTTTCTATGTGTAATGTGAGCGAACAAGTTCCCTTATCGAACAAAGAACAAAAGAAAAGAAAGCGAACTCATGACTCATCGAAGTTATGGCACTGTAGATTAGGCCATATTTTGAGGGGAAGAATAGAAATCCTCGTTAAAAATGACATTCTTCCTCCGATAGAGTTCTCAGATATCGAACAATGCATAGATTGCATCAAAGGAAAGTATGTAAAGCAAATTAAAAAGGGTGCAAACCGAAGTATAGCAACACTAGAAATCATCCACACTGATATTTGTGGATCGTTTCCTGCGAAAAGTGTGGATGGTTATGATTCATTCATAACATTCACAGATGATCACTCCCGGTATGGTTACATTTATCCAATTAAAGAAAGGTCTGAAGCATTGGATAAATTTAAAATATTTAAGGATGAAGTTGAAAATTAGCATGATAAAAGAATTAAGATAGTCCGGTCTGACTGTGGGGGGGAGTACTATAGTCGGCACACTCCATATGGTCAAGTACCTGGACCTTTTGCAAGATTCCTACAGGAAAATGGAATAGTTGCCCAGTATTCTATGCCGGGCGAACCTCAGCAAAATGGAGTAGCTGAAAGGCGTAACCGTACCCTTATGGATATGGTGCGCAACATGATGAGCTATTCCACCCTCCCATTGGGATTGTGGATGGAGGCGCTTAAAACCGCCATTCACATTCTCAACAGAGGACCAAGTAAGTCGGTGCCCAAAACACCGTACGAATTGTGGACAGGCAGAGTCCCCTCTCTGCACCACTTGAGGGTCTGGGGGAGCCCAGCTGAGGCAAAAGTTTTCAATCCAAACATTGCAAAGTTAGACCCCAAAACAGTGTCTTGCCACTTCATTGGCTATCCAGATAGATCAAAAGGTTATCATTTCTACTGTCCTGACAGACACAGAAAGTTTGTAGAAACGAGACATGCAGTCTTCTTGGAGGACAAATTGATGAGGGGGAGCACGGTAGCTCGGAAAATTGATCTTGAGGAGAAGAGGGTGCATGCACCTAATCCGATGACTCAGGAGCCATTTTTCTCGCTACCGGTTGTGCCAGCATCTACAACTCCTAAGGTTGTGGTGCCAGCACCTGTTGTGACTCCACACGTGACAGCAATGGGAGAAAGTTCGGAACCTGTCCATCAGGAGCCACCTGAACCCACTATTGAGCACGAAAGGGAGCCATAACAGCCACATAATGTAAATGTGCCAGAACCTGAGGGACGAAATGAGCAAGAGTATGATGAACTCAGAAGGTCTAAAAGAGAACGAAGACCAGCCATTTCCAAAGAAATTTACAAAGTTTATAACACAGAAAAAGTTCATATGGAGGGCGATCCTACCTCATATGAAGAAGCCATGAGAATCCCTCACTCAGCCAAGTGGGTGAAGGCAATGGAAGATGAAATGAAAACGATGAGTTCCAACAATGTTTGGGACTTAGAGGAAATTCCTAAAGGAGCCAAAATAGTAGGATGCAAATGGATCTACAAAAAAAAGTATGACTCCAATGGGAATGTAGAAAAGTACAAAGCTAGACTTGTGGCAAAAGTCTTTACGCAAAGAGAAGGTGTAGATTACAATGAGACTTTTTCTCCGGTCTCATGTAATGATTCCTTCAAAATTATAATGGCACTAGTTGCACATTTTGATTTAGAGTTGCATCAAATGGATGTTAAGACGACATTTCTAAATGGAGATTTAGAAGAGAATGTTTACATGAAACAACCCAAGGATTTTTTCATAGAGGGGAAGGAACATATGGGATGCCGCCTAAAGAAATCCATTTATGGGTTAAAGCAATCCTCTAGGCAGTGGTATTTAAAGTTCGATGATACGATTAAAAGATTTGGATTCAAAGAGAATGTTGAGAACAACTGCATTTATGCAAAGTTTAAAAGTGGGAAATATATTTTCCTAATTCTGTGTGTGGATGACATCTTGCTTGCTAGCAGTGATGTCAATATACTACTAGAAACAAAGAAGTTCTTGTCTTCAAATTTTGACATGAAATACCTTGGTGAAGCTTCTTATGTTTTGGGCATAGAAATTCACCGAGATAGAAAGAATGGAGTGTTAGGACTGTCGCAGAAAGCATATTGTGAAAAGATTATAAAGAAATACAATAGGCATGCGAGTAATGCAACACCTGCTCCCATAGTCAAGGGCGATAGTTTTGGAAAATTCCAATGTCCAAAGAACCAATATGAGATCGATCAAATGAAGTCAGTACCATATGCTTCGGCCGTTGGAAGCTTACAATATTCACAAGTGTGCACTCGCCCTGACTTAGCTTTTATCACCGGGGTACTCGGAAGATATCAAGAGAATCCAGGCATAGAGCAATAGAAGATGGTAAAGAAAGCTTTCCGTTATGTGCAAGGCACAAGAGGCCTCATGCTAACATATAAAAGATCTGATTCCCTAGAAATAAGAGGGTATTAAGATGCGGATTTTGAGGGAGATAAAGACGATACAAAGTCCACGACAGGATATGTCTTTACTCTCGCAGGAGGTGCTATTTCATGGAGAAAGCGCCACACAGTCGATAGTTGCATCTGTAGGGGTTCGTAGCATGGAAAACAAAAAAATTCTACCGCATACAAACAAACAAGCCAAGATCTATCTACTAGATTGTAGCAACGAGTCGATAGAATAACTCACCCTCGAAGATTCCAAAGTGTTTAACGAGAGCGGATTCTCGTGGGTGATGTAGTCGTACTCTTGCCGATCTCAAGATCGCGTAGACGATCCTTCCGGCGCTGCGTTCCGGCAGCGCTTCCGCAGTCGGTCACACGTTCGGTACTCGACGAAGACCTTCCTCTCCCTTGTTCCAGCAGGCAGCGGAGGTTGTAGCACTCTCCTCGCGATTCCGGCAGCATGACGGCATGGTACCGGAAGTAGAGGGGAGATCTCGCAGGGCTTCGCCTTAAGCCGGAGCGAGTATGGTGGACTATGAGAGAGCCTCGGTGATCTAGGGTTTAGACGCACCAAGTAGAAGGGGCTAGGCCGGCGGCTAGGGCAACTAGAAGCCCTAACTCGACGGCTTGGGAGAAACCCTAGGGCGGCGGCTAGGGTTAGGGTTTAGAGGGGCAAGGTGTAGGTCTTGGAGGGAAGCCCTGCCCCTCCTTATATATGTGGAGGGGGCGCGCCAAGGGGAGGGGAGTCCCTCCCCAACTCGGCTTCCAAGGCCGGCGGTGGAGGGAGAGGGACTTCCTCCCCAAGTAGGTTTCCTACTCTCCCTCCACCAAACAAAATAGCCGTTTGACTTTTCAAATTGGCGTTTGACTTTTCAAACTAGGATTTGATTTAACCCTTTATTTTGTTCAGCAATGACACCTAGTACATGATGCAACCATTCCAACTTGTTATGACACATTCATGTACCCTTCCTCTCCGGAGTGCCGGACATTCCGGAACCTTGTAGAACATTCCCGATGAAAACACCGGAACCATTCTCCAACCCCGAAACAGGACTTTCCTTATATGAATCTTATTCTCCGGACCATTCCGGATCTCCTCGTGATATCCCGGATCTCATCCGAGACTCCGAACAACATTCGGTCTCTTACTCATCATTCCATAACTACTCAACAACGTCGAATCCTTAAGTGTGTCTCCCTACGGTTCGTGAATTATGCGAACATGATCGAGACACTTCTCCGAACAATAACCAATAGAGGAATCTGGAAATTCATATGGCTCCCATATATTTCAACGATTACTTTGCGATTGAATGAACCACTTACATACGATACCAATTTCCCTTTGTCTCACGATAGTTTAATTATCTGAGGTTTTGATCGTCGGTATCTCTGCATACCTAGTTCAACCTTGTTACTGATAAGTACTATTTTCTCGTTCCCGTGATATGTGATCCCTTGTGAGCTAGTCACATGCTTGCAATCTAATTGGATGACATTCCACCGAGAGGGCCTAGAGTATATCTATCCGTCATATGGATGGACAAATCCCACTCTTGATCCATGTGTCTTAACCAATACTTTCCGAACACTCAATGCCACCTTTATAGCCACCCAGTTATGGTGTGGTGTTTGATGTCATCAAAGCGTCCTTCCGGTGAAGGTGATATGCATGATCTCATGGTCGAAGGTATTAGGTTACTATGTATCTGGAAGCATATAGCAATTGAACTATAAAATGACTTGATCTTTATGCTACGCTTATCTATAGGAGTATGTCCATCATATCATTCTCCTAACGATATGATCTTGTTGTTAATAACATCTCAATGTTCATGATAGGGAAACCACAATCATTCATTAACCAACAAGCTAGTATTATAAAGAGGCTTTACTAGGGACTCTAATTTAGTCTACAAATCACACAAGTATTAATGTTTCCTTGTTAATACTATTATAGCATGAATGTAAACATTTATCATAAACACAAAGATATAATAATAACTACATTTATTATTGCCTCTAGGGCATATCTCCAACAGCATCATCTATGATGTATGCAGAGTTTATATCATGTTATGAGGTCATGGTACAGGCGTTATGGTTAAAGAAATTTCTATCCGACTTGAAAGTGGTAGACTGCATCAGCAGGCCACTAAAGATGTACTGTGACAACGAGCCCGCAGTATTCTATGCTCACAACAACAAGTCGAGTAATGCTACAAATTCAATAGATATAAAGTATTATGTTGTGAAGGACAAAGTCCAGGATCAAACTATAAGTCTCGAGCATATAAGGACAAATGATATGCTTGCGGATATGCTAACGAAAGGCTTACCACCCAATGTGTTTAAGGAACACATAGCTGGCATGGGTTTAATGGAAAGCCTATGATTCATGGACTAACGAGGCCCAAAAGTAACATGATTTGTTTCAAAATAGAGAAGTATGTAGTGGTCGTATGATTCTATCGGCAATTGAGCTGAGACAATGAAACATGCTCTATATACCGATCCGTGATGAAACGAGTAAAGTATAAAGTATAAAGTTAAAAATAAAGTCGAGATCAAGGGGGAGAATGTTAGATAGATCTCTCCCCGTTCGAGCCCAACGTCCGAATGGAGTCCCTTATCCGCGCCCTGATCGGGGGCACCCCAACCTCATCTGGTGGGTGGGCCCCTATCGCCAGCGCTATATAAAGGAGGTGGGGGCCGTCAACACGCCTTACGAGGTTAGCCGTGCCCTAGCCGCCTCACCTACAAGCCAATCCGATCTAGGCTAGCGCTGCCCCGATGGGAGGCACCACCGCCGCCACACGCTCGCACCCCCCCTTCATCCCATGGCCACCGACGCTAGCATCAGTGCTAACTCCGGCATCCCCTCCGGCTCATACACGTCGAGCCAGGGCGCAGGTGATACTCTCTCTCTCCCTCGGATCTACTAGATCCATCCCATATAGACTCTCGATACTAGACTAGAATCTATCACCTTCTGCTTATTTGGCATCTGTATTGCCACTGGATGATGCATCGAGTAATGACGTCATTTGTTATGGAGTTCTGAATTATATGCATTTTTCGGTCAAAAGAATTCAGCAATTACGGTACGTATATAGTACACATATGTTCAAATTATCTTTTGAATATTCAAAATATTATGTTGGATCTCAATCAAATTCGAGCCGATATTCTGGCCGAAATGAAAACTAAAATCACTTGAATTCAGCAATCTCAGCAATGACTAAAAATATCTCTGAAATTTAAGTCCAAAACCATAAACCATTGATATCGTGCTAATTTTTTCCTTTGCCATCCAAATTCCCCATCCCGGGGCTGTCACACATCTATGATAAAATCATCTACTACTAGCAGAAATGATCCACTAGTACTACTTAAGAGACTAATAGGGACACAAGTGCCAAAATTAAGACCAACCAAGGCATATGTTGCAGTTCGTTTTCGCAAGCTGCAGCCAGACAGTGAGCTGTGTGGATGCATGCATATGTTGACTGACTTGGTCAACACCTTGCTCACGTCCAATCTCCACTGATCCCGAATGATCTCAGCTCGTCGCACATGCTCATCCAGTTTATTAATAATATATTTACAATTATTAACGGATCAATGGATATGTTGGCCAAAAGGATAAGGTAAAAACGGCTAACTTTGGTTAGCCACGAAATAAGAGCTTAAGTCGTTGGGGGAAATATCAAATCCATTTAATGGGTTGAGCAACAACTTAGCCATTACTACTAAATGTGAAAGATATCAGAAACAAAAGGGGACCAATAATCTTAATCCTATATTTTTATTGGATGCTCCATGAAATGTTGGGTTGAATTTATTTTGTTGAGAGAGAGAGTTGGAGCAAATTTAGTACTCCTCCGTCGGAGAACACAGGGACACCTCCTTTTTTGAGCCAAAATTTTGAACCTTAATACAATATATTATTGTATCTTCTGTTAGCATGAAAAAAGTTATATTTCTTGGATTCTCATGGATTGGATATAAATTTTAAGAGAAATACATTATGATCATTACAAGTTTCACCCTGGAAAATTATATTCAATTTGTTTGTAAATATATGGTGTTTTTGTTCGAATGTGGTAGTAGAAAATAATGGATATTTATATTAACCAAATATATTTCACCTAGTAAATGCAAAAGTAAGTACATATTAAAAAAGGTGTAGTAGTAATAATAATGATGAACAACAACAAAAAAAGCTCTTTTGCCTTTTGATTTTTACTTGATCTTGCTTACATTTTTTGAAGACAGTAGACTTTTTAGAAATATAAAAATATATTACACTCAAATATTTTTTTTGAAAAAATTGTACTTGCAATATATGTAAAGATATTGTAAGAAAAAAAATCAAATTTTATTTAAGTTGTGTTTATGAATTTTATAATCCAACTTGGATATCTGTAATGTATTATTAGTAAAAAAAATCAAAATTTTGATTGTCCCGCGTGAGTTTTTTTGGTTTGCTAGCCAGCTCCTGGGAATAAATCACATTCACCCCTCTGACTACTGGTTCCGCCTCGTGATCTGTTTAATCTGACAGTTGCATTTAGGTTGCAAAGGAGAAAAATATTCAGGCAACACAAAATTTTGTTCACATACAATTATTTGTTTATATGGTTAAAAATTGTTCATGTGTCAAAAAAATAGAATAACGTGAACCGACTCACATTTAACTAAATCTCAGTCGACTGATTTATAGGCACTCCCGTATTTTTTTACAGGTGCCTCGGGAAAGTACATTGTCAAGCTGATCAAAGTCATTAGCGAAGACGTGAAGAATTTTGGTCCTTTAGGATATCCTCGATTTTAGTCTCGTTCAAAAAAAATGAACTAATTTTATCGAAGAGTGGTCGATCTATGTACACTTTGCATGTCATGAGCAATGTACATAGATCGATCGATGTGCAACCATGCACATTGCTTCCTCCTGGGCCCTTGCTCCTACTTGCTGGAGAATCTTCATTAGGGAAATCGGATCTATCCCGTGACAAGGTGTATGCATTTAAGCGTTGACTTCACTTGGCGTCGTCGGCTCTTTCCTCTTTTTCTATTCTTTTTGGAACCGCCTTCTACTTATTTGGGCTCTGTATTATTGGCACCGCATGATGCATGGAACAATTAGGTAATTTATTACGAAGTCCCGCATGATGTACAATAATTCAGCAATTACCGTACGTAGTACACATAAGTTCAAATTATTTTCTGAATATTCAAAATATTATATTGGAGCTCAATCAAATTCGAGCGGATATTTTGGCCAAAATGAAATCTGGAATCACTTGAATTCAGTGATCTCGGCATGACCGGATTATCTCTGAAATTTACATCCAAAACCATAGTAAATGTTGATATCGTGCTTATTTTTTTTCCTTTGCCACCCATATTCCCCATCCGAGGGCTGTCACACATCTATGATGGTCATCTAGTAGCATAAATACTCCACTCCTAGTCAAATTAAGGCCTTTCATAATGGAGTGTTTCTTAACACATTATCATAGGCAAATAAATACTTAAGAGACCATCCCTTCAATGGATTGTATCTTAGGTGTTGTCTCTATATTTAATGATTTTGGTGATTTGTGGGCATGCTATTGGGCTAGCCATTTTTCTTTTGCCTTTGGTCTCGTGCAAGCTTGTATCTTAGCTAAGATACAACATCACTATCTCTCCTCATTAAATATAGTGTCATATAAGCAATTTGTCTATGATACCGTGCCAATAACCTCCCATTGCGAAAGGCCTAAGACATCAATCGAGACACAAGTGCCAAAATTAAGACCAATCAAGGCACAAGTTGCAGTTCGTTGTCACAACCTGGAGCCGCCCAGTCAGCTCTGCGTGTGGATGCATGCGTATATGTTGACTGACTTGGTCAACACCTAGCTCACGTCCAATCTCCACTGGTCCCTTATGGTCTCATGTCGTCGCTCATGTTCATCTAGTCAAGTGCCAAAATTAAGACCAATCAAGGCACAAGTTGCAGTTCGTTGTCACAACCTGGAGCCTCCCATTCAACTCTGCGTGTGGATGCATGCGTATATGTTGACTGACTTGGTCAACACCTAGCTCACGTCCAATCTCCACTGGTCCCTTATGGTCTCATGTCGTCGCTCATGTTCATCTAGTCAAGTGCCAAAATTAAGACCAATCAAGACACAAGTTGCAGTTCGTTGTCACAACTTGGAGCCGCCCAGTCAGCTCTGCGTGTGGATGCATGCGTATATGTTGACTGACTTGGTCAACACCTAGCTCACGTCCAATCTCCACTGGTCCCTTATGGTCTCATGTCGTCGCTCATGTTCATCTAGCTTATTAATAATATATATTGACAATTATTAATGGATCGATGGTTATATTGCTAAAAAAATGATAGGGGTTAACCTCAAGGGTGGCCTGATCTTTACGGATCTCGTGGTCAAATCGATAGGAAAAACAAAAATGAGGAAAAGGGAGAACGTAGCGGAAGCGAACACACATCTCACGAAGAACACGGCCGGTGAACACACGCAAACACAACACGATATAAGACCTATTACTCCCTTCAACGACCATCGATCCGATAGAATCCTCGCAAGGAAAGATCAATCAATGTGCTCCCGTGAAATCCACATCAGAGAGGGAAGAACACCTTGGAGAGGATCTTGATAACTTTACTAGAGCCAACTCAAATTAAAGATGTTGTACAACTAAGGATGCTCAAAGGCCAAATCAATAGAGGTTGCTGACGATAGTCAGTCCCCTCATGAATGGGATAAAGCAAAACTAGAGAGATTCCATAAGAGGGTGTCTTATAGTCTATCATCTATGCCTAGGGTTACAATAAGGGGTGTGGGATCTGTATATAGGCCAACACTAAACAAGGGGTTTGGGGATAAAACTAGGGTTTGTAAGGATAAGAGGGGTACATGGGATGTGCCCAGCCTTTAGGCGCGCAGGCCCATCACTTAGGTCGGAGACTCCGGTATTGGCATTGCTCTTCGGGGCTGTCTCCGGGGTGGTGTACTGGGTGCTCCAGGCATCGGTCCAGAGACCTGTCTAGAGTATTGAGCGGAGAATCAAGGGTGCATGGCTAGAGACTCTGGGCAGTAGGGCCGGAGACTCTGGTCCATAAGAAGATGAAAGTCACCTTAGGGTGTAGAGATAGTTTGTAGAAACGCATCCATAGGTAACTCTCTACATTTCTTCTTGTCAACTCATGGTTGGTAGAGGTTGATGTGTATGCATTTGTAACTTCACACATCAAATACCAAGCAAAATATTTCCGTGCGTGATAGAGGAGCATGTCGTTTGTGGCATGTCCATTCTTATTCATAACACTATTAGCACAATACAAGTATAGCAAATGGAATGCATATGCAAGGTCAATGTGCATGTAAATCGATTGAACATCATCCAAATGTGGAAACTCAAAAACTCTATACAACGTCTTAGTGTGGCACTCAAAGCAATGGACTGAAATTTTGATCAACATCTTTGATGCAAGAATAGGAGAATTCGGCAAAAACACATGAGAAAGGATATCCAAAACAACATCATTCGTGCAAACAAACCATTTTGAAGAGAAAGTGTTCCTTATGTTTGTTGTAACAACAATATGAGATACCTGGAAGCTCTCATGACAATACATGCTCTCATAATGGCATTATGGTTACAGACAAAACATTGGAAAGATAAATGGTTGCAGACAAAACCCTAAACCCTATCGAGGGCATCTCTCGTACAATAGGAACTCTTCTTCTTGTCTCTCACATCTGCTTGCTTCGTTTAGCTTTGCTCGTTGGATGTTCGATGGATATTTGTTGATGCATATTTCTTCCCATCGGTTTCTTCTATCAAAAACATCCATGAAAAAATCCATTGGTACTTGGAGGGCTTCTAGTGCCATTTCCACTTGCCTCATGGTTGGTCGCCTATCTGCTTTAAGTAATGTAACAAAATTCATGAGAAGCCCGTCTCCTTCCAAAAATCAATACAAAGAGGGCTTCCTCCTAGTAATAAATTAAAAAAGAAGGACTCCAAATTTATAAACATCACTAGTTTCTGTTAGGCGCCTTGTATAATAATACATAGGATCTAAGTACCATATAGTTCCTTGGACCACGGTTGTTTTTCCATTCTGATCCACATGGA
The DNA here is from genome assembly GCA_910589765.1 of Avena atlantica. Taxonomy (NCBI): domain Eukaryota; kingdom Viridiplantae; phylum Streptophyta; class Magnoliopsida; order Poales; family Poaceae; genus Avena; species Avena atlantica. Next base: position 507,694,520 of record OU342736.1, on the reverse strand, counting down.
TGTACCTTGAAGCTCCAAGGCCTGGCACTTCTGTTGTCAAGGAGTCGTCGAGGAGTACATTGGAAGGCTTGAGATCTCTATGTATTACAGAACCGAAATAGCAGAGCGAAAGGTAAGCAAGAGCTTTCCATATTTCACATGTGATCCTTAACTTCTCTTTCCTAGGTAGTGATTTGGTTTCTTCTGTGTGAAGATAGTTACTGAGTGTGCCAATGGAAATAAACTCATATGCCAGTAAACAGACTTGTGTCTTGAGGTAACATCCACAAATCTTCACAATGTTCCTATGACTGATTTGTGAGAGTATTTAAGCCTCATTTATGAACTTCTCGATTTCCCTTGATAATAATATTTGACACTCTTGATGGCTAAAGTACAACACATATCTTCTTACTGAAACGCATTGATTAACTGATTATACAATGAACAATTACTGTGAAAATGCACCATAAGAAATATCATGCACATATATTTAAGCTATCGAGGGCATCTCGCGGACAATAAGAACTCTTCTTATTGGCTATGACATCTACTTGCTTCGCCTTGCTTTGCTTGTTGGCTGGTCGATGGATAGTTTGTTGGTGTATATTTCTCCTGATTGGTTTCTTCTATCAAAACACCCAAGGCAAAATCCATTGGTCCTTGCAGGGCTTCCAGTGCCATTTCCACTTGCCTAATTGTTGGTCGCTCCTCTGCTTTAAGTTTCACACATGACACAGCTAGAGTAGCTACCTCTTTAACTGCTCTACCACCCTCCTCTACAACTTGCAGATCAAGTAATTCATCCAGATTTCCTTCCGCAAGCAATGTAACAAACTGCATGACAAGCCCATCTCCTTCCAAAGATCTATACAAAGAGGGCTTCCTCCTAGTAAGCAATTCAACAAGAAGGACTCCAAAGCTATAAACATCACTAGTTTGTGTTAGGTGTCTTGTATAATAATACATAGGGTCTAAGTACCCTATAGTTCCTTGGACCGCGGTTGTTGTTCCATTTTGATCGATGGGGATGTACTTTGAAGCTCCAATGTCCAACAGTTTTGCTATTAAGGAGTCGTCGAGGAGTACATTAGAAGGCTTGATATCTCTATGTATTTTGGGAACCGAAATAGCTGAGTGAAGGTAAGCAAGAGCTTTGCATATTTCACTTGCGATCCTTAACCTCTCTTTCCAAGGTAGTGATTTGGTTTCTTCTGTGTGAAGATGGTCACTGAGTGTGCCATTAGAAATGAACTCATATGCCAATAAAGGGACTTCTGTCTCGAGGCAACATCCGCGTAGCTTCACAATGTTCCTATGATTGATTTGTGAGAGTATGGCAACCTCATTTATGAACTCGTCAATTTCTGTCTTGACAACAATATTTGACTTCTTGATGGCCACGACATGCAAGTCTGATAGGATCCCTTTATACACGGTGCCATGCCCTCCCCTGCCGAGCCTACGAGCTAGATCAAAATTGTTGGTAGCCTTCTCTAGCTCCACTAAAGAAATGAGCATCCTTTTAGCGATGTCTGCCCTATGAGATACAAGCTGCTTCAACAGTTGTCCACGGTTTTGAGTGAAGAACTTACGCCTCAGTGACTTTGCCTTTCGTTGCTTAAGATCACGGGTTAGTAGGAGTGCGCCAAGAAACAAAATTAGAATGCATGGACCGCTAGCAACTGACAGACCAATTATTAAAGCCAAGTGAGGATGTCCTGAAAATAAAACTTAAATCATGTTATGGGCCAATTTTTTTTGACAAAATTAGGAGTATATTAATATCAAGAAGACAACAATTACAACCGGTCATGTGCAAGTTATGGGACAATTAATAATGTATACCCCCTCTGCATGGGTTTATAAGCCCCCCCTAGAATTTCGAATCAAACTTTAACCATGATTTAACTAATCAACTATGAGTTATATATATGTCGCAAATATGATATATATACCACAAGAAATCGAAGTTCCGATGAGCTACAAAACAATTCGCACACATATATATGTTTACAAATTACGATTACTATTTGCTCAAGCACTAGCAAGTAATTTGACACTGCTTCATCGGTGGTGATCACCATACCTGTTTCTGCAGTCTTGACACAGCCACCTGGAACGGTGTAGTTTCCATGGGTTCCTTTCGGGCACCGGCATCGGAAGGACCCCGGCAGTTCCTCGCAGTCGCCGAAGCAGCCATGGTTTTCTTTTCTGTCGCACTCTTTGATATCTATGTATACACATGTACACAGTATAGTTCTCTCATCACATATTGTGGACCACTAGTGCAGAACGGCCCATGCGTCCCGGTTGGTAAGAGCCATTAGTCCCGGTTGCCCAACCGGGACGGGGCAATCGGGACTAAAGCTCTAACCATTAGTCCCGGTTGCCCCACCAACCGGGACAAATGGGTGCACGCGTGGCAGCAGCAAAGCGCGATGGGGGGGGTGGAGCATTAGTCCCGGTTCGTAACACGAACCGGGACTAATAACCTGCTGCCGCGGCAGATATTTGGCTCATTTCTCTGCCGCGGCAGAGAATTCATTTTTGCACATTTTGTTGCCGCGGCAGCATTTTCGCCACTTTTTGTGCCGCGGCAGAGAATTCATTTAGTTTTTTTATTGTTTATTTAGTGTTTTGCACTTATCAATGAAGGAACCTTGTATTACACAAGATCATCATGACAATATTACATTCAATACACGGATCGAGTTCATGCACTACATACAAAAGTATTCCCCTTGTCTATACACGGATCGAGTTGCTATTTTTACAATCCCTATTGTCTATACACAACAGAATAGTATTCCCCTTTCGGGTCTAGGACTTCTGCATCCAAGAATCCCGCCAATTCCTCCTGAATTGCTCGTATGCGATCCTTTGGCAGAAGACCGTCCCGTAGACGTTCGATCTGATTTAAAAAAGGAGTCAGTCTATATGAATAAAACTAAACACAATTTGTTTGAAAATAAAACTATAGAAATTGTTTACGTACGTGGAGTTGCTCTAAATTTCTGCCCTTCTCATCGCACGTCTGCCGGATAAACTCGCATACATAGTATCCACATAGATTGTTACCTGGTCCCTGCGTCAGGCACTTTACGAGAACATAGTTCAATCAAAATAATAATCAAGCATGATAATAACTGTATCAAAACTAGAATCAAAGAGATGCGCGGATATAGCTAGTGGTGCTTACATCTAGTGGTTGAAATGTAAGCTCCTCTTTCCAAACACCCCTAGCCTTGTTGGTGAACCGTTTCCAAGCGCTGCCCGGCGAAGAAAACGAATAAAAGAAGTTATTAAGTACTTGATATCATAAAATTCACGAACGTTGCCGATATAGTGTCGTAATGATTAGAATTACCGCTGGAGAAGTATCTGCATGTCCTTCCACGTCTCAAGGGGTTTATGTTTCGAGTCCATGACTAGTACACGCCCTTTGTCAAGTTGAATGATTAACAGAATATAGTGGAAGCTGCGAATGCATAACTAATCAATTATATACTTAACATCGAGTAAGCGAAATAGAAAGTGTATACAAGACAATAACACTCACTCGAAGTTGTAAGGAAAAAGTATTTCCCTTTTGGTTTCTTGAAACCTTAACGCGTGTACTATATTATCCTCCGTATCCTGGGGGCTTATTTTGAGATTAGCTTCATGAACCCAATATGGGTCAATGAAGCCAATATCATAGATTTGTCCTCTGCTGCATTCGAGAATCTTCATTCTGCATATTACAGTATGATTATATACATGCAATAAACAAAGTGAGATAGCTGGAGACTAAGTTAATTACAGAATTAGTACTTACAGACAATAGGCACTGATGAGCGATTTGTCCAAGGCGTCTTGATTGAATAATTGAAATAGCTCATCAAATTCAATGGATATCATGTCATCACTTTCTTTCCCATGATGCTTTTTTGTAACCCTCAGCACTATCCAGTTAGCCCCGGCCCTTGTGGCGTGCATGTACCAGTTATGCAATCTTCGCATTTTTGTTGAAAGATTATTTACCTCCTCAGGTTTGACGAGAGGTTTGCCGTACTGGTATTTGTATGCTACTTCACTCACGGGGAAGAACTCTAACTGGGATAAGTACTGGGCAATACTCATACCTTGAGCAGCGGCAGCTTCTCCGTATTGTGCAAGCACCTCTGGATCATACTGCACTTCGGCCCCATATTTGCTCGACCCCACATTGGTTTGGGAAATCACCTTGAGAGGGGCGCAAGTCTGTTTTGCTTGTTCTCCGAGCTGGGCAATAGATTTCTCGCTTGCATCAGTACTGCTCTTCGAGGCTTTTTGTGCGCATGTGACTTGAGAATAGAACGCTCATAGTCTGATGACAGCTTTGGCTCGAGTTGATGAAGAGTCTTTAGCATTTTCAACACTTTGCCTTTTTCTTCTTTGGTGCTGGGGAACTCTGGCTCTTTCGGCCGCCTCAGCTTAGCAAAAAACGCTGCCGTTTCCGCATCAACCCGAGCCGCAGTCTCCTCTTCAGTACAGTCATAAGCTCTCTTGGGAGGAACCGTTGGTACTTTTGGAAGAGGCTCTTGTTTACGTTTCGGCGATCGCTTACGACGCACAGTAGCGGTACGCTTACGCTTTTTATCCTGAGGCGCCGGCGATGGCTCCCGCGGCGATGGCTGCACCGGAGATTGGTGAGGCGACGGAGCCGGGTGAGGCGACGAAGACGGCTGCCGTGGCGGCGACGACCTCGCTGGAGACGGGTGAGGCGGCGGCGAAGATGGCCTTGGCGTGTGATTTCGAAGAACGATACAATCCTTTGGCCATAGAATGGTGACGTTTTTTGCGTCACCCAGCACAGTCACATCCCCTTCACCAGCAGGGTAGTGAAGATCCAAAACCTCAAAGGTGGGCATGATTTCATCCACGCCGACAACAGCGTAGCCCTCTGGAACCGGACGACCGTGGTAAGTTGGTGTGGGTCCAATTGGTAAGGCATAGCCGACCGCCACCTTCATTGATATGTTCACAACTTTGACATGTAGCTCGCAGTGTGTCATCTCTGTGATATCATCCACTGGGTAGCCAACAGGAGCCATCGTCGGTGCATCATCGACATCGCCATTGTCATCACCCGGGACCTCGGTGGAAGCCACACTGCTTTTTCGATTATTCGATAGGCCGGTAGCATCGAATGCAGTGTGCTGCTGAGATGGGGCGCCGGTAGTACTTTGCTCTTTAAGTGAGTTAATTTCATCTTGTTGTTGCTTTAATCGTTCTTCAATTAAACGCATTCGCTCTTTCTGACTTTCTGCTTCAACTGCCGCCCTGTCCTTACTCCTCTGACGGCTTCTATCAGGATATTTCTTCCTCTCTTCGGGAAACCCAGTCCTCCATGATTGGGAGCCTATTGTGCCTCGTGTTCGTCCATCATGTTCCTTATTTCCAAGGGCGAGTGTGAGCTCATCATTCTCTCTATCGGGAATGAAGTCCCCATCTTTAACAGCCTTTACTGCTTTTCTCATCCTCTCGATTGGCAAAGGGTCTTCTTTATGTCGTATGGTATATATACACCTCCCTTCCGAGTCCAACGTGCCCCCATGCCCGTAAAACCAATTCCTTGCACGTTCTACCCAATCGTCTGTCTCTGGGGTGATATTTTTATCACGCAGTTCCTGCTCAAGTTTCTCCCACTTAGGAATGCCAGCCCTGTAGCCACCTTGCCCCATAGTATGGTGATACTTCTTGTTAGCAGCATTCAGCTTATTCGTTTCAGACATTTTCTTAGCTTTTTCTGATTTCTTGTATTCCACAAACTCATCCCAGAATGGTTTTATCTTCTCAAACTGAATATTCTTGAAATCGGGAGTCTTCTTTTTCACGACATAGTCAAGGTGCAATCTTTTCTTCCAGTTGGTGAAACACTGGGCCATCTTCTTCAAAGCCCACTCCCTGACCTTAGCCTCCATGGCTCTCCCATGTTGTAAGGCGTCCTCAACTGGATCCTCCGCATTTGGATCCAGCTCTATCTTCGGTAGTTTGAAATTAACCATGAGCCTCTTCCACAGTAAATCTTTGGCGTGGTTAGGGACAAATAAACATGTTCCCTCTTCATCCGCATTAGCAGGCCTATTCCAATTTCTAATGGTGATCGGGATTAAGTCCCTAACGATTACTCCGCATTGTGCCACAAATTTGGTTGCGACAACTTCGGGAGCCGTCGGTCTGCCGTCTGCAGCGACATCTTCGATCCTGAACCTCTCATGGTCCTGCAACTTTTTGGTTGGGCCTCGTCTGCTCTTTTCAGTAGATTCCTTCGATCCGGAGGGCTAAAAGAAGAAAGATCGCCGTTACTATTTCTATATAGATAGCAGATGATTAATTAATGAATTGATTTATATTACATGCACCTTGCCGGAGCGGTCGTCTTCTCGATTACACAAGGCATCGCCTTCTCCCTCGCGGAAGGCAACACCTTCAACCTCAAACAAGTTGTCTACTCCGGTAAAAAGAGGATCACCCTCACCGGAGTTGTTCAGAAACGTTGATACGTCTAAATTATCTTCCCCACGGATCACACCTTGGATCAACTCTTCCTTTTCTTCGTCTCTGACGTGTGGATCCATATTTTCTGCATAGGTGGAAAACCGAATAAGTCAAAGCGGCTAAAGGAGAAAGTTAAGGAGAAACCCTGATATATACATACACAATAATAAAAATGAAGAGAAACCCTAAACCTAGCTATAAAAAGGAAACCGTGTAGTAGATAGGTAACTCTAGCTAAAATCAACGGTTATCAATATTCCGGAGTTCCGAGGGGTGTAACCTAGTTCGGAGAAACCTCCGATGCATATGAGAGGGGAACCCACATGCACCTAAGGGGTATTAATGATTCCTTATCTAACCACAGTGACTGGCAATGTGAATCGGGTCTGGGGCTACCCACATTGACTGACCAGTGGGGCCGAAGACCAATAATACCAAACTAATTAATAAACCTAATAATACCTAACTAATAATAAACCTAATAATCGAAACACCGAAAAGAAAGGGAAACAATCAACACATGGCATCGATGCAATGCTCAAGCAAGTATGATGATATGACAAGTTAATTTGCATTGGAATGTAACCCTAAGACATGCTCGACGATTTAATCGGGGTTCCGACGGGTGAAAACCCTAACTCGGGGAAACTCCGGAACATATGAGAGGGGTGCATTTGTTCTTCTAATTATACTTGTCATTTAAATTGTTGAACAATGCATGATTATAGGTTAAATAGATAGGTTTCATTTTTCTGAACAATTTGATATATTATTTGTATTTTTCTGACTTATAAATAAAAAGATATTGAATTTACAAGTTTATATCAATTTCTGGAATTATTAAATCATTTAAAACTGAATTACTGTGTCAATATGACATCAGCAAAGGGTTGGGTTTTTTTTTACCAAGACAGAACCTAGCCAATGTCACTGAGTGCTGGGCCCTAGGCCACATCAGCAAGCCACCGTGGGCCACGTCAGCGGGCCCGTACCTGACACGCGGCGGTGGGGGAAACGGCGCGGCGGTGGAGGAAACGGCGCGGCGACGATGCACCACCACCAGCAGCAGAGGGAGGGGGAGGACAGAGAGGGGCAGGGAGGGGCGGCGCCGTACCTGACGCGCGGCGGTGGGGGAAGGGCGCGGTCGTCGACGGGAAGCAGAGAAGCGGGCGGCCGGCGGTCGTCGGGGGAAGGAGACGCGCGGGCGGCGCGGTCGTCGGCGCGCGGGAAGAGACGCGGGTGGCGGCCGGAGGCGGAGGCGTTGACGACGGAGCCGCTACGGGGAGCGCGCGACGGTGGCGGGGGCAGCCTGGCGGCGTCGTCGTCGGGGATGGCGCGGGCAGAGGCAGAGTGGGGAAGGGAAGAAGAAGAGGAGGCGTCGTCGTTATAACTAAAGGGCCTTTAGTCCCGGTTCGTGGCTCCAACCGGGACTAAAGGCGCATACGTCCCGGTTGGAGCCACCAACCGGGACCTATACTCCAAAATTTTCAGCAGACAAAGGGTTGGCGCGCAGTGGGTCTTTAGTCCCGGTTGGTGGCTCCAACGGGGACATATTCCCCTGTTTTCAAAAAAAATCAGGTGTTTTCTCTCTGTTCCCGCCTTATTTTTTATTTTGGGGTTTAAATTTGTATTGTTTTTTAAATGATAATTAATTTGGAATTTAGAAAAACTTTAAACATAAAAAGTGTTTGGATTTGAATAAATAATTCAAAACCATTTTCTGTTTTAAAAAATAATTAATGTAACCATTTAAAATATGAACCATTTACAATTAAAAATGAATTAACTTTTATTTTTTTAATATCAATTTGGAATTTAGAAAAACTTTAAACATAAGAAGTGTATGGATTTGAATAAATAATTCAAAAACATATTCTATTTTTAAAAAATAATTAATGTAACCTTTTAAAATGAATTAACTTATATTTTTGAATATTAATTTGGAATTTAGAAAAATTTTAAACATAAAAAGTGTTTGGATTTAAATAAATAATTCAAAAACATTTTCTGTTTTAAAAAATAATTAATGTATCCATTTAAAATATGAACCATTTACAATTAAAAATGAATTAACTTATATTTTTTTAATATCAATTTGGAATTTAGAAAAACTATAAACATAAGAAGTGATAGGGGACGGCCATTGTTCGGATTTTTCCTTTCGAAACATGATCAATATACCAAGTCTGGTATTTTTCCTTTCAACTATGTAACATAATATGACACCACGCGAAGGATTTTCATTGTTCGGATTTTTTTTGAATTTATTATGCCCGTTTTGAATTATTTGAATTTCTAACTATGGTCGAACCGGTGTGCATGAAGATAGGGGACGGGCATTGTTAGAACTTGCATTGGATCTCTGAAGAAACCACATATTGCGAGTCTAAAAATGATTTTTTCAAAAAATCACGGGCGGTAGATCATGTACCTGTAGTACAAACCGGACCCACTTCCTACCGATTCGGCAGACATTTGTCCTTTTTACCCGGGATGGACGAAAAGGTTTGAGATGTACCGATTGGGATATAGTCCATGTAAGGTGGTCTAGTATTTTAGGAAAATAGGACGATAGCATTCTGAAACGGCATTTTGGTGGTTACTTCACAAAACGACCCGTTTTTTGCGCTCGGAAAATGGAAAAGGGCTTTTCCGTGCGACAAAAAGGAAAACTTCCTCCTGCAACATTGTTCTCCATACCAATGTCCACACACATGCATAATATGGGCACAACATCACAAACTATACCGTGATTCAGCACATAACATCGGTCATTTGGACCGAAAGCCTTGAAACCTCGAACATGATAGGTCATTTTGTGAAGGTTTTTTCGAAACATGATCAATATACCAAATCTGGTATTTTTCCTTTCAACTATGTAACATAATATGACACCATGCGAAGGATTTTCATTGTTCGGATTTTTTTTGAATTTATTATGCCCGTTTTGAATTATTTGAATTTCTAACTATGGTCGAACCGGTGTGCATGAAGATAGGGGACGGGCATTGTTAGAACTTGCATTGGATCTCTAAAGAAACCACATATTGCGAGTCTAAAAATTATTTTTTCAAAAAATCACGGGCGGTAGATCATGTACCTGTAGTACAAACCGGACCCACTTCCTGCCGATTCGGCAGACATTTGTCATTTTTACCCGGGATGGACGAAAAGGTTTGAGATGTACCGGTTGGGATATAGTCCATGTAAGGTGGTCTAGTATTTTAGGAAAATAGGACGGTAGCATTCTGAAACGGCATTTTGGTGGTTACTTCACAAAACGACCCGTTTTTTGCGCTCGGAAAATGGAAAAGGGCTTTTCCGTGCGACAAAAAGGAAAACTTCCTCCTGCAACATTGTTCTCCATACCAATGTCCACACACATGCATAATATGGGCACAACATCACAAACTATACCGTGATTCAGCACATAACATCGGTCATTTGGACCGAAAGCCTTGAAACCTCGAACATGATAGGTCATTTTATGAAGGTTTTTTCGAAACATGATCAATATACCAAGTCTGGTATTTTTCCTTTCAACTATGTAACATAATATGACACCACGCGAAGGATTTTCATTGTTCGGATTTTTTTTGAATTTATTATGCCTGTTTTGAATTATTTGAATTTCTAACTATGGTCGAACCGGTGTGCATGAAGATAGGGGACGGGCATTGTTAGAACTTGCATTGGATCTCTAAAGAAACCACATATTGCGAGTCTAAAAATGATTTTTTCAAAAAATCACGGGCGGTAGATCATGTACCTGTAGTACAAACCGGACCCACTTCCTGCCGATTCGGCAGACATTTGTCCTTTTTACCCGGGATGGACGAAAAGGTTTGAGATGTACCGGTTGGGATATAGTCCATGTAAGGTGGTCTAGTATTTTAGGAAAATAGGACGGTAGCATTCTGAAACGGCATTTTGGTGGTTACTTCACAAAACGACCCGTTTTTTGCGCTCGGAAAATGGAAAAGGGCTTTTCCGTGCGACAAAAAGGAAAACTTCCTCCTGCAACATTGTTCTCCATACCAATGTCCACACACATGCATAATATGGGCACAACATCACAAACTATGCCGTGATTCAGCACATAACATCGGTCATTTGGACCGAAAGCCATGAAACCTCTAACATGATAGGTAATTTTATGAAGGTTTTTTCGAAACATGATCATTGTTCGGCACACATTTAGTCCCGGATGTAGTCACAAACCGGGACTAAAAATATTTTCCGCCATTTCCCACCTCTTCCCGCCCTTTCCTTTCTACTAGAGCTTTTAGTCCCGGATGTAGTCACTAACCGGGACTAAAGATATTTCCCGCCATTTCCCAAAGCTTCACGCCAAGTTTTCCCGCCCTTTCCCTCTATATTTAGGGTGATCGTGTCATGGCTATCCACACATCCACACCTTCCTCTCTTAGAACAATGGACAACGCCTACTGGGCCATTCTGACCCTCGAGGAGACCGAGGCGCTGTGCGCCTCCAACTACCCTTGTCCACCGGGGTACCGTCCGCCCGCCGGCTGGATGCTGAGCGCTGGAGGGGTTCCTGTCCCTCCTGTCCCTCAAGGTTCCGCACGTCAGGCGGCCATCACAAACCACTTCTACCACGAGCTCACGCCGGAGCAGCGGATGGATCCCCAGTGGGATCCCGACAACTATGACACCTGGAATGCCTTCTTCGCTAATAGGCGTGAAAGGGAGCTCGCCAGGTACGAGGGTGATGGCCCGCCACCGGTGAACCACAACGAAGTCGGCCGTCGTCTGTGGTGGGAGAACCGTACTATCATCGAAGTGATGCGCTACATCGCCGGGGGAGACCATCCTCGCCTACGGTGCCCACGAGTCCACCCGCCACAGGCCCCACACTGTCCCGGCGGTAGCGGCATCGTCTTCCAGGAGACCCCTCTCCCACCCGCCGTGAATCCGAGGCTGGAATGGCCCCTGGTATATGCCATGGATGGGCTGAGGATCCCCGGAGTGGCAGGTGACGATGACGATGATGATGACGACGACGATGAAGACCCTGAAGCTGCGTACTATAGGACTAGGCATGATTATGACTAAAGGGGGCGGCTTTAGGCCTGAGTGTTAGCTAGTCCCGATTTGTCCCGGTTTTTAATATTAATAAATGTCTTAAGTGTTACCTAATAAATAGAGGAAATGCCTATATAAAGAGAGGGTTCATATTTAGTCTCGGTTGGAGAAACCAACCGCGACTGAAGGGATTGCGGCAGAGTGGGCCAGACAACACTAATAATAGGGGTGAGTGTCGACATTATGTCGTGCGGCTTGTACCTTGTCCCGGATGGTGTCACCAACCGGGACTAAAGATGAACCTTTAGTCCCGATTGGAGACACCAACCGGGACTAAAGATGAGTCAGCACTAATAATAGGGGTGAGTGTCGACATTATGTCGTGAGTGTCGACATTATGCCGAGCTGCTTGTACTATAAATATGCATCCTTGTGAGTCCAGTCCTCCAGCCAGTTTGAGGCATCTCCAAGATGGTTTTAGAGAGCAGGGACACCACTACGGCCAGTTTCAGGGAGATGCCGACGGAGCCCAGTCCTCCGGCATCTCCGAGAAACTGGTCATAGAGGCACTCCCTAATATGTGAAATTAGTTAGCTCCGAGGCGTATTGATCTAGTTAGTGAAGTTACAAGCTGCAAGATGGTTTTCGAGAGCAGGGACACCACTGCGGCCAGTTTCAGGGAGATGCCGACGGAGCCCAGTCCTCCGGCATCTCCGAGAAACTGGTCATAGAGGCACTCCCTAATATGTGAAATTAGTTAGCTCCGAGGAGTATTGATCTAGTTAGTGAAGTTACAAGCTGCAAGATGGTTTTCGAGAGCAGGGACACCACTGCGGCCAGTTTCAGGGAGATGCCGACGGAGCCCAGTCCTCCAGCATCTCCGAGAAACTGGTCATAGAGGCACTCCCTAATATGTGAAATTAGTTAGCTCCGAGGCGTATTGATCTAGTTAGTGAAGTTACAAGCTGCAAGATGGTTTTCGAGAGCAGGGACACCACTGCGGCCAGTTTCAGGGAGATGCCGACGGAGCCCAGTCCTCCGGCATCTCCGAGAAACTGGTCATAGAGGCACTCCCAGTCCAGCCACAAAATGGGACTAACACTCAAGACATTTATTAATATTAAAAACTGAGACTACAAAACCGGGACTAAAGGCCACAAACCGCGAAAGATATCCTTCGGTCAAGCCACAAACCGCGAAAGACATGAACTAGAGTTACATAATATGAGCATGAACTTCTTGGCATATGTCATTCCTTATGACCGCTTCAGACGTAACCATGGAGCATCTTCTTTACTTAACGGAATGCTTGGGTCAGTTTTCACTGTGAAGGGCGGAATTTCATCAAACTTATTATAATCTTCTGACATGTCTGTCTTGTCCTCGATTCCCACGATGTTTCTTTTCCCTGAAAGAACTATGTGACGCTTTGGATCACCATATGATGTATTCGTTTGCATATTTTTTCTTTTTTTCGGTCTGGAGGACATGTCCTTCACATAGAAAACCTGAGACACATCATTGGCCAGGACGAATGGTTCATCTCTATAACCAAGATTGTTGAGATCCACTGTTGTCATTCCGTACAACTGGTCTATCTTTACCCCTTCCCCATTCAGGTTGACCCATTTGCAGCGAAACAAAGGGACCTTAAAAGAGACTCCATAGTCTAGTTCCCATATCTCCTCTATGTAACCATAATATGTGTCCTTTTGTCCATTCTCGTCTATTGCATCAAAGCGGACACCACTATTTTGGTTGGTGCTCTTTTTATCTTGGGCGATCGTGTAGAATGTATTCCCATTTATTTCGTACCCTTGGAAATTCAATATAGTAGAAGATGGTGACGCGGCCAACAAGTATAGCTGATCTCCAACAGTGGTGTCATTCAAGAGATGTGTCTGCATCCAACCACCGACAGACTTCATGTGTTCATCTGTAATCCATGATTCAGGCTTCCCCGGGTTTTTGGAGCGTACAATATTCTTGTGTTCCTCCATATACGGAGCTGCCAAGGTGGAATTATGTAGAACTGTGTAGTGTGCTTTAGTGAAAGAATCCCCGTCCCTACATATCAGTGCTTTCTTTCCCAGCGTGCCTTTTCCACTTAGTCTTCCCTCATGCCGCGAGTCAGAAACACCAATCGGCTTAAGGTCGGGAATAAAGTCAACACAAAACTCAATGACCTCCTCTGTTCCATATCCCTTGGAGATGCTTCCTTCTGGTCTAGCACGGTTATGAACATATTTCTTTAAGACTCCCATGAACCTCTCAAAGGGGAACATATTGTGCAGAAATACCGGACCGAGAATGGCAATCTCTTCCACTAGATGAACCAGGAGATGCGTCATAATATTGAAGAAGGATGGTGGGAACACCAATTCAAAACTAACAAGACATTGTACCACATCCTTCTGTAACCTTGGCAGAATATCTGGATTGATTACCTTCTGAGATATTGCATTGAGGAATGCACACAGCTTCACAATGGGTACTCGAACATTTTCTGGTAGAAGCCCCCTCAATGCAATCGGAAGCAACTGCGTCATAATCACGTGACAGTCATGAGACTTCAGGTTTTGGAACTTTTTCTCTGCCATATTTATTATCCCCTTTATATTAGATGAGAAGCCCGACGGCACCTTGATACTGTAAAGGACTTCAAAAAAGATTTCCTTCTCTGCTTTGTTAAGAGCATAGCTGGCACGACTTAAGTGACGCCCTTTATCCGTCTTGTTATCTGTATGCATGTTCTTTGGGTCTTTCATAATTTGTTGGTCCTCCCGTGCTTCAGGTGTATCTTTTGTCTTCCCATACACGCCTAGGAATCCTAGCAGGTTCACGCAGAGATTCTTCGTCACGTGCATCACGTCGATTGAAGAGCGGACACGCAGGACTTTCCAATATGGCAGCTCCCAAAATATAGATTTCTTCTTCCACATGGGTGCGTGTCCTGTAGCGACGTCGTTCGGAACTGATTGACCGCCGGGACCCTTTCCAAAGATTACTTCTATGTCCTTGACCATACCAAATACATCATCACCAGCTGGGAGTTCAGGCTTCTTCCGGTGATCTGCCTCACCTTTGAAATGCTTGCCTTTCTTTCTTACGGGATGATTGGTCGGAAGAAATCGTCGATTCGCTAGGTACACAACCTTCTTGCATTTATGCAAATATGTACCTTCGGTCTTATCTAAACAGTGGGTGCATGCCTTATATCCTTTGTTTGTCTGTCCTGAAAGGTTACTAAGAGCAGGCCAATCATTGATGGTTACGAATAACAACCCTCGTAGATTAAATGGCTCCTGTTTGTTCTCATCCCACGCACGTACACCTGGTTTGCCCCACAACTGTAAGAGTTCTTCAACTAATGGCCTAAGGTACACATCAATGTCGTTGCCCGGTTGCTTCGGGCCTTGGATGAGCACTGGCATCATAATGAACTTACGCTTCATGCACAACCAAGGAGGCAGGTTGTAGATACATAGAGTCACGGGCCAGGTGCTGTGACTGCAGCTCTGCTCCCCAAAAGGATTCATGCCATCCGTACTTAGACCAAACCATAAGTTCCTTGCGTCACCTGCAAAGTCTGGGAAGTCTCTCTCGATTTTTCTCCACTGTGACCCATCAGCAGGGTGTCTCAACTCCCCGTCTTTCTTACGGTCTTCTTTGTGCCATCGCAACAACCTGGCATGCTCTTTGTTTCTGAACATGCGTTTCAACCTTGGTATTATAGGAGCATACCACATAACCTTAGCAGGAACCCTCTTCCGGAGGGGCTCTCCCTCAACATCACCAGGGTCATCTCGTCTGATCTTATACCGCAACGCGTTGCATACCGGGCATTTATCTAAATTCTCATACTCCTTACCGCGGTAGAGGATGCAGTCATTAATGCATGCATGTATCTTTTGCACATCTAATCTCAGAGGACAGAGAGTCTTCTTTGCTTCGTAGGTACTATCGGGAAGTTCGTTATGTTTTGGAAACTTCGGCTTCATTATTTTCAGCATCTTTTCAAATGAGGAGTCAGTTAGACCACACTCTGCCTTCCATCGCAACAATTCCAGTGTCGTACCGAGCTTTGTGCTGCCATCTTCACAATTTGGGTACAACAATTTCTTGTGATCTTCTAACATTCCCTCTAACTTCAACTTCTCATTTTCTGTTTCACAGTCTCGCTTTGCATCAGAAATGACCCTACCAAGTTCATCAGCCGGCTCATCTGATGCCCGTTCTTCACCTTTTTCCTCTCCATTGTCTTCCATTGCAGTATCACTGTATTCAGGAAACATATGATGATAGTTGTTATCATCATCTTCTTCTTCACCATCTTCCATCATAACCCCTCTTTCCCCGTGCTTGGTCCAGCAATTATAGTTGGGCATGAAACCTTTCATAATCAGGTGGCCGCGAATGATTTTCGAGGAAGAGTACTCCTTGTTGTTCCGACATTGAACACATGGACAACGTATAAATCCATTCTCTTTGTTTGCCGTAGCCACATCGATAAATTTATCCACGCCTTTGATATACCCGGCTACCCGCCGGTCACCGTACATCCATTCCCGACCGTTCATCTGCATCATATAAGTAAGTTTATCAAAAAACAGGACATCATAAATAGTGAAATAACCAATTCACACCGACACATGAATTGTATCAATGACCTAGAAAAGATAAGATTGCTAACCTCGATCGAGGGAAATAAAGAGGAGAAAGCTCAAGTGCGTCTCGAACACCTTCTATATTTTTGTTCTATGAGAAATTCAACGGGATTTTTCACTCAAACATTTCAACGAACACCTTCAATGCATGCATGAAAAAAAACTAGCACACACCCTCACACCTTACACCATTCGAAAAAACAGAGTGGAGGCAGAGGGGGCTGGGGCGTTGCATTTATAGAGGGCAAGGGGCCTTTAGTCCCGGTTGAAGCCAGCAACCGGGACTAAAGGTGCGTGCCAGGCCACGTGGCTGTGGCCAAACCTTTAGTCCCGGTTGGTGGCTCCAACCGGGACGCATGCCCCCTTACCAACCGGGACCCATGCCCCCTGGCCCTGTGCCCGCTCCAACCGGGACGCGTGCCAGCATTAGTCCCGGTTGCTGGCGCAACCGGGACTAATGCTCTGAGTGGTCGCGAACGGATGGCCCTTTTTCCTCTAGTGGACCAAGCAGTAAAGCATATATAGCATAAAAGACTTTATTAATGGCGATCCATTTTATATATCACCTTGGCATCCGGCGGTGAGGTAAGGGTTGTCCTTCTTGCACTGGCACGAGTAGCCTCCGAGTGCGGGGGATATGACTCCGAGTGTAGATGAAGTCTCGTCTATGCACTTGGTGTTGGTGCTCTTGCAGATGCTTCTGGCTGCATCCTCGGGTACCCTGAGATGATCAGCCCTCCGCCGCGAGACAACATCGTTGTCGAGGTTGAATTCCAGAAGCACCAAAATATTGTCCGCGCCCGAACTTGTGCTGCCTAACCAGCCCAACTCGGCGATGATGACCAAAATGTTGGGCTCCGCCGGCAGGCTCTGGTCGTCGAGCTGCTTGAGCTCCACGACGTAGGATGCGCTGCCAGTGAATATGGGCGTTTCGCAGCAGCCGATGTTGGTGCAGGGGCTCCCTACCGGGAAAATAAGAGGGTCTATTCTCTTTGTCAAATACTTAAACAAAACCATAGTTTTAAAAGATACCTTAGTTTTAAAACCATATTATTTGTTGGATTCAAACACCTCAAATTATTTAATACTTCACTTTTTTCAGAAACCAAAGTATTAATTATCTTAATACTAGCGGGCGCCCGGACGCTGGATTGTCGTCCTGAGCGCTTCACATCATAAAGTTTCTTTTCCCCCTTTGACCAAATAGAAATGAAGAGAAATCCAAACCGACAAGCCCACGTGGTCCATTAGTTACCAACTCTTTCTGATGCATATAAATACGATGTCGTCATGCAACTAATTCTTTTTTAAGAAATTTCAAACACGATAACTTTTGAACCTTGCATCGAAATTATGATCCGTTTTCATTTTTGATACCCTTGCGACGAGATCTTCAAAACTAGATCCCGTTTGACTATGTTTCGACAAACTTTTTAAATAAGCAGCACGACAAAACAACTTTTGTGCATGACAAAGCAACTTTTGTGCACGAGACAACTTTACGATAAAAACAACTTTGGTGTCCAGCAAAGCAACTTTGTTATCCGACATAGCAAGTTTGGTTCCGACCGGGCAAATTTGGTGCCCGGGGAAGCAACTTTTGTGCACGACAAAAAAACTTTTGTGCATGACAAAGAAACTTTTGTGCACGAGATAACTTCGCGATAAAAATAACTTTTGTGTCCAGCGAAGCAACTTTGTTGTCTGACATAGCAAGTTTATTGTCAACCGGGCAGCTTTGGTGCCCGGGGAAGAACTTTGGTAACGACTGGGCAACTTTTGTATGCGGCGAAACAACTTTGGTGTCGACGAAGTAATTAGTGTCTGACATAGAAACTTTGGTGTCGACCAAACAACTTTGGTGTGCAAAAAATGATGCCTTTTTCGGGTGCCCTACTGAGCAACTTTGGTGCCCGATGAGACAACTTCAAAGCCCGACAAGGCAACTTGTTACCTACTGAGCAACTTTGGTATCCGAAGAGGCAACTTCGAAGCCCGACAAGGCAACTTGTTCCCTACTGAGAAACTTCGGGCTTCGAAGTTGCCTCGGCGGGCAGCAGCTTACCCGAAGAAGGAACGTCCCCACCCATTACCACACTGCTGTGGCATCCCGCAAAACCACTACTAGAAAATCGCGTTGAATTTGTGCATTGCATCGTCATCATCATGCATTGTTTGCCAAACTGTTTTCGCAAACACCCGATTTGTTTTCCAAACGCCCCATCTTAATTCAACTGCAAAACCCGGGTCGCCGGATTATTTTGTTTTGTTGCTATCGGGTTGCAAACGGCTCGTTTAAATTAAATAAAAGATTTAATTGTTTTAGTAGGGGCAGTCGAACGGGCCAACCCGACCCGAACGACCGCCCCAGATTTTAAAACGGCCCACCCCAATCAGCCCCATCTAATCCTAAACCCACCTAAAAATCTACCCAACTCTCCTCTCCACCTCACCCTGCCCAATAGCATCTCGCCACCTCTCTGCCTCCCTCTCCCTCACCCACTCAGAATCCGCCACGTGGCCAGCCCCCTCTCTCTCCCTCTCTTTTCTCTCTCCCTCTCTCACCCCCACGCGGTCTACCACTCCCAGCAGCACACACGCACATAACGCACACGCCTGCCCACCCTTTCCCTGCCCTGCGGGCCCGCCACCCAGGCCGCCCCCACGCGCCAGTCACCTCCACCCAGTCCCCTGCCCCTCCTGGCCCCACCCAGGGGTCCCACCTGCCCAAATCGCCCCCAGGCCGCACGCGGTCTCCCTCCCCCCGATGCACCTTCTTCCTCCCCAGGACCCCGCGCCCCCACCTGCTCCGCTACGCCCCCACCGCCGGCCCCTCCGCGGCTCGCCTCGCCGGAGGCCGCTCACCCGCTGCTGCCGCCCGTCCCCAGGACGCCGCCGTCGCCATCCACCCCCCTCCGCGCGAGCTCCCCCGGCGACCCTCTCCTCTCCTCCGCTCCGGCGAGCCGGCGCGCCTCGCCGCCGCGTCCAGCGACCACACCGCCGCCTCCACCGCCTCCGTCCCTTCCTCCGCGACCCGGCCCTGACCCGCTCCGGCGACCTCGCGCTCCCCTTCATCCTCCGGCCCGTCGCCCGGCTCGCTGCCCCCAAGCCCCGCCACCGCCGGTCGCCTCCCAGAGCTCCGCCGCCTGCGCCGCCAGGTCCCCCCCCCGCCGAGCCGAGCCCCTCCTCGTCCCGAGCTCAACCGCCCCGCCCTCCGCCGCGGCTCTCCTCGGCTGCGCCCGCCTGCGCCTCCGGCAAGCTCGTCTGCGGGCCGCGCCTCGCCGCCGGCGCGACCGCCACCGCCCGCTGTAGCACCGCCGTTCCCCGCCTGCGAGTGCACCCCGGTCCCGCGCGCCCCATCCGATCCGCCCTCTCCTGGCCGGCTCCGGCTCCAGGCCCTTCCGCCGGCCTGCGCGCATGCCGCCGCCGCGGGATGCCTCCAAGCGCGCCGCCTGTGGACCCCGTGCCGCCTGCGCCGCCGGTGGGACCGCGACGTCCGCCGCCTCTGCGCCGCATCAGCGGTCCCTCCTCCGTCGCCGTGCGCGCCTGCACCCACCTCACCGCTGCGACCACCTTCACCGACCGCCAAGGACCCCGCGAGAGACGACAAGACCGGTATAAGGGGCCGAACCTTTGTAGGCGCTGGCTATATCAGTCAAGGTCTTCTGGTGGCTCTGGAACGCCATGACCGCCTACACGGAGTCCGAAGACCGCTGCCTCGAAGACCGATCCCGGCAAGATCAAACGCTCGGCGTGCCATGTTCCCCTTACGGACGCCAAGATCTTCGCCTCGGGACACCAGGAACCGTCCCCGAAGGCCTCCGACAGGGACCCACAAGATCTAGGGACGCTGAGACCCCCGACCCCGGAGTCCGAAGATCAAGCCCGAACCCCGTCAAGACGCGACGACAAGATCCCCTACATGGGAGCCCGAAGAACCCGTACCCGGAGGCCGCGGATGCGACATGATCTTCTCCTCGGACGCCAAGAATTCGTCGAGCCCCGGGGAACGACAAGTACTACCTCGGGGATGCGAAGCCGAGAACTTCCCTGAACGCCATGATCGTCGACATGACCCTAAGACCCCAGATGCGACAAGAACGGCACCGACCAGGGCGGACCCGATGCGCCCCGACGCCAACCAAGCCCTGCTTCCCGGTTGCGACAAGACCTACCCCTGAGTCCGAGAACAACCCCGTCGAACCCTAACCCTGGACCCTGAGACCGACCCCGAACCCCGGACCCCAAGTTCGTCGAGAGACCCTAAATGTGTGACCCTTTTCCCTCGATACCCTATTTTATAAATGCATAATAACAACTTGATTGCATATTAAATTGTCATTCCCGCATGCATAGCTTTGGTTTGGGGGCCTTATGCCGATTCACCTAATAATTAAATATGGGGCCCATATGCGGGCAAATTCAGTCTCATATTGGCCTCATTTAAACTTGTGTAGCGAACCCGGTACTATCTTCTGCCTGTTAAACAACATTTAAAAAATGCAGGGTAGCTAAACAACTTGAACCATCTAATTAACTGTCGGGACCCTGGTTCCACTTAATATGACCTAATTGCATCGCACCTTTGCCATGCCATGCATCATACATGCATCATGCCGATCTTCTGCCGTGGTATTAAATAGTGCATCCGGTGTTTCTTCTAGTGTTTTGCTTCTTCGCGGATAAGGCCGTTGAGTTGATGTGAGCTTCGCCCCGATCTTCTGTCGAACCTTCGGCAATGTTTTCAGGCGAGCATCTCCCCCTTTCTACCTATCTTACTTTATAGTAATTTACTCCTTCCTGTTGATCCATTGCTATCTGTGTTGCGATGCTCTAGTTTCCGTACCCGTGAACTCCCTTGCAGCCCTATATTGCCTTGGACACACCCTATTACCTGTTGTTTGGTAGATAGTTGGACTTGCGCGTCGTAGTTGCTTGCTCAAGTGCTGATGTGTGTCGCCACATGCCACAGTTGCTGATGTATTGCCGCATGTTGTTGTTGGAGATGGTTCTAGTTTTACTTATCGTCACTTTAATTTCTGTTTAACAACTAAAATTGAATAAGCAGAGGCATCGGTGGGTGATAGATAATATTTGGTTTCCGAACGCCCACTTGTGTCCCGTAAGACCCCGAGTACTTGATACCTGTTCCTTGTTTTATCGCGCTATCCACATATGGGGAGTATGGGCCCCCCTTAGCCAGAGCTTGATTCCGTCTTATTTCTTGGGGCCACAAACTAGTTTGAGGTGTTTTTACTATCCTGTACTTATGCCATGCTACTGCTTTATTTACGATTGTGCGAGGTACTGCACACTGTACTGTTTTGGATCGGGACACGTTTCCGCGGTGTCGACAAGCCCAGCCACACTTTCGGGTTCCCAGTCGTTCACAGCCGTCCACCCAAACCTTGAGGCCGTCTCGGAGCTTGCTTACTCCGTTGCGGGTTCTACTTAAGGGGTGGCCCCCTGAAATATTTCTGAATCTTGTGATTGCTCTGTCGTGAGACCTCGTTGGGTTTTGATTTGGTTTTTCCGAGGTTGATCGTGTGTGTGTTGCTATTTGTGCACCCCGGCCGGGTTAAAACTTTCTGAAAGCCGTGTCCGCGGTTATGGACGACTTGGAGCACAGTATCTCGATCATAGACAAGCATAACTAAAGTTTACTGCTATAAATTTGACTTCTAATGACTAGTAATCAGCTCCACTACAACGGAATGGCTAATTAATACTGCCCACAATTGCTTGTTTGGTTGTCGCTTGCGACAATTTGTATCTGACTAGTAAGTATTGCAACTACAACGGAATGGCTGAATAAAAGTACCAACAACTGCTGGGTTTTGGGTTTATCTCATGCTATCTGTATCTGATTAGTAATTGCTGCAACTACAATGGAATGATTAACTAAAAGTGCCCACTGTTTACTTTATCAGGACGATTATCTAAACCTGACTAGTAAAGTGCCGCAACTATAACTGAATAAGTAAAACTGCCAACCGTGTGAGTTCCTCGGTTGACTTCCTCGTTTGGTCTCGAGGGGGAAATATCAGGATGGGTTTGTTTGGTGTTAGTCTCAGGTTGGATCCGGATAGGTCATTCGTACCCCTCTCTGATAAGCGCCGGTGTATCGAGTCTCTATAGGTTGTTTAGCGCATGCTGCCGCTGCCGCTCAGTCCACCATACCTTTGTAGGCGAGGACCGCCGAATTCTAGCCTCGCCGTGTACTGGCCTCAGTACTGACGCTCCTTCTTTGTTTTCTGCTTTGCCCTTTGTCGGCACCCCTTTTGTTAAGCAGGTTTTGAGATCGACGCCGTTAGCAGGGTTACCCTTCCGGCTTGGCCTGGGTAGGGTTATGGACGCCATTGGTTATTCTTCAGGGCTCTTAGCCCCATTTGCATCTTGTCCGTAGCTGGACGCTATATCGTTTCAAGGTGATTTGGATCTTTGTATATTATATTTGTATTCTTGACTCTTTGAGTCACTGTTATATATATCTGTTCTGTGGGTCCCATCGAGGACTGTTGTGTAATGTTATTACTTCGTTTTCCACCCGCACGAAAGTGCCTGGTGGGCACCTTTGAATCGTTTCTATGCGGGTTTGGCGAATTTTGCCCAAACTTGCATAGGTCCGATTCTGAGGGTGTTACAGAGTGGTATCAGAGCCCAGCAGTTGCGATACCCCACAAGTCCAGCCTGTAGGATAACCTAGCTAACGGCCGAAGTAGAGTGTCAAAACTATTTTTGAAAAATCGGTTGGATAGTTCTGATTAGGTCTGATTTTACTCCTTACCCCTCTGCTGTTCTTCTCTTACCCCTACGTGTTTTGAATCCGCTCTCTTCTCTTTCTTCGAGTCCAGGAATTCTCGTGGTTGGGTTTCCGTCGTACCTTTAGGGTTTCGCTTCCTCCTTTGGTAACGGTGTTCTACCATCCGGTGTTCAAGCTGCCAGATGAATCCGTCTACGGTGTTACCATTCTTTGTTCTTTGTTTGTGCCTTCCGGTGTTTTCCGACGCGACGACATCGTCTACGCCAGATCCGATGCGTATTCGGCATCACTCCGTTGTTCCGAACCTCGCTTGTCGAGATCTTCAGTCTGTTTCCGAGAACGGTTGCACGCTTTTCCACTGATTGTGCAGAGTAATAGTTTGGGTGCGTGATGGATTGGCCCCCATGCCGACTACCCTTTCTATTCGCTTTTGTACATTGAAGTGGACGAGAATGCATCGGTCCCCTCTTTCCATCGAAGCTAGAGGTGGCTTAATTTGTTGATGCCTCTACCTTCGACCTTTTGTTTCCGGAGTGTCCCCTCGACGATCACGGACAACGACCTCTTGTTAGCGGTGTCGCGAGGATCTACCTGAAGCGAGAAGATGCAGATCGCCGACCTTCCTTCCGGTACCATGAGGCGGATCTCGAGGGCGAGATCCATTGTTAGTGGTGTCGAATTGTGGCATCCCGCAAAACCACTACTAGAAAATCGCGTTGAATTTGTGCATTGCATCGTCATCATCATGCATTGTTTGCCAAACTGTTTTCGCAAACACCCGATTTGTTTTCCAAACGCCCCATCTTAATTCAACTGCAAAACCCGGGTCGCCGGATTATTTTGTTTTGTTGCTATCGGGTTGCAAACGGCCCGTTTAAATTAAATAAAAGATTTAATTGTTTTAGTAGGGGCAGTCGAACGGGCCAACCCGACCCGAACGACCGCCCCAGATTTTAAAACGGCCCACCCCAATCAGCCCCATCTAATCCTAAACCCACCTAAAAATCTACCCAACTCTCCTCTCCACCTCACCCTGCCCAATAGCATCTCGCAACCTCTCTGCCTCCCTCTCCCTCACCCACTCAGAATCCGCCACGTGGCCAGCCCCCTCTCTCTCCCTCTCTTTTCTCTCTCCCTCTCTCACCCCCACGCGGTCCACCACTCCCAGCAGCACACACGCACATAACGCACACGCCTGCCCACCCTTTCCCTGCCCTGCGGGCCCGCCACCCAGGCCGCCCCCACGCGCCAGTCACCTCCACCCAGTCCCCTGCCCCTCCTGGCCCCACCCAGGGGTCCCACCTGCCCAAATCGCCCCCAGGCCGCACGCGGTCTCCCTCCCCCCGATGCACCTTCTTCCTCCCCAGGACCCCGCGCCCCCACCTGCTCCGCTACGCCCCCACCGCCGGCCCCTCCGCGGCTCGCCTCGCCGGAGGCCGCTCACCCGCTGCTGCCGCCCGTCCCCAGGACGCCGCCGTCGCCATCCACCCCCCTCCGCGCGAGCTCCCCCGGCGACCCTCTCCTCTCCTCCGCTCCGGCGAGCCGGCGCGCCTCGCCGCCGCGTCCAGCGACCACACCGCCGCCTCCACCGCCTCCGTCCCTTCCTCCGCGACCCGGCCCTGACCCGCTCCGGCGACCTCGCGCTCCCCTTCATCCTCCGGCCCGTCGCCCGGCTCGCTGCCCCCAAGCCCCGCCACCGCCGGTCGCCTCCCAGAGCTCCGCCGCCTGCGCCGCCAGGTCCCCCCCCCCCCGCCGAGCCGAGCCCCTCCTCGTCCCGAGCTCAACCGCCCCGCCCTCCGCCGCGGCTCTCCTCGGCTGCGCCCGCCTGCGCCTCCGGCAAGCTCGTCTGCGGGCCGCGCCTCGCCGCCGGCGCGACCGCCACCGCCCGCTGTAGCACCGCCGTTCCCCGCCTGCGAGTGCACCCCGGTCCCGCGCGCCCCATCCGATCCGCCCTCTCCTGGCCGGCTCCGGCTCCAGGCCCTTCCGCCGGCCTGCGCGCACGCCGCCGCCGCGGGATGCCTCCAAGCGCGCCGCCTGTGGACCCCGTGCCGCCTGCGCCGCCGGTGGGACCGCGACGTCCGCCGCCTCTGCGCCGCATCAGCGGTCCCTCCTCCGTCGCCGTGCGCGCCTGCACCCACCTCACCGCTGCGACCACCTTCACCGACCGCCAAGGACCCCGCGAGAGACGACAAGACCGGTATAAGGGGCCGAACCTTTGTAGGCGCTGGCTATATCAGTCAAGGTCTTCTGGTGGCTCTGGAACGCCATGACCGCCTACACGGAGTCCGAAGACCGCTGCCTCGAAGACCGATCCCGGCAAGATCAAACGCTCGGCGTGCCATGTTCCCCTTACGGACGCCAAGATCTTCGCCTCGGGACACCAGGAACCGTCCCCGAAGGCCTCCGACAGGGACCCACAAGATCTAGGGACGCTGAGACCCCCGACCCCGGAGTCCGAAGATCAAGCCCGAACCCCGTCAAGACGCGACGACAAGATCCCCTACATGGGAGCCCGAAGAACCCGTACCCGGAGGCCGCGGATGCGACATGATCTTCTCCTCGGACGCCAAGAATTCGTCGAGCCCCCCGGAACGACAAGTACTACCTCGGGGATGCGAAGCCGAGAACTTCCCTGAACGCCATGATCGTCGACATGACCCTAAGACCCCAGATGCGACAAGAACGGCACCGACCAGGGCGGACCCGATGCGCCCCGACGCCAACCAAGCCCTGCTTCCCGGTTGCGACAAGACCTACCCCTGAGTCCGAGAACAACCCCGTCGAACCCTAACCCTGGACCCTGAGACCGACCCCGAACCCCGGACCCCAAGTTCGTCGAGAGACCCTAAATGTGTGACCCTTTTCCCTCGATACCCTATTTTATAAATGCATAATAACAACTTGATTTCATATTAAATTGTCATTCCCGCATGCATAGCTTTGGTTTGGGGGCCTTATGCCGATTCACCTAATAA
Source organism: Avena atlantica (assembly GCA_910589765.1). NCBI lineage: Eukaryota > Viridiplantae > Streptophyta > Magnoliopsida > Poales > Poaceae > Avena > Avena atlantica. The sequence continues at coordinate 507,668,565 of OU342736.1, read as the reverse complement.
TTAAATATGGGGCCCATATGCGGGCAAATTCAGTCTCATATTGGCCTCATTTAAACTTGTGTAGCGAACCCGGTACTATCTTCTGCCTGTTAAACAACATTTAAAAAATGCAGGGTAGCTAAACAACTTGAACCATCTAATTAACTGTCGGGACCCCGGTTCCACTTAATATGACCTAATTGCATCGCACCTTTGCCATGCCATGCATCATACATGCATCATGCCGATCTTCTGCCGTGGTATTAAATAGTGCATCCGGTGTTTCTTCTAGTGTTTTGCTTCTTCGCGGATAAGGCCGTTGAGTTGATGTGAGCTTCGCCCCGATCTTCTGTCGAACCTTCGGCAATGTTTTCAGGCGAGCATCTCCCCCTTTCTACCTATCTTACTTTATAGTAATTTACTCCTTCCTGTTGATCCATTGCTATCTGTGTTGCGATGCTCTAGTTTCCGTACCCGTGAACTCCCTTGCAGCCCTATATTGCCTTGGACACACCCTATTACCTGTTGTTTGGTAGATAGTTGGACTTGCGCGTCGTAGTTGCTTGCTCAAGTGCTGATGTGTGTCGCCACATGCCACAGTTGCTGATGTATTGCCGCATGTTGTTGTTGGAGATGGTTCTAGTTTTACTTATCGTCACTTTAATTTCTGTTTAACAACTAAAATTGAATAAGCAGAGGCATCGGTGGGTGATAGATAATATTTGGTTTCCGAACGCCCACTTGTGTCCCGTAAGACCCCGAGTACTTGATACCTGTTCCTTGTTTTATCGCGCTATCCACATATGGGGAGTATGGGCCCCCCTTAGCCAGAGCTTGATTCCGTCTTATTTCTTGGGGCCACAAACTAGTTTGAGGTGTTTTTACTATCCTGTACTTATGCCATGCTACTGCTTTATTTACGATTGTGCGAGGTACTGCACACTGTACTGTTTTGGATCGGGACACGTTTCCGCGGTGTCGACAAGCCCAGCCACACTTTCGGGTTCCCAGTCGTTCACAGCCGTCCACCCAAACCTTGAGGCCGTCTCGGAGCTTGCTTACTCCGTTGCGGGTTCTACTTAAGGGGTGGCCCCCTGAAATATTTCTGAATCTTGTGATTGCTCTGTCGTGAGACCTCGTTGGGTTTTGATTTGGTTTTTCCGAGGTTGATCGTGTGTGTGTTGCTATTTGTGCACCCCGGCCGGGTTAAAACTTTCTGAAAGCCGTGTCCGCGGTTATGGACGACTTGGAGCACAGTATCTCGATCATAGACAAGCATAACTAAAGTTTACTGCTATAAATTTGACTTCTAATGACTAGTAATCAGCTCCACTACAACGGAATGGCTAATTAATACTGCCCACAATTGCTTGTTTGGTTGTCGCTTGCGACAATTTGTATCTGACTAGTAAGTATTGCAACTACAACGGAATGGCTGAATAAAAGTACCAACAACTGCTGGGTTTTGGGTTTATCTCATGCTATCTGTATCTGATTAGTAATTGCTGCAACTACAACGGAATGATTAACTAAAAGTGCCCACTGTTTACTTTATCAGGACGATTATCTAAACCTGACTAGTAAAGTGCCGCAACTATAACTGAATAAGTAAAACTGCCAACCGTGTGAGTTCCTCGGTTGACTTCCTCGTTTGGTCTCGAGGGGGAAATATCAGGATGGGTTTGTTTGGTGTTAGTCTCAGGTTGGATCCGGATAGGTCATTCGTACCCCTCTCTGATAAGCGCCGGTGTATCGAGTCTCTATAGGTTGTTTAGCGCATGCTGCCGCTGCCGCTCAGTCCACCATACCTTTGTAGGCGAGGACCGCCGAATTCTAGCCTCGCCGTGTACTGGCCTCAGTACTGACGCTCCTTCTTTGTTTTCTGCTTTGCCCTTTGTCGGCACCCCTTTTGTTAAGCAGGTTTTGAGATCGACGCCGTTAGCAGGGTTACCCTTCCGGCTTGGCCTGGGTAGGGTTATGGACGCCATTGGTTATTCTTCAGGGCTCTTAGCCCCATTTGCATCTTGTCCGTAGCTGGACGCTATATCGTTTCAAGGTGATTTGGATCTTTGTATATTATATTTGTATTCTTGACTCTTTGAGTCACTGTTATATATATCTGTTCTGTGGGTCCCATCGAGGACTGTTGTGTAATGTTATTACTTCGTTTTCCATCCGCACGAAAGTGCCTGGTGGGCACCTTTGAATCGTTTCTATGCGGGTTTGGCGAATTTTGCCCAAACTTGCATAGGTCCGATTCTGAGGGTGTTACAACTGCCATCCTAATGGACTACCAAAGTTGCTTTGTCAGGCACAGAAGTTGCCCCGTCGGGCTCTGCAGTTGACCAACTTCGAGCTTGGGGAGACAACTTCGAAGCCCGACGAGGCAACTTTGGTGCCCGACTTCGCAACTTCCAAAAATTTTGAAGCCCGAAGAGGCAACTTCGGAGCCCGACGAGGCAACTTTTGTCTAGCGAGACAACTTTGGTGCCTGGCGAGACAACTTTTCCTAGTGAGGTAACTTTGAAGCCCGGTGGGACAACTTTTGCCCTGCGAGACAACTTTGATGCCCGACGAGGCAACTTCGGTGCCCCACGATGCAACTTTGGAGCCAAACAAGGCAACCTTTTCCCGACGAGGCAACTTTGGTGCCCGGAGAGGCAACTTTAAAGCCCGGCGAGGCAACTTCGGAGCTCGACGAGGCAATTTCGGAGCACGACGAGGCAAAATTTTCCTGGCGAGGCAACTTTAAAGCCCGGAGAGGCAACTTTTGCCCGGCGAGAAAACTTTCGGTGCCTGGCGAGGCAACGGCGAGGCAACTTTGCTTACTGGGGCATAAAAGTTGCTTACTGGGCACAAAAGTTGTCTCGCCAGGCTCATTAGGTGACTCAAATTTGTCAAGATACGAATATTGCTCAGACGGGCACTACAGTTGCCTTGTCGGGCTCTGATGTAGTTTTTCTCAGCGCACAAAAGTTGCTTCGTCATGAATCAAAATTGGTCGGTCGCGCATAAAAGTTACCTGTTAAGTTTTTTTTGCCGAAACATATACAAATGAGATCTAGTTTTGAAGAGTTCGTTGCGAGGGTTCCAAAAGTGAAAACAGATCTTAATTCCGACATGTGGTTCAAACGTTATAGTATTTCCAATTTCTAGATAAAAAAAATTAATGCACGAAACTTTCTTTTTTGTTGGTGTGCTTGGGACTGCAATCTAGCGCAGCGGTAGGTGAAGGGTGCGATAATTGCATAGTCATTTTTTTTTGTTCTGTATAAGACATAGACAATAAAGACTTGCCTTTTTTTAAAGGTGCGCCAGGGGTGACGATCTAGCGCCCGCGCACCAAACGGGGCCTTCATGTTTCATTTTTTACCGTTCCGTTTTACTTCATTTTTTCACTTGATTTTTGTTTTGGGGCTGTACATATTTTTCAAACCCTTAAACTTATTTAAGGATGAGCACAAAATTTCGTGGTTTTTCTCAGTGCGCTTGGCCGAATTTCACTATCATGATTTGGGCACATCTTGATGGAAGAAACACTAGCCAGCTAGCGTCCGTTTTGGTTTGGTACCATCCCAATTGTTTTTCTGTCGGAAGTTGGATGAATGGGACTGCGTTTGTTGACGAGAGAGGTCCCCCATACATAGGTTTTTCTTGGCTGCAACAAAGTGTCCCCGATACATCCGTATTTGACGCTTAATACTAGCAATTTAATAGGGATATATCTAGACCTTTTAACGTGTAGATACAGCTGTATATAAAAAAGTTAAGACTTTTTTTTGAGGAAAAGCCATTCGACATGCTTTATTGATGATCAAACAAACTTACATCGTTTATGAGTTTCAGTAATAAAATACTAGGGGATCACCGTCCCAAAAAGAATCAATATGATTAATAGAACCATGCCTAGCTAATTCAGCCGCAACTTCTTTGGCTTCCCTGTAGCAATGTTGAAATGTGATCTTCCTAAACCCCGCCGACACTATTAGGAAATGGGTCGTTCGTAGCGCACCTGAAAAGGGCATCCGTGGCATACTAGATATGCGCGACTATCCTCGCGCTGCGGCTATCTCTTATCCGTAGCGCACTGTCTGGTGCGCTACGGTTATATGGGGATAGGCGTAGCGCACTGCCAGGTGCGCCACGGGTAGGGGTACAAGATGCGCCGCAGATGTGTTTTAAAAAAAAAAGAAAGCACAAAAAAAGATTTTGTTCGTAAAGAGTAGTTTTGGCCAAGCCACTTATCTTCCCAAAACCTAATCTGTGATCCATCCTTAATCTCGAAAGCACCAAAACGAAAAAAAATGTTCTTTTGATGGCCATAAGACCCGCCCAAAAATATGAATCACCAGATTTCCAAACCACTTGAGACACAGCTTTGGACCCCATATATTTTCTTCATAACATGGTTTGCCAAACACCATCTTCTGTAAGTAGTTTAAAAAGGCATTATTCCAGAAGCGCGATGTTTTTGACTTGCAAATCGTGTATGTCCAGTCCACCAAAAATCCTTCGAGCGGCAAACCACATTCCATATAGCCAGTCGATACTTCTTTTTCTCGCTATCCCCTTGCCAAAGGAATCTTGAACAAAAATAATCCACTTTGTTCAAGACCTATTTTGCTAATTGGAAAAACGAGATCATATAGAGTACCATGTTAGTAAGTACTGAATTTATGAGTACTAGTCTTCCACCAAGAGATAACAATTTACCTTTCCAACTATTAAGACATTTTTGTAGCCTTTTCTCAACAAGTTTCCATTCAGCAATTGTGAGACGCCAATAATGAATTGGTATTCCCAAATAGTTGATTGGAAGTTGCCCCTGATCACAGCCAAAAAGTTCAGCATATAGGTGGGCCTCGTTTTGGGTCTCGCCAAAACAATACAAATCACTCTGATGGAAGTTTATTTTAAGCCCAAATAGCTGCTCGAATGATGATAAAATTAATTTCAGATTCTTAGCCTTCTCCAGATCATGTTCCATAAAAAGGATTGTGTCATCAGCATATTGAAAAATAGAAGTCCACCATCAATAATATGTGGAACTAATCCTTTAATTTGACCATCAGTCTTTGCTCTCTCAACAAGGATAGTCAACATATCGCCCACTATATTAAATAGTAAAGACGATAATGGATCCCCTTATCTCAGTCCTTTCTTGGTCTAGAAGTATTTGCTAGTATCCTTCATACGCGGGCATACATGACATCATTTGGGCCTTTAATGACTAATCAATCTAATTAACTACTCCCTCCGGTCCATATTAATTGACTTTGATTTATCAAAATTTGGATGAACCTATATACTAAATAATGTCTAGATTCATTCAAATCTAGACAAATCTAATCAATTAATATGGGCCAGAGGGAGTAGTTGATAATGACACCCTGACGTCCTACAATTCTGATTACTCCCTCCGTCACGGTTTGGAGGACGTCTTACAAAAGCCATGCGTTTTCAAAACTCCTCTCCTCCTAGACGCGTTAGACTTAATTACATAATCAATGCCCGTTTTTTATCCTCACTTTCTATTTCATGCAACCAAGAAATTAATTCTTGCATGCAACTCCACCAATGCATGCGTCTAAATTCCTCGTTTTTATTAAATAATTACGTTTAATAGGACACCGAATAATTAATGGGCGCATGTTTTTGGCACAAATCTGGCTATAATCATCACTCACCTAGGTCCCAACAATCTCTCTAAAACGCCCTTTAAACCATGACTGAGGGAGTATTATAAACCATAACACAAAAGAGACGGATGCGACACTCACTCCTTGTTGGTTAGAACGAAATTATCCTTGATCTTGAACAACTATTTTCTAAGACGATTGGACCAACATTTGTGTCGTATCTCTGCCATTGTCAACATCTTCTTCGACTCCTGAGGGTACGTTCCTGCACCCAACAGATATGGACTTCAAAAAGGTTGCAAAGGAATCAGGATGCTAATACGATTGTTCTGATATAGTATACTCGTAATGTTCACCAGTATGATTATTGAAGCACTCGTCGTGCACATGCTAGAGGGAATCTTGGTTCCCTGGATATGCGTAATCAGTCTTTGCCGGCAGCAGCTACGTCGTAGGTACTTATATAGATAAATAAATTATAGGAAGACCGTGAGAAGTCTTGGCTATATATAGAAAGTGCATGGCTCTGCTTGTGTATATATAATAAGTATCTGAAAAATTGGATTATCATAGAGTACTCCACACACTTGCTTTCCGGCCTTTAGGGGTCTTGGTCGTCTAAATGAAGCTCCATGCAGATCATCATGATCTGGGGGATCATTATTCAACCAAAAGCAAGTCTTGATGCGGGTCTTCCTCAAATCGATTTCACGCTGCCGGTGGTCAAGCATGTTCTTTCCGCACCTTTGTTCTTTTCGAGGCAGTTTGGTGTGTGCGACGACGACTTGGGTATTCTCGTCAGTCATCACACATGCATGGTGTGTGCTCTTTTGAGAAACTTTCTTATAAACCGAGGTATTAAAAAAGTTTATGACACCAAGGTACCCGTGTGGAGCATCCGGTTCCCATGTTCACATACATCGATCTCACCATTTGAGTCCTCAAATTTGGCGTTTGGTTTTGCCAAACCAGGGACAGACAAAAAGACCAACTAAATAATGTTGCATCAACTAGCCAACAATAAATCTTCGCAAAAAAAAAAACTAGCCAACAATAAAGCTAGCCGACCGGAACCACGTGTTCTTAGTTTCTCCGGTCTTGTGACAGAGTTATGCCGTTTATTTAAAAGGATGTGCGATTTATGGTATTTATTATGCTATAGGTATTCGCAGATACTTGGCGATGGCATTGTTTTCTAAAGTTTTGCAAGCAGACCATTTTAACAAGGTTAACAATAGAAAATGAATTTGTAACACTCTATACATGGGCACTGTTGAAGTACTAGAGTGATTTGGTGAGCTCTTAGTGCGGACATACATATGGTTGAAGAAACGATACCCACTATTAAATCGTACCAACATGCTTCATTGTAACCCCATCTCCACACCAATTGACACATGGACTAAAGTATCTGCCCATGATGGAAACCCGTTTCACGATGGCTCCATGTACCAGAGCCTCACTGATGCATTACAATACTCACATTAACACGCCCTGACATTGCTTATCATGCCAACATGCAGCAAGTTTGTCTCTTCACGCGTAAACCCATGACTATACACTTTCAGTTGATCAAGCGCATCTTGAGATATCTTAGGGGTCTCGAACGGCATCCGAATTTGCTGATGTTTTTACCAAGGTACTCCAGTCGGTGAACATCTTATCGTCCGACGTTCAGACAGCAGGGGATTGTTTAAGTGTAGGCCTTGTATAGTTGTACATGTCATGATAACCGTAACTCTGTACCGTTGCGTTTAACCATATGATCTAGCTAGTTTATCGACGTATAAGGCCTTTCACAGCGTGATCGATGCCCAATAGATAGAAAAGTTGCCACCTAATAAGTGATGCCTAGAAATTCTCTTTGGGCAGAAATAAATAGCTGGCCCACGACGTGATAAACAAATTAACTAGACCAAACTCCATGGCTTATCTTTGGTGAAGGTCCTCTCACCAGCATGCATAGTACACATATATTGTTATTCTATTAGGGGAAGAGTTTGGGGCATCGGAGCACCTTCCTAGAATTTTTTTTGTAGCACCGATCGGGCAATGGAGGGCACCGGTGCCTGATTTCTGTAAACTGATTTGGGCACCGGTTTTTCCACACGCTGTGGAAGGCCTAAATGTATGACATGTGTGAATGAATCAATTGTGGAATTCAGTTCTAATTCCTGTCGGATATTATTCCTGCTGGCAATTTTCATTTTTTTTCTAAAAAAATTAAATCAGTCGACGTACGTGGAAATTGCAAGGATCCACCATATATAATCTTTTCCTGACAACTTTGGATCGTCAGTCGCGCTGCCGCACTTCGCGGGCACGTTCACGTGCAATTTGATTCCTTTGACGCGGTTGTTTAGACATAGGAGAAAAATCAAACTGGCCGGTGGAATCCCATAGTAATAAACTAAGAATGCTCTCTTGGACAAGAACACGGCTAGCTAGCTGGCGGTGGTGTCCGTATTAGGTAGATCAGATCTGAACAGCTGCCTATCAGCCACTTACATGAACATATATACAATCACGGAGCTAGTCACTCCCATAAACGTACTTACAAATTAGTACAACACTAGCTAGCAAAGAAGCAATCCATCAATATGTCGTCCTCGACAGTTGCAGCGATGCTAGCCGCAGCGACACTGACGACGACGCTGTTCCCGCTGCTCACTGCTGCTGCCGCCGCCAGAGTCGGAGGACCACTACCGGTGGTGATAGGGAGGCCGGGGTGCGAGACGAGGTGCGGCAACGTGAGCGTGCCGTTCCCATTCGGCTTCGGGCCGGCCAGGTGCTCGGCGACGGGCTTGAACCTCACCTGCGACAACACCACCCGTCCTGGCCGGCCCAGGCTGCTCCTCGGCGCCTTCCAGGTAATGGAGATCTCGATAGAAAGGAGCATGGTGCGCGTTGCCGCACCGCCTATTATCGTCAGCCGCGACAGGAACCTAAGCAGCAGCAGCAGCAGCAGCAGCTCTGTCGTCGCCGCCATGACTACGTGGGGGTGGGTCGACGAAAATAGCCGTTCTCAGTACAATCTGTTTCCTGGCTCCAATGATGGACAGGAAAGCCCCCAGCTGGTGGTCATGGGGTGCAACGTAGAGGCGACGTTGCACACCACGGTTCTGGGCAGCAACAACTTTGTGATGGGCTGCTCCTCCTACTGCGACGACGACGACGACCACCCTAGGTTCACCCCCAATGACTACAACGGTATGTGCTACACTCCTATCAACAACCTCGAGACGTCTTACCAAGTGCAGGTCAGACGGCTGCAGGGCAGCAACGGCAGTACCATTAACGATGATGATCTGCCTGTGTCCGTGTTCATCGTCGACGGTGAAACCTTAAATACTGTACCCGATTGGGCAATTCGTCTCGTGAATCCGAATAGGGGAAGGCCCAAGCAGGATGATGGTGATGATCTGCCGCTCGCCCCGGTGAAGCTCATGTGGACATGCAGCCCCGACGGATCCTGTAAGGTCTCCGCTAGTGATAAAATGATCTGCCAAATGCTGCCGCCAGGATTTGAATCATTAGAGTGGCCAGGACTATATTCATACTGCAGGTGCCAAGAAGGCTTCCAGGGAAATCCTTACCTCACCAGCGGATGCCAAGGTAGTACCCAACATACGTACTACTATTACTTTATCCGTTGCGTTTTTTAGCTATTTCATCACAAAGCAATGTCATTTCTGGTTAAGTTTTTGTTTTTTTTGGGGTGAACTAATAAACTTGACCATGCGTTATATGTAGATATAGATGAGTGCAAGGACAAAAGAAAGTATGGCTGTTTTGGTGAGTGCCGCAATAACAACGGATCCTTCGACTGCTGGTGCCCACGAGGATACCACGGAAACGCGACTCAACCCAAAGGCTGCATCAAATACGAAAAAAATGCAGGCGAGCATCGCGACCGACCAATTTTTGTACAACATATTTTTTTACAGCTAGCTATGTATTGCATGGACATGGAGAATGTCTTGTCTTTGTTCATCCAGATGCCATCCAACCTTTCTTTGTTTTATTTTGTTTACCGGCAAGTCTAGACACAGGCCCATTATAATTCAATCATGGTAGATTTGTCGTTTAATGATGAGAGTATAGCTAACAAAATCCATCTATATATTTTCAGGTCTAAGCGTCGTTATAGGAGTTTCTTGCGGGGTCGGTTTCATACTTTTAGTTCTCGCCGCGTTCTTCATCTCAAAAATATTGAAACGCCGACGGACACAAATGTTAAGGCGAAAGTTCTTCCAGCAAAATCATGGACAATTGTTGGAACAGTTGGTGTCTCAGAATGCTGGTATTGCAGAAAGAATGATAATTACTTTGGATGAGCTAGAGAAAGCAACACACAATTTTGATAAGGATCTTGTGGTTGGTAGTGGAGGACAGGGTACTGTTTATAAGGGGATTTTATCGAACCAACATATTGTAGCCATTAAGAAACCAATGAAGATGGATCAAAAGGACATCGATGCCTTCATAAATGAGGTAGCTATCTTATCGCAAATAAACCATAGAAATGTGGTCAAGCTCTATGGTTGTTGCCTTGAAACTGAAGTCCCCATGTTAATCTATGAATTCATATCCAATGGTACACTTTCTGAGCATCTTCATGTAGAAGGACCAAAATCTTTGTCATGGGACAACAGGTTTAGGATAGCAACATAAGCAGCCAAATCTATTGCATATCTTCACTCAACTGCTTCAATACCTATCATCCATAGGGATATCAAATCTGCTAACATACTTCTTGATGATACTCTAACCACAAAGGTGGCAGACTTTGGAGCTTCAAGGAACATTCCGATTGAAAAATCTGGATTAACAACAATGGTTCAAGGTACCAGAGGATATTGGGACCCTGCTTGCTTCTACACTGGACGGCTCACTGAGAAAAGTGATGTTTTCAACTTTGGAATCGTCCTCATGGAACTGCTAACCCGGAAGAAACCTTATTCGTATTTGTCCTCGGATGATGAGGCTCTTATTGTACATTTCAGTACTTTGTTTGCACAAGGCAATTTGTTGCAAATATTGGATCCACAAGTTGTGGAGGAAGGAGCAAAGGAAGCCGGAGAGGTGGCTACTCTTGCTGTAGCATGCATGAAATTTACACCAGAGGATCGTCCGACCATGAGACAGGTTGAGTTGACACTCGAAGGCATCCGATCACCTAAGGCGGAGACTTCGGATAATATTGTGGCCGAGAATGTTTGCGAAATTGACATCGCAATAGATATCTTGTCTGATGTTGATAGAAGCGACGAGAGATCCACAAGGCGGTACAGTATGGAAGAAGAGTTTGCATTGTCCGCAAGGTATCCTCGGTAGTTTTAGTTACATCATACTAGATGGACATAGCCGGAATTTGTTATTGGTAATTTCCGTCATTAATTTCAGCAAACTTAGCTCGAGTGTGCCCATCATTTTGAGGAGCTCGGGTGGCACACCTTTGTTGTATTGCTATTGTCGGTATGTAACCTACCAGGTGTAATTTAAGTTCCTCTTGTCCATGAGCATCCACCACACATTACTGCACATATTATATTTGAAGCTAACTTCTAACAATATAATCCCAAGAAGAATCGTTATTATAATTCCCAAACATGCAATTGTATAAAAAATATAGCAACTAAAGTAGCAAAATTATTGGGTACCTAATAATTTAGCATTAGCTAACACATGATTGCCATGAGTAATTAAGTCGAATAGACATTTCTAACTCATCCAAGCGGCGGGATCTTTGTCTCTACCTTTGTATGTACTGATTTCTTTATTGTCTTTTGTTGCCTGGTAATCTGGGTATGGACTCTTGAAGAAAAGAATCGGATTTCCATTTAGTGCTATACAATTGTGGTTTCCTTTAGTCGTACTCGTACTCGTTTAAAGACAGCAAACTAGGCAGCAAGCTGGCTCTCGACCATCGGTCGTGAAGAAATAACACTACATTTACAGGCAACTTCTTAGGGAAACTTTTCACAGGATGAAGTGGAGATGTGTGGATCCATCGCGGGCCTGAAATCATGGGGAGAAACTGATTTCCATCAAACCCGTTGCAGCCACGTATTTCCGTAAGTCAATTCCATAGAAAATAATCCGTAGGTGTAGCATTTCTCGTCGTCAAGAGCGTGGAAAGATTGCAACACACGCAGATAGGAAAAGGAAAACGATAAGGATCCATCGTCCGGGTCACACTCGCGAGTGGTGTTCGTCTATCTCTCCTCCATCTCTTCCGTTCGTCCCAGATTCCAAGCACCACGGCCCCGCGTGGCCGTCCACGGCGGTTCTCTGCATCACCGCCCGTTGTTGCTTCCCGCACGGGCTCACCATTGGTTCCTGTCATCGCCCTCGCCGGTGGTTCCCCTCCCCCGCACGGCCTCCGCTGCTTTCCCCAGCCGCATGCCATTGCTTGTCGGCTTCACGCTCGCCCGTGGTTCATTCCATATCTGCCTACCGCACTACGGGACGCGCACGCTACGCCGAGGGCAAAAGGCCGTCGGCGTAGGCCAAAATGCCCTCGGCGTATGGTACGCCGAGGGGCAGCCCTCGGCGTAGCCTCCTCGGCAAAGATCTCCCTCGGCGGAGCACAGTCAAGCCGTCAGCGTATCAAAATGCCGTCGGCATATGCTACGCCGAGGGCTTTGCCGTCGGCGTAGCGGCCGTCGGCATAGCCTGTCGATCGGTTGCAAAAATATTTTTTTTATTTTTCAAAAAATAATTATTTTTTTTCTCACTTTTTTTTCTTAGAATTGTTTCACTTGTTAATCTCCTACTTTGAACATTTTTAACACTAATTATACTTACTATTTGATTAAATTCCAGTCTTAGTCAAACTTCCCAGCAGGTCACCCATCCTAATACTACTCCAGCTTCAGCACGCTTAACTTCCTCGTTCCTTCAGAATCCGTTTCCGCAAAGTAATTCATACATTGGTGTCAATAATATGATATCAATCTTATTAACTCTTATATCATCATGTCACATGTTTGTATTTTTTAAAATTACAAACAATTATTTAAGTAAATATTAATGAATAAGTAAAAATATTATTGAATTCAAATAAAAATATAATAATTTTATTTTTTTGTATTTTTCTATTTAATATAGAATAATTAATATCTTTAAATATATAAATCGAAATTCAAAAAATAATATGTTTAAATTGATCAGAAAAATGAGAGGAATCATTTGGGCCTTTTAACGACAAATCGATCTAATGAACTAGTTGATAATGACACCCCGACCTCCCACAATTCTGATTATTATAAACCATAACACAGAAGAGACGGATGAGAGACTCGCTCCTTGTTGGCTTAGAACGAAATTATCCTTGATCTTGAACAACTATTTTCTAAGACGATTGGACCAATTTTTGTGTCGTATCTCTGCTATTGTCAACATCTTCTTGGACTCCTGAGAGTACGTTCCTGCACCCAACGGACGTGGACTGCAAAAAGGTTGCAAAGGAATCAGGATGCTAATACGATTGTTCAGTTGTTCTGATATATACTGGTAATGTTCACCAAGTATGATTATTGAAGCACTCATCGTGCACATGCTAGAGGGAATCTTGGTTCCCTGGATATGCGTAATCAGTCTTTGCCGGCAGCTACTTGGTAGGTACTTATATAGATAAATAAATATATACTTAGGAAGATCGTGAGGAGTCTTGGATTATCATAGAGTACTCCACACACTTGCTTTCCGGCCTTTAGGGGTCTTGGTCGTCTAAATGAAGCTCCATGCAGATCATCATGATCTGGGTGATCATTATTCAACCAAAAGCAAGTCTTGATGCGCGCGGGTCTTCCTCAAATCGATTTCACGCTGCCGGTGGTCATGCATGTTCTTTCCGCACCTAATTTGTTCTTTTCGAGGCAGTGTTCAGCAACTGCGACGACGACGACTTGGGTATTCCCGTCAGTCATCTCACATATGCATGGTGTGGTCTTCTGAGAAACTTTGTTCGGCAACTTGTGCGCTGACCATGTCTTCGGCGACCATGCTCCGATGGCTAGACCATGCTGGCACACCTGCACCGCTATCTTCAGTATCAACATGACAACGGTTCTGAACGCTAGCTAATAGATGGATTAATCCGACTATCATCATAGCCTGTAGCAATTAGTCAAGCACCTAACAAAAACAGACAGCAGACCTTCTCTGCGTGCTTGCCGTAAGGAATACTACCCACCAGTGGTAGTTGTCAGTCAATCTACCATGTAGCCGAACTCTAATTAGGAGCAAAATTAGTACCATAGAAAGGATAAGATAATCAAATAGCATGATAACTCGAATTTCTTTCATACAAAGTAGACCAAGTCATCGTATTGTTAACACCAGCCGCTGCCTTGCGCCATGCTTAACCCAAGGAAGAGAAAATTGTACCAATTGCAGCTGGGATTAATGGATGGCAAATCCCAAGGAAGAGTAACCAGTACTACCAATTGCCGCTGGAATTAGTTAACGTTGCGCTGTGCTCACCCGCCGTCGGAGTAACGCGAGGAAGATCAGATGTATCAATCTGGAGCCCGATCAATTGGATGTGGAAAATCTGCTAAGAACGTGCGGCACCTACTCTGCTGGCACACACACACGGCCGGCGGCGGCGCAGGAAAAGGGGATGCCGGTGATGGAAGCTTGGCGGGGCATGGGTCGCGTGTACTGCGGAGAGTTAGCCGCGCCGAGAAAGATCGGGATAGGCGGTGGAAGGCACCGAATTGTTGTTGGAAAAAAATTCCACGCACACCGCTTTGACCATCTCACAATCCGGAACAACCGTATCAGGCCGTAAATCCCGGCATAGACGGAGGAGACGATCGATGACACTGTAGATGTGCAAACTTTAGTCTGGTCATAGTGGGGAGTAACTTAGAGTAGTAACATGTGTATGTTACTAGTCTAAGTTACTACCTTCATAGTGGCAAATAACATAGGTGTGGTGTCATGCAAATGCTTATTTATTGTAATGTAGATTCATTTTGTCTTGAAATGTGTGATGTTATGGTAACATAGCTAGTTACCACAAGCCTCTCTCTCATCATTTAATTGCATGCCATGTCATCTAAATGCTTAGTTGGCAATACATGTAGGACTATGTTACTACTCAAGTTACTCCCACTATGACTAGCCTTAGACATCTACAGTGCATACGGTGACGTGGACATCTTTATAAAGCGTTGTAAGGGTTCACTTTCATATATGTAGTTATACGGACATAGTTGTTATGATAGTTTAAATTAATTAATACTCTAGTCTAATTTGACTTCTATTTTAAGATGATCCCATATACGTTTATATATGCTTGACCATGATGCTAAATAATAGATCTATCATATTCCGCCAATCACTTTCTATCGTTCTACATGGTATCAGCCTAAACCGATCCTAAACCATAGCCCTCGCCGTCATGTTTTCACAACGTTGTTACCGGGGAGGTCGATCTCCATGATCTCCGTCGGAGGCTGCGCAACCCATACGCATGGTTCGTTTGCCGATCCGTGACCGGGTGCTCTGTAAGTCTTTTTTTTTCGATTTCTTGATCGGTTTTCTTTTTTGGTTTACCGATTTTAGATCGGATTGAGTTGACCAACGTCGTCGTCATCGCGGTGGCTCTACTCCGACCATCGGCATCGACGACATACACCGCGCCTGTGTGCCCTCCCTCTCCGTTGCCGCGCTTGCCTCGATAGGCTGCCGCGTACCGCGGACGGCTGCTACGCCTTTCTTGGAAGGCTGCCTCGGCTGCCCCCTCGGATCTTCTTTGTCGTCATCGTTGATGGTGTTGCGTCAACGCGGAGCGCTTCGTCGGCAAACCCCAAGAGCAAGGTGTGATGCAGCACAACAAATTTTCCCTTAGTAAGAAACTGAGGTTATCGAACCAGTAGGAGGAAGGAAACATCTTAAAGGTGTTGCAAGCAACGTGGAAACCTACACAACACAAACTCAAGACTTTGCCCCAACGAACAGTGAGGTTGTGAAGCTCACCGGTTTGCTGTAACAAATGATTAACTGTACGGTGTGGAAGGTGATGGTGGTTTGCAACAGGTAAACAGTAACAGTGGAAGATGTATCAATGGTAAAGATTGGACCGGGGTCCATAGTTCACTAGAGGTGCTCTCCTTAGGTAAACAACATGGCATGAAGGTTAAACCAAATTACCGCAGGGCAATTGACAGAAACTGAGCAAGGCATAACAATGCAATTCTAGATAAAAAGATCCTATGAGATTCGATTTGGCAATAAAACAATATACATAGACCGTCATCCAACTGAATCTATGACTAGAAGTCCACCTTCAGGTTATCATCCAAACCCCCTCCAATATTAAGTTGCAAGCAACAGACAACTGCTTTAAGCAAAGTGTGTAAGGTAAACAATCCACTTGTTCCATGAACAAGAGATTGTTGTTTTCTCTCTAGTGGAAACAACATATCTACAACCGAAGAGATTTCTGTCACTTTCCTTGGAAACTAGAGGTATGAACCCACTATCGAGCATAAATACTCTCTCTTGGAGTCACTAGCTCACATGGTTATACCCTACGGGTACCCGATGTTAGTATACCTGGTCTACCGATGGAAGGCCCATTCAACGACCTGCCAAGGTCTAGGACGCCCAAGACGTTTCGGCTGCACGAAGCACATATGGACACGGACTCCAAAGCGCACGAGACAAGGAAACCTCAAAACTAGAGTTTGAATACACCTTGTAACCAACTCGTATCGGTACCTGAGACCTAGCCTCCCCATATATAAAGGCTAGGAGGGTCCAACAAGGAGGGCACGACCTAGATCTCTGTCCCCCGATAGACTAGACCACAACAGATCTACAGACCTAGATCTCTCACCTCATACTTTCGCATACACACCTCCACGCCAGATTGCATCTGCGCACCCTGTAATCACAGGTTCCGCCGTAATCAAGAGCAGACAAGCAGGAGTAGGGTTTTCCCTCCGGGGGCCTGAACCTGGGTAAACCTTGTGTCCTGTGTTGCTTGTTTGCTAACCGTTCCACGATCTCCAGCATCTCCATCTTCTCCAAAACCCAAGTCCATAACAATGGGCATTGACGATATCAAACCTCGTCGATTGCGCCGTCTGTGGGAACTGGGGACGCTGATTGTGCGATCGTGACGGTCCCATCAACAGCAATCTGCGATCTACGATTCGACATCTACAACTCGCCGGTCTCCAGATATCTCAGCCTCAACATCCGCCATCAAGTTTGTTCAAGAACGTGAGGAATAATGGCAATAATAAATTGAGCCGAAGTGACCGTCGGCTCAAGGGGATCAAGTCCTGAGGCACAGTGTCAAGCAGGCCACGTGCAATTACTTTGAATCAAGCTAGCTCGCGTGCCATGGCCAAGAAAAGTCATAGCTCAAATCAGATTAGAACTTGGCAGAAACCACGTGGCTGTATGATCCGTCTACGGTTACCAAAGTTGGAGGAAGCGGCGGCCAAGGACAAAAAACGGAAAAACTAGTCTGTTTGACAGAAGCCTGACTCTATCGGCGTCTCACACGCGCATCGCACAAGACCAGACAAAGATGTGTGCTCCTGGGTGCAAATAAAAAAACTAGAGGCATCAGATTGTGCGGGCGTGTTATTTGTTGGATCAAAAGAAGGGTGCATCGAGCGATCGACTGGCCTAAAATAATCTCTTCCGCTCAAGTTTATTTTAATTATTCAGATTAATATATTTTATCCTTTAATAATTGGTTTATCTCTTTAACTTGTGCATGCATGTAAGCTGACCTCTCGGACGACGACGCTTTCATCAAGCGACTCCGCATCAGCTCCGATGACCCATGGTAGTCTTCGACTGCGGCTATCATCTCCGATCTTCGGCTGTGACGACCCGCTGTGGTCTTCGGATGTGGCAACCCGATGCGATCTTCGACAAGCAACGACTCGATATGATCTTCGGCTCCAACAACTCGGGGGCTCTCCGTTGCATCTTTCGGATGCGGCGACCCGACGTGATCTTAGATTGCGGCAACTGGCCGCATCGGCTTCAGCGACCACGACTCGGGGGCTCCCTCGACATCGGCGACCCAATGCGGCTTTCGGCTGCGATGACCCGATACATCCTTCAGATGTGGCGACCCGGTGCGGTCTTTGATCGCGACAATCTTCGGGTGCTGAGCTCGCTACCACCATCAACTTCGGAAACCCGTCGCCGCTATGATTGTGGTTCGCCGCGTCGACCACGTCCGCGTGCGGCCCGCTATCGCGTCGACTCCGTCCACGACAACTACCAACAAAGCTAAGTTTCTCTCTACTTAGAGCTGATTTCCTTTTTAAACTCGCACTCGAAACACTCGGGGGTTGCGCCCTCTTCGAGTAACCTAATGTGCCATCGGCTCCACACACTTGAGCATCTCAAACGCGACAGCCCGAGTAGCTGATTCTGCCTCACTGTCGAATCCTTGAACTCCAAGTGTCTCGGCAAGGTACTGAGACTAAGGGTAATCAGGCTAACGAAAAGGCCTAGCATACAGTGCCAAAGTGTCGACTCGATTGGCACCAGAAAATGTCATAACAAGTCGACAGGAAAATATTTCTTTACAAGATACAAATACTTCACAATTTTTTATGTTTTCTGCAACCTACAGGAACGTCGAATTACATCTCGCTATTGTATCGGGTCCTCCAACAGGAGTCGACAAAGCAACTGGCTACGCCATAAACTCAAGGCCTGAGTCGAAACCCTCCTCGGATGGTTGCATCACTTGATGCTACATAGGCGCGACGCTGACTCGATACACTTCCGGGTCAGTGGTTTCTACTCGCATGAGTCTTCACTCGAGTCAGCGACTCGATTAGAAACTCGGGGGCTACTCCTATCAGGAGCGTTGGTCGCGCACCCGATGTACTTCCGGATCAGCGGTACGCCCACGAGATTGCCGACTAAAACTGCATGATACAAGACTCGAGTCTCTGCCTGAGTCTACGACTCCGCCAGACACTCGGGGGTTACTCCAAACTGGAGCGCTGGTCGCGCACACACAAGATATTCGAGTCCTACGTCGAGTCTACGACTCCACTACGGACTCGGGGGCTACTCCCATAGGGAGGATGGATTCAAGCATCCAAAAAATTTGTGTCCTACGAACCTAAAAGTCAACAAAGACTGAATTAAAGTCTCTGCTCGAGTCTACGACTCGAACAGACACTCGGGGGCTACTCCCATAGGGAGCGCTGGTCGCGCACCCTATGAATTCTTCGACTGCGATCCTTCGGATCAGCATGCAAAAACTTTTCGGCAACTCTGCCCTAGTTAACGCTAAGTGAGCAACATCCTCCTTGGCCACCCGAAACACCTCCACTGTGATAAACATTCGGATGCTGCGTCTACGACGCAAAGATAAGACCTACAGATACCATCTGATGGCCTGGTAACGCACACGACTGCGCTCTGCTAGTAAAAATCCGTGCCAACAGGCACGACGAAAAATCCCGACGGACGCGTTGGGTATATCATTTAAATTCACTGGAATTCCACTCCTGTAAGTCCTCCGCGGCCTGAGTCGAATTACGCCAGCATATGTTCCGGGTTCGAGTCAGGGGACTCGAATCTGAAGAAGATCATGTGGTTTTGTCCTAAGACAGTTAACTGACCCTGATCCGTCAGGAGAGTCAGGCACACGCATCAACAATCCCTACACACTCAAATTATTCTCTAAACGAGCAGAGATAGCTGCACCCGAAAGATTGAAGAGTCCTCAGCCGAATATACGATTCGACTGAACACTCGGGGGCTACTGACATGGTTATACCCTACGGGTACCCGATGTTAGTATACCTGGTCCACCGACGGTAGGCCCATTCAACGACCTGCCAAGGTCCAGGACGCCCAAGACGTTTCGGCTGCACGAAGCACATATGGACACGGACTCCAAAGCGCACGAGACAAGGAAACCTCAAGATTAGAGTTTGAATACAACTTGTAACCAACTCGTATCGGTACCTGAGACCTAGACTCCCCATATATAAAGGCTAGGAGGGTCCAACGAGGAGGGAACAACCTAGATCTCTCTCCCCCGATAGACTAGACCACAACAGATCTACAGACCTAGATCTCTCACCTCATACTTTCGCATACACACCTCCACGCCAGATTGCATCTGCGCACCCCTGTAATCACCGGTTTCGCCGTAATCAAGAGCAGGCAAGCAGGAGTAGGGTTTTCCCTCCAGGGGCCTGAACCTGGGTAAACCTCGTGTCCCGTGTTGCTCGTTTGCTAACCGTTCCGCGATCTCCAGCATCCCCATCTTCTCCAAAACCCAAGTCCATAACAATGGGCATTGACGAGATCAAACCTCGTCACTAGCAACTACTTTGCCAAGATAGTTACTAACAACAGAGAGCATGCAAGATCACAAACAACACAGACATGATAGAATCAAATAGACAAAACCATTAATCAATCTGACATAGTAATCTCAATATCCATTGGATCCCCGCAAACACAACATGCATGATTACAAATAGATTAGATCTTGATCATGAACGAAGCTCACAAGATCTATAGATGAAATAACAAGGAGGAGATACAACCATCTAGCTACTACATGAACCCGTAGTCCAAGGTGGAACTACTCACGCTTTATACCGGAGGCTGGCATGATGAAGAAGATGGCCTCCGGGATGATCTCCCCTCTGGCTGGGTGCCGGGAAGAACTTCAGATTCCCCAGATCTAGGGACGATGGTGGCGGCGGCTATAGAAGATTTCGTGGAGTTTTGATCCGGTGCCTAGGGTTTCTGCATCGGGGGCTTCTTATAGGGAAGGGGCGAGCCAGGGGGCCACCAGGGCGGCTACACCCCCCGGCGCGGGGTGGTCCCACCCACGAGGCCAGGGGGTGTGGCCCCTGGTGAGCCTTCTCAGTCTAGTCTTCTGGCTCCGTGTTGCCTACGGTAAAATATTGACTTTGGCTTTTGTCCCGTCAAATTCCGAGAATATTGATTTTCCGCCTTTCTGGAACCAAAAAATAGAAGAAAACAGGCAACTGACACCGTGGCAACTTGTTAATAGGTTAGTTCCAGAAAACATATAAAAACACCTCAAAATGTAGACAAAGCAAAGAAAAGTAGATACTAAATAAGCATGGAACATCAAAAATTATAGATACGTTTCCGACGTATCAAGCATCCCCAAGCTTAACTCCTGCTCGTCTTCGAGTAGGTAAGTGATAAAAGAATAATTTTTTAGGTGACATGCACCATCAAAACCAAGATCAAACCATTTGTAAGCATTGAAAGCTGGGATCAAAGAACTCTATACATGTGCATGAAAGATGAAGTTCTAACAATAAGACAAAGTAACTATGCATGCAACATGAAAAGCTACAAACAAAGATCATAAATAACATGCATTAAAAAACGTTTGTTTGTTTCACATACGGAAAACATGGCATAGTGGCATTCAGCTTGTCCCTCATAGAGTAGCAAATAGATGCATAGGACACCTTCAAAGTTTGTAAGAGTGACTAGATACAGATAGCACAAGAACAAGTAATATCACAATATGCATCAATCAATAAGTTTTAAGACACTACACATAGAACTAAGAATGACAACTATGCTCTCTTAACTGGTGCCTAAAGGTAGAAGGTGGAGACTCAATATAATAGTGGAAGAAAGACCCTTCATATAGGGAAGCAGGGATTTCAAGTTTTAAAAATAGCTTCCAAAAATTATGGTACTTGTTAGCTTTCAGCCCTAATTGCCCCTATCATAAGCATCTTGAAGTGATTAAGGTTAAAGTAAACAAACTATGAAGTATATGCTTGACAAAGTATAAGTTGGCAATCTCATGTCCCTTGAATACGAGGGCCACACCTCATGCTACTCAACTTCAGTCACCTGTAAGTTCTTGTCATAGTAAGTACATGTGTATCATAGGGAACCGCCAACGGGGTACCCCTTGCACATGGTACATGAGCTATCCCATAACCAAAATGACAAGGCAAGCAGACAATGAGCATATCAGCGATCTTTTTATTTACTATGTGCATTCCTTTGTATTATGGATGCTTCACAGATAGCTCATTATGGTGATGTTGCAAGTTTCCACCATGATTAGGCATGGCTTAGGCTAGCGGCCCAGGCGTTTCTCTAACATAAAATACATAACTCCATGGACTTACAAGCTCCCTCTTTATTTCACACCGGTGACATCCATAGACAAAAGAGCATGATATCAACTGTGTACAAAGTACAAGTGCAATGTTGAAAACGTTCCTCGTGATAGCATGGTTATGCTAATTCCAACGTATAAATGTAAGCATATGCAACAGAGATGACACAATGGTTCAAGTTTATTAGGGTCAAAAAATATAAATTGTGCCATCAAGTTCATGAGGGCTTTAATCATTAAGTTTTCACATAACAAAATACTTTTTAATTGTAAGAGAGCTGAAAACAAGAATATACTTGAAATGATGTGACATACCATGCATAGGAACTTATAGTGGACATTTTGGAATAACTGGATTTCTTGGGAATAACTACGACCTACCAAATTTTGTAGAACATATATTTTGCAGCTAGCTATGTATTGCATGGACATGGTGAATGTCTTCTATTTGTTCATTCTGATTCCATCCAACCTTTCTTGGTTTTAATTTTTTACCGGAAAGTCTAGACATAGGCCCATATAATTCATTCACAGTAGTTTTGTCTTTAATGATGGGAGTATAGATAACAAAATCCATCTATATATTTTCAGGTCTAAGCGTCGTTATAGGAGTTTCTTGTGGGGCAAGTCTCATACTTTTAGTTCTCGCTGCATTCTCATTTCAAAAATATTGAAACGTCGACAGACACAAATGTTAAGGTGAAAGTTCTTCGAGCAAAATCATGGACAATTGTTGGAACAGTTGGTGTCTCAAAATGATGGTATTGCAGAAAGAATGATAATTACTTTGGATGAGCTAGAGAAGGCAACACACAGTTTTGATAAGGATCTTGTGGTTGGTAGTGGAGGACAAGGTACTGTTTATAAGGGGATTTTATCGAACCAACATATTGTAGCCATCAAGAAACCAATGAAGATGGATCAAAAGGGCATCGATGCCTTCATAAATGAGGTAGCTATCTTGTCGGAAATAAACCATAGAAATGTGGTCAAGCTGTATGTTGTTGCCTTGAAACCGAAGTCCCCATATCCAATGGTACACTTTCTGAGCATCTTCATGTAGAAGGACCAAAATCGTTGTCATGGGGCAACATGTTTAGGATAGCAACAGAAGCGGCCAAATCTATTGCATATCTTCACTCAGTTGCTTCAATACCTATCATCCATAGAGATATCAAGTCTTCTAACATACTTCTTGACGATACTCTCACCACAAAGGTGGCAGACTTTGGATCTTCGAGGAACATTCCGATTGAAAAATCCGAAGTAACAACGATGGTTCATGGTACTAGAGGATATTGGGACCCTGCGTGCTTTTACACCGGACGGCTCATGGAGAAAAGTGATGTTTTCAGCTTTGGGATTGTCCTCATGGAACAGCTAACCCGGAAGAAACCATATTCATACTTATCCTCGGATGGTGAGGCTCTTATTGTACATTTTAGTACTTTGTTTGCACAAGGCATTTTTTTGCAAATATTGGACCCACAAGTTGTGGAGGAAGGAGCACAGGAAGCCGGAGAGGTGGCTACTCTTGTTGTATCATGCACAAAACTTAGACCATAGGATCGTCCGACCATGATACAGGTTGAGTTGACACTTGAAGGCATCAGATCATCTGAGGTGGGTACTTCAGATAACACTGTAGACGAGAATGTTTGCAAAAATGACATCGCAATAGATGTCTTATCTGATGTTGATGGAAGAAATGAGAGATCCACAAGACGGTTGCATTGTTCGCAAGGTATCCTCGGTAGTTTTAGTTACATTATACTAGATGGACACAACCAGAATTTGTTATTGGTTATTTCCATCATTTCAGCTAACTTAGCTCGAATGTGCCAATCATTTTGAGGTGCTCCTGTGGCACACCTTTGTTGTATTGTTATTGTCGTTATGTAACCTAAAAAGTGTAATTTAAGTTGCTCTTGTCCAAGCCCATAAACCGCACATTGACCATAGATATTGTTGTAATATACTATACTAGCAGAAATGCCAATGCGTCACACCGGGGAAATAAATACTCAAATGCTCCAGCAAACCATTTATGTTGACACTTCTTCTCTTTGTCACCATTTTCGATGGTTATCACGCTTTGTTCTCATTCATGACGAACATATAAGCATATCTAATAAGATTATATCTCAAGCCCCTCGCTGCACCGACTTGTGTTGTTGTATACTTGTAATGACTCTGAGCGTCAACTTAATTTTTTATTTCGTAATCCTACACAACGGAAGTTCAACGAAGTGTCAAATTTGACGATCTATATATTAATCTGGATAGCTCGCGAAAAAAATTAGTCTTCTATTTCCACTAACATTTTAGTGAACTATCTAAATTTTGTCAATGTGTATTTATAGCACATGTGCCCATGCGTTGCAATGGGGAACAAAAATATGTGTGTCATACCGATTGCAATTGACAAGGCATCACATGTAATAATTGCATTGAAAAGTCATCACTTATAATAAATACATTTGAAAAGTCATCAGCATTTGAAAACACATCACTCCCTCGGTTTGGGTACGTTCAAGTGTCATACTGTACCATTAGTGATTGGTACATTCAAGTGTCATACCATTAGTGATTGGTCATCCCTTAGTGTGGATACGTCTAAGTATCGTACCGTTAGTGATTGGTCATCCCTTGGTTTGGGTTGGGGTAATCACCTTTATGCTTGTGCTTGGCTCCTATTGTGCGGATATGCATATTCATCGGTACTTCCGTTGAGGAAAACTCTTATTTATGGCAAGGCATGTACACTTCCACTTTGGTGTGTATGATATGGTTAATACAAGCATCGCTATTTCCTTAATTGCTATAAGAAAATGAAAGTTACATAAAGCATGCACGTCATCTTCTATCCTTGTGTGTATACAACAGATCACTGACATCATTCACTACCTGGGGTATCTCGAAGATAATAAATACTCTTCTTCCAAGCTATATTGTCTGCTCGCCTCCTCTTTCGTTCCCATACCCTTTATCACTGCATAACTTGGTGCATCCATATCAGACATCACAATACTTTCATGGGGAACTCGAATGCTCTCGAGTGTCATCTCCACTTGTCTCATGGTCGGCCGTTGGGCTCCTTCCATCCTCACGCATGCCGCTGCCAACATAGCTACTTCTTCAACCTTCTTGCCCCCTTCCAACATGACCTGGGGATCTAACATGCTGACCACCTCGCCTTCTGTGAGCAATGCGGTGAAACATGCAACCAGGCTTTTCTCCTCGGCCGACCGATATGAGCATGGATTTTTCCTTGTGAGCAGCTCCATGAGGAGTACGCCGAAGCTATAAACATCGCTCTTCTCTGTGAGTTGTCCCGAGTAGAAGTACATGGGGTCTAGGTACCCGAATGTCCCTTGGATGGCGGTCTCGTCCCCTGTTTGATCAACTGGAATGCACCTCGAAGCTCCGAAGTCTGACACCTTTGCTATGAGAGCGCCATCTAGCAGAATGTTCTGGGACTTGATATCTCGGTGGACTATAGGAAATGCCACGGCCAAGTGAAGGTACGCGAGAGCTCTCGCGGTCTCCGTTGCAATTCTTAGCCGATCCACCCATGGCAATGATGCTTTAGGCTCTTCGACATGGAGATGATGGTAAAGGGTACCATTCGAGATGAACTCGTACACCAACAACGGCACCTCGGTCTCGAGGCAGCACCCGAAAAGCTTAACGACGTTGCGATGGTTAATCTGCGAGAGGATAGCTACCTCGTTGATGAACTCGTCGATCTCCCTCCGGATGGTGACCTTGGACTTCTTGATGGCCACGACGTGCAGGTCGGACATGATTCCTTTGTACACCAACCCATGCCCTCCTCCACCGATCTCGCGAGCTTTGTCGAAGTTGTTGGTGGCCTTCTCCAGCTCCACCAAAGGGATGATCATCCTCTCAGCGATGTCCGCCTTCTGCGACACCAATTGCTGCAGCAGATGTCCCCTGTTTTGGCTGAAGAACCTGTGCTTCAGTAGATTCGCCCTCCGATGCTTCATCTTCCTGATCACGAAAATGGCACCGAGGACCATGAGTAGGAGGCCAGCACCGGTGCCGATACCTATGCCGACACCCAAACCTGGAAATGGATCATGGTTAGGGGGGAAATTCTCTATCTCCCTTGATGTGCAATCTCACATATGAGTAGTGATGATGCTCACCTAGGAATGACTTGACGCAGCCATCTTTGATGTTGGGGATGCCGCGGGAGCCGCGCGGACACGCGCACATGTAACTCCCGATCGTGTTCTTGCACACGCCCATGCACATGGACATGTCGGGCAGCGCGCACTCGTCGATGTCTTGGCATCCTCGGGCGAGGTACGGGTTGCCCTCGTACCCTTGGCTGCACCGGCAGACGTAGCCGCTGCGGTAGTTGCCGCTGACGTTGAGGCATGAGCTGTGGCTGCTCCGGCACTCGCTCGTCGCCGCGTCCTTGGGGCAGCCCGGCGTCGTGGGTGCCATGAACACGAGCGGCGCGGACTTCACCGCCCACTCCAGCACCACGGGGATCGCCGTCCGGCGCGACGAGTCACGGGAGGAGTAGTTGAGCAGCGCGGCGGCGGCGCCCTCGAACCAGCCCGTCTCGGCGACGCGCACCTCCATGGGCACCGCCAGGTCCATCTCCTGCTCCTTGTCCAGCGGCGTGAGCCGCACCACGTAGGAGGGGCGGCCGATGGGGATGGGCGTCTCGCAGCAGCCGTCGCCGGCGCACGCGGCGACGTCCTCGGGGGACCTCGTGGTGGCCCTACCCCACTGGTCGGTGATGGCGCAGAAGGTGGAGCAGCCGACGATGAGGTTGCCGCCCTCCCCGAGCAGCGTGCCCTGCACGTTGCACCCCGTGACCACCAGCCGGTTGCGCGTCGGCGACACCACGAACGGGCCTTCCACGGCGCCGGCTCCGAGGCCGCTCCACGTGCCTGATCTTGGATCGAGGGGGGCCTGGGCAGTCGCGTTGTTGGTGATGTTCACGGCGCCCGCTGTGTCCATCACGCGCACCGTGGAGTTGGCGAGCGAGATCTCCACGACCTCGAGGGTGCCGCCGCTGCCGCCGATGAGCAGCCGCTCTCGGCCGCGGCCGCGCGTCCGGTCGCACGTCAGGTTGAAGCCCTGCAAGTAGCACCCTTCGCCGATGCCGAACGGGTACGGCACGCTCACGCTGCCGCAGCTGCTCGGGCACCTCGCCGCAGCTCTGGTGACCTCAGCCGAGAAGCAGAGCAGCAACAGCAACGCCATCGGCGCGGCAGCCGGAATCATCATCCTCTGTGTGTATGCCATCGATCCCCACCTATTCACGCCTTCGCTCACTGAGACTAGCTCAAAAGTCGTACTTTCCACAGGCACTTGAAAATAAAATAAAGAAATTTTAAAAAAATTCTTTAATAACTAGCACAGTGTCCCAGGTGCATGTGCACGAGCATCTTTCAAATATCCTACAGTATGCCCGTCACTTATAGAACCAAAAGAGCCGGTAGTAGTTTTTCTTTCCGAAACAGAGCTAGTACTTACTGAGTTGTTTACAAATCTTAGCGTGTATATCTAGGTTGGCATTTTAACCACTAAAATATAAATTATACTTTTTCTGTTTTAAAATATAAAATATTTTAGTTTTGTTAAAAATAATGTATCTAAACGATTTTTAGTGTGTTGGTTCAGAAGGTTTACTCCAAATCTACACGCTAAAAGATGTTTAGATACAGTACCATCACAAACCTAAAACATCTTATATTTTAAAATAGAAGGAGTATAACATAAAAATTATACCATTACAAAATACAATGTCTAAAGTTTGTAATGATATAACTTTTTTGTTATATAATTTATATTTTATTGAGCAAATTGATGACCTAGTTATACGCGCAGGACCTGTACACCAAAACAGAGGGAGTAGTTGTTTTGTGGTTCATAATTATTAGTATTGTTATTACTACTACTTTTACGAAAATATAAATATATTTGAACGTTCAATGCATGAAATATGTTTGCTCTATAATTTAGTTTCTTATTATTTTTACCATCACATTCAAACAGAAACATCATGTATTTGCAAACATCTAGTATACTGTATAATTATTCGGGGTGAAACTTCTAATGGCGATACTGTTCTCTTAAATTTATATCTAATCCATGGGATCCAATAAATATAGATGTAAGCATGCCAAAAGAAGATACATAATTTATGATATTTGAGTTGTAAATGTTGAAACTGTTCTACAAATTGAAGGACTAATCATGTCAATGTACATGTGTTAATTTGTTGCCTAAATAGATCTTATAATAAGATCTCGTTTCATGTACAAAAAATCACTTTGTTAATTTACTCCAGTTCTATAAAAAATGCAAACTTCAACCTAGCATTTCATGGAAATCCAATCAAAATATAGGAATAACGATCCTCCTTTATGTCTCACTATTAGAGAAACTAGCATGCTGGCCCTCGCAAATGCGAGGGCATCATATTTCGATTTTTTTGAAATTTTATATTTAATTTACATATTATTATCAAATATTTCCAAAAGCATTCTAAGTGTTATGCTAATAAATGTGAGTGTAACGGTTTAATCATCTCACATGGTACTCTTATCTCATGTAGATTTTAGTCATATTTTATTTTGATAGTGTATGTCCATTAGTATTATCTAAGAAGACGACACTTCTAATATGGACCATGTAGTGTCCATATTACACGTGGGCGACTCTTACAACTTTCAAACATATAATGTTAGTCTAATTTGTGCATATATTAGTTTTTGTAAATTCATCACCAGAGGCATGAAGAACTTATAATAAAAAAATACAGGTATGATTTCGAGGGGCGTTGACAACGCTTTCATCTCTATGAACAATTTTTGTTTGCCTCTGTTCTATTTTATTTATCCGAGATATTTATAGTAGATCTATAAATCGTTACAATAATAAGAGGTTTGGAGGGAGCACTTTAGAAAAATATTTTTACAACTGCTCCATATGTTTCAATATTTATACACTAGTGGAAACGAGGGCTTTTGTTGATCCCGAAAATGGGCTTTAACACCGGTTCTTCTACGAACCGGTGTTAAAGGGGGGGCCGTACCAGCGTGGCCTCTGCGGCATTAAAGGAGCCCCCCATTCCACGAACCGGTGTTAAAGGTCCCTCCACCAGTGGCCCGCGCACCCCCCCCTTTAATACCGGTTCGTGGCACGAACCGGTGTTAAAGGGGTGGGGGCTATATAAGACACCACCCCAGCCCACACACACCCCACTCTTCCATTCTTTCACATTTTGGAGCCTAGCAAGAGGGTGTGAAGAGTGCTAGTTTGTGTTTTTTTCATATGCACTAGAGGTGTTCGGTGAAATGCCCGAGAGCTCAAAATAAGCTTTCTTGTTGCTCTTTCCGTCTCGGTCGAGGTCGGCAACTATAGTTTCATGTGTCATTGATGTACTATATATATAAATGGTCATCTCCCTATTTTTTTTTGATATATACTACATATTAATGCAGATGAATCGGCAATGGATGTACGGTGACCGCCGCACTTCCGAGTACATTACGGGCCTCCAAAATTTCATCGTTGTGGCTAATGCAAACCGTGGTCACAATGGTTTTATGTGCTGTCCGTGTGTTCACTGTCAGAACAAGAAAGACTACTCAAATACCAGAACCATTCACGCCCACCTGCTTCGATCTGGTTTCATGCCCAGCTATAATTGTTGGACCAAGCACGGAGAAAAAGGGGTTGTGATGGAAGACAACGAAGAAGAAGAGGATGATGAAAACTATCATAATATGTATCCTGAATATGATGATAATGCAACGGAGGTAGATAATGAAGATCAAGAGGGAGCAGATGGGCCCGCTGATGACGATCTTGGTCGGGCCATTACTGATGCAAACGAAGAATGTGAAACTGAAAAGGAGAAGGAGAAGCTGGAGCAGATGTCAAAGGATCACAAAACATTGTTGTATCCAACTTGCGAAGATGGCCACAAAAAGCTAGGTGCCACACTGGATTTGCTGCAATGGAAGGCAGAGAATGGTGTGACTGACAGCGCATTTTCAAAGTTGTTGGTAAAAATGAAGAATCTTCTTCCAAGAAATAATGAGTTGCCTGACAGTACATACCAAGCAAAGAAGGTTGTCTGCCCTCTAGGATTAGACGTGCAGAAGATACATGCCTGCATTAATGACTGCATCCTCTACCGCGGTGAGAAGTACGAGAATTTGGATGCATGCCCGGTATGCACTGCACTGCGGTATAAGATCAGACGAGACGATCCTGGCGATGTTGAGGGCGAGGCCCCTAGGAAGAAGGTTCCCGCCAAGGTTATGTGGTATGCTCCTATAATACCACGGTTAAAACGTCTCTTCAGAAATAAAGAGCATGCCAAGTTGTTGCGATGGCACATGGAAGACCGTAAGAAAGACGCGATGTTGAGACACCCCGCTGATGGGTCACAGTGGAGAAAAGTCGAGCGAGAGTACCCGGACTTTGCACGTGACGCAAGGAACTTAAGGTTTGGTCTAAGTACAGACGGCATGAATCCTTTTGGTGAGCAGAGCTGCAGTCACAACACCTGGCCTGTGACCCTATGTATCTATAACCTTCCTCCTTGGTTGTGTATGAAGAGGAAGTTCATTATGATGCCAGTGCTTATCCAAGGCCCGAGGCAACCCGACAACGACATTGATGTGTACCTAAGGCCATTAGTTGAAGAACTTTTACAGCTGTGGGCCAAACCAGGTGTACGTATGTGGGATGAGCACAAAGGGGATCCATTTGACCTACGAGCATTGCTTTTCGTAACCATCAATGATTGGCCTGCTCTTAGTAACATTTCAGGGCAGACAAACAAGGGATACAATGCATGCACACACTGTTTAGATGATACTGAAAGTGTATATTTGGATAAATGTAAGAAGGTTGTGTACCTAGGGTTTCGCCGATTTCTTCCGAACCTGCATCCAGTAAGAAAGAAAGGCAAGCATTTCAAACGTCTGGCAGAACCCCGGAGGAAGCCTGTCCTCCGTACCGGTGAGGAGGTATTTGGTATGGTCAAGGACCTAGAAGTAATCTTTGGAAAAGGTCCTGGCAGTCTATCTGTTCCGAATGACGATGCCGGACACGCGCCCATGTGGAAGAAGCAATCTATATTTTGGGACCTACCCTATTGGAAAGTCTTAGAGGTCCGCTCTTCAATCGACGTGATGCACGTGACGAAGAATGTTTGCGTGAACCTGCTAGGCTTTCTAGGAGTGTATGGGAAGACAAAAGATACACCGGAAGCACGACAGGACCAGCAACATCTGAAGGCCCCTGAAGAGCCTATGCATCCTGAGAACGAGAAGGGTAAACGATGCCACTTAACTCCTGCCACCTACGCTCTTACCAAAGCAGAGAAGGAAATCTTTTTTGAATGTCTCAGCAGTATCAAGGTCCCGTCTGGCTTCTCGTCGAATATAAAGGGAATAATAAATATGGCAGAGAAAAAATTCCAAAACCTGAAGTCTCATGACTGCCACGTGATTATGACACAATTGCTTCCGATTGCATTGAGGGGGCTTCTACCTGAAAATGTTCGAGTACCCATTGTGAAGCTATGTGCATTCCTCAATGCAATATCCCAGAAGGTAATCGATCCAGAAAGCCTACCAGGGTTACAAACAGATGTGGCCCAATGTCTTGTCAGCTTTGAGTTGGTGTTCCCACCATCCTTCTTCAATATTATGACGCATCTCCTGGTTCACCTAGTAGAAGAGATTGCCATTCTCGGTCCTGTATTTCTACACAATATGTTCCCCTTTGAGAGGTACATGGGAGTCTTAAAGAAATATGTTCATAACCGTGCTAGGCCAGAAGGAAGCATCTCCAAGGGCTATGTAACAGAGGAGGTCATTGAGTTCTGTGTTGATTTTATTCCTGACCTTAAGGCGATTGGTGTTCCAGAATCACGACATGAGGGGAGACTGCGTGGAAAAGGCACCCTAGGATGTAAAGCAATGATATGTAGGGACGGGCATTCTCTCAATCAAGCACACTACACGGTAATAAATGCGCGCGGGAAACCCCCCCTTTAACACCGGTTCCAGCCACGAACCGGTGTTAAAGGGGGGGTGTATTTATTTCACCTTCCCCTTCCCCTTCCTTTCTTCCCCCCACTGAGCCAGATCGATCTCCGTCTCGCCGCCCGACCCGCCGTCTCGCCGCCGCCGCTTCGGAGCTCCCCCGACCCGCCGTCTCGCCGCCGCCGCTTCGGAGCTCGAGGTCCGCCGCCCCCGACCCTCTCTTCCCCGCATCCTTCCCCTCCCTCTATGTCTCCACACGACGGTGGCCGAAGGTCGCTGCGGCGGGTACCAGGGAGGAGGCCGACGACGCGGGCACAGCGGTGGCGCTGGAGGGCGGTGGCGCTGGAGGGCGCTGGCGGTGGCGCTGGAGGGCGCTGGCGGTGGCGGTGGTGGAGCCGGGCGGTGGCGCTGGAGGGCGCTGGCGGTGGCGGTGGTGGAGCCGGGCGGTGGCGGTGGTGGAGCCGGGTAGTGGCGCTGGAGGGCGCTGGCGGTGGCGGTGGTGGAGCCGGGCGGTGGCGCTGGAGGGCCGTGGACTCGCAGTTGGCGAGGGCGCAAGGTTGGCGTGGCGAGGCCGTGGTCGGGCTCGGGCTTGGCGTCGGGGAAGTGCGGAGGCGGCGCCGTCGGCCCCGGTGGCGGCCAGGCGTCGCAGAAGGAGGTGTGGGGAGGGCCCCGGCGGCGGAGGTTGGGGCGCTGAGGACGAGCGGCCGGAGGGCGAGGCAAGGGCGCGGCGCTCGGCCGAGCGAGCTCATCGAGTGGCGACGGGAGAGGTAGACAGAAGCAGAGGCGAGGCGGACGGCCAGAGCGGAGGGAGGCCGCGGGCTCGCCGGCACGGGGCAACTATAGGGAGCTGGCGGGGTGGGTCGACGGCCTGGCGGAGGGGGTGGATGCAGGGGAGTTCGATGGGGAGGGTGCGGGTGACGCTCGGAGGTGGGAACCGGCGAAGCGAAGAGGGGAGATGCGGCAGGCTTGTTGAGCAGAGGGACAAACCCCAGGAACATTGTCGTTGTATCTTGTGATTGCTATATTAATATAGCGGGGCGCAAGCCTATTTCGAGGAGCCCTGACCATCTCGCTCTCTTCCCCGTGCAGGAGCGTCTCGCCGCCGCCGCTTCGGAGCTCGTAGGCCACGCCTCAACGCCGACGCCGCCCGCCGCCCGACAAGCCCGCCGCTAGCACCGCCGCCCGACGAGACCGCCGCATCCGTCCGACGAGCACCGCCGCCCGACGAGACCAACGTCACCCCACCGGTGAGCGCCACGTGTCTGCCACGTGTGTGATTGCTGACTCATCCTGATTAAAACTTGTTTGCTCGATAAATTGTACTACATGCATAGATTAAAACTTGTATACAAATTGGACCTCTGACTCATTTGTGTATTTATTTGTGTATTTTGGTATGAATAATATGTATATTTGTGTATGAATCCAAGTCCACTTGAATGTTTACACTCTTACTCTAGATAATATTATTGTTTTAGAAACTATGGATCCACTTAGTAGAAACCTTGAAGAAGAAGAAATAATGGAGAACATTATTGATGAGGACACCTCACAATATCTGAACTTGGAGGGACATGACGACGACAGCTCAAGTACTAGTCATGGAGAAGATGAAGACTCCGGTGAACGCAATTTAATGGTTACAAAGTCCGGCGAGGTATATGCATTGATTAAGCCTCAGCTGACTTCCACCAACAATCTTCTTCTACATGTATTAATTAACGCTTCTTTCTTCTTTTAGCCCTCTGGATCGACCAACCAGCAACCATCTTCTTCTACGAAAAAGAGCAAGCGAGGCGCGAGCCAGCGGTTGAAAGATCGTGCAAAGTTCACGATCGAAGCAGTCCGTGTTGATGGCAGGCCGATGGAGCCCAAGAAGGCCGCAGACAAATTTATACGTCAGGATGGAGTTCTTGTTAGGGACCAAATCCCAATCATAATTGAATATTGGAATAAGCCAAAGAAGGGCGACGGTACCTTTGTCGATGACAGATCCAAAGAAACGCTTTGGAATTCGTTGTTGGTAAATTTCACCCTTCCGCCAGAGGAGGATGAAAACAACCCGGTTATAAAGAAAAAGGTCAAAGAGTGGACTCTAAAGAAGATGGCTGAGGCTTTCCGCAACTGGAAGACAAAATTGAACAAATTTGTCAAAGGTCGCGAGACTCCAAATTTCGAAGACGCATATTATGCGAAGATAAGACCTCACTGGCCCGAATTTGAGACATATAAAAAAAGTGCTATAGCTAAAAAGAGGTCAGAAACCAATACGCTTAATGCCCTGAAGAAGGAATATCACCAGAGGACGGGGTCAGGTGGCTACATATCTCAGAGGCCTAAGTGGGAGGAAGCTGAGAGGGCCCTGCGCGAGAGAGGGATCACACCCCAGACATATGGGTGGGACCTACGTGCAAAGACTTGGTTCTACGGAATCGGGGCAAGGTTGGACCCAGAAACAGGATTGTGTATCTTCCCAACCATCCTTGCCAAACCCGTCACTGAACTCATCACGGCATACGAGGAAACATCCGCCAGGATCTTCCATCCCGACAGAGAGAATGACCAGCTCACACGCGCCATCGGTAAAAAAGAACACCCTGGACATGCACGAGGCACAGGGGGTATGACGTGGAAGGATGGGTTTGCCGACTGGAGCGACTCTTACAGATGGCGCGACAGAAAAGAAAAAGAGCGTACAGATCGGATGACACAGATAGAACATGCACTTGCGGCGCTGCAGACGCAAGTGAATGCACAACAGAGCCATCAAGCTACCGGCCCATCTCAGCGGCATGAAGAGCCTGCATTGGAAGCTGCCCGCGGCCCAGACTCTGCGCGGAAAAGCAGTGTGGCTTCCACGGAGAACGTGCAGCCAACGCTTGAAATGACGGGTCCTCGATACCCCGTTGATGAGATCACGGAGAGCGAACATGCTGAGCTGCATGTGAGATTAATGGGCTTATCCATTAAGGTGGCTGTCGGCTATGCCTTACCTCCTGTAGCTGGTGGAATTTACCACTGCCGACCGATTCCAGATGGCTATGCTATTGTCGGGGTGGATGAGGTTGTGAAGGAATATGAGGAAGCACAGCTTGACCATGCTACAGGTGAAGGGGAAACTCAACTCAAATTTGCAGTGAAAACAACCATTCTTTGGAAGAAAGAACACATTGTGCTTCCAAATTGGAGGTCACTGGCACCCCCGCCGTCTCCGCAGCGTCAGCAGTCTGAGCCGCTTCAGCCATCTCCTGCGCGGCAGCCATCTCCGGCCCGTCAGCCATCTCCTGCGCGGCAGCCATCTCCGGCCCGTCAGCCATCTCCTGCGCGGCAGCCATCTCCAACCCGTCAGCCATCTCCGGTGCTTCAGCCATCTCCTCAGCGTAAGCGGAAGAGCACTGCCACGAGGAGCATCAGTAGCACTGCCACAAAGAAATCCGCAGGAAACCGTACGCCAAAGAGTTCAAAAAAACTACGTCCCGCAGCCTTCCGCCAAGCCATTGCCGGTTTTACCGTGGAATCGCAGCGACGAGGAGACCAATAGGATCTCGGGAGAACAGGTCAAGAAATTCTTTGCACCTAGACGGGTCGAGCCAAAGGAGAAAATAGATCCGGCGGTGGTGGAGAAGTTTTACAAAAATCTTTTGAAACCTGAAACCCCACTTGTGCCGGACTACGAGCGCCAGATTTTGAAGGCGGATGCAAGGCGCCGTAGGGAGACTGAAAGTAGCAGTCGTGAGGCACCCCAGAAAACAGTTCCCATGCTCGGAGAGCAGGAAAACCAATCATGCGCCCCGCTCCAAATGTTTGACAAACGGGACGCTCCTCCCGTAGATGATTACGAGGCAGAGCTACAAAGAAAGGCCAATGAGATGGGGATGACTTACATTGCATACTTGAACGTCATGGGAGACAACTTGCCCAAATGCGATGTCAACCCCATACAGCCATGGAAGTATGTGAAGAATCTCGTCAAGAAAGAGGAGCTCAAGAATCTACCAACAAAGATGCGAAAATTGCACAAGTGGTACCTTCATTTCTGCAAGACGAGAAAGAAGAATGGATCACGACGCATATAAGAGATGAGATTTTCTTGTGCGGAGACGACGCGATCGACTTCAACATTCAAGACTTGCATTTTCTATTCAATCAGAAGGAACTCGACAAATCTTCCATCAGCCTTTATTGTGTGTAAGTACTATTTCTGTAATTTTTATCTCAACTCATTCACTTCATTAATTGCATGTATATATATATGCTCACCATATATGTATATACTATTATGCAGGAAAAAGGTTATGGAATGCATGAAAGGAGGCCCTTTTGACATTGGGTTCGTTGACCCAAATAGAGTTCATGAAGAAGTGGTAAGAGACAAACCCGGGCAAACAGAAGATTACTTGCTAAAGTCTTTACTGAGACAACAAACCAAAAGGGAAATACTATTGCCTTACAACTTCTCGTGAGTACTGTTACCCTCTCTCTTGTACACATTCTGTTTCGGCTTACTCGATGTTAAGTGTAACTGATGATGAGTTATGCGTGCGTAGGTTCCACTTTATTCTGCTAGTCATTCAACCCGACTCAGGAAAAGTCCTTGTCATGGACTCGTTACGAAAAGAAAAAGAGCTATGGGCAGACTTTAGAGAGATGCTCCAGAGGTAATTTCAATCATATTATCGCACTAGATCGGCAACTTTCGTGACAATAAGTAATTAATTACTCTTTTATCCATTTTCTTTGTCGGACAGGGTTTGGAAAATGTTCACGGGCAGGGCCGTGGGTGAATGGTCAGAAGAACTAAAATTTGTAGACCAAAATGTAAGTAATACTAGCTAGCTTCCAATTCCATTATATCATGCTTTATTGATTATTATTTTGATTGAACTCTCTATTCTCGTAAAGTGCGCGCATCAAGGAAACGGCAATAACTTATGTGGGTACTATGTTTGCGAATTCATTCGCAACACGATATGTGCGACAGGCCAAGCCGCACTAGAACAACTTAGAGTAAGTAAACAAAGTCCACAACATTATTTTATTACCATCAATTGTGTTGAGTTTTATTCTTATATATATATTGACGGCCCATTCTTCATATATATTCAGATCGAACGGATGCGGGACCAACTCCTACCATTTGAACGCATACGAGCCATTCAAGAGGAATTGGCGGGGTTCATACTTGATGAGTTCGTCACGCCTGGCGGAGAACTCTATAGATATCCACCAAAATGAACGATGACGATGTATGTGCCGATGGCGATGTATGTGCCGATGACGATGTTTGTGTATAATAATAGTTGCTTAATTATTCATGTACTCGTATGTACCGATGACGATTTATAAGTATACCGCTCCCGATCAATTTCCCCTGGCTCCCCCCCTCCTGCAGAAATACGCCCAGAACGGGGCAGAGGCAGAAGTCTGCCGCGGTAGAGATTTAGACCGTTTTCCTGCCGCGGCAGGAAAACGGCCTAAATCTCTGCCGCGGCAGAAGAACCTTTAACACCGGTTCCAGATACGAACCGGTGTTAAAGGGGGGGGGGGGGGGGGGGGGCTGAGGCCTGTGGCAGCCCCACGTGCGCCACCCTTTAATACCGGTTCGTATAGGAACCGGTGTTAAAGGGGCCCCCCCTCTAACACCGAACCCTCAACAGCGGTTGGGGAACCGCTGTTAGAGGGCCCTCCCAACCGGAGTTAAAGGGGGGGCTCTGCACTAGTGATAGTATAGTGAGTAATATAGTTCAATCTTTATTGTTTTTGTGAACTCATTTGCATTCACATATGATTTCCATTTCGCGTCCCTGTAGCTCCTCAATGCATATACTTTTGTAAGGAGACTACCAGATACTATTGATCAATTTTTTTTTGTAGCGGGTGTGATCAAAATTTGAAGATACTTTCCGTCTCAATAGCTGGCACATATCAATATTTCATACAAACTCCTTTTACTAACATGTACTCCCTCCGTTCCAAAATATAAGATGTTTTAGATTTTTGTGAAGAAAATGAATCTAGACTTTTTTTAATATGTAGATTCAAAATTGAGTGAACCTATATACTAAAACAAGTCTAGATTCATTTTCTTCACAAACCTAAAACATCTTATATTTTGAAACGGAGGGAGTAGTAGAAAGTATCTGATTTGTTTATTTTGTAGAACTGTTGATCAAAGTTTGAAGATGCCGTGTCAATATCTGACACGCGAGCATATTTTGTACGGACACATTTTTCAAACAGCATCTCACACGCACTCCATGCAAATCCCAAGAAAAAGTCTTTATGTAACTTGTGTGTTGTGGACTAACCTGACACGTTGTCAGAGTTGAACCTTTGCAAAGGAAAATACAAAACAGAACAAAGAGTGTCTCTGAAAATTTTCATAGAGTCGGTATCGTGCACACGCAAGGGAGATTTTTTTTTAGGAAAGCAAAAGAGAGGATATTAGTACTTTTTATTGGACTCTCTTTTTGTTGGACTGTGACGTGACGTGATACAAACTGGGTACCACGAAGCATTATTTATGCCCAAACTCGAACAAACTATGTCATAATATCCCATTTCCGCGTTGATTCTCGCCCCCTCCAACATAGAGACCCTTCATAAATAGACCTGACCTCGCACGCTTTTCCCCCTCAAAACCTTAACCTAAATGTCGTATGGATGTCGGAATCGGTCTGAGATACACAGGAACCAGATGATGAAATCAAAGGGAGGCCTGCAAACCTCAACCCTCACTAGATTCTGTCTTACCCCAAATTTAGACCTTAGTGATGCCAGCGAGTTCGTTGGCGACACATCGGGTCATGTCCCGAACAAGGTCGCCATGAGTATGTGGTCATCGAACTCCTCTGCCAGGGTTATCATGCATGGGATGCGAGACGGAACGTGCCTGGTCGAGTCCGGTCGCCGCTCTAGATCTCTTGACAGCCCATGCTCCTTCGGGGGAGAGGAACTTGCCATGGCAAAGAGGCTAGGACAGGGACAATGAGCTCCAATCTGGCAAGTGGGACACTAAAGGCGAGCTGCAATTAGGACTGTGGGTTAGGGACTGCCCATGGAAAATAACAAGGAGAGCCATGGCGAGCTCCGATATGGAGTGGAGAAGCCACAACTGAGCTAGGTATTTGAGGGAGAATGGAAGATGAGAGAAAAAATTCAGTCCAAATATGGATCAGTTAGTCCAAGCCGTCAAAAAATAAAGGGAATAGTAATAGGGTCAGCCAAACAAGAGATAACGAGATGGTCCATATATTTAAGTTCAACCATGTTCAAATGTTTTTTCACGACGCTGAACGCTAGCATTTGTGTTTGATTGAATTCATCCTGAAAATGCCCCTCTAGACAATTGACCCAGCGGCTTGGGTTCTTACATATGACTGCAGCCAACTAGGTGCCTTAGAGCGCGAACTCACAAACTTATGCACCAGATACCAGAGAAAAGAAGCCAAACTTATAGACATGATTAAACAATAGAGACTTGGCCCAATATATATCTTGGCGTCCTGTTTATGCTACTCCCTCCGATCCATACTACTTGTCAGTAAAATGGATGTATCTAGACATGTTTTAGTGCTAGATACATCCATTTCAACGACAAGTAATATGAATCGGAGGGAGTAGAAGATGCAGTGTGGGTGAGATGGGCTTTGTGGGAGAAGATTATAAAAAAGCTGCATCGGTGGATGGGGAACTCCCTTTCTACATGGCAGAAATATTAGAATCAATGTCTGTGTTACAAGTGTGGCAGTTATCCCATGACTATATTTTGAATTCACAAAACAAATGTGGAAGAAGTTGAAAACCCAACCAGAGATTTCTTCTAGTATGGGGAGCTAATAAAAAATGATATTATTTTGTTAAATGGCCTTTCTTATGCAAGCCCCGAAAAAAGGAGGCCTAGGGTTGAAGAACATTGAAAGATTTAGTGTTACCCGCAAAAAAAGATTTAGTGTTAGTTTGCTGTGCAAAATGGAGGTGGAGGTTGGATGCCTCAGATAGGACTTTTGTGAGAACATACTCGGGAGACGGTGAAATTTTTGTTGTCTATAGGAAGCAAAAAGATTTTGTATCTTGGTCTGATTTTATTTAAATAAGAGCATTTATTTGAATGGTAGGCGGAAGCAAGTGGGAATGGTAGAATAACAAATATTTGGGGTATTTCTTGGTGATATGATATTCCTTTGAAGAACAAATATCCTGTCATGTTTGGCATTTGCATTGATAAAGTAATTACAATAGCAGAGATGGCTGCCAGAAGGTGGAGGGTGAGATTTAGAAGATAGTTGAAGAAATCATGCAAGATCAATACAGAGAAATCCAGGATTTGATGATCAGAACAAGAATCAACAATAACACTGACCGGCCTATTTGGAAGTGAAATTTTTTGGCATGTCTGCTGTAAAATCGGTGTATGCTCACTTGTCTGGGTTGTGTTGACAAAAGGTTTAGATACCTTTCGAAGGCTTAAATACCTTTAAACATTAAAATTTGGTTGTGGCCGATTTGAAATAATGCCATTCATTCTAAAAAAACATGACAAGGAGAAAATGGGTTGGTAATACTAAATTCAATTCAGTTCCTTCATAAATTAAAAACATGTATCGAGGCTTACGGTCATCATAATTGGCTTTTGTAAGCCCAAAACTATGAGCAATAGCTCATGAAAACGGCCATAAAACACGAAAACGACGAGTTTTTGGTCATTCCCTTAAATATGTATCGGCTATTACGGTCATTGTAAATAGCCCAGAAACCCCCAAAACTATGGACAATAGCTCATGAAAACGGCCATAAATCACCAAAAAATGAGTTTCTGGTCAAAAATTTCAAACATGTATTGGGTCTTTCGGTTGTTATAAATGGCCTTTGGAACCCTAAAACTGTAGGCAATAGCTCATGAAAACAGCCATAAAACATGCAAAAAATGATTTTGTGGTCATATATTTCAAACATGTATCGGGTCTTTAGCTTGTTATAAATAGCCCTTGGAACCCTAAAACTGTGGGCAATAGCTCGTGAAAATGGCCATAAACCCTGTAAAAATGATTTTTTTCATAAACTTCAAACGTGTATCAGGTCTTTCTCGTTATAAATGGTCTTTGAAACCCCAAAACTGTGGGCAATACCTTATAAAAGCGGCCATAAAACTCGAAAACGACAAGTTTTTGATCATGCCCTTCAACATGTATCGGGTATTACGGTCTTTCTAAATCGTCCTGAAACCCCAAAACTATGGGGAATAGCTCATAAAAATGACCAAAAAAAAAATGCAAAAACGACATGTTTTTGTCATTCCCTCAAACATGTATCGGGTCTTAGGGTCGTTGTAAATTGCCCTGAAACCCCCAACACTGTGGGCAGTAGCTCATGAAAACATACATAAAGCACAAAAAAAGAATTTGTCGTAATAAATATTAAACATGTATCAGGGCTTACAGTCGTTACAAATGGCCAACCCCAAACCTGTGGATAATAGCTCATGAAAACGGCCATAAAACACGAAAAAAAGATTTTTTGGTCATTCCCTCAAATATGTAACAGGTAGTACGGTCATTCTAAATCGCCCTGAAACCCCCAAAAATATGGGCAATACCTCTTGAAACCGGCTATAAATCACGAAAAAAATTAGTTTGTGGTCATAAATTTCAAACATGTATTTGGTCTTTCGATCGTTATAAATGGCCCCTGGAACCCCAAAACTGTGGACAATGGCTCCTGAAAACGGCCATAAACATGAAAACGATGAGTTATTGGTCATAAATTAAATACATGTATCAGGGCTTACGGTCGTCATAACTGGCTTTTGGAAGTCCAAAACTATGGGCAATAGCTCATGAAAACGGCCATAAAACACAAAAACGACGAGTTTTTGGTCATTCCCTCAAATATATATTGGGTATTACGGTTATTGTAAATAGCCCTGAA
This sequence comes from Avena atlantica, assembly GCA_910589765.1. NCBI lineage: Eukaryota > Viridiplantae > Streptophyta > Magnoliopsida > Poales > Poaceae > Avena > Avena atlantica. Next base: position 507,626,815 of record OU342736.1, on the reverse strand, counting down.
ACCCCCAAAACTGTGGGAAATAGCTCATGAAAACGGCCATAAGTCACAAAAAAATGAGTTTGTGGTCATAAATATCAAACTTGTATCGGGTCTTTCGGTCATTATAAATGGCCCTTGGAACCCTAAAACTATAGGCAATAGCTCATGAAAACGGCCATAAAACACGCAAAAAAAATGATTTTATGGTCATAAATTTCAAACATGTATCGGGTCTTTCGCTTGTTATAAATGGCCCTTGGAACCCAAAAACTGTGGGTAATAGCTCATGAAAACGGCCATAAATCACGAAATTTTTTAGTTTTTGGTCATAAATTTCAAACATGTATCGGGTCTTTCGGTCGTTATAAATGGCACTTGGAACCCTAAAACTGTGGGCAATAGCTCATGAAAGCGGCCATAAAACACAAAAATGACGAATTTTGGTCATGCTCTTAAACATGTATCGGTTATTACGGTCTTTGTAAATCGTCCTGAAAACCCAAAACTATGGGCAATAGCTCATGAAAACGGGCATAAAACACGAAAACGATGAGTTTTTGGTCATTCCCTCAAATATGTATCGGGTATTACGGTCGTTGTAAATCGCCCTGAAACCCCCAAAAATATGGGCAATAGCTCATGAAAACGGCCATAAATCACGAAAAAATGAGTTTATGGTCATAAATTTCAAACATGAAACGGGTCTTTCGGTCATTATAAATGGCCTTTGGAACCCTAAAACTGAAGGTAATGGCTCATGATAACAGCCATAAAACACGCAAAAAAATGAGTTTATGGTCATAAATTTCAAACATATATCGCGTCTTTCGCTTGTTTTAAATGGCCCTTGTTACCCAAAAACTATGGGCAATATCTCATGAAAACGGCCATAAAACTCGTAAAAACTAGTTTTTGTCGTAAATTTCAAACATGTATCGTCTCTTTCGGTCGTTATAAATGGCCCTTGGAACCCCAAAACTGTGGGCAATTTGCTCATGAAAGCGGCCATAAAACACAAAACCAACGAATTTTGGTCATGCCCTTAAACATGTCTCGGGTATTACGGTCTTTGTAAATCGCCCTGAAACCCCAAAACTATGAGCAATAGCTTATAAAAACGGCCATAAAATGCAAAAACGACAATTTTTTGGTCATTTCCTCCAACATGTATCTGGTCTTAGGGTCGTTGTAAATTGCACTGAAACCCCAAAACTGTGGGCAGTAGCTCAGGAAAACAGACATACAACACAAAAAATGAATTTGTGGTCATAAATTTCAAACATGTGTCGGGGCTTACAGTCATTACAAATGGCCTTTGAAACCCCAAAACTGTGGAAAATAGCTCATAAAAATGGCCATATAACACGAAAACGAAGAATTTTTGGTTATTCCATCAAATATGTTTCGGGTATTACAAACATGCAATGGGTCTTTCGATCGTTATAAATTGCCCTTGGAACCCCAAAACTATGGGCAATAGCTCATGAAAACGTCCATAAAACATGAAAACGATAAGTTGTTGGTCAGAAATTTAAGCATGTATCGGGTCTTTCGGTTGTTATAAATGGCCCTTCGAACCCTAAATCTGTGGGCAGTAGCTCATGAAAATGCCATAAAACATATAAAAACGAGTTTTTGGTCATAAATTTCAAACATTTATAGGGTCATTTGGTCGTTATAAATGTCCCTTGGAACCCCAAAACCGTGGGCAATAGCTGATGAAAGCGTCCATAAAACACAAAAACTACCAGTTTTTGGTCATGCCCTTAAACATGTATGGGGTTTTATGGTATTTGTAAGCGCCCTGAAACCCCAAAACTATGGGCAATAGCTCATGAAAACGGCCATAAAATGCTAAAACGACAAGTTTTTGGTCATTCCCTCAAACATCTATCGGGTCTTAGGGTCATTGTAACTCGCCCTGAAACCCCCCAAAACTATGGGCAGTAGATCATGAAAACTGACATAAAGCACAAAAAAGAATTTGTGGTCATAAATATCAAACATATATCGGGTCTTAAAGTCATTACGAATGGCCTTTGGAACCCCAAAAATGTGGATAATAGCTCAGGAAAACGGCGATAAAACATGGAAACGAAGAATTTTTGGTCATTCCCTCAAATATGTATCGGGTATTACGGTCATTGTAAATCGCCCTAAAACCCCCAAAATTGTTGGCCAAAACGACCATAAATCATGAAAAAATGAGTTTATGGTCATAAATTTCAAACATGTATTGGGTCTTTTGATCGTTATAAATGGCCCTGGGAACCCCAAAACTGTGGGGAAAAGCTCATGAAAACAGCCATAAAACATGAAAACGACGAGTTATTAATCATAAAATAAAAACATGTATCGTGGCTTACGGTCGTCGTAATTTGCTTTTGCAACCCCAAAACTGTGGGCAATAGCTCATGAAAACGGCCATAAAACACGAAAACAACGAATTTTTGGTTATTCCTTCAAATATGTATCGGGTATTACGTTCATTGTAAATCGCCCTGAAACCTCCAACACGGGCAATAGCTCATGAAAACGGCCATAAATCACAAAAAAAAGAGTTCCTGGTCATAAATTTCAAACATGTATCGGGTCTTTCGGTCGTTATAAATGGCCCTTGGAACCCTAAAACTATGGGAAATAGCTCATAAAAATGGCCATATAACACGAAAACGAAGAATTTTTGGTCATTCCCTCAAATATGTATCGGGTATTACACTTATTGTAAATCGCCCTGAAACCCCACAAAATGTGGGCAATACCCCATGAAAACAACCATAAATCATGAAAAAATGAGTTTGTGGTCATAAATTTCAAACATGTATTGGGTATTTCGATCGTTATAAATGGCTCTTGGAACCCCAAAATTGTGGGGAAAATCTCATGAAAACATCCATAAAACATGAAAACAACGAGTTATTAATTATATAAAAAACCATGTATCGTGGCTTACGGTCGTCGTAATTTTCTTTTGCAACCACAAAACTATGGGCAATAGCTCATCAAAACGACCATAAAACACGAAAACAACGAGTTTGTAGTTATTCCGTCAAATATGTATCGGGTATTACGTTCATTGTAAATCGCCCTGAAACCTCCAAAACGGGCAATAGCTCATGAAAACGGCCATAAATCACACAAAAAATTAGTTTCTGGTCATAAATTTGAAACATGTATCGTCTCTTTCGGTCGTTATAAATGGCCCTTGGAACCCCAAAACTGTGGGCAATAGCTCATGAAAGCGGCCATAAAACACAAAAATGACGAAGTTTGGTCATGCTCTTAGACATGTATCGGTTATTACGGTCTTTGTAAATCTCCCTGAAACCCTAAAACTATGGGCGATAGCTCATGAAAACGGGCATAAAACACGAAAATCATGAGTTTTTGGTCATTCCCTCAAATATGTATCGGGTATAATGGTCATTGTAAATCGCCCCGAAACCCCTAAAAATGTGGACAATAGCTCATGAAAACGGCCATAAATCACGAAAAAATGAGTTTATGGTCATAAATTTCAAACATGAATCGGGTCTTTCGGTCATTATAAATGGCCCTTGGAACCCTAAAATTGTAGGTAATGGCTCATGATAACAGCCATAAAACACGCAAAAAATGAGTTTATGGTCATAAATTTCAAACATATATTGCGTCTTTTGCTTGTTTTAAATGGCCCTTGTTACCCAAAAACTATGGGCAATAGCTCATGAAAACGACCATAAAACTCGTAAAAACTAGTTTTTGTCGTAAATTTTAAACATGTATCGTCTCTTTCGGTCGTTATAAATGGCCCTTGGAACCCAAAACTGTGGGCAATAGCTCATGAAAGCGGCCATAAAACACAAAACTAACGAATTTTGGTCATGCCCTTAAACATGTCTCGGGTATTACGGTCTTTGTAAATCGCCCTGAAACCCCAAAACTATGAGCAATAGCTTATAAAAACGGCCATAAAATGCAAAAACGACAATTTTTCTGTCATTTCCTCCAACATGTATCGGGTCTTAGGGTCGTTGTAAATTGCACTCAAACCCCAAAACTGTTGGCAGTAGCTCAGGAAAACAGACATACAACACAAAAAATGAATTTGTGGTCATAAATTTCAAACATGTGTCGGGGCTTACAGTCATTACAAATGGCCTTTGAAACCCCAAAACTGTGGGAAATAGCTCATAAAAATGGCCATATAACACGAAAACGAAGAATTTTTGGTTATTCCCTCAAATATGTTTCGGGTATTAAAAACATGCAATGGGTCTTTCGATCGTTATAAATTGCCCTTGGAAACCCAAAACTATGGGCAATAGCTCATGAAAACGTCCATAAAACATGAAAACGATAAGTTGTTGGTCAGAAATTTAAGCATGTATCGGGTCTTTCGGTTGTTATAAATGGCCCTTCGAACCCTAAATCTGTGGGCAGTAGCTCATGAAAATGCCATAAAACATATAAAAACGAGTTTTTGGTCATAAATTTCAAACATTTATAGGGTCATTTGGTCGTTATAAATGTCCCTTGGAACCCCAAAACCGTGGGCAATAGCTCATGAAAGCGTCCATAAAACACAAAAACTACCAGTTTTTGGTCATGACCTTAAACATGTATGGGGTTTTATGGTATTTGTAAGCGCCCTGAAACCCCAAAACTATGGGCAATAGCTCATGAAAACGGCCAACATCTATCGGATCTTCGGGTCATTGTAAATCGCCCTGAAACCCCCCAAAACTATGGGCAGTAGATCATGAAAACTGACATAAAGCACAAAAAAGAATTTGTGGTCATAAATATCAAACATATATCTGGTCTTAAAGTCATTACAAATGGCCTTTGGAACCCCAAAAATGTGGATAATACCTCAGGAAAACGGCGATAAAACATGAAAACGAAGAATTTTTTGGTCATTCCCTCAAATATGTATCGGGTATTACGGTCATTGTAAATCGCCCTAAAACCCCCAAAATTGTTGGCCAAAACGACCATAAATCATGAAAAAATGAGTTTATGGTCATAAATTTCAAACATGTATTGGGTCTTTTGATCGTTATAAATGGCCCTGGGAACCCCAAAACTGTGGGGAAAAGCTCATGAAAACAGCCATAAAACATGAAAACGACGAGTTATTAATCATAAAATAAAAACATGTATCGTGGCTTACGGTCGTCGTAATTTGCTTTTGCAACCCCAAAACTGTGGGCAATAGCTCATGAAAACGGCCATAAAACACGAAAACAACGAATTTTTGGTTATTCCGTCAAATATGTATCGGGTATTACGTTCATTGTAAATCGCCCTGAAACCTCCAACACGGGCAATAGCTCATGAAAACGGCCATAAATCACAAAAAGAAGAGTTTCTGGTCATAAATTTCAAACATGTATCGGGTCTTTCGGTCGTTATAAATGGCCCTTGGAACCCTAAAACTGTGGGAAATAGCTCATAAAAATGGCCATATAACACGAAAACGAAGAATTTTTGGTCATTCCCTCAAATATGTATCGGGAATTACACTTATTGTAAATCGCCCTGAAACCCCACAAAATGTGGGCAATACCCCATGAAAACAACCATAAATCATGAAAAAATGAGTTTATGGTCATAAATTTCAAACATGTATTGGGTCTTTCGATCGTTATAAATGGCCCTGGGAACCCCAAAACTGTGGGGAAAAGCTCATGAAAACAGCCATAAAACATGAAAACGACGAGTTATTAATCATAAAATAAAAACATGTATCGTGGCTTACGGTCGTCGTAATTTGCTCTTGCAACCCCAAAACTATGGGCAATAGCTCATGAAAACGGCCATAAAACACGAAAACAACGAGTTTTTGGTTATTCCGTTAAATATGTATCGGGTATTACGTTCATTGTAAATCGCCCTGAAACCTCCAAAACGGGCAATAGCTCATGAAAACGGCCATAAATCACAAAAAAAAGAGTTTCTGGTCATAAATTTCAAACATTTATCAGGTCTTTCGGTCGTTATAAATGGCCCTTGGAACCCTAAAACTGTGGGAAATAGCTCATGAAATCGGCCATAAAACACAAAAATGACGAATTTTGGTCATGCTCTTAGACATGTATCGGTTATTACGGTCTTTGTAAATCTCCCTGAAACCCCAAAACTATGGGCGGTAGCTCATGAAAACTGGCATAAAACACGAAAATGATGAGTTTTTGGTCATTCCCTCAAATATGTATCGGGTATTACGGTCATTGTAAATCGCCTTGAAACCCCTAAAAATGTGGGCAATAGCTCATGAAAACGGCCATAAATCACGAAAAAAATGAGTTTATGGTCATAAATTTCAAACATGAATCGGGTCTTTCGGTCATTATAAATGGCCTTTGGAACCCTAAAACTGTAGGTAATGGCTCATGATAACAGCCATAAAACACGAAAAAATGAGTTTATGGTCATAAATTTCAATCATATATCACGTCTTTCGCATGTTTTAAATGGCCCTTGTTACCCAAAAACTATGGGCAATAGCTCATGAAAACGGCCATAAAACTCGTAAAAACTAGTTTTTGTCGTAAATTTCAAACAAGTATCGTCTCTTTCGGTCATTATAAATGGCCCTTGGAACCCCAAAACTGTGGGCAATAGCTCATCAAAGCGGCCATAAAACACAAAACCAACGAATTTTGGTCATGCCCTTAAACATGTCTCGGGTATTACGGTCTTTTTAAATCGCCCTGAAACCCCAAAACTATGAGCAATAGCTTATAAAAACGGCCATAAAATGCAAAAACGACAATTTTTTGGTCATTTCCTCCAACATGTATCGGGACTTAGGGTCGTTGTAAATTGCACTCAAACCCCAAAACTGTGGGCAGTAGCTCATGAAAACAGACATAAAGCACAAAAAATGAATTTGTGGTCATAAATTTCAAACATGTGTCGGGGCTTACAGTCATTACAAATGGCCTTTGGAACCCCAAAACTGTGGAAAATAGCTCATAAAAATGGCCATATAACACGAAAACGAAGAATTTTTGGTCATTCCCTCAAATATGTATCGAGTATTACACTTATTGTAAATCACCCTGAAACCCCACAAAATGTGGGCAATACCCCATGAAAACAACCATAAATCATGAAAAAGGAGTTTGTGTTCATAAATTTCAAACACGTATTGGGTCTTTCGATCGTTATAAATGGCCCTTGGAACCCCAAAACTGTGGGGAAAAGCTCATGAAAACAACCATAAAACACGAAAACAATGATTTTGTGGTTATTCCGTCAAATATGTATCGGGTATTACGTTCATTGTAAATCGCCCTGAAACCTCCAAAACGGGCAATAGCTCATGAAAACGGCCATAAATCACACAAAAATACTTTTTGGTCATAAATATCAAACATGTATCGTCTCTTTCGGTCGTTATAAATGGCCCTTGGAACCCCAAAACTGTGGGCAATAGTGTAGGGGTACGTAGCATGGAAAACAAAAATTTTCTATCGCATACAAACAAACAAGCCAAGATCTATCTACTAGATTGTAGCAACGAGTCGATGGAATAACTTACCCTCGAAGATTCCAAAGTGTTTAACGAGAGCAGATTCTCGTGGGTGATGTAGTCGTACTCTTTCCGATCTCAAGATCGTGTAGACGATCCTTCCGGCGCTGCGTTCCGGCAGCGCTTCCGCAGTCGGTCACACGTTCGGTACTCGACGAAGACCTTCCTTTACCTTGTTCCAGCAGGCAGCGGAGGTTGTAGCACTCTCCTCGTGATTCCGGCAGCACAACGGCGTGGTACCGGAAGTAGAGGGGAGATCCCGCAGGGATTCGCCTTAAGCCGGAGCGAGTATGGTGGAGTATGAGAGAGAGCTATTAGTGGTCTAGGGATTAGACACACCAATTAGAAGGCTCTAAACCGCAGGCTAGAGCAATTAGAAGCTCTAAACCAAAACGGCTCTAAACCGGAGATTAGAGGATAGGAACTTGTGTGTCTAGAGGAGGAGGCCCTGCCCCTCCTTTTATAGGTGGGAGGGGAGGCCAAGGGGAGGGGAGTCCCTCCCCAAGTCGGCCTTGGTTGGCGCGCCGGCTTGGAGGGGCTCCTCCCCCAAGTCGGTTCCAACCACCTCTTGCTTGTTTCCCACAGTTTCCTGTTTCCCACAGTTTCCTGTTTTCCACAGTTTCCTGTTTTAGCCGTTTGACTTTCAAACTGGCAGTTTGACTTTTAAGTTTTGGAACAGCAAGAACACTTAGTACATGATGCAATCATTCCAATATGCAATGACACATTCATGTACCCCTTCCCCTCCGGAGTACCGGACATTCCGGAACCTTGTAGAACATTCCCGATGAAAACACCGGAATCATTCCCGAACTCCGACACGAGACTTTCCTTATATGAATCTTATTCTCCGGACCATTCCGGATCTCCTCGTGATATCCCGGATCTCATCCGAGACTCCGAACAACATTCGGTCTCTTACTCATCATTCCATAACTACTCAACAACGTCGAATCCTTAAGTGTGTCTCCCTACGGTTCGTGAATTATGCGAACATGATCGAGACACTTCTCCGAACAATAACCAATAGAGGAATCTGGAAATTCATATGGCTCCCATATATTTCAACGATTACTTTGCGATCGAATGAACCACTTACATACGATACCAATTTCCCTTTGTCTCACGATAGTTTACTTATCCGAGGTTTTGATCGTCGGTATCTCTGCATACCTAGTTCAACCTTGTTACTGATAAGTACTATTTTCTCGTTCCCGTGATATGTGATCCCTTGTGAGCTAGTCACATGCTTGCAATCTAATTGGATGACATTCCACCGAGAGGGCCTAGAGTATATCTATCCGTCATATGGATGGACAAATCCCACTCTTGATCCATGTGTCTTAACCAATACTTTCCGAACACTCAATGCCACCTTTATAGCCACCCAGTTACGGTGTGGTGTTTGATGTCATCAAAGCGTCCTTCCGGTGAAGGTGATATGCATGATCTCATGGTCGAAGGTATTAGGTTACTATGTATCTGGAAGCATATAGCAATTGAACTATAAAATGACTTGATCTTTATGCTACGCTTATCTATAGGAGTATGTCCATCACATCATTCTCCTAATGATATGATCCTGTTGTTAATAACATCTCTATGATCATGATCAGGAAACCATGATCATATATTAACCAACAAGCTAGTTTAACAAGAGGCTTTACTAGGGACTCTTATTTTAGTTTACAAATCACACAAGTATTAATGTTTCCGGTTAATACAATTATAGCATGGTATGTAAACATTTATCATAAGTGTGAAGATATGATAATAACCACTTTATTATTGCCTCTTGGGCATATCTCCAACAGTCTCCCACTTGCACTACAGTCAATAATCTAGTTTCAAACCTTTGTGTATATAACACCTATGGCTTTCCGGTGTTGTATGCACACGATTGCTAGTGGTCAACTGATCTCCGGATCTGACACTTCCAGATTCGTGTGTAATTGCATGTCTTTGCGTCTCTATGCATCACTCATTCTCTAATGAGATGGCTTTGTATAAATTTGGTCTTTCGGTGTGACCTTTAGTTCTTTGGGGTTAAAACATGTTGATAATATTGTCGCACAATATATCTTCATAGTATTATCCCTCTGTGAACTACACCTAGTTTGATAACAAACTACTTGACACAAATGCCCTCTTTTGCTGCTATAACAGCAGTCATATACTTAGCCTTTTGTTGTAGTATCTGTCACAATGTCTTAACTTTGGAAATCATCCAAATCCATTATGGAACTCACTTTCCATTATATTGTGCCACCCTTAGTTTAGATTGAGATAAACTTAATTTGTACTTTGTGACAAAACTAGTATCAATGAAGTACTTTTACAATGAACTAACCATCTTTTTGTCACTTCTACAAATATTATACTCTTAGTTCTTCCAAAAGATCATAAGAATATCGTTACTATTGTCCAATGATCATCTTACGAATCATTCTGGTATATGCTCACAACATTTAGAGCATAGGACATATCTGGATTTGTACATATCACAGTATGATTGATATAAATACTCTTTGTGATTTCATACATCAAGTATCAATCTATACTTGATTATTTGTTTCACTTTACCAAATGTCAATACACTTGAATATATCATCAACATTTGAACTCTTTCAATCCTTTCTGTGCGACAAGAACCTTTCTTGTAGTTTCTATATTGAACTCATTCAATATCTCGTCTATGTACTTCTGGCACAACCATATTAGCGTCTATTGATGCCAAATATTTGGGTTTTGCCTAAGTCTTTCATCGGGATGAAATTCTTAATATGTGTTAATAAAAGATACATTATTTCCAATCAACAATATGTCTTCCACATAATGTATTAGAAACATGTCTTAGCGCTCCCACTTAATTTCTTGCAAATGCAAGCATCTCCATCGTCTCTAATGAACTTTTAAACTCCTTTAACAGTTTCATCACAGTGAATATTCCAACTCCGCGATGCTCACTTTAACCATTGAAGTTTGCATATGCTTTTAGCATCCTTTTGAATTAACAAAACCCTATGGACCGTGTTATGCACATGTCCTAGGTAACGATTCTATTAGAAGAACTTGTTTTGTTTATTCAACTACCATATAACAAATTATATGTAGTGGTTGCTACATTAATCCGTCTAGACTAAATATCACTATGAAAGATCAAATCTTGTCATAGTCAACCTTTGAACATTTTGTGAACTCTTTCCCAACATGTCGACTATTTCATAGATGTAAAACATCCATGTCTATTTCTTTATAGATCCAGACACAACTGTAAGGTCTTACACCTTTCTCTACGGTCCTTCAAGTTCAAAACTTGATTTCTCGTGTATGGAACTATCACGGATTTTATGGCTTCAAGCCATTTGACGGAGTCAGGGCCCATCATCGCTTATTTGCATGTAGTCGGTTCATTATTCTCAAATAATGATTCAACCCTCAAATCTTGGTATTTGATTGTTTACCCGATCAACTTGTTTCAATAGGAACTTAGATCTCCGTGACCACAACCTTTGAGGCACGTGAGCCATGAGCATTGTTGCTGCCTCCGGAACACTTTTCGGTGCTGCGCAACTTTGCACATATAGCTAAGGTTCCTTTAACCTTATCAAAGTTCTATTGTCCTCCCACTTTTCTTTTCACGAAAAATTCCTTCCCAAAGAAACTTGACGTTCTAAGCGACAAACACTTTTGTCTCTGGTGTTATGGAGGAATACTCAACAGTTATACAAAGACAGGTTCATCCGACTTTGGTTGCAAACATCTTTCTTATGCATAGCAAACCATTGTTTAAGAAAGGACAACTTGGGTTTTATCCCAAACCATAACCTTATATGGTGTCATTTCAACGGATTATGATGGAGCTCTTTTCAGCGGAAAAACGGTAATCTCTAAAGCTTTTAATCTTTAAAATATAATGGCAGTTTTATGAATTATAACTTTGATCTTACCATGTCAAACAAGGTTTAATTACATATCTCGAACGCTCCATACCCTTATGGTGTTTCGGGAAATGCAAATCCACGGAACGATTCCTTAAATCTTAGGTATTATGCTAAACTCTGTAACTCAAATATCTTCCTTTATGATCTTTATCATAAACTGTTTATATTCTTGTTACAATGATTTTGCACTTCATCTTGAAAGTCTTTGAACTTTTCAAATGTTTCATACTTCATCCTTATTAAGTATATATTCATATATTCACTCAAAATTTCGGAAAAAGCAAATGAAGTTAAAATCCATCGCTCTTGACTACACATAATGGACTTGTACAACAATATGTACAAATTCCAATAAGCTAGTCTTTCGTTCCCTTTTGGCCTATGAACGAAGTTTCAATTATCTCTAGGAAAGTTTCACAAGTGTCATTTGATCAAAAATAATCAAAAGACTCCAAAATTCCATCCACATGGAGTTTCTTCATGTTTTCTTTTCAGTATAATTTAAACGGCGATGTCACTTCCTAAGTGATCTTTCAATCAATTTGTCTTTCGACATCTTTAGCACTAGTTTTATGGATGTGATGTCTCCAACGAGATTTGCGAATCCACCTTTTATGGATTACGGCAATTATTTGAACAACCCTTTTTTTCTCATAATACCTGATAAAACAAATCTTTGAAGGCAAGCTTTGATGTTTAACGAGCAACACAATAACCCTTTATTTGTTCTCGATGAACATCATCACATATTCTTTTGCTAGTTACTTAGGCCATTGTAGTTCATGAATTGTGTTGTTTCGTATGACGATTCACACCAACAAATTCAGTATCAAATACTTGAGAACCACATTGTTTAATAAGCAAAGAATATAGCCATAACATGTATATCATCTATATACTTAAGCTGAACAATTCTAGTCTTTTCCTTTCTGCCATATATTTATGAGATTCTCTTTCAGTATTTCCTTTTCTGTTTGAAAGAATCTATCAACATCAATAGTGGAGTCATACATATGACATATAGTCCAAAGCGTGTATAATTAAATACCAATGTCTTTGGACTTGCACTTTGAAGTAGATCACCATCATCAAATATTTGGTGTTCTTTCAAATTCCTTTCTTTAGTAATCTCTTGGTGTAGTAAACATTTTACCTACATCAAATATTCACCCTTATCATGGAATCGTCCATGATCAAGCTACTTTTAGCTTATAACGATGAATTATGAGTATAATGTTGCTATCCAAAAACCTTTTGGAGGATTAGGACAACAAGTGTCTCCAACCTTTTGCAAATTCTCATCAAATATGAGAACATGAATTTAGCCATATTATACTCTATCATGTTGCAACCAAAACTTCGTTTCAGATATCACAATATCTTCCACACATCATGGTTTCTGAAACAACTCTTTCAGATCCTAGATAACCTTGATATTAAGACAATCCTTTGAATATCAAGAATCATGGAAACAAACATGATACTAACACTTGGAATTGTTACTCTTGATTTAATACTAATTATTAAACTTCATGGAGTAACCGGAACTTACTGAAAGTTTGCAATAGGACTTTTAAACTTTAGATTAACACTTCAAAACAATACGATACCAGTTTGTAAAGTAACTAACCAGAATTCTATAGTTCTATTATCTCAATTATACTAAGCGCAAGGTGGTAAACGGATGCCAATGACTACAACAACTATGCAATTTCACTTTGATTTAGTTTATGATAAATTGAGTTCTAATTAATAATTAAATTAATCTAGGTGAACTCCCACTCAAAACAATATCCCTCACATTGTTTTAGTGATCACACGAACCAAATCCACCACATCAAAACCGATCATCACGAGAGTTGATATAGCTTCAATGGCGAACAATCAACATGTTCATCATATCTACTATATGACTCATGCTCTACCTTTCGGTAATCCGTGTTCCTGAGGCCATGTCTGTACATGCTAGGCTCGTCAAGATCAAACCTTAGTTTCCGCATGAGCAAATTTGGCTTGCTCACGTTGTATACACTTGTAGAATCTAACACACCCGATCATCACGTGGTGCTTCGAAACAACAAGCTTTAGCAACGGTGCTAACTAAGGGTGAACACTTTATGACTTGAAATTCATGTGCATGAGGTATCATCTTATAATGCTACTGTCGTCTACTAAGCAATACAAGATGCAAAAAGGATTAACATCACATGCAATTCATAATATGTGATATGATATGGCCTTTCTTCTTTGTGCTTCCGATCTCCATCTTCTAGCACGAACATGATCTCCATCATTACCGACATTGCATCAAGGTCAATGATGCTTCTCCATGGTTGTCGTCCACCGGCTTCAACTATTACAACTACTTTGAATAGACACGCGGGTCTTAAAAGAATTTAAAGACAACCATATGGCTCCTGCCGGTTGCCAACTTACAATAAGGAACATTGCATACATCATATATAATCACAATCATGGCCATATCACATCACAGCACACCCCTGCAAAACAAAGTTAGACGCTTCTAATTTTCTTTGCATGTTTTACGTGGTTTGGGGCTTTCAATAAGTGTCGTTCTAACTTACGAACAAGAACCACAACATTGATACTAGTATTGTCAATCACCCGTTGTAAATTGAATCTTAACTATGCTAGGAGAAACAGGCACCCGCAAAGCCACTTATGCAATACAAGTTGCATGTCAAGCGTGGAGCAAGTCTCATGAACGATGTCATGTAAGGTTAGCCCGGGCCGCTTCATCCCAACATACCGCAAGATGCAAAGTACACAAGAAGCAATCGACAATAAAAGCATCAACGCCCACAATGACCATTGTGTTCTACTCGTGCAACAGATCTACATATAGACACGGCTCTGATACCACTGTAGGGGTTCGTAGCATGGAAAACAAAAATTTTCTATCGCATACAAACAAACAAGCCAAGATCTATCTACTAGATTGTAGCAACGAGTCGATGGAATAACTTACCCTCGAAGATTCCAAAGTGTTTAACGAGAGCAGATTCTCGTGGGTGATGTAGTCGTACTCTTTCCGATCTCAAGATCGCGTAGACAATCCTTCCGGCGCTGCGTTCCGGCAGCGCTTCCGCAGTCGGTCACACGTTCGGTACTCGACGAAGACCTTCCTCTCCCTTGTTCCAGCAGGCAGCGGAGGTTGTAGCACTCTCCTCGTGATTCCGGCAGCACAACGGCGTGGTACCGGAAGTAGAGGGGAGATCCCGCAGGGCTTCACCTTAAGCCGGAGCGAGTATGATGGAGTATGCGAGAGAGCTATTAGTGGTATAGGGATTAGACACACCAATTAGAAGGCTCTAAACCGCAGGCTAGAGCAATTAGAAGCTCTAAACCAAAACGGCTCTAAACCGGAGATTAGAGGATAGGAACTTGTGTGTCTAGAGGAGGAGGCCCTGCCCCTCCTTTTATAGGTGGGAGGGGCGGCCAAGGGGAGGGGAGTCCCTCCCCAAGTCGGCCTTGGTTGGCGCGCCGGCTTGGAGGGACTCCTCCCCCAAGTAGGTTCCAACCACCTCTTGCTTGTTTCCCACAGTTTCCTGTTTCCCACAGTTTCCTGTTTTCCACAGTTTCCTGTTTTAGCCGTTTGACTTTCTAACTGGCAGTTTGACTTTTCAGTTTTGGAACAGCAAGAACACTTAGTACATGATGCAATCATTCCAATATGAAATGACACATTCATGTACCCCTTCCCCTCCGGAGTGCCGGACATTCCGGAACCTTCCAGAACATTCCCGATGAAAACACCGGAATCTTTCCCGAACTCCGAAACGGGACTTTCCTTATATGAATCTTATTCTCCGGACCATTCCGGATCACCTCGTGATATCCCGGATCCCATCCGAGACTCCGAACAACATTCGGTCTCTTTCTCATAATACCATAACTACTCAAACAACGTCGAATCCTTAAGTGTGTCTCCCTACGGTTCGTGAATTATGCGGACACGATCGAGACACTTCTCCGAACAATAACCAATAGAGGAATCTGGAAATTCATATGGCTCCCACATATTTCTACGATTACTTTGCGATCGAATGAACCACTTACATACGATACCAATTTCCCTTTATCTCACGATAGTTTACTTATCTGAGGTTATGATCGACGGTATCTCTGCATACCTAGTTCAACCTCGTTACCGATAAGTACTCTTTTCTCGTTCCCGTGATATGTGATCCCTTGTGATCCAGTCACATGCTTGCAAGCTAATTGGATGACATTCCACCGAGAGGGCCCAGAGTATATCTATCCGTCATATGGATGGACAAATCCCACTCTTGATCCATGTGTTTCAACCAATGCTTTCCGAACACTCAATGCCACCTTTATAGCCACCCAGTTACGGTGTGGTGTTTGATGTCATCAAAGCATCCATCCGGTAAAGGTGATATGCATGATCTCATGGTCGAAGGAATTAGGTTACTATGTATCAGAAAGCATATAGCAATTGAACTATTTAAATGACTTGATCTTTATGCTACGCTTATCTATAGGAGTATGTCCATCACATCATTCTCCTAATGATATGATCCTGTTGTTAATAACATCTCTATGTTCATGATCAGGAAACCATGATCATATATTAACCAACAAGCTAGTTTAACAAGAGGCTTTACTAGGGACTCTTATTTTAGTTTACAAATCACACAAGTATTAATGTTTCCGGTTAATACAATTATAGCATGGTATGTAAACATTTATCATAAGTGTGAAGATATGATAATAACCACTTTATTATTGCCTCTTGGGCATATCTCCAACAAATAGCTCATGAAAGCGGCCATAAAACACAAAAATGACTAATTTTGGTCATGCTCTTAGACATGTATCGGTTATTACGGTCTTTGTAAATCTCCCTAAAACCCCAAAACTATGGGCGATAGCTCATGAAAACGGGCATAAAACACGAAAATGATGAGTTTTTGGTCATTCCCTCAAATATGTATCAGGTATAACGGTCATTGTAAATCACCCCGAAACCCCTAAAAATATGGGCAATAGCTCATGAAAACGGCCATAAATCACGAAAAAATGAGTTTATGGTCATAAATTTCAAACATGAATCGGGTCTTTCGGTCATTATAAATGGCCCTTGGAACCCTAAAATTGTAGGTAATGGCTCATGATAACAGCCATAAAACACGCAAAAAATGAGTTTATGGTCATAAATTTCAAACATATATTGCGTCTTTTGCTTGTTTTAAATGGCCCTTGTTACCCAAAAACTATGGGCAATAGCTCATGAAAACGACCATAAAACTCGTAAAAACTAGTTTTTGTCATAAATTTCAAACATGAATCAGGTCTTTCGGTCATTATAAATGGCCCTTGGAACCCTAAAACTGTAGGTAATGGCGCATGATAACAGCCATAAAACACGCAAAAAATGAGTTTATGGTCATAAATTTCAAACATATATCGCGTCTTGTATTAAATGGCCCTTGTTACCCAAAAACTATGGGCAATAGCTCATGAAAACAGCCATAAAACTCGTAAAAACTAGTTTTTGTCGTAAATTTCAAACATGTATCGTCTCTTTCGGTCGTTATAAATGGCCCTTGGAACCCCAAAACTATGGGCAATAGCTCATGAAAGCGGCCATAAAACACAAAACTAACGAATTTTGGTCATGCCCTTAAACATGTCTCGGGTATTACGGTCTTTGTAAATCGCCCTGAAACCCCAAAACTATGAGCAATAGCTTATAAAAACGGCCATAAAATGCAAAAACGACAATTTTTTGGTCATTTCCTCCAACATGTATCGGGTCTTAGGGTCGTTGTAAATTGCACTCATACCCCAAAACCGTGGACAGTAGCTCATGAAAACAGACATAAAGCACAAAAAATGAATTTGTGGTCATAAATTTCAAACATGTGTCGGGGCTTACAGTCATTACAGATGGCCTTTGGAAACCCAAAACTATGGAAAATAGCTCATAAAAACGTCCATATAACACGAAAACAAAGATTTTTTGGTCATTCCCTCAAATATGTATCGGGTATTACACTCATTGTAAATCGCCCTGAAACCCCCCAAAATGTGGGAAATACCCCATGAAAACAGCCATAAATCATGAAAAATGAGTTTGTGGTCATAAATTTCAAACATGCATTGGGTCTTTCGATCGTTATAAATTGCCCTTGGAACCCCAAAACTATGGGAAATAGCTCATGAAAACGTCCCTAAAACATGAAGACGATAAGTTGTTGGTTAGAAATTTAAGCATGTATCAGGTCATTCGGTTGTTATAAATGGCCCTTCGAACCCTAAATCTATGGGCAATAGCTCATAAAAACGCCATAAAACATGTAAAATCGAGTTTTTGGTCATAAATTTCAAACATTTATAGGGTCATTTGGTCGTTATAAATGTCCCTTGGAACCCCAAAACTGTGAGCAATAGCTCATGAAAGCGGCCATAAAACACAAAAACGACCAGCTTTTGGTCATGCCCTTAAACATGTATGGGGTTTTATGGTCTTTGTAAGCGCCCTGAAACCCCAAAATTTGTGGTTATAAATATCAAACATATATCGGGTCTTAAAGTCATTTCAAATGGCCTTTGGAACCCCAAAAATGTGGATAATAGCTCAGGAAAACGGCGATAAAACATGAAAACGAAGAATTTTTGGTCATTCCCTCAAATATGTATCGGGTATTGCGGTCATTGTAAATCGCCCTAAAACCCCCAAAATTGTTGGCTAAAACGACCATAAATCATGAAAAAATGAGTTTGTGGTCATAAATTTCAAACATGTATTGGGTCTTTCGATCGTTATAAATGGCCCTGGGAACCCCAAAACTGTGGGGAAAAGCTCATGAGAACAGCCATAAAGCATGAAAACGATGAGTTATTAATCATAAAATAAAAACATGTATCAGGGCTTACGGTCGACGTAATTTGCTTTTGCAACCCCAAAACTATGGGCAATAGCTCATGAAAACAGCCATAAAACACGAAAACGACGAGTTTTTGGTTATTCCCTCAAATATGTTTCGGGTATTACGGTCATTGTAAATCGCCCTGAAACCTCCAAAACCGTGGGCAATAGCTCATAAAACGGCCATAAATCACGAAAAAAATGAGTTTCTGGTCATAAATTTCAAACATGTATCAGGTATTTCGGTCGTTATAAATGGATCTTGGAACCCTAAAACTATAGGCAATGGCTCAAGAAAACGTCCATAAAACACGCAAAAAATGAGTTTGTGGTCATAAATTTCAAACATGTATCGGGTCTTTTGCTTGTTATAAATGGCGCTTGTAACCCAAAAACTATGGGCAATAGCTCATGAAAACGGCCATAAAACACATAAAAACGAGTTTTTGTTATAAATTTCAAACATGTATCGGGTCTTTTGGTCGTTATAAATGGCCCTTGGAACCCCAAAACCGTGGGTAATAGCTCCTGAAAGCAACCATAAAACACAAAAACGACGAATTTTGATCATGCCCCTCAACATGTATTGGTTATTACGGTCTTTGTAAATCGCCCTGAAACCCCAAAACTATGGGCAATATTTCATGAAAACGGCCATAAAATGCAAAAAAGACAAGTTTTTGGTCGTTCCCTCAAACATGTATCGGGTCTTAGAGTCGTTGTAAATAGCCCTGAAACCCCCAAAACTTTGGGCTGTAGCTCATGAAAGCAAACATAAAGCACAAAAAAACAAATTTGTGGCGATAAATGGCGTTTGGAACCCCAAAACTATGGATAATAGCTCATGAAAACAGCCATAAAACAGGAAAACAAAGAATATTTGGTCATTCCGTCAAATATATATCGGGTATTACGGTCATTGTAAATTTCCCTTAAACACCAAAATGTGGGCAATACCTCATGAAAACGGCCATAAATCACGAAAAAAATAGTTTGTGGTCATAAATTTCAAACATGCGTTGGGTCTTTCAATCGTTATAAATGTCCCTTGGAACCCCAAAACTGTGGGGAATAGCTCATGAAAACAGCCATAAAACATGAAAACGATGAGTTATTGATGATAAATTAAAAACATGTATCACGGCTTACGGTCGTCATAATTTTCTTTTGCAACCCCCAAACTATGTGCAATAGCTCATGAAAACGGGCATAAAACACGAAAACGACAAGTTTGGTCATTCCCTCAAATATGTATTGGGTAATAGGGTCATTGTAAATCTCCCTGAAACCCCCAAAACCGTGGGCAATAGCTCATGAAAACGGCCATAAATCACGAAAAAAATGAGTTTGTGGTCATAAATTTCAAACATCTATCGGGTCTTTCAGTCATTATAAATGGCCCTTGGAACCCTAAAACTGTAGGCAATGGCTCATGATAACGGCCATAAAACACGCTAACAATGAGTTTATGGTCATAAATTTCAAATATGTATCGTGTTTTCCTCTTGTTCTAAATGGCCCTTGGAACCCAAAAACTATGGGCAATAGCTCATAAAAACGGCCATAAAACTCGTAAAAACTAGTTTTTGTCATAAATTTCAAACATGTATCGTCTCTTTCGGTCGTTATAAATAGCCCTTGGAACACCAAAACTGTGGGCAATAGCTCATGAAAGCGGCCATAAAACACAAAAACAACGAATTTTGGTTATGCCCTTAAACATGTCTCGGGTATTACGGTCTTTGTAAATCGCCCTGAAACCCCAAAACTATGGGCAATAGCTCATAAAAACGGCCATAAAATGCAAAAAACGACAATTTTTTGGTCATTCCCTCCAACATGTATCGGGTCTTAGGGTCGTTGTAAATTGCCCTGAAACCCCAGAACTGTGGGCAGTAGCTCATGAAAAAAAGACATAAAGCACACAAAATGAATTTGTGGTCATAAATTTCAAACATGTGCCGGGGCTTACAGTCATTACAAATGGCCATTGGAACCCCAAAACTATGGAAAATAGCTCATAAAAACGGCCATATAACACGAAAACGAAGAACTTTTGGTCATTCCCTCAAATATGTACCGGGTATTATACTCATTGTAAATCGCCCTGAAACCCCAAAAAATGTGGGCAATACCCCATGAAAACAACCATAAATCATGAAAAATGAGTTTGTGGTCATAAATTTCAAACATGCATTGGGTCTTTCGATCGTTATAAATTGCCCTTGGAACCCCAAAACTATGGGCAATAGCTCTTGAAAACGTCCATAAAACATGAAAACGATAAGTTGTTGGTCAGAAATTTAAGCATGTATCGGGTCTTTTGGTTGTTATAAATGGCCCTTCGAACCCTAAATCTGTGAGCAATAGCTCGTGAAAACGCCATAAAACATATAAAAACGAGTTTTTGGTCATAAATTTCAAACATTTATAGGGTCATTTGGTCGTTATAAATGACCCTTGGAACCCCAAAACTGTGGGCAATAGCTCATGAAAGCGGGCATAAAACACAAAAACGATCAGTTTTTGGTCATGCCCTTAAACATGTATGGGGTTTTTTGGTCTTTGTAAGCACCCTTAAACCCCAAAACTATGGGCAATAGCTCATGAAAACGACCATAAAATGCTAAAACGACAAGTTTTTGGTTAGTACCTCAAACATCTATCGGGTCTTTGGGTCGTTGTAAATCGCCCTGAAACCCCCAAAACTATGGGCAGTAGATCATGAAAACGAACATAAAGCACAAAAAAGGATTTGTGGTCATAAATATCAAACATATATCGGGGCTTAAAGTCATTACAAATGGCCTTTGGAACCCCAAAAATGTGGATAATAGCTCAGGGAAACGGCCATAAAACAAGAAAACGAAGAATTTTTGGTCATTCCCTAAAATATTTTTCGGGTATTATGGTCATTGTATATCGCCCTAAAACCCCAAAAATTGTTGGCTTAAACGACCATAAATCATGAAAAAATGAGTTTGTGGTCATAAATTTCAAACATGTATTGGGTCTTTCGATCGTTATAAATGGCCCTTGGAACCCCAAAACTGCGGGAAAAGCTCATGAAAACAGCCATAAAACATAAAAACGACGAGTTATTAATCATAAAATAAAAACATGTATCGTGGCTTACGGTCGTCGTAATTTGCTTTTGCAACCCCAAAACTATGGGCAATAGCTCATGAAAACGGCCATAAAACACAAAAACAACGAGTTTGTGGTTATTCCGTCAAAAATGTATCGGGTATTAAGTTCATTGTAAATCGCCCTGAAACGTCCAAAACGGGTAATAGCTCATGAAAACGGCCATAAATCACAAAAAAATTAGTTTCTGGTCATAAATTTCAAACATGTATCGTCTCTTTCGGTCGTTATAAATGGCCCTTGAAACCCCAAAACTGTGGGCAATAGCTCATGAAAGCGGCCATAAAACACAAAAATGACGAATTTTGGTCATGCTCTTAGACATGTATCGGTTATTACGGTCTTTGTAAATCTCCCTGAAACCCCAAAACTATGGGCGATAGCTCATGAAAACGGGCATAAAACACGAAAACGATGAGTTTTTGGTCATTCCCTCAAATATGTATCGGGTATTACGGTCGTTGTAAATCGCCCCGAAACCCCTAAAAATGTGGGCAATAGCTCATGAAAACGGCCATAAATCACGAAAAATGAGTTTATGGTCATAAATTTCAAACATGAATCGGGTCTTTCGGTCATTATAAATGGCCCTTGGAACCCTAAAACTGTAGGTAATGGCTCATGATAACAGCCATAAAACACGCAAAAAATGAGTTGATGGTCATAAATATTCAAACATATATCGCGTCTTTCCCTTGTTTTAAATGGCCCTTGTTACCCAAAAACTATGGGCAATAGCTCATGAAAGCGGCCATAAAACTTGTAAAAACTAGTTTTGTCGTAAATTTCAAACATGTATCGTCTCTTTCGGTCGTTATAAATGGCCCTTGGAACACAAAAACTATGGGCAATAGGTTATGAAAGCGGCCATAAAACACAAAACTAACGAATTTTGGTCATGCCCTTAAACATGTCTCGGGTATTACGGTCTTTGTAAATCGCCCTGAAACCCCAAAACTATGAGCAATAGCTTATAAAAACGGCCATAAAATGCAAAAACGACAATTTTTTGGTCATTTCCTCCAACATGTATCGGGTCTTAGGGTCGTTGTAAATTGCACTCAAACCCCAAAACCGTGGACAGTAGCTCATGAAAACAGACATAAAGCACAAAAAATGAATTTGTGGTCATAAATTTCAAACATGTGTCGGGGCTTACAGTCATTACAGATGGCCTTTGGAAACCCAAAACTATGGAAAATAGCTCATAAAAACGTCCATATAACACGAAAACAAAGATTTTTTGGTCATTCCCTCAAATATGTATCGGGTATTACACTCATTGTAAATCGCCCTGAAACCCCCCAAAATGTGGGAAATACCCCATGAAAACAGCCATAAATCATGAAAAATGAGTTTGTGGTCATAAATTTCAAACATGCATTGGGTCTTTCGATCGTTATAAATTGCCCTTGGAACCCCAAAACTATGGGAAATAGCTCATGAAAACGTCCCTAAAACATGAAGTTGTTGGTCAGAATTTAAGCATTTACTCGGTCTTTTGGTTGTTATAAATGGCCCTTCGAACCCTAAATCTGTGGGCAATAGCTCATGAAAACAGCCATAAAACATGTAAAAACGAGTTTTTGGTCATAAATTTCACACATTTATAGGGTCTTTCGGTCGTTATAAATGGCCCTTGGAACCCCAAAACTGTGGGCAATAGCTCATGAAAGCGGCCATAAAACACAAAAACGACCAGTTTTTGGTCATGCCCTTAAACATGTATGGGGTTTTATGGTCTTTTCAAGCACCCTGAAACCCCAAAACTATGGGCAATAGCTCATGAAAACGGCCATAAAATGCTAAAACGACAAGTTTTTGGTCATTCCCTCAAACATCTATCGGGTCTTAGGGTCGTTGTAAATCGCCCTGAAACCCCCAAAACTATGGGCAGTAGATCATGAAAACCGACATAAAGCACAAAAAAGAATTTGTGGTCATAAATATCAAACATATATCGGGGCTTAAAGTCATTACAACTGGCCTTTGGAACCCCAAAAATGTGCATAATATCTCAGGAAAACGGCCATAAAACATGAAAACGAAGAATTTTTGGTCATTCCCTCAAATATGTATCGGGTATTACGGTCATTGTAAATCGCCCTGAAACCCCCAAAATTGTTGGCTAAAACGACCATAAATCATGAAAAAATGAGTTTGTGGTCATAAATTTCAAACATGTAATGGGTCTTTCGATCGTTATAAATGGCCCTTGGAACCCCAAAACTATGAGGAAAAGATCATGAAAACAGCCATAAAACATGAAAACGATGAGTTATTAATCATAAAATAAAAACATGTATCAAGGCTTACGGTCATCATAATTTGCTTTTGCAACAGCAAAACTATGGGCAATACTCATGAAAACGGCCATAAAACACGAAAATGACGAGTTTTTGGTTATTCCCTCAAATATGTATCGGGTATTACGGTCATTGGAAATCACCCAGAAACCTCCAAGAATGTGGGCAATAGCTCATGAAAACGGCCATAAATCACGAAAAAAAATGAGTTTGTGGTCATAAATTTCAAACATGTATCGGGACTTTTGGTCGTTATAAATGGACCTTGGAACCCTAAAACTCTAGGAAATGGCTCATGAAAACAGCCATAAAACATGCAAAAAATGAGTTTGTGGTCATAAATTTCAAACATGTATCGGGTCTTTCGCTTGCTATAAATGGCCCTTGGAACCCAAAAACTATGGGCAATATCTCATAAAAACGGCCATAAATCACGTAAAAACGAGTTTTTGTCATATATTTCAAACATGTATCGGGTCTTTCGGTCGTTATAAATGGCCCTTGGAACCCCAAAACTATGGGCAATAGCTCCTGAAAGCAGCCATAAAACACAACAACGACGAATTTTGATCATGCCCTTAAACATGTATCGGGTATTACGGTGTTTGTAAATCGCCATGAAACCCCAAACTATGGGCAATATTTCATGAAAACAACCATAAAATGCAAAAACGACAAGTTTTGTGTCATTCGCTCAAACATGTATCGGGTATTAGGGTCGTTGTAAATAGCCCTGAAACCCCCAAAACTGTGGGTTGTAGCTCATCAAAACAGACATAAAGCACAAAAAAACGAATTTGCGGTGATAAATTTCAAACATGTATCGGGGCTTACAGTTGTTACAAATGGCGTTTGGAACCCCAAAACTATGGATAATAGCTCATGAAAACGGCCATAAAACACGAAAACAAAGAATTTTTGGTCATTTCCTCAAATATGTATCGGGTATTACGGTCATTGTAAATTGCCCTTAAACCCGCAAAATGTGGGCAATAGCTCATGAAAACGGCCATAAATCATGAGAAAAATAAGTTTGTCGTCATAAATTTCAAAGATGTATCGTCTCTTTCGGTCGTTATAAATGGCCCTTGAAACCCCAAAACTGTGGGCAATAGCTCATGAAAGCGGCCATAAAACACAAAAATGACGAATTTTGGTCATGCTCTTAGACATGTATCGGTTATTACAGTCTTTGTAAATCTCCCCGAAACCCCAAAACTATGGGCGATAGCTCATGAAAACGGGCATAAAACACGAAAACGATGAGTTTTTGGTCATTCCCTCAAATATGTATCGGGTATTACGGTCATTGTAAATCGCCCCGAAACCCCTAAAAATATGGGCAATAGCTCATGAAAACGGCCATAAATCACGAAAAAATGAGTTTATGGTCATAAATTTCAAACATGAATCGGGTCTTTCGGTCATTATAAATGGCCCTTGGAACCCAAAAACTGTAGGTAATGGCTCATGATAACAGCCATAAAACACGCAAAAAATGAGTTTATGGTCATAAATTCCAAACATATATCGCGTCTTTCCCTTGTTTTAAATGGCCCTTGTTACCCAAAAACTATGGGCTGCTCATGAAAGCAGCCATAAAACTCGTAAAAACTAGTTTTTGTCGTAAATTTCAAACATGTAGCGTCTCTTTCGGTCGTTATAAATGGCCCTTGGAACCCCAAAACTGTGGGCAATAGCTCATGAAAGCGGCCATAAAACACAAAACTAACGAATTTTGGTCATGCCCTTAAACATGTCTCGGGTATTACGGTCTTTGTAAATCGCCCTGAAACCCCAAAACTATGAGCAATAGCTTATAAAAATGGCCATAAAATGCAAAAACGACAATTTTTTGGTCATTTCCTCCAACATGTATCGGGTCTTAGGGTCGTTGTAAATTGCACTCAAACCCCAAAACTGTGGGCAGTAGCTCATGAAAACAGACATAAAGCACAAAAAATGAATTTGTGGTCATAAATTTCAAACATGTGTCGGGGCTTACAGTCATTACAAATGGCCTTTGGAACCCCAAAACTATGGAAAATAGCTCATAAAAATGGCCATATAATTTTTGGTCATTCGCTCAAATATGTATCGGGTATTACACTTATTGTAAATCGCCTTGAAACCCCCAAAAATGTGGGCAATACCCCATGAAAACAACCATAAATCATGAAATATGAGTTTGTGGTCATAAATTTCAAACATGCATTGGTTCTTTCGATCGTTATAAATTGCCCTTGGAACCCCAAAACTATGGGCAATAGTTCATGAAAACGTCCATAAAACATGAAAACGATAAGTTTTTGGTCAGAAATTTAAGCATGTATCGGGTCATTCGGTTGTTATAAATGGCCGTTCGAACCCTAAATCTGTGGGCAATAGCTCATGAAAACGCCATAAAACATGTCAAAACGAGTTTTTGTTCATAAATTTCAAACATTTATAGGGTCATTTGGTCGTTATAAATGTCCCTTGGAACCCCAAAACTGTGGGCAATAGCTCATGAAAGCGGCCATTAAACACAAAAACGACCAGATTTTGGTCATGCCCTTAAACATGTATGGGGTTTTATGGTCTTTGTAAGCGCCCTGAAACCCCAAAACTATGGGCAATAGCTCATGAAAACGGCCATAAAATGCTAAAACGACAAGTTTTTGGTCATTCCCTCAAACATGTATCGGGTCTTAGGGTCGTTGTAAATCGCCCTGAAACCCCCAAAACTATGGGCAGTAGATTTTGAAAACTAACATAAAGCACAAAAAAGAATTTTTGGTCATAAATATTAAACATATATCAGGGCTTAAAGTCATTACAAATGGACTTTGGAACCCCAAAAATGTGGATAATAGCTCAGGAAAACGGCGATAAAACATGAAAACTAAGAATTTTTGGTTATTCCCTCAAATATGTATCGGGTATTACGGTCATTGTAAATCGCCCTAAAACCCCCAAAATTGTTCGCTAAAACGACCATAAATCATGAAAAAATGAGTTTGTGGTCATAAATTTCAAACATGTAATGGGTCTTTCGATCGCTATAAATGGCCCTGGGAACCCCAAAACTGTGGGGAAAAGCTCATGAAAACAACCATAAAACATGAAAACGATGAGTTATTAATCATAAAATAAAAACATGTATCGGGGCTTACGGTCGTCGTAATTTGCTTTTGCAACCCCAAAACTATGGGCAATAGCTCGTGAAAACAGCCATAAAACACGAAAACGACGAGTTTTTGGTTATTCCCTCAAATATGTTTCGGGTATTACGGTCATTGTAAATCGCCCCGAAACCTCCAAAACCGTGGGCAATAGCTCATGAAAACGGCCATAAATCACGAAAAAATGAGTTTCTGGTCATAAATTTCAAACATGTATCAGGTATTTCGGTCGTTATAAATGGACCTTGGAACCCCAAAACTATAGGCAATGGCTCAAGAAAACATCCATAAAACACGCAAAAAATGAGTTTTTGGTCATAAATTTCAAACATGTATCGGGTCTTTTGCTTGTTATAAATGGCCCTTGTAACCCAAAAACTATGGGCAATAGCTCATGAAAACGGCCATAAAACACATAAAAACGAGTTTTTGTCATAAATTTCAAACATGTATCGGGTCTTTTGGTCGTTATAAATGGCCCTTGGAACCCCAAAACCGTGGGCAATAGATCCTGAAAGCAACCATAAAACACAAAAACGACGAATTTTGATCATGCTCCTCAACATGTATTGGGTATTACGGTCTTTGTAAATCGCCCTGAAACCCCAAAACTATGGGCAATATTTCATGAAAATGGCTATAAAATGCAAAAACGACAAGTTTTTGGTCGTTCCCTCAAACATGTATCGGGTCTTAGAGTCGTTGTAAATAGCCATGAAACCCCCAAAACTATGGGCTGTAGCTCATGAAAACAAACATAAAGCACAAAAAAACAAATTTGTGGCGATAAATGGCGTTTGGAACCCCAAAACTATGGATAATAGCTCATGAAAACAAACGTAAAACAAGAAAACAAAGAATTTTTGGTCATTCCGTCAAATATATATCGGGTATTACGGTCATTGTAAATTGCCCTTAAACCCCAAAATGTGGGCAATACCTCATGAAAACGGCCATAAATCACGAAAAAATTAGTTTGTGGTCATAAATTTCAAACATGCGTTGGGTCTTTCAATCGTTATAAATGTCTCTTGGAACCCCAAAATTGTGGGGAATAGCTCATGAAAACAGCCATAAAACATGAAAACGATGAGTTATTGATGATAAATTAAAAACATGTAGCACGGCTTACGGTCGTCATAATTTTCTTTTGCAACCCCCAAACTATGTGCAACAGCTCATGAAAACGGGCATAAAACACGAAGACGACAAGTTTTTGGTCATTCCCTCAAATATGTATTGGGTATTACGGTCATTGTAAATCGCCCTGAAACCCCCAAAAACGTGGGCAATAGCTCATGAAAACAGCCATAAATCAAGAAAAAATGAGTTTGTGGTCATAAATTTCAAACATGTATCGGGTCTTTCAGTCATTATAAATGGACCTTGGAACCCTAAAACTGTAGGCAATGGCTCATGATAACGGCAATAAAACACGCAAACAATGAGTTTATGGTCATAAATTTCAATCATGTATCGTGTTTTCCGCTTGTTTTAAATGGCCCTTGGAACCCAAAAACTATGGGCAATAGCTCACAAAAACGGCCATAAAACTCGTAAAAACTAGTTTTTGTCATAAATTTCAAACATGTATCGTCTCTTTCGGTCGTTATAAATGGCCCTTGGAACCCCAAAACAGTGGGCAATAGCTCATGAAAGCGGCCATAAAACACAAAAACAAAGAATTTTGGTCATGCCCTTAAACATG
The DNA here is from genome assembly GCA_910589765.1 of Avena atlantica. Classification (NCBI taxonomy): domain Eukaryota; kingdom Viridiplantae; phylum Streptophyta; class Magnoliopsida; order Poales; family Poaceae; genus Avena; species Avena atlantica. The sequence goes on along the minus strand of OU342736.1, from coordinate 507,598,129 downwards.
TCTCGGGTATTACGGTCTTTGTAAATCGCCCTGAAACCCCAAAACTATGAGGAATAGCTCATAAAAACGGCCATAAAATGCACAAAACGACAAGTTTTTGGTCATTTCGTCCAACATGTATCAGGTCTTAGGGTCGTTGTAAATTTCCCTGAAACCCCAAAACTGTGGGAAGTAGCTCATGAAAACAGACATAAAGCACACAAAAATGAATTTATGGTCATAAATTTCAAACATGTGTCGGGGATTATAGTCATTACAAATGGCCTTTGGAACCCCAAAGCTGTGGATAATAGCTCATAAAAACGTCCATATAACACGAAAACAAAGAATTTTTGGTCATTCCCTCAAATATGTATTGGGTATTACACTCATTGTAAATCGCCCTGAAACCCCCAAAAATGTGGGAAATACCCCTTGAAAACAGCCATAAATAACGAAAAATGAGTTTGTGGTCATAAATTTCAAACATGCATTGGGTCTTTCGATCGTTATAAATTGCCCTTGGAACCCCAAAACTATGGGCAATATCTCATGAAAACGTCCCTAAAACATGAAGACGATAAGTTGTTGGTCAGAATTTAAGCATTTACTCGGTCTCTTGGTTGTTATAAATGGCCCTTCGAACCCTAAATCTGTGGGCAATAGCTCATGAAAACAGCCATAAAACATGTAAAAACGAGTTTTTGATCATAAATTTCACACATTTATAGGGTCTTTCGGTCGTTATAAATGGCCCTTGGAACCCCAAAACTGTGGGCAATAGCTCATGAAAGCGGCCATAAAACACAAAAACGACCAGTTTTTGGTCATGCCCTTAAACATGTATGGGGTTTTATGGTCTTTGTAAGCACCCTGAAACCCCAAAACTATGGGCAATAGCTCATGAAAACGGCCATAAAATGCTAAAACGACAAGTTTTTGGTCATTCCCTCAAACATCTATCGGGTCTTAGGGTCGTTGTAAATCGCCCTGAAACCCCCAAAACTATGGGCAGTAGATCATGAAAACCGACATAAAGGACAAAAAAGAATTTGTGGTCATAAATATCAAACATATATCGGGGCTTAAAGTCATTACAAATGGCCTTTGGAACACCAAAAATGTGGATAATATCTCAGGAAAACGGCTGTAAAACTTGAAAACGAAGAATTTTTGGTCATTCCCTCAAATATGTATCGGGTATTACGTTCATTGTAAATCGCCTTGAAACCCCCAAAATTGTTGGCTAAAACGACCATAAATCATGAAAAATGAGTTTGTGGTCATAAATTTCAAACATGTAATGGGTCTTTCGATCGTTATAAATGGCCCTTGGAACCCCAAAACTATGAGGAAAAGCTCATGAAAACAACCATAAAACATGAAAACGATGAGTTATTAATCATAAAATAAAAACATGTATCAAGCCTTACGGTCATCATAATTTGCTTTTGCAACCCCAAAACTATGGGCAATACTCATGAAAACTGCCATAAAACACGAAAATGACGAGTTTTTGGTTATTCCCTCAAATATGTATCGGGTATTACGGTCATTGGAAATCGCCCAGAAACCTCCAAGAATGTGGGCTATAGCTCATGAAAACGGCCATAAATCACGAAAAAAATGAGTTTGTGGTCATAAATTTCAAACATGTATCGGGACTTTTGGTCGTTATAAATGTACCTTGGAACCCTAAAACTCTAGGAAATGGCTCATGAAAACAGCCATAAAACATGCAAAAAATGAGTTTGTGGTCATAAATTTCAAACATATATCGGGTCTTTCGCTTGCTATAAATGGCCCTTGGTACCCAAAAACTATGGGCAATATCTCATAGAAACGGCCATAAATCACGTAAAAACGAGTTTTTGTCATATATTTCAAACATGTATCGGGTCTTTCGGTCGTTATAAATGTCCCTTGGAACCCCAAAACTATGGGCAATAGCTCCTGAAAGCAGCCATAAAACACAACAACGACGAATTTTGATCATGCCCTTAAACATGTATCGGGTATTACGGTGTTTCTAAATCGCCATGAAACCCCAAACTATGGGAAATATTTCATGAAAACAACCATAAAATGCAAAAACGACAAGTTTTGTGTCATTCCCTCAAACATGTATCGGGTATTAGGGTCGTTGAAAATAGCGCTGAAACCCCCAAAACTGTGGGCTATAGCTCATCAAAACAGACATAAAGCACAAAAAACGAATTTGCGGTGATAAATTTCAAACATGTATCGGGGCTTACAGTTGTTACAAATGGCGTTTGGAACCCCAAAACTATGGATAACAGCTCATGAAAACGGCCATAAAACACGAAAACAAAGAATTTTTGGTCATTCCCTCAAATATGTATCGAGTATTACGGTCATTGTAAATTGCCCTTAAACCCGCAAAATGTGGGCAATAGCTCATGAAAACGGCCATAAATCACGAGAAAAATAAGTTTGTCGTCATAAATTTCAAACATGCGTTGGGTCTTTCAATCATTATAAATGTCCCTTAGAACCCCAAAACTGTGGGGAATAGCTCATGAAAACAGCCATAAAACATGAAAACGATGAGTTATTGATCATAAATTAAAAACATGTATCACGGCTTACGGTCGTCATAATTTTCTTTTGTAACCCCCAAACTATGTGCAATAGCTCATGAAAACGGGCATAAAACACGAAAACGATAAGTTTTTGGTCATTCCCTCAAATATGTATTGGGTATTAAGGTCATTGTAAATCGCCTTGGAACCCCCAAAACGGCCATAAATCATGAAAAATATGAGTTTCTGGTCATAAATTTCAAACATGTATCGGGTCTTTCGGTCGTTATAAATGGCCCTTGGAACCCAAAAACTGTATGCAATGGCTCATGAAAACGGCCATAAAACGAGCAAACCATGAGTTTGTGGTCATAAATTTCAAACATGTATCAGGTCTTTCACTTGTTATAAATGGCCCTTCGAACCCAAAAGCTGTGGGTAATGCTCATGAAAACGGCCATAAAACACGTAAACGAAGAATTTTGGTCATTCCCTTAAACATGTATCGGCTCTTAGGGTCGTTGTAAATTGTCCTGAAACCCCCAAAGCTGTGGGCTGTAGCTCATGCTAACAGACATAAAACACAAAAAAACGAATTTGTGGTCATAAATTTCAAACATGTATCGAGGCTTACAGTCTTTAAAATGGACTTTGGAACCCCAAAACTATGGATAATAACTCATAAAAACAGCCATAAAGCACGAAAACAAACAATTTTTGGTCATTCCCTCAAATATGTATCAGGTATTACGGTCATTGTAAATCGCCCTTAAACCCCTCATGAAAACGGCCATAAATCTTGAAAAAATGAGTTTGTGGTCATAAATTTCGAACATGTATCGGGTCTTTCGGTCGTTATAAATGGCCCTTGGAACCCTAAAACGGTAGGCAATAGCTACGAAAACGGCCATAAAACACGTAAAAACGAGTTTTTGTCAATAATTTCAAACATGTATCGGGTCTTTCCGTCGTAATAAATGGGCCTCGGAACCCCAAAACTGTGGGCATAAAAGCTGGCATAAAACACAAAAACGATGAATTTTGGTCATGCCCTTAAACATGTATTGGGTATTACAGTCTTTGTAGATAGCATTGAAACCCCAACCCCAAAACTTTGGGAAATAGCTCATGAAAACGGCCAAAAAATGCAAAAATGACAAGTTTTTGGTCATTCCCTCAAACATGTATCAGGGCTTACAGTCGTTACAAATGGCCTTTGGAACCCCAAAACTTAGTATAATAGCTCATGAAAACTGTCATAAAACACGAAAACAAAGATTTTTGGTCATTCCCTCAAATATGTATCGGTATTACGGTCATTGTAAATCGCCCTGAAACCCCCAAAAATGTGGGCAATACCTCATGAAAACAGCCATAAATCATTAAAAAAAGAGTTTGTGGTCATAAATTTCAAACATGTATTGGGTCTTTCGATCATTATAAATGTCCCTTGGAACCCCAAAACTGTGGGCAATACCTCATGAAAATGGCCATAAAACATGAAAACGATTTGTTGTTGGTCATAAATTAAAAACATGTATCGGGACTTACGGTCGTCATAATTGGCTTTTGGAAGCCCAAAACTATGGGCAATAGCTCATGAAAACGGCCATAAAACACGAAAATGACGAGTTTTTGGTCATTCCCTCAAATATGTGTCGGGTATTACGGTCATTGTAAATCACCCTAAAACCCCCAAAACTATGGGAAATATCTCATGAAAACGGCCATAAATCACAAAAAAATGAGTTTGTGGTCATAAATTTCAAACATCTATCGGGTCTTTTGGTCGTTACAAATGACCTTTGGAACCATAAAACCGTGGATAATAGCTCATGAAAACAGCCATAAAACACGAAAACGTAGAACTTTTGGTCATTCCCTCAAATATGTATCGGGTATTACGGTCATTGTAAATCGCCCTGAAATCCCCAAAAATGTGGCAATACCTCATGAAAACGACTATAAATCGCGAAAAAAAGAGTTGGTGGTCATAAATTAAAAACATCCATCGGGTCTTGTGATTGTCATAATTTGCTTTTGCAACGCCAAAACTATGGGCAATAGCTCATCAAAACGGTCATAAAACACGAAAACGACGAGTTTTTGGTCATTTTCTCAAATATGTATCGGGTATTACGGTCATTGTAAATCGCCCTGAAAACCCAAAAACTGTGGGCAATAGCTCATGAAAACGTCCATAAATCACGAAAAAGATTAGCTTGTGGTCATAAATTTCAAACGTGTATCGATTATTTCGGTCGTTTTAAATGGCCCTTGGAACCCAAAAACTGTAGGCAATGGCCCATGAAAACGGCCATAAAACATGGAACAAATGAGTTTATGGTCATCAATTTCAAACATGTATCGGGTCTTTCGCTTGTTATAAATGTCCCATGGAACCCAAAAACTATGGGCAATAGATCATGAAAACGGCCATAAAACACGTTAAAACAAGTTTTTGTCATAAATTTCAAACATATATCGGGTCTTTCGGTCGTTATAAATGGCCCTTGGAACCCCAAAACTGTGGACAATAGCTCATGAAAGCGGACATAAAATGAAAAAATGCCAAGTTTTTGGTCGTTTCTTCAAACATGTATCGGGTCTTAGGGTCGTTGTAAATCGCCCTGAAACCCCCAAAACTGTGGGCCGTAGCTCATAAAAACAGAAATAAAGCACAAAAAAAAGAGTTTGTGGTCATAAATATCAAACATGTATCGGGGCTTACAGTCGTTACAAATGGCCTTTGGAACCCCAAAACCGTGGATAATAGCTCATGAAAACGGCCATAAAACACGAAAACGAAGTTTTTTGGTCAATCCCTCAAATATGTATCGAGTATTACGGTGATTGAAAATCGCCCTGAAACCCCCTAAATATGTGGGCAATACATCATGAAAAGTACTATAGGTATTGGGTCTTTTGATCGTTATAAATGGCCCTTGGAAGCCCAAAACTGTGGGCAATAACTTATGAAAACGGCCATAAAACATGAAAACGACGAGTTATTGGTCATAAAATAAAAACATCTATCGGGCCTTATGGTCGTCATAATTTGCTTTTGGAAGCCCAAAACTATGGGCAATAGCTCATGAAAACGGTCATAAAACACGAAAATGACGAGTTTTTGGTCATTCCCTCAAATATGTATCGGGTATTACAGTTAATGTAAATTGCCTTGAAACCCCCGAAACTGTGGGCAATAGCTCATGAAAACGCCAATAAATAAAAAAATGAGTTTGTGATCATAAATTACAAACATGTATCGGTTCTTTCGGTCGTTATAAATGGATTTGGAACCCTAAAACTATAGGCAATAGCTCATGAAAACGGCCATTAAACACGCAAAAAAAGAGTTTGTGGTCAGAAATTTCAAACATGTATCAGGTCTTCGGTTGTTATAAATGGCCCTTGGAACCCCAAAACTATGGGCAATAACTCATGAAAACGGACTTAAGACACGTAAAAACGAGTTTTTGTCATAAATTTCAAACATGTCTCGGGTCTTTCGTTCGTTATAAATGGCCCTTCAAACCCCAAAACTGTGGGCAATAGCTCATGAAAACGGCCATAAATACATGAAAACAATTTGTTGTTGGTCATAAATTAAAAACTTGTATCGGGGCTTACGGTCTTCATAATTGTCTTTTGGAAGCCCAAAACTATGGGCAATAGCTCATGAAAACAGCCATAAAACACGAAAATGACGAGTTTTTGGTCATTCCCTCAAATATGTATCGGTTATTACGGTCATTGTAAATCACCTTGAAACCCCCAAAATTATGGGAAATAGCTCATGAAAACGGCCATAAATCATAAAAAAATGAGTTTCTGGTCATAAATTTCAAACATGTATCGGGTCTTTCGATCGTTAGAAATGGCCTTGGAACCCTAAAAAATGGGAAAATGCTCATAAAAATGGCCATAAAACACGAAAAAATGGGGTTTTATCATAAATTTCAAACATGTATGGGTCTTCTACTTGTTATAAATGGCCCTTGGAATCATAAATCTGTGGGCAATAGCTCATGAAAACGGCCATGAAACACGTAAAAACGAGGTTTTGTCATAAATTTCAAACATTTATTGGGCCTTTCGGTCGTTATAAATGGCCCTTGGAACCCCAAAACTATGGGCAATAGCTCTTGACAGCGGCCATAAAACTCGAAAATGACGAGTTTTTGGTCATTCCCTCAAATATGTATCGGGTATTACGGTCATTGTAAATCGCCCTGAAACCCCCAAAACTGTGGGAAATAGCTCATGAAAACGGCGATAAATCACAAAAAAATGATTTTGTGGTCATAAATTACAAACATCTATTGGGTCTTTCGGTCGTTACAAATGGCCTTTTTAACCCTAAAACCGTGGATAATAGCTCATGAAAACAGCCATAAAACATGAAAACGGAGATTTTTTTGGTCATTCTCTCTAATATGTATCGGGTATTATGGTGATTGTAAATCGCCCTGAAATCCCCAAAAATGTGTGCAATACCTCATGAAAACGACTATAAATCACGGAAAAAGAGTTGGTGGTCATAAATTTAAAACATGTATTGTGTCTTTTGATCGTTATAATTGGCCCTTGAAACCCCAAAACTGTGGGCAATAGTGTAACACCCCCGGTCACTTCGGACCGACGGCTGTCACTTCTAGAAGCTCAATAGGATCTCTAGACTAGCCCCACAGACCAACACTAGTCTTTTCTGCGCACTTTCTCCTCACTCATGCGCACCCGGTTACCCACTTCCCAGTCGGTCACCCATCCTAGAATTGCTCTAGGCCAAGCACGCTTAACCTTAGAGTTCTTTTCGAATGAGCTTCCAGAAAAGAAGTTGCAACTTGTTGGTATGGGTTTCCTATCAATCCTATTGAGCCATGCGCCAGGGTCTCACATACACCCACCCTTAGAAGATCGACGTCCTCGTCGATCAACCACAAGCCAGGAACATCCCCTCTTGGCACACGTCTGTGCGTCCAGTGCCGGCACATGTGCCATGCCGTGTCCACTCCGGGCCACACGAGCCATGTGCCACATGTCCGCCACTGACCCACACACGCCCGTTTAACCGCGAGGGTCGGCTCTGATACCAATTTGTAACACCCCCGGTCACTTCGGACCGACCACTGTCACTTCTGGAAGCTCAATAGGATCTCTAGACTAGCCCCATAGACCAATACTAGTCTTTTCTGCACACTTTGTCCTCACTCATGCGCACCCGGTTACCCACTTCCCAGTCGGTCACCCATCCTAGAATTGCTCTCGGCCAAGCACGGTTAACCTTAGAGTTCTTTTTGAATGAGCTTCCGGAAAAGAAGTTGCAACTTGTTGGTATGGGTTTCCTATCAATCCTATTGAGCCACGCGCCAGGGTCTCACAAATAGCTTATGAAAACGGTTATAAAACATGAAAACGATGAGTTATTGGTCATAAATGAAAAACATCTATCGGGGCTTACGGTCGTCATAATTTTCTTTTGGAAGCCCAAAACTGTGGGCAATAGCTCATGAAAACGGCCATAAAACACGGAAACGGCGAGTTTTTGGTCATTCGCTCAAATATGTATCGGGTATAACGGTTAATGTAAATTGCCCTAAAACCCCCAAAACTGTGCGCAATAGCTCATGAAAATGCCAATAAATAAATAAAAAATGAGTTTGTGATCATAAATTACAAACATGTATCAGTTCTTTCGGTCGTTATAAATGGACTTTGGAACCCTAAAAATATAGGCAATAGATCATGAAAACGGCCATTAAAGACGCAAAAAATGAGTTTGTGGTCAGAAATTTCAAACATGTATCAGGTCTTTCGGTTGTTATAAATGGCCCTTGGAACCCTAAAACTATGGGCAATAACTCATGAAAACGGCCTTAAAACACGTAAAACGAGTTTTTATCATAAATTTCAAACATGTATCGGGTCTTTTGGTCGTTATAAATGGCCCTTCGAACCCCAAAACTGTGGGCAATAGCTCATGAAAACGGCCATAAATACATGAAAACAATTTTCTGTTGGTCATAAATTAAAAACTTGTATCGGGGCTTACGGTCTTCATAATTGGCTTTTGAAAGCCCAAAACTATGGGCAATAGCTCATGAAAACAACCATAAAACGCGAAAATGACGAGTTTTTGGTCTTTCCCTCAAATATGTATCGGGTATTACGGTCATTGTAAATCACCCTGAAACCCCCAAAATTGTGGGAAATAGCTAATGAAAATGGGCCATAAATCAAGTTTCTGGTCATAAATTTCAAACATGTATCGGGTCTTTCGATCGTTATAAATGGCCCTTGGAACCCTAAAACATGGGCAAACGCTCATAAAAATGGCCATAAAACACGAAAGAATGTGGTTTTATCATAAATTTCAAACATGTATGGGTCTTCTACTTGTTATAAATGGCCCTTGGAATCCTAAATCTGTGGGCAATAGCTCATGAAAACGGCCATAAAACACGTAAAAACGAGGTTTTGTCATAAATTTCAAACATTTATTGGGCCTTTCGGTCGTTATAAATGGCCCTTGGAACCCCAAAACTATGGGCAATAGCTCATGACAGCGGCCATAAAACTCGAAAATGACGAGTTTTTGGTCATTCCCTCAAATACGTATCGGGTATTACGGTCATTGTAAATCGCCCTGAAACCCCCAAAACTGTGGGAAATAGCTCATGAAAACGGCGATAAATCACAAAAAAATGAGTTTGTGGTCATAAATTACAAATATCTATTGGGTCTTTCGGTCGTTACAAATGGCCTTTTTAACCCTAAAACCGTGGATAATAGCTCATGAAAACAGCCATAAAACATGAAAACGGAGATTTTTTTGGTCATTCTCTCTAACATGTATCGGGTATTATGGTGATTGTAAATCGCCCTGAAATCCCCAAAAATGTGGGCAATACCTCATGAAAACGACTATAAATCACGGAAAAAGAGTTGGTGGTCATAAATTTAAAACATGTATTGGGTCTTTTGATCGTTATAAATGGCCCTTGGAACGGGTCTTCTACTTGTTATAAATGGCCCTTGGAAACCTAAATCTGGGGGCAATAGCTCATGAAAACGGCCATGAAACACGTAAAAACGAGGTTTTGTCATAAATTTCAAACATTTATTGGGCCTTTCGGTCGTTATAAATGGCCCTTGGAACCCCAAAACTATGGGCAATAGCTCATGACAGCGGCCATAAAACTCGAAAATGACGAGTTTTTGGTCATTCCCTCAAATATGTATCGGGTATTACGATCATTGTAAATCGCCCTGAAAACCCCAAAACTATTGGAAATAGCTCATGAAAACGGCGATAAATCACAAAAAAATGAGTTTGTGGTCATAAATTACAAACATCTATAGGGTCTTTCGGTCGTTACAAATGGCCTTTGGAACCCTAAAACCGTGGATAATAGCTCACGAAAACAGCCACAAAACACGAAAACGGAGATTTTTTTGGTCATTCTCTATAATATGTATCGGGTATTACGGTGATTGTAAATCGCCCTGAAATCCCCAAAAATGTGGTCAATACCTCATGAAAACGTCTATAAATCACAGAAAAAGAGTTGGTGGTCATAAATTTCAAACATGTATTGGGTCTTTCGATCGTTATAATTGGCCCTTGAAACCCCAAAACTGTGGGCAATAGCTTATGAAAACGGTCATAAAACATGAAAACGATGAGTTATTGGTCATTTTCTCAAATATGTATCGGGTATTACGGTCATTGTAAATCGCCCTAAAAACCCAAAATTATGGGCAATAGCTCATGAAAACGTCCATAAATCACAAAAAAGATTAGCTTGTGGTCATAAATTTAAAACGTGTATCGAGTATTTCGGTCGTTTTAAATGGCCCTTGGAACCCAAAAACTGTAGGCAATGGCCCATGAAAATGGCCATAAAACATGGAACAAATGAGTTTGTGGTCATCAATTTCAAACATGTATCGGGTCTTTCGCTTGTTATAAATGTCCCATGAAACCCAAAAACAATGGGCAATAGATCATGAAAATGGCCATAAAACACGTTAAAACAAGTTTTTGTCATAAATTTCAAACATATATCGGGTCTTTCGGTCGTTATAACTGGCCCTTGGAACCCCAAAACTGTGGGCAATAGCTCATGAAAGCGGCCATAAAATGAAAAAATGCCAAGTTTTTGGTCGTTTCTTCAAACATGTATCGGGTCTTAGGGTCGTTGTAAATCGCCCTGAAACCCCCAAAACTGTGGGCAGTAGCTCATGAAAACAGAAATAAAGCACAAAAAAAGAGTTTGTGTTCATAAATATTAAACATGTATCGGGGCTTACAGTCGTTACAAATGTCCTTTGGAACCCCAAAACCGTGGATAATAGCTCATGAAAACGGCCATAAAACACGAAAACAAAGTTTTTTTGGTCAATCCCTCAAATATGTATCGAGTATTACGGTGATTGAAAATCGCCCTGAAAACCCCTAAATATGTGGGCAATACATCATGAAAAGTACTACAAATCACGAAAAAAAGAGTTTATGGTCATAAATTTCACATAGGTATTGGGTCTTTTGATTGTTATAATGGCCCTTGGAAGCCCAAAACTGTGGGCAATAACTTTTGAAAACGGCCATAAAACATGAAAACGATGAGTTATTGGTCATAAATTAAAAAATCTATCGGGGCTTACAATCGTCATAATTTGCTTTTGGAAGCCCAAAATTATGGGCAATAGCTCATGAAAACGGCCATAAAACACGGAAACGACGATTTTTTGGTCATTCCCTCAAATATGTATCGGGTATAACAGTTAATGTTAATTGCCCTGAAACCCCCAAAACTGTGGGAAATAGCTCATGAGAACGCCAATAAATCAAAAAAATGAGTTTGTGGTCATAAATTACAAACATGTATCGGTTCTTTCGGTCGTTATAAATGGACTTTGGAACCCTAAAACTATAGGCAATAGCTCATGAAAACGGCCATTAAAGACGCAAAAAATGAGTTTGTGGTCAGAAATTTCAAACATGTATTAGGTCTTTCGGTTGTTATAAATGGCCCTTGGAACACTAAAACTATGGGCAATAACTCATGAAAACGGCCTTAAAACACGTAAAAACGAGTTTTTGTCATAAATTTCAAACATGTATCGGGTCTTTTGGTCGTTATAAATGGCCCTTCAAACCCCAAAACTGTGGGCAATAGCTCATGAAAAAATCCATAAATACATGAAAACAATTTGTTGTTGGTCATAAATTAAAAACTTGTATCGGGGCTTAGGTCTTCATAATTGGCTTTTGGAAGCCCAAAACTATGGGCAATAGCTCATGAAAACAGCCATAAAACACGAAAATGACGAGTTTTTGGTCATTCCCTCAAATATGTATCGGGTATTACGGTCATTGTAAATCACCTTGAAACCCCCAAAATTGTGGGAAATAGCTCATGAAAACGGCCATAAATAAAAAAAATGAGTTTCTAGTCATAAATTTCAATCATGTATCGGGTCTTTCGATCGTTATAAATGGCCCTTGGAACGGGTCTTCTACTTGTTATAGATGGCCCTTGGAATCCTAAATCTGTGGGCAATAGCTCATGAAAACGGCCATAAAACACGTAAAACGAGGTTTTGTCATAAATTTCAAACATTTATTGGGCCTTTCGGTCGTTATAAATGGCCCTTGGAACCCCGAAACTATGGGCAATAGCTCATGACAGCGGCCATAAAACTCGAAAATGATGAGTTTTTGGTCATTCCCTCAAATATGTATCGGGTATTACGGTCATTGTAAATCGCCCTGAAACCCCCAAAACTATTGGAAATAGCTCATGAAAACGGCGATAAATCACAAAAAAATGAGTTTGTGGTCATAAATTACAAACATCTATTGGGTCTTTAGGTCGTTACAAATGGGCTTTGGAACCATAAAACTGTGGATAATAGCTCATGAAAACAGCCATAAAACACGAAAACGGAGATTTTTTTGGTCATTCTCTCTAATATGTATCAGGTATTACGGTGATTGTAAATTGCCCTGAAATCCCCAAAAATGTGGGCAATACCTCATGAAAACGACTATAAATCACGGAAAAAGAGTTGGTGGTCATAAATTTCAAACATGTATTGGGTCTTTCGATCGTTATAATTGGCCCTTGAAACCCCAAAACTGTGGGCAATAGCTTATGAAAACGGTCATAAAACATGAAAACGATGAGTTATTGGTCATAAATTAAAAACATCTATCGGGGCTTACGGTCGTCATAATTTGCTTTTGGAAGCCCAAAACTATGGGCAATAGCTCATGAAAACGGCCATAAAACACGGAAACGACGAGTTTTTGGTCATTCCCTCAAATATGTATCGGGTATTACGGTTAATGTAAATTGCCCTGAAACCCCCAAAACTATGGGCAATAGCTCATGAAAACGCCAATAAATGAAAAAAATGGGTTATTGGTCATAAATTACAAACATGTATCAGTTCTTTCGGTCGTTCTAAATGGACTTTGGAACCCTAAAACTATAGGCAATAGCTCATGAAAACGGCCATTAAACACGCAAAAAATGAATTTGTGGTCATAAATTTCAAACATGTATCGGGTCTTTCGGTTGTTATAAATGGCCCTTGGAACCCTAAAACTATGGGCTATAGCTCATGAAAACGGCCTTAAAACAAGTAAAAACGAGTTTTTGTCATAAATTTCAAACATGTATCAGGTCTTTTGGTCGTTATAAATGGCACTAGGAACCCCAAAACTATGGGCAATAGCTCATGAAAGCGGCCATAAAAACGAAAATGATGAGTATTTGGTCATGGCCTTAAACTTGTATGGGGTATTACAGTATTTGTAAATCGCCCTGAAACCTCAAAACTATGGGCAATAGCTCATGAAAACGGCCATAAAGTGCAAATATGTATCGAGTATTACGGTGATTGTAAATCGCCCTGAAACCCCCTAAATATGTGGGCAATACCTCATAAAAAGGACTATAAATCACGAAAAAAAGAGTTTTTGGTCATAAATTTCACGCAGGTATTGGGTCTTTTGATTGTTATAAATGGCCCTTGGAACCCCAAAACTATGGGCAATAGCTTATGAAAACGGCCATAAAACATGAAAACGATGTGTTATTGGTCATAATTAAAAACATCTATCGGGGCTTACGGTCGTCATAATTTGCTTTTGGAAGCCCAAAGCTATGGGCAATAGCTCATGAAAACGGCCATAAAACACGGAAACGACGAGTTTTTGGTCATTCCCTCAAATATGTATCGGGTATTACGGTTAATGTAAATTTCCCTGAAACCCCCAAAACTGTGGGCAATAGCTCATGAAAACGCCAATAAATGAAAAAACTGGGTTATTGGTCATAAATTACAAACATGTATCAGTTCTTTCGGTCGTTCTAAATGGACTTTGGAACCCTAAAACTATAGGCAATAGCTCATGAAAACGGCCATTAAACACGCAAAAAATGAGTTTGTGGTCATAAATTTCAAACATGTATCGGGTCTTTCGGTTGTTATAAATGGCCCTTGGAACCCTAAAACTATGGGCTATAGCTTATGAAAACGGCCTTAAAACACGTAAAAACGAGTTTTTGTCATAAATTTCAAACATGTATCGGGTCTTTTGGTCGTTATAAATGGCCCTTGGAACCCCAAAACTGTGGGCAATAGCTCATGAAAACGGCCATAAAAACATGAAAACAATTTGTTGTTGGTCATGAATTAAAAACTTGTATCGGGGCTTACGGTCTTCATAATTGGCTTTTGGAAGCCCAAAACTATGGGCAATAAAACATGGCCATTCCTCAAATATATATCGGGTATTATGGTCATTGTAAATCGCCCTGAAACCCCCAAAACTATGGGAAATAGCTCATGAAAACGGCCATACATCATAAAAAAATGAGTTTCTGGTCATAAATTTCAAACATGTATCGGGTCTTTCGATCCTTATAAATGGCCCTTGGAACCCTAAAACATGGGAAAACGCTCATAAAAATGGCCATAAAACACGAAAAAATGGGGTTCTATCAAAAATTTCAAACATGTATGGGTCTTCCACTTGTTATAAATGGCCATTGGAATCCTAAATCTGTGGGCAATAGCTCATGAAAACGGCCATAAAACACGTAAAAACGAGCTTTTGTCATAAATTTCAAACATTTATTGGGCCTTTCGGTCGTTATAAATGGCCCTTGGAAACCCAAAACTTTGGGCAATAGCTCATGACAGCGGCCATAAAAACTCGAAAATGACGAGTTTTTGGTCATACCCTCAAATATGTATCGGGTATAACGATCATTGTAAATCGCCCTAAAACCCCCAAAACTGTGGGAAATTGCTCATGAAAACGGCCATCAATCACAAAAAAATGAGTTTGTGGTCATAAATTACAAACATCTATTGGGTCTTTCGGTCGTTATAAATGGCCCTTGGAACCCTCAAACATGGGCAAACACTCATAAAAACAGCCATAAAACACGGAAAAATGGGTTTTTGTCATAAATTTCAAACATGTATCGGGTCTTTCGCTTGTTATAAATGGCCCTCGGAATCCTAAAACTGTGGGCAATAGCTCATGGAAACGGCCATAAAACACGTAAAAATGACTTTTTATCATAAATTTCAAACATGTATCGGGTCTTTCGGTCGTTATAAATGGCCCTTGGAACCCCAAAACTATGGGCAATAGCTCATGAAAGCAGCCATAAAACACGAAAACGACGAGATTTTTGTCATGCCCTTAAACATGTATGGGGTATTACGGTATTTGTAAATCGCCCTGAAACCCCCAATACTGTGGGAAATAGCTCATGAAAACGACCATTAAATGCAAAAACGACAAGTTTTTTGTCATTCCCTCAAACATGTATCAGGTCTTAGGGTCGTTGTAAATTGCCCTGAAACCCCCAAAATGTGGGCAGTAGCTCTTGAAAACAAACGTAAAGCACAACAAAACGAATTTGTGGTCATAAATTTCAAACATCTATCGAGGCTCATGAAAACAAATGGCCTTTGGAACAACAAAATTGTGTATAATAGCTCATGAAAACAGCCATAAAACAAGAAAACGAAGATTTTTTGGCCATTCCCTCAAATATGTTTCGGTTATTTCGGTCATTGTAAATCGCTCTAAAACCCCCAAAATGTGGGCAATACCTCATGAAAACGGCCATAAATCACGAAAAAAAGAGTTTGTGGTCATAAATTTCAAACATGTATTGGGTCTTTTGATCGTTATAAATGGCCCTTGGAACCCCAAAACTGTGGGCAATAGCTCATTAAAATGGCCATAAAACATGAAAACGATTTGTTGTTGGTCATGAATTGAAAACTTGTATCGGGGCTTACGGTCTTCATAATTGCCTTTGGAAGCCCAAAACTATAGGCAATAGCTCATGAAAATGGCCATAAAACACGAAAACGACGAGTTTTTGGTCATTCCCTCAAATATGTGTCGGGTATTACTGTCATTGTAAATCGCCCTGAAACCCCCAAAACTGTGGGCAATTGCTCATGAAAATGCCAATAAATCGAAAAATGAGTTTGTGGTCATAAATCAAAGCATGTATCGGGTCTTTTGGTTGTTATAAATGGCCTCCGAACCCTAAATCTATGGGCAATATCTCATGAAAACGGCCATAAAACACGAAAACGACGAGTTTTTGCGCATGCCCTAAAACATGTATGGGGGTATTACGGTCTTTGTAAACGCCCTGAAACCCCAAACTATGGGCAATAGATCATGAAAACGGCCATAAAATGCAAAAACAACAAGTTTTTGGACATTTCCTCAAACATGTATCGGGTCTTAAGGTCGTTGTAAATCTCCCTGAAACCCCCAAAACTATGGGCAATAGCTCATGAAAATAGACATAAAGCACAAAAAAATAATTTGAGGTCATAAATATCAAACATGTATCGGGGCTTATAGTCGTTACAAATGGCCTTTGGAACCCCAAAATTGTGGATAATAGCTCATGAAAACGGCCATAAAACACGAAAACGGAGATTTTTTGTCATTCCCTCAAACATGTATCGGGGCTTACGGTCGTCATATTTTTCTTTTGCAACCCCAAACTATGGGCAATAGCTCATGAAAACGGCCATAAAACACGAAAATGACGATTTTTTGTACATTCTCTCAAATATGTATCGGGTATTATGGTCATTGTAAATCGCCCTGAAACCCCAAAAACTGTTGGCAATAGCTGATGAAAACGGCCATAAATCACGAAAAAATGAGATCTTGGTCATAAATTTCAAACGTGTATCGGGTATTTCGCTTGTTATAAATGGCCCTTGGAACCCCAAAACTATGGGAAATAGTTCATGTAAACGGCCATAGAACACGTAAAAACGAGTTTTTGTCACAAATTTCAAACATGTATCGTGTCTTTCGGACGTTATAAATTGCCCTTGGAACCCCAAAACGGTGGTCAATAGCTCATGAAAGAGGCCATAAAACACAAAAATAGCGAATTTTGGTCATCCCTTAAACATTTATCGGGTATTACGGTCTTTGTAAATTACCCTGAAACCCCCAAACTATGGGCAATACCTCATGAAAACGGCCATCAAATGCAAAAACGACAAGTTGATGGTCATTCCTTTAAACATGTATCGCGTCTTAGGGTCGTGGTAAATTGCCCTGAAACCCCCAAAACTATGGGTAGTAGCTCATGAAAACAGACATAAACCAAATAAAAATGAATTTGTGGTCATAAATTTCAAACATGTATCGGGTCTTACAATCGTTACAAATGACCTTTGGAACCCCACAGTCGTGGATAATAGGTCATGAATACGGCCAAAAAACAAGAAAACAAAGAATTTTTGGTCATTCCCTCAAATATGTATCGGGTATTACGGTCATTTTAAATCGCCCTTAGACCCCCAAAAATGTGGGCAATACCTCATAATAACGACTATAAACCACAAAAAAGAGTTTGTGGTCATAACTTTCAAACATGCATTGCATCTTTCGATCATTATAAATGGCCATTGGAACCCCAAAACCGTGGTCAATAGCTCATGAAAACAGCCATAAAACATGAAAACGATGATTTATTGGTCATAAATTAAAAACATGTATCGGGGCCTACGGTCGTCATAATTGTCTTTTGTAAGCCCAAAACTATGGGAAATTGCTCATGAAAACAGCCATAAAATGCGAAAAGTACAAGTTTTTGGTCATTCTCTCAAACATGTATCGGGTCTTAGGGTCGTTGTATATTGCCCTGAAACCCCCAAAACTATGGGCAGTAGCTCATGAAAACTGACATAAAATGCGAAAAGTACAAGCTTTTGGTCATTCTCTCAAACATGTATCGGTTCTTAGGGTTAGTTGTAAATTGCCCAGAAACACCCAAAACTGTGGGCAGTACCTGATGAAAACAGACATAAAGCACAAAAAAAGAATTTGTGGTCATAAATATCAAACATGTATCGGGGCAACAACCATAAAACACGAAAACAGAGATTTTTTGGTCATTCCCTCAAATATGTATCAGGTATTACGATCATTGCACATCGCGCTGAAATCCCCAAAATGTGGGCAATACCTCCTAAAAACAGCCATAAATGACGAAAAAAATAGTTTGTGGTCATAAATTCAAAACATGTATTGGGTCTTTCAATCTTTATAAATGGCCCTTGGAACCCAAAAACTGTGGGCAATAGCTCATCAAAACGGCCATAAAAACATGAAAACAATTTGTTGTTGGTCATAAATTAAAAACTTATATCGGGTCTTACGGTCCTCATAATTGTCTCTTGGAAGCCCAGAACTATGGGCAATAGCTCATGAAAACGGCCATAAAACACGAAAACGACGAGTTTTTGGTCATTCCCTCAAATATGTATCGGGTATTAATGTCATTGTAAACACCCTGAAACCCCCAAAACTGTGGGAAATAGCTCATGAAAACGGCCATAAATCATAAAAGAATGAGTTTGTGGTCATAAATTTGAAACATGTATCGGGTCTTTCGGTCGTTATAAATTGTCCTTGGAACCCTAAAACTATAGGCAATAGCTCATAAAAACGGCCATAAAACACAGAAAAAATGAGCTTTTGTCATAAATTTCAAACATGTATCAGATCTTTCGCTTGTTATAAAAGGCCCTTGGAATCTGAAAACTATGGGCAATAGCTCATGAAAAAGGCCATAAAACACGAAAAAACAAGTTTTTGTCATAAATTTAAAACTTGTATGGGGTCTTTCGTCATTATAAATGGTCCTTGGTTCCCAAAAACTGTGGGTAATAGCTCATGAAAGCGGCCATAAAACATAAAAACGACGAGTTTGTGCTCATGCTCTAAAACATGTATGGGGTATTACGGTCTTTGTAAACGCCCTGAAACCCCAAAACTATGGGCAATAGATCATGAAAACGGCCATAAAATGCAAAAACAACAAGTTTTTGGACATTCCCTCAAACATGTATCGGGTCTTAAGGTCGTTATAAATCGCCCTGAAACCCCCAAAACTATGGGAGTAGCTCATGAAAACATACATAAAGCACACAAAATTAATTTGAGGTCATAAATATCGAACATGTATCGGGGCTTACAGTCGTTACATATGGCCTTTGGAACCCCAAAATTGTGGATAATAGCTCATGAAAACGGTCATAAAACACGAAAACGGAGAATTTTTGGTCACTCCCTCAAATATGTATTGGGTATTACGGTCATTGTAAACCGCCCTTAACCCCCCCCCCCCCCAAATGTGGGCAATACCTCATGAAAACGGCCATAAATCACGAAAAAAAAGAGTCTGAGGTCGTAAATTTCAAACATGTATTGGGTGTTTCAATCGTTATAAATGGCCCTTGGAACCCCAAAACTATGGGCAATAGGTCATGAAAACGGCCATAAAACATGAAAACGATTTATTTTTGGTCATAAATTTAAGCATGTATCGGGTCTTTCGGTTGTTATAAATGGCCCTTCGAAGCCTAAATCTGTGGGCAATATCTCATTAAAACGGCCATAAAACATGCAAAAACGAGTTTTTGTTCAAAAATTTCAAACATGTATATGGTCTTTCGGTCGTTATAAATGGCCCTTGGGACCCAAAAACTCTAGGAAATAACTCATGAAAGCGGCCTTAAAACACGAAAACGACGAGTTTTTTCTCATGCCCTTAAACATGTATGAGGTATTACGGTCTTTGTAAATCGCCCTGAAACCCCAAAACTATGGGCGATAGCTCATGAAAACGGCCATAAAATGCAAAAACGACAAGTTTTTGGTCATTCCCTCAAACATGTATCGGGTCTTAGGATCGTTGAAAATTGCCCAGAAACCCCCAAAACTATGGGCAGTAGCTCATAAAAACAAACATAAAGCACAAAAAACAAATTTGTGGTCATCAATTTCAAACATGTATCGGGGCTTACATTATTAAAAATGGCCTTTGGAACCCCAAAATTATGTATAGCTCATGAAAACGGCCATAAAACACGAAAACGAAGATTTTTTTGGTCATTCCCTCAAATATGTATCGGGTATTACGATCATTGTAAATCGCCCTGAAACCCCCAAAAATGTGGGAAATACCTCATGAAAACGGTCATAAGTCACGAAAAAAAGAGTTTGTGGTCATAAATTTCAAACATGTATTGGGTCTTTCAATCGTTATAAATGGCCCTTGGAACCCCAAAACTGTGGGAAATAGCTAATGAAAACAGGCATAAAACATAAAAATGATTTTTTGTTGGTCATAAATTAAAAACTTGTATCGGGGCTTACGGTCTTCATAATTGCTTTTGGAAGTCCAAAACTATAGGCAATAGCTCATGAAAATAGCCATAAAACACGAAAACGACGAGTTTTTGGTCATTCCCTCAAATATGTGTCGGGTATTACTGTCATTGTAAATCGCCCTGAAACCCCCAAAACTGTGGGCAATTGCTCATGAAAACGCCAATAAATCAAAAAAATGAGTTTGTGGTCATAAATTACAAACATGTATCGGTTCTTTTGGTCGTAATAAATAGACTTTAGAACCCCAAAACTATAGGCAATAGCTCATGAAAATGGCCATTAAACACGAAAACGGAGATTTTTTGGTCATTCCCTCAAATATGTATTGGGTATTACGGTCATTGTAAATCGCCCTGAAATCCCCAATAATATGGGCAATACCTCATGAAAACGACTATAAATCACGAAAAAAGAGTTGGTGGTCATAAATTGCAAACATGTATTGGGTCTTTCGATCGTTATAAATGGCACTTGGAACCCCAAAACTCTGGGCAATAGCTTATGAAAATGGCCATAAAACATGAAAATGATGAGTTATTGGTCATAAATTAAAAACTTCTATTGGGGCTTATGGTCGTCATAATTTGCTTTTGGAAGCCCAAAACTATGGGCAATAGCTCATGAAAACGGCCATAAAACACGGAAACGACGAGTTTTTGGTCATTCCCTCATATATGTATTAGGTATTTCAGACAATGTAAATCGTCCTAAAACCCCAAAATTGTGGGCAATAGCTCATGGAAACGCCAATAATACGCAAAAAATGAGTTTGTGGTCATAAATTTCAAACATGTATCGGGTCTTTCGGTCGTTATAAATGGCCTTTGGAACCCTAAAACTATATGCAATAGCTCATGAAAATGGCCATGAAACACGCAAAAAATGAGTTTGTGGTCATAAATTTCAAACATGTATCGGGTCTTTCGCTTGTTATAAATGGCCCTTGGAACCCTAAAACTATGGGCAATAGATCATGAAAATGGCCATAAAACACGTAAAAACGAGCTTTTGTAATCAATTTCAAACATGTATCGGGTCTTTCGGCCATTATAAATGGCCCTTGGAACTCCAAAATACGAAAACGACGAGTTTTTGGTCAATGCCCTTAAACATGTATGGGGTGTTACGGTATTTGTAAATCGCCCTTAAACCCAAAAACTATGGGCAATAGCTCATGAAAACGACCATAAAATGCAAAAATGACAAGTTTTTGGTCATTCCCTCAAACATGTATTGGGTCTTAGGGTTGTTGTAAATTGCCCTGAAACCCCCCAAAATGTGGGCAGTAGCTCTTGAAAACAGACGTAAAGTACAAAAAAAAAGAATTTGTGGTCATAAATTTCAAATATGTATCGGGACTTACAGTCGTTACAAATGGCCTTTGGAACCCCAAAACTGTGGATAATAGCTCTTGAAAATAGCCATAAAACACGAAAATGAAGAACTTTTGGTCATTCTCTCAAATATGTATCGGGTATTACGGTCATTGTAAATCGCCCTTAAACCCGCATAAAACATGAAAACGATTTGTTACTAGTCATAAATTTAAGCATGTATCGGGTCTTTCGGTTGTTATAAATGGCCTTCGAACCCTAAATCTGTGGGCAATATCTCATGAAAACAGCCATAAAACACAAGTAAAAACAAGTTTTTGGTCATAAATTTCAAACATGTATAGGGTCTTTCGGTCATTATAAATGGCCCTTGCAACCCCAAAACTGTGGGCAATAGCTCATGAAAGCTGCCATAAAACACGAAAATGACGAGTTTTTAAACATGTTTGGGTATTACGGTCTTTGTAAATCACCCTGAAACCCCAAAACTATGGGCAATAGCTCATGAAAACGACCATAAAATACAGAAACAACAAGTTTTTGGATATTCCCTCAAACTTGTATCGGTTCTTAGGGTCATTGTAAATCGCCCTGAAACCACCAAAACTGTGGGCAGTAGCTCATGTAAACAGATATAAAGCACAAAAAGGAATTTGAGGTCATAAATATCAAACATGTATCGGGGCTTAGAGTCGTTATAAATGGCCTTTGGAACCCCAAAACTATGGATAGTAGCTCACGTAAACGTCCATAAAACACGAAAATGGAGATTTTTTTGTCATTCCCTCAAATATGTATCGGGTATTACGATCATTGTAGATCGCCCTGAAACCCCAAAAAATGTGGGCAATACCTCATGAAAACGGCCATAAATCACGAAAAAGAGAGTTTGTGGTTATAAATTTCAAACACGTATTGGGTCTTTCGATCGTTATAAATGGCCCTTGGAATCCCAAAACTGTGGGAAATAACTCATGATAACAGGCATAAAACATGAAAATGATTTTTTGTTGGTCATAAATTAAAAACTTGTATCGGGGCTTACGGTTTTCATAATTGGCTTGTGGAAGCCCAAAACTATAGGCAGTAGCTCAAGAAAACGGACATAAAACACGAAACGACGAGTTTTTGGTCATTCACTAAAATATGTATCGGGTATTACGGTCATTATAAATCGCCCTGAAACCCCCAAAACTATGGGAAATAGCTCGTATAAACGGCCATAAATCACAAAAGAAAATGCGTTTGTGGTCATTCATTTCCAACATGTATCGGGTCTTTCGGTCGTTATAAATTGCCCTTGGAACCCTAAAACTATAGGCAATAGCTAAAAAAAACGGCCATAAAACACGGAAAAAGTGAGTTTTTGTCATAAATTTCAAACATGTATCGGGTCTCTCGCTTGTTATAAATGGCCCTTGGAATTATAAAATTGTGGGCAGTAGCTCATGAAAACGGCCATAAACACGTAAAAACGCGTTTTTGTCATAAATTTCAAACATTTATCGGGTCTTTCGGTCGTTATAAATGGCCCTTGGAACCCCAAAACTGTGGGAAATAGCTCATGATAGCGGCCATAAAAGACGAAAATGACGAGTTTTTAGCCATGCCCTTAAACATTTATGGGGTATTAAAGTCTATAAATCTCCCTGAAACCCCAAAACTATGGGCCTCATGAAAACGACCATTAAATGCAAAAACGACAAGTTTTTGGTCATTGCCTCAAACATGTATCGGGTCTTAGGGTCGTCGTAAATTGCCCTGAAGACCCCAAAACTGTGGGCAGCTCATGAAAACAGACATAAGGCACAAAAAAATGTGGTCAAAATTTCAAACATGTATCGGGGCTTATAGTCGTTACAAATGGTCTTTGGAACCTCAAAATTGTGTATAATAGATCATGAAAACGACCATAAAACACGAAAACAAAGATTTTTTGGTCATTCCCTTAAATATGTATCGGGTATTACGATAATTGTAAATCGCCCTGAAACCCCTAAAAATGTGGGCAATACCTCATAAAAACTGATATAAAACATGTAAAAATGAGTTTTTGGTCATAAATTTCAAACATGTATAGCGTCTTTCGTTCGTTATAAATGGCCCTTGGAACTCCAAAACTGTAGCAATAACTCATGAAAGCGGCCATAAAACACGAAAACGGCGAGTTTTTGCTCATGCCCTTAAACATGTATGGGGTATTACGGTCTTTGTAAATCGCCCTGAAAGCCCAAAACAATGGGCAATAGTTCATGAACACGGCCATAAAATGCAAAAACGACAAGTTTTTGGTCATTCCCTCAAACATGTATCGGGTCTTAGGGTCGTTATAAATTGCCCTGAAACCCCCAAAACTATGGGCAGTAGCTCATGAAAACAGACATAAAGCACAAAAAAACAAATTTGTGGTCATAAATTTCAAACATGTATCGGGGCTTACAATTTTTACAAATGGCCTTTGGAACCCCAAAAATTATGTATAATAGCTCATGAAAACGGCCATAAAACACGAAAACAAAGATTTTTTGGTCATTCCCTCAATTATGTATGGGTATTACGATCATTGTAAATTGCCCTGAAACCCCCAAAAATGTGGGCAATACCTCTTGAAAACGGCCATAAATAATGAAAAATAGAGATTATGGTCATTAATTTCAAACATGTATTGGGTCTTTCGATCGTTATAAATGGCCCTTGGAACTCCAAAACTGTGGGCAATAGCTCATGAAAACGGCCATAAAACATGAAAACGATTTGTTGTTGGTCATAAATTAAAAACTTGTATCGGGGCTTACGGTATTCATAATTGGCTTTTGATAGCCTAAAACTATGGGCAATAGCTCATGAAAACATCCATAAAACACGAAAATGATGAGTTTTTGGTTATTCCCTCAAATATGTATCGGGTATTACGGTCATCGTAAATCGCCCTGAAATCCCCAAAACTGTGGGGAATAGCTCATGAAAACGGCCATAAATCACAAAAAAAATGAGTTTGCGGTCATAAATTTCAAACATGTATCGGGTCTTTCGGTCGTTATAAATGGCCCTTGGAACCCTAAAACTATAGGCAATAGGTCATAAAAACGGCCATAAAACACAAAAAATGGGCTTTTGTCATAAAGTTCAAACATGTATCGGGTCTTTCGCTCGTTATGGATGTCCCATGGAATCCGAAAAATATGGGCAATAGCTCATGAAAACGGCCATAAAACACATAAAAACAAGTTTTTGTCATAAATTAAAAACATGTATTGGGTCTTTCGATTGTTATAAATGGCCCTTTGAACCCCAAAATTATGGGCAATAGCTCATGATAGCGGCCATAAAACACGAAAACGACGAGTTTTTAGCCATGCCCTTAAATATGTATGGGGTATTACAGTATTTGTAAATCGCCCTGAAATCCCAAAACTATGGGCCACATGAAAACGACGATTAAATGCAAAAACGACAAGTTCTTGGTCATTCCCTCAAACATGTATCGGGTCTTAGGGTTGTCGTAAATTGCCCTGAAGCCCCCAAAATTGTGGGCAGCTCATGAAAACATACATAAAGCACAAAAAAACAAACTTGTGGTCTTAAATTACAAACATGTATCGGGGCTTACAGTTATTACAAATGGTCTTTGGAACCCCAAAATTGTGTATAATAGCTCATGAAAACGACCATAAAACACGAAAACATAGATTTTTTGGTCATTCCCTCAAATATGTATCGGGTATTACGATAATTGTAAATCGCCCTGAAACCCCCAAAATGTGGGAAATACCTCATGAAAACGGCCATAAAACATGTAAAAATGAGTTTTTGATCATAAATTTCACACATGTATAGTGTCTTTCGGTCGTTATAAAAGGTCCTTGGAACCCCAAAATTGAGGCAATAACTAATGAAAGCGGCCATAAAACACGAAAATGACGAGTTTTTTCTCATGCCCTTAAACATGTATGGGGTATTACGGTCTTTGTAAATCGCCCTGAAACCCCAAAACTATGGGCAATAGCTCATGAAAACGGCCATAAAATGCAAAAACGACAAGTTTTTGGTCATTCCCTCAAACATGTATCGGGTCCTAGGGTCATTATAAATTGCCCTAAAACCCCCCAAAATGTGGGCAGTAGCTCATGAAAACAGACGTAAAGCACAAAAAACAAATTTGTGGTCGTAAATTTCAAACATGTATCGGGGCTTACACTTGTTACCAATGGCCTTTGGAACCCCACAAATTGTGTATAATAGCTCATGAAAACGGCCATAAAACACGAAAACAAAGATTTTTTGGTCATTCCCTCAAATATGTATCGGGTATTACGATCATTGTAAATTGCACTGAAACCCCCAAAAATGTGGGCAATACCTCTTGAAATCGGCAATAAATCATGAAAAAAAAAAAGTTTGTGGTCATTAATTTCAAACATTTATTGGGTCTTTCGATCGTGATAAATGGCCCTTGGAACTCCAAAACCG
Source organism: Avena atlantica (assembly GCA_910589765.1). NCBI lineage: Eukaryota > Viridiplantae > Streptophyta > Magnoliopsida > Poales > Poaceae > Avena > Avena atlantica. The sequence goes on along the minus strand of OU342736.1, from coordinate 507,572,039 downwards.
TGGGCAATAGCTCATGAAACGGCCATAAAACATGAAAACGATTTGTTGTTGGTCATAAATTAAAAACTTGTATCGGGGCTTACGGTATTCATAATTGGCTTTTGGAAGCCCAAACTAATGGTAATAGCTCATGAAAACAGCCATAAAACACAAAAATGATGAGTTTTTGTTCATTCCCTCAAATATGTATCGGGTATTAAGGTCATCGTAAATCGCCCTGAAATCACCAAAACTGTGGGAAATAGCGCATGGAAACGGCAATAAATCACAAAAAAATGAGTTTGTGGTCATAAATGAGTACCGGGTCTTTCGGTCGTTATAAATGGCCCTTGGAACCCTAAAACTATAGGCAATAGCTCATAAAAACGGCCATAAAACACAGAAAAAACGAGTTTTTGTCATAAATTTCAAACATGTATCGGGTCTTTCTCTTGTTATAAATGGCCCTTGGAATTCTAAAACTATGGGCAATAGCTCATGAAAACGGCCATAAAACACGTAAAAACGAGTTTTTGACATAAATTTCAAACATGTATCGGGTCTTTCGGTCGTTATAAATGGCCCCTGGAACCCCAAAATTGTGGGCAATAGCTCATGATAGTGGCCATAAAAGACGAAAACGACGAGTTTTTAGCCATGCCCTTAAACATGTATGGGGTATTACAGTCTTTGTAAATTGCCCTGAAACACCAAAACTATGGGCAATAGCCCATAAAAACAGCCATTAAATGCAAAAACGACAAGTTTTTGGTCATTCCCTCAAACGTGTATCGGGTCTTAGAATCGTCGTAAATTGCCCTGAAACCCCCCAAAACTTTGGGTAGTAGCTCATGAAAACAGACATAAAGCACAAAAAAAACAAATTTTGTGGTCATAATTTCAAACATGTATCGGGGCTTACAGTTGTTACAAATGGACTTTGGAACCCCAAAATTGTGTATAGCTCATGAAAATAGCAATAAAACACAAAAAAAAAGATTTTTTGGTCATTCCCTCAAATATGTATCGGGTATGACGATCATTGTAAATCGCCCTGAAACACCCAAAAATGTGGGCAATACTTCATGAAAACGGCCATAAAACATGTAAAAACAAGTTTTTGGTCATAAATTTCAAAGATGTATAGGGTCTTTCGGTCGTTATAAATGGCCCTTGGAACCTCAAAACTGTGGGCAATAACTCATGAAAGCGGCCATACAACACGAAAACGACGAGTTTTTGCTCATGCCCTTAAACATGTACGGGGTATTAGAGTCTTTGTAAATCACCCTGAAACCCCAAAACTATGGGCAATAGCTCATGAAAACGGCCATAAAATGCAAAAACGACAAGTTTTTGGTCATTCCCTCAAACATGTATCAGGTCTTAAGGTCGTTGTCAATTGCCCTGAAACCCCCAAAACTGTGGGCTGTAGCTCATGAAAACAGACATAAAGCACAAAAAACAAATTTGTGGTCATAAATTGCAAACATGTATCGGGGATTGCAGTTGTTCCAAATGGCCTTTGGAACCCCAAAAATTGTGTATTACGGCCCAAATGGTTAATAGCTCATGAAAACGGCCATAAAACACGAAAATAAACATTTTGTTGGCCATTCCCTCAAATATCTATCGGGTATTACGATCATTGTAAATTGCCATGAAACCCCCAAAAATCTAGGTAGTAGCTCATGAAAACAGACGTAAAGCACAAAATGGCCATAAAACATGAAAATGATTTGTTGTTGGTCATAAATTAAAAACTTGTATCGGGGCTTACGGTCTTCATAATTGGCTTTTGGAAGCCCAAAACTATGGGCAATAGCTCATGAAAACGGCTATAAAACACAAAAACAATGAGGTTTTGGTCATTCCCTCAAATATGTATCGGGTATTACGGTCATTGTAAATCGCCCTGAAACCCCCAAAACTGTGGGAAATAGCTCATGAAAACGACCATAAACCACAAAAAAATGAGTTTGTGGTCATAAATGTCAAACATGTATCGGGTCTTTCGGTCGTTATAAATGGCCCTTGGAACCCTAAAACTATAGGCAATAGCTCATGAAAAAGGGCATAAAACACGAAAAAACGAGTTTTTATCATAAATTTCAAACATGTATCGGGTCTTTCGGTCATTATAAATGGCCCTTGGAACCCCAAAACTATGGGCAATAGCTCATGAAAATGGCCATTAAATGCAAAAACGAAAAGTTTTTGGTCATTCTCTCAAACATGTAATGGGTCTAAGGGTCGTTGTAAATTGCCCTGATGCCCCAAAACTGTGGGCAGTAGCTCATGAAAACAGACAAAAATCACAAAAAAACGAATTTGTGGTCATAAATTTCAAACTGTATCGGGGCTTACAGTTGTTACAAATGTCCTTTGGCACCCCAAAATTGTGTAAAATAGCTCATGAATACGTCCATAAAACACGAAAACAAAGATTTTTTGGTCATTCCCTCAAATATGTATCGTGTATTTCGATCATTGTAAATCGCCCTGAAACTCCCAAAAATGTGGGCAATACCTCATGAATACGGCCATATATCACGAAAAAAAAGAATTTGTGGTCATAAATTTCAAACATTTGTTGGGTCTTTCGATCGTTATAAATGTCCCTTAGAACCCCAAAACTGTGGGCAATAGCTCATGAAAACGGCCATAAAACATGAAAACGATTTGTTGTTGGTCATAAATTAAAAACTTGTATAGGGGCTTACGGACTTCATAATTGGCTTTTGGAGCCCCAAAACTGTGGATAATAGCTCATGAAAACAGCCATAAAACACGAAAATGAAGAATTTTCGTCATTCCCTCAATTATGTATCGGGTATTACGGCCATTGTAAATCGCCCTTAAACCCCCAAAACTGTGGGAAATAGCTCATGAAAACGGCCACAAATCACAAAAAATGAATTTGTGGTCATAAATTTAAAACATGTATCGGGTCTTTTGGTCATTATAAATGGCCCTTGGAACCCTAAAACTATAGGCAATAGCTCATTAAAACGGCCATAAAACACGGAAAAAATGGGTTTTTGTCATAAATTTCAAACATGTATCGGGACTTTCGCTTGTTATAAATGGCCCTTGGAATCCTAAAACTATGGCCAATAGCTAATGAAAAGGGCCATAAAACATGTAAAAAAGAGTTTCTGGTCATAAATTTCAAACATGTATCTGGTCATTCGGACGTTATAAATGGCCCTTGGAACCCCAAAACTATGGGCAATAGCTCATGACAGCGGCCATAAAACACAAAAATGATGAGTTTTTAGTCATGCCCTTAAACATGTATGCGGTATTACAATCTTTGTAAATCGCCCTGAAACCCCAAAAACATGGGCAATAGCTCATGAAAACGGTCATTAAATGCAAAAATGACAAATTTTTGGTCATTCCCTCAAACATGTATCGGGTCTTAGGGTCGTTGTAAATTGCCCTACAACCCCCAAAAATGTGGGCACTAGCTATTGAAAACAGATGTAAAGCACAAAAAAACGAATTTGTGGTCATAAATTTCAAACATGTATCGGGGCTTACAGTCGTTACCAATGGCCTTTGGAACCCCAAAAGTGTGGATAATAGCTCATGAAAACACCCCTAAAACACGAAAACAAAGAATTTTTGGTCATTCCCTCAAATATGTATCGGGTATTACAGTCATTGTAAATCGCCCTTAAACTCAAAAAAATGTGGGCAATACCTCATGAAAACGGCCATAAATAATGAAGAAAAAGAGTTTGTGGTAATAAATTTCAAACATGTATTGGCTCTTTCAATCGTTATAAATGGCCCTTTGAACCCCAAAACTATTGGCAATAGCTCATTAAAACGTCCATAAAACATGAAAACGATTTATTGTTGGTCATATTAAGCATGTATCGGGTCTTTTGGTTGTTATAAATGGCCCTTCGAACCCTAAATATGTGGGCAATATCTCATGAAAACGACCATAAAACATGTGAAAACGAGTTTTTGGTCATAAATTTCAAACATGTATAGGGTCTTTCGGTCGTTATAAATGGCCCTTGCAACCCCAAAACTGTGGGCAATAATTCATGAAAGCGGTCATTAAACACGAAAACGACGAGTTTTTGCTCATGCCCTTAAACATGTATGGGGTATTACGGTCTTTGTAAATCGCCCTGAAACCCCAAAACTATTGGAAATAGCTCATGAAAACGGCCATAAAATGCAAAAACGACAAGTTTTAGGTCATTCCCTCAAACATGTATCGGGTCTTAGGGTCGTTGTAAATTGCGCTCAAACCCCCAAAACTATGGGCAGTAGCTCATGAAAACAGACATAAAGCACAAAAAACAAATTTGTGGTCATAAATTTCAAACATGTATCAAGGCTTACAGTTGTTACAAATGGCCTTTGGAATCCCAAAATTGTGTATAGTAGCTCATGAAAACGGCCAGAAAACAGGAAAACGAGGAATTTTTGGCCATTCCCTCAAATATGTATTGGGTATTACGGTCATTGTAAATCGCCCTTAAACCCCGAAAAATGTGGGTAATACCTCATGAAAACGGCCATAAATCATGAAAAAAAAGAGTTTGTGGTCATAAATTTCAATCATGTATTGGGTCTTTCAATCATTATAAATGGCCCTTGGAACCCCAAAACTATGGGCAATAGCTCATGAAAACGGCCATAAAACATGAAAACAATTTATTGTTGGTCATAAATTTAAGCATGTATCGGGTCTTTTGGTTGTTATAAATGGCCCTTCGATCCCTAAATCTATGGGCAATATCTCATGAAAACGGCCATAAAACATGTAAAAGCGAGTTTTTGGTCATAAATTTGAAACATGTATAGGGTCTTTCGGTCGTTATAAATGGCCCTTGGAACCCCAAAAATGTGGCCAATAACTCATGAAAGCGGCCATAAAACACGAAAACAACGAGTTTTTGCTCATGCCCTTAAACATGTATGGGGTATTACGGTCTTTGTAAATCGCCCTGAAACCCCAAAACTATGGGAAATAGCTCATGAAAACGGCCAAAAATGCAAAAACGACAAGTTTTTAGTCATTCCCTCAAACATGTATTGGGTCTTAGGGTCGTTGTAAATTGCCCTCAAACCCCCAAAACTATGGGCAGTAGCTCATGAAAACAGACATAAAGCACAAAATAACAAATTTGTGATCATAAATTTCAAACATGTATCGGGGCTTATAGTTGTTACAAATGGCCTTTGGAACCCCAAAATTGTGTATAGTAGCTCATGAAAACGGCCATAAAACTGGAAAACGAAGAATTTTTGGTCATTCCCTCAAATATGTATCGGGTATTACGCTCATTGTAAATTTCCCTTAAACTCCCAAAAATGTGGGTAATACCTCATGAAAACGGCCATAAATCATGAAAAAAAGAGTTTGTGGTCATAAATTTCAAACATGTATTGGGTCTTTCAATCGTTATAAATGGCCCTTAGAAACCCAAAACTATGGGCAATAGCTTATGAAAACGGCCATAAAACATGAAAATAATTTATTGTTGGTCATAAATTTAAGCATGTATTGGGTCTTTTGGTTGTTATAAATGGCCCATCGAACCCTAAATCTGTCGGTAATATCTCATGAAAACGGCCATAAAACATGTAAAAACGAGATTTTGGTCATAAATTTCAAAAATGTATAGGGTCTTTCGGTCGTTATAAATGGCCCTTGGAACCCTAAAACTGTGGGCAATAACTCACACTACTAGGAAAATGCCTGTTTGTGGCGCACATGGAATGGCCATCCGTGGCGCACTAGAAGTGCGCCACAAGCCTCGCGCTGCGGCTATCTCCTTGCCATGACGCACTGCCTGGTGCGCCATGGTTGTATCGAGATAGGCGTAGCGCACCTTCTAGTTGGCCACGGCTACGCATTGGATCTTCTGTGGCGCACCTTGCAGTGCGCCACTAAGCTGCGCAGGTGCGCTTTAGATATAGTGTGCCACAAAAGCTAGGTCATGTGCGCCACGGGTTTTTTTTGTTTTTTATTTTTATTTCAGAGCTAGATGATATACAATACAGATTATATACAATATTACAGGCAGATATACACACACAGATACAAGATATACAATTATATATATAAATACACAATTTGCAAAACAAGATTAAAACAAATACATATAGATAAGTCTCATACATGAATACATAGTATAAGTTAAATTATTTCAATCAAGTTACAAAATAGTTGGTGACATGCGAATACATGTGTCTCGAACAAGTTAGAGCTCGGAAGATCGCCTAGACATCTATACTAGCTAGACACAAACGCGGGATAAACAACCAAAAACGATAAGCATGATCACCGCGACGTAGGTGTAGGTCTTCATCCGGTTCCTCGTCCTAACTCCCGCTATATAGTGCGTGTATCTAGCTTCCGCCTCCGCCATAGTGTTGTACCCTTTGTATCTATTGCAGCTGAAACGGTGCACCTATCTCCGGCAGTCTTCCCAATCATCGTAGACTCCGGGAACCCGTCCCTTGTACACGACGTACCACGTCATCTACAAGTTGACAATAATAATTAATCGGTGATTGAAAAAAACATGTATAATTAAATTCGCATATGAAGATACACTTATAGAAAGTACTCCTAAATCAAAAAGACCAAACTCAAAAGGCATGCCTCATATATAACTAGGTTGTTCGACACAGGAATATGCTACAATGGAACTGTCCGCTAAGTAGGATGCACAACACCTAGACCTGTGCATAGCACAAGGCGGACAATCCCATCACAGGACATTCACATATATAGTGTGCCACGACATTTCAATCATCGGCATTATTCTTGAAAAAGACCAAAGTAACTCGAAAAGAATGCCTCATATGTAACTAGTTAGGTCGTTGGACACAGGAATATGCTATGATGGAACCGTAAGCCAAGTAGGATGCACAACATCTGGACTTGTGCATAAGACAAGGCTTACAATCTCATCACAGCACATTCACATATATAGTGTGCCACGATATTTCAATCATCGGTATTATTCTCGAAAAAGACCAAAGTAAATCAAAAAGAATGCCTCATATATATACATAGGTCGTTGGACACAGGAATATGCTATGATGGAACTCTGAGCCAAGTAGGATGCATAACACCTGGACTTGTGCATATCACAAGGCTCACAATCCCGTCGTAGCACATTCACATATATATTGTGCCACGACATTTCAACCATCGGCATTATTATCAAAAAAAGACTAATAAAGTAAGGAAAAAAAAGAAGGACCAAAATGAGCAAAGGACCAAAGAGTAAGCAAAACAAACCAAGCATTGATTGATATATAATAATAATAATAATAATAAGCAAAAGAAGTAAGCGATGATTCATAAACCTAATAAGATAAGTATAGTAGCATGTACACTTGTCCATATACACACAAAGGTCATCTATAGTTTGTAACTACAACTAGGCCAACATCAAGCCTTCTGGCTCGGCTTAGGGAACAGGAGGACGCATTGTCTCGTCATGAACTTCCTATAGTCGCCCTGCATCTCTAGGCGATCTTCTATGTCACGGTTATTCGGGATATTTCCTCCGTAGAAGATCCCCCCCAAAGTCATGACATCATGAAAGATGATTGCCCCAAACTTCTGTTGGATGCGATACATCTCTTGTCTAATATCTGAATCAGTGATCTTGGCCTTTGCTTCGGCCCACTGTTTGAGATGATCTGGCAGCGTAGAATTCTGCTGGTCAAGTAGGAACGTCCTCATGAGATGGAGTGCGTAGTAGGCTTCCTTCTTACTGTTCTCTGGCTGCTTCACGCAGGGGAACTCCGTTACGTGGTTGAGGACGTGCCTGCCAAACTTGACCTTCGTACGCACGAAAGTGGTGCCTTCCGTCGAGGCATATTCAGTGAGAGCATCATCCAGAACTTCCTTGATCTTGTCGTACTTTTTCTTCTTTTCTAGACTCCCCGAGTCGAAATACGTGGCATGGGAATGCTTCGGCGATAATGAGATGAGCGTGCAGTGTTCATCTTTGCGCAAAAAAATCAAATGGAATGTGTTGGAAAAAGAATGATGATAATCTAATAAAGCCAATCGACGGTGGCGAGTGAATAACGACTTACTCGGGAAAGTAAGGCACGAGAATGTATTCCTTTGTCTTGTTCGCCATGAGGATTCCTTTTAGGTACGAGGCCACGATACGTCGTTCAGCGGGGGAACCCAAGCAGCCGTCACGCATGTAGTAGGGGTCCACTATAGTGATGCCCGGTGTGTTCTATCTAATGATCTGCATGGCCAGGCTGAGAGAAAACAGGCGGGCCATGGTATAGTGCAGCGGGTATAGGTGGAACATATTGAAGATGTCGTCGAATCGCAGGAAGAACGGATCCGTAGGGGCATTGTCGACGAAGCCCAAGCCTACTGGCACCTTAACCACGAATACCGGGTGTGAGGGATCTTTCTCTAATAGAAGGCGTCTCTCTATCGTCAGCACGCCGTCATGCACACTCTGCAGTTCCGAACTGGCGAGGCTCCGCAAATTCTTAGGTAGCATGGGTTCACCCGCCACATGAATCCTCCACATAATACCCTCGGGTCTTGGTGGACCGTCCCGAAACCTGATCAGATTCGCAGTTGACGCCACCGGCTGGCTCGAGCTGCTAGATTTTCTTCCTGCCCTTTTTTCCTTTTGGAGAGCGGGAAGGCACCGCAATCTGAGCTCCGGCCGCCCTATGTAGTGTTTCAGGGCTTAGAATAAAGGGCCGGTTGGTTGTATAAGCTGGAGACGTCTCCTGAGAACCAAACAGACGCTTGGTGATAGTGGCTTTCTCTGTGGGGCCACCAGCTAGGTCTTCCTTGCTAAACTGAGTGTTGAAGAAGTGATCATTACAGTCTTCGTCGTCCTTGGCCGGATCCTTCGCCATGTGCATATCATCAACATGATCATCCGACCCACCGCGTGGAGGTGACGGCGAGGGCGATAAGGGGGCCTTGCCACCGCTTGTCGCTGGCACGAAAGGCGGTGCTGTTGTCTGTGGTGTGATGGCCCCCGCCGTCCCCAAACGGATCATGCACTTTGGCCATTGCAAGAATAAGCTGAAGCAACTTCTGAGGACAGCCGACTCTTCTTCATCCGCTCCTGGGGGTTGAATGGGAGGTTCCAGGTCGTCGCAGCCCCTTAGCACCCGACTAATTTTAACCTTGTGCACGCTATCTGGCATCAGCCTTGAGTGGAAAATGCGCTGCAAGGGTTGAACAATGGTACCCTTGTCAACATCCCTCAGCTCGTTGTTCACATAGCATAAGAGAGTGCAAGGAACATCCATCTGCGGAAAACATGTACGGCGTCGTCAGAGATGCCATAAGAGTAATAGATGGCGTGAAAGGCGGTAAAGCAATTTGTTTACCGTGATGGCGTCGAGATCGGCTAATGTCGAGGCACCGCATACAGCGACGGGCGTGCAAGAGATGGAAGGGATGCTTGATGGCGCGGTGCTGGTCGCCGGTGTATTCTCCCTACCGGGTACTTGGAGCTTCGGTGCCGCCGCGACGATGGCAGGGGGGCACCAACATGTCCGGCGCCGCGGTGATGGCAGGGGGAGTCACCAACACTTGCGGCGCCGCGGTGCTAACGGGCAGAGTCACGAACACGTAGTTCACCTGATTAGTCGGTGCCGCGTTGTTCGAGTGGCTGCTGACCATGCTTGGAATCGGGCACGGCCCTCCTCGACCACCCGCACTCCAGTTCGCTATTGACTCCACAAAGGTAGGCAGGATGGACGTGAGGGTGATTGCCAGGTTGTCTTGGACGATCTGCGGGATCCGCGCCACTTGTTCCTTAAGTTCTTGAACCTCGCGGTTTTCCTCCTCGCTCCTTCCCGACAGTGCCACATGCATCCTCGGTGGTGGACCAAAATGATCCACCCAATTCTTACCCCCGAGGACAGCCAGACGGCCCGTCGATGACGGCTTCTTAGTAACCGGCTCTATTTTCTTGGCCCGGTTCATCTCCCTGTTAAAAGAGTTATCCCACCGGGTGGCCGCCGTCGACCCCTTGGATGAGGAACCCCGAGATCCATGACTAGCAACAATTTCCTCCTCCTGCAGAAGAAGTAATAGTGAATCGTTTAGATCATCGATTAGAATGCAATCGAGTTGATCCGTGGTAATTATATTACTTACCACAATTTCCTTCAAATCCTTCACCGCAAGATCCACGGTGAGTTGTTTGGTTTTTCGGTCCACATGGTAACGGGCCCTAATGATGTTCGAACCTGCCCAGGTTCGAATTTCGCAAAGGGGTTTTCTATCCCCTTGGATCTATACTCTTTGTCCTCCTTATTCCATTTGGCCACCGCGGTTCTGTATCCACCAGATCCGATATGGTGATGACCTATATTCATCGCCTGCATCACCTTTCCCCGATTACTATTGGCCAGGGCTCTTTCGGATTCACACCTCTCCTTGAACTCCCGGAACTGATCTTCGGTGATCTGCGGGTCAATCTTCTGGATCTCCTCGAGACTTTTTCCTTCTTTATAGATCTTCTTCTTTATCCGGGTTCTCCAGCTCGCCAGGGCGGTTCTCATCTTTGTGAGGGCGGATTTGTTTACTTCGTTCCCATGATAATTTGTGTTCTGATACTTAGCGGGGAACTTGTATCTTGCGTGCAGCTTCTTGAAGAGGAGTGTGCGCAAGTGGCCATTATATTTTTCGATCACTGTACTTCTTCTCGATTAATCTTTTGTGCTTCTGTACCCAAGGATCGACCAGTTCTAAATGCTGTAGCGCGACGAGGTTTGCTCGATCAAAGTCTGCGCGTCGAAAATCGAAGTCTGGATGCAGTATGCGACGACCCTCTCGGTGACCAGATCCGTCGATCTTGCCAAGGTGCCTGTTGACGGGAAGACCGATAGGGTTCTCGATGTCTAGATAATTCGTGCAGAAAGAGATGCACTCTTCGGCCAGAAAGCCCTTCGCTATGCTTCCATCTAGACGGGACCTGTTGCGAACGTATCCTTTGATGTTTCCGTTCATCCTTTCGAACGCCATCATGTTGCCGAGGAACATCGGCCCGAGTTGGACGATGTCCTCCACGACATGGACCAGCAGATGCACCATAATGTCGAAGAATGTGGGTGGGAAGTAGACCTCAAGTTCGCATAGTATCACCACGATCTCCTCCTGTAGCCTCCTGAGCTAATTCACGCCAATCGACTTCCTAGAGATGACGTCGAAAAACTTGCAGAGGCCAAATAACGTTTCACGGACATGCTCTTCCATTATCCCTCTTAGTGCAACTAGAAGTACCTACGTCATTAGCACGGCACAGTCGTGAGACTTCATGCCACTGAACCTCTGCTTCGCCTCGTCTAGGTATCTGCTTATCTTGCCCTCGTAGCCGTAAGTAAATTTGACTCCTAGAAGGCACTTGAAAGACTGTTTGATCTCATCCTGGCTTAGAGTGAAGCAAGAAGGAGGGCAGTAATATTCGTTCTTTTTGAACTTTTTAACCTTCCGACGACCTTGTGTCGTCTCCGACTGATGATCATTGTCATCTTCCTGATCATCAGGAGTAGCGCGTCCTCCGTGAAGCTCCTTCCGGATACCCATGAATATCAGGTCGTGCCTTGCTTTCGGACCATCTTTCGTCCTATCTGGCATGTTGATTATGGTGGCGACCAGACTCTCGCACACGTTTTTCGTGATATGCATGATGTCAAGGCTATGAGGCATGCGGAGAAACTTCCAGTATGGCAACTCCCAGAAAACAGACCTTGTTTTCCATACCTTCATCAACGGCTTGTCTTGCTGCCTCTTTCGCTTCTTTCCAGGCTTAGGACAATCTTTCCAGTTTTTCAGCAACTCTTCCACTTCTTCGCTGCTCCTACGCTCTGGGATTCCTCGGGTTTTGGATTTGCCATCGAACAGGTCTCCATGTTTTCTCCATGGATCATTCTTGCCGAGCCACCTCCGGTGCACGATGAACACGCTTTCGAAGACCCTGGATCTTTCTCTAGTTGGAGATTGCTTGTGTTATCCATGCACCTAACACATGCGCAGAATCCTTGGATAACCTGCCCCGAGATATACCCGCAACCTGGATAGTCTTGCATCGTAGTGACCAACGTGGCTCTCATAGTGAAATAATCTTGTGCGACGGCATCGTAAGTATTGGCTCCAGATTCCCATAATGTGGCTAGCTCCTCTTTCAACAGCCCGAGATACAGATTGATGTCGGTACCAGGTTGTTTCGGCTCTTGAATTAGCATACTCATTTGTATGTACTTCTTCTTCATGCACAACCATGGAGGGAGGTTGTACATCCATACAAAAACGGGCCAAGTGTTGTGCGTGATGCTCTGGCTACCGAACGGATTGAGTCCATCGGTGCTCGCACCAAGCCTGATGTTCCTCGAATCTCCACCGATTTCTGGGAATTCGAGGTCCAATGCTTTCCACTGTCTAGCATCTGAAGGGTGCGTCAGCAGCTCATCCTTTTCGGGGTCATCATCGTCATCTCCTGGCTTCTTCCTTTCCGCATGCCATCGCATGAGCTTCGCTTCCTTAGGGTCCGCGAAATAGCGCTGCAGACGAGGAGTGATAGGAAAGTACCATACCACTTTTCGAGGTGCTTTCTTCCCTTTCTTGTATCGACTCACGCCGCACAACGGACATGTGGTTTTCTCCGTGTCCTCGCCTCGATAAATGATGCAATCGTTGATGCATACGTGATATCTAACGTGCGGTAGATCGAGAGGACAGACAATTTTCTTGGCGTCCTCGATACTAGTTGGACATGTGTTCCCCTCCGTGAGACGATCGTGCCAGAATGCCATCATATCGTCGAAGCTTACGTCGCTCAATTTGTGTTTTGCCTTCATCTCCATAGCCTTGAGCGTTACATTCAACCGGGTATCATCGGACCTGCATCCTTCATACAATTGAATAACCGCGTCTTTCTCAAGTTGCGCAAGCTTGGCTTTCTCTCTAGCGGCAGCCCTGGCGTTACTCGTCTCCTTGAGAAGCAGCTCTTGCACATAAGGGTCCCGCACCCAGCCTGACGTTGTTCCATCGTTGTCTGCTCCTCCGGCATCTAGATCATCATCATCCCGTTCTGCTTCCGCACCTTCACCATCTCGAGGAGACTCTTCATCATCTCGCCCGTTTTCGCCGTGATGATCATCGTCATGTTGCCCACCTTCACCGTCTCCATCGTCTTCGTCATCGCTTATCCAACGAGTGTATCCATCCATGAAACCATGGCGGAGCAGGTGCGCCTGCAGATTCCCGGAATTTGGGTCGATCACCTAGTTGAGTTTGCATCTTCTGCATGGACATCTTATCTCTGTCTTGTTATTTCGTATCATGTCGGTCGTCGCACATTTCAAAAATCTAGCCACAATGTCTTCGCTCATTATGATCACCATTTTTGCCTGCACTGTGTACACGGTACAATTAGAAGTCTATTAGAACCACATAATCAATGCATGCACGCCTGTTCTTGTTACTAGTAGCGCACTGCCCACAGGTGAGTCACGCCTGTTTTAGCCGTGGGGCACTTCAACCATGTAAGCCACGGATGTGCTGATTACCTATAGCCATTTTCCAAGTAGTGTCATGAAAGCGGCCATAAAACACGAAAACGACGAGTTTTTGCTCATGCCCTTAAACATGTATGGGGTATTACGGTCTTTGTAAATCGCCCTGAAACCCCAAAACAATGGGCAATAGCTCATGAAAACGGCCATAAATGCAAAAACGACAAGTTTTTGGTCATTCCCTCAAACATGTATCGGGTCTTAGGGTCGTTGTAAATTGCCCTCAAACCCCCAAAACTATGGGCACTAGCTAATGAAAACAGACATAAAGCACAAAAAAACAAATTTGTGGTCATAAATTTCAAGCATGTATCGGGGCTTACAGTTGTTACAAATGGCCTTTGGAACCCCAAAATTGTGTATAGTAGCTCATGAAAACGGCCATAAAACAGGAAAACAGAGAATTTTTGGTCATTCCCTCAAATATGTATCGGGTATTACGGTCATTGTAAATCGCCCTTAAACCCCCAAAAATGTGGGCAATACCTCATGAAAACGGCCAAAAAATCATGAAAAAAAAGAGTTTGTGGTTAAAATTTTCAAACATGTATTGGGTATTTCAATCGTTATAAGTGGCCCTTGGAACCCCAAAACTTTGGGCAATAGCTCATGAAAACGGCCATAAAACATGAAAACGATTTATTGTTGGTCATAAATTTAAGCATGTCTCGGCTCTTTTGGTTGTTATAAATGGCCCTTCGAACCCTAAATCTGTGGGCAATATCTCATGAAAACGGCCATAAAACATGTAAAAACGAGATTTTGGTCATCAATTTCAAACATGTATAGGGTCTTTAGGTCGTTATAAATGGCCCTTGGAATCCCAAAACTGTGGGCAATAACTCATGAAAGCGGCCATAAAACACGAAAACAACGAGTTTTTCTCATGCCCTTAAACATGTATGGGGTATTACGGTCTTTGTAAATCGCCCTGAAACCCCAAAATAATGGGCAATAGCTCATGAAAACGGCCATAAAATGCAAAAACGACAAGTTTTTGGTCATTCCCTCAAACATGTATCGGGTCATACGGTCGTTGTAAATTGCCCTCAAACCCCCAAAACTATAGGAAGTAGCTCATGAAAACAGACATAAAGCACAAACATGTATCGGGGCTTACAGTTGTTACAAATGGCCTTTGGAACCCCAAAAATGTGTATAATAGCTCATGAAAACGGCCATAAAACAGGAAAACGGAGAATTTTTGGTCATTCCCTCAAATATGTATAGGGTATTACGGTCATTGTAAATCGCCCTTAAACCGAAAAATGTGGGCAATACCTCATGAAAACGGCCATAAATCATGAAAAGAAAGAGTTTGTGGTCATAAATTTCAAACATGTATTGGGTCTTTCAATCGTTATAAATGGCCCTTGGAACCCCAAAACTATGGGCAATAGGTCATGAAAATGGCCCTTAAAACAAAAAACGATTTATTGTTGGTCATAAATTTAAGCATGTATCGGGTCTTTTGGTTGTTATAAATGGCCCTTCGAACCCTAAATCTGTGGGCAATATCTCATAAAAACGGCCATAAAACATGTAAAAACGAGTTTTTGGTCATAAATTTCAAACATGTATAGGGTCTTTCGGTCGTTATAAATGTCCCTTGGAACCCCAAAACTATGGGCAATAACTCATGAAAGCGGCCATAAAACACAAAAACGATGAGTTTTTTGCTCATGCCCTTAAACATGTATGGGTATTACGGTCTTTGTTAATCGCCCTGAAACTCCAAAACTATGGGAAATAGCTCATGAAAGGACATAACATGCAAAAACGACAAGTTTTTGGTCATTCCCTCAAACAAGTATCGGGTCTTAGGGTCGTTGTAAATTGCCCTCAAACCCCCAAAACTATGGGCAGTAGCTAATGAAAACAGACATAAAGCACAAAAAAACAAATTTGTGGTCATAAATTTCAAACATGTATCGGGGCTTACAGTTGTTACAAATGGCCTTTGGAACCCCAAAATTGTGTATAGTAGCTCATGAAAACGGCCATAAAACACGAAAACGAAGAATTTTTGGTCATTTCCTCAAATATGTATCGGGTATTACGGTCATTGTAAATCGCCCTTAAACCCCCAAAAATGTGGGCAATACCTCATGAAATCGGCCATAAATCATGAAAAAAGAGAGTTTGTGGTCATAAATTTCAAACATGTATTGGGTCTTTCAATCGTTATAAATGGCCCTTGGAAACCCAAAACTATGGGCAATAGCTCATGAAAACGGCCATAAAACATGAAAACGATTTATTGTTGGTCATAAATTTAAGCATGTATCGGGTCTTTTGGTTGTTATAAATGGCCCTTCGAACCCTAAATCTGTGGGCAATATCTCATGAAAACGGCCATAAATCATGTAAAAACGAGATTTTGGACATATATTTCAAACATGTATAGGGTATTTCGGTCGTTATAAATAGCCCTTGGAACCCCAAAACTGTGGGCAATAACTCATGAAAGCGGCCATAAAACACGAAAACGACGAGTTTTTGCTCATGCCCTTAAACATGTATGGGGTATTACGGTCTTTGTAAATCGCCCTGAAACCCCAAAACTATGGGAAATAGCTCATGAAAACGGCCATAACATGCAAAAACGACAAGTTTTTGGTCATTCCCTCAAACATGTATCGGGTCTTAGGGTCGTTGTAAATTGCCCTCAAACCCCCAAAACTATGGGCACTAGCTAATGAAAACAGACATAAAGCACAAAAAAACAAATTTGTGGTCATAAATTTCAAGCATGTATCGGGGCTTACAGTTGTTACAAATGGCCTTTGGAACCCCAAAATTGTGTATAGTAGCTCATGAAAACGGCCATAAAACAGGAAAACAGAGAATTTTTGGTCATTCCCTCAAATATGTATCGGGTATTACGGTCATTGTAAATCGCCCTTAAACCCCCAAAAATGTGGGCAATACCTCATGAAAACGGCCAAAAAATCATGAAAAAAAAGAGTTTGTGGTTAAAATTTTCAAACATGTATTGGGTATTTCAATCGTTATAAGTGGCCCTTGGAACCCCAAAACTTTGGGCAATAGCTCATGAAAACGGCCATAAAACATGAAAACGATTTATTGTTGGTCATAAATTTAAGCATGTCTCGGCTCTTTTGGTTGTTATAAATGGCCCTTCGAACCCTAAATCTGTGGGCAATATCTCATGAAAACGGCCATAAAACATGTAAAAACGAGATTTTGGTCATCAATTTCAAACATGTATAGGGTCTTTAGGTCGTTATAAATGGCCCTTGGAATCCCAAAACTGTGGGCAATAACTCATGAAAGCGGCCATAAAACACGAAAACAACGAGTTTTTCTCATGCCCTTAAACATGTATGGGGTATTACGGTCTTTGTAAATCGCCCTGAAACCCCAAAATAATGGGCAATAGCTCATGAAAACGGCCATAAAATGCAAAAACGACAAGTTTTTGGTCATTCCCTCAAACATGTATCGGGTCATACGGTCGTTGTAAATTGCCCTCAAACCCCCAAAACTATAGGCAGTAGCTCATGAAAACAGACATAAAGCACAAACATGTATCGGGGCTTACAGTTGTTACAAATGGCCTTTGGAACCCCAAAAATGTGTATAATAGCTCATGAAAACGGCCATAAAACAGGAAAACGGAGAATTTTTGGTCATTCCCTCAAATATGTATCGGGTATTACGGTCATTGTAAATCGCCCTTAAACCGAAAAATATGGGCAATACCTCATGAAAACGGCCTTAAATCATGAAAAGAAAGAGTTAAGCGGCCATAAAACACAAAAACGATGAGTTTTTTGCTCATGCCCTTAAACATGTATGGGTATTACGGTCTTTGTTAATCGCCCTGAAACTCCAAAACTATGGGAAATAGCTCATGAAAGGCCATAACATGCAAAAACGACAAGTTTTTGGTCATTCCCTCAAACAAGTATCGGGTCTTAGGGTCGTTGTAAATTGCCCTCAAAGCCCCAAAACTATGGGCAGTAGCTAATGAAAACAGACATAAAGCACAAAAAAACAAATTTGTGGTCATAAATTTCAAACATGTATCGGGGCTTACAGTTGTTACAAATGGCCTTTGGAACCCCAAAATTGTGTATAGTAGCTCATGAAAACGGCCATAAAACACGAAAACGAAGAATTTTTGGTCATTTCCTCAAATATGTATCGGGTATTACGGTCATTGTAAATCGCCCTTAAACCCCCAAAAATGTGGGCAATACCTCATGAAATTGGCCATAAATCATGAAAAAAGAGAGTTTGTGGTCATAAATTTCAAACATGTATTGGGTCTTTCGGTCTTTATAAATGTCCCTTGGAACCCCAAAACTATGGGCAATAACTCATGAAAGCGGCCATAAAACACAAAAACGATGAGTTTTTTGCTCATGCCCTTAAACATGTATGGGTATTACGGTCTTTGTTAATCGCCCTGAAACTCCAAAACTATGGGAAATAGCTCATGAAAGGCCATAACATGCAAAAACGACAAGTTTTTGGTCATTCCCTCAAACAAGTATCGGGTCTTAGGGTCGTTGTAAATTGCCCTCAAACCCCCAAAACTATGGGCAGTAGCTAATGAAAACAGACATAAAGCACAAAAAAACAAATTTGTGGTCATAAATTTCAAACATGTATCGGGGCTTACAGTTGTTACAAATGGCCTTTGGAACCCCAAAATTGTGTATAGTAGCTCATGAAAACGGCCATAAAACACGAAAACGAAGAATTTTTGGTCATTTCCTCAAATATGTATCGGGTATTACGGTCATTGTAAATCGCCCTTAAACCCCCAAAAATGTGGGCAATACCTCATGAAATCGGCCATAAATCATGAAAAAAGAGAGTTTGTGGTCATAAATTTCAAACATGTATTGGGTCTTTCAATCGTTATAAATGGCCCTTGGAAACCCAAAACTATGGGCAATAGCTCATGAAAACGGCCATAAAACATGAAAACGATTTATTGTTGGTCATAAATTTAAGCATGTATCGGGTCTTTTGGTTGTTATAAATGGCTCTTCGAACCCTAAATCTGTGGGCAATATCTCATGAAAACGGCCATAAATCATGTAAAAACGAGATTTTGGACATAAATTTCAAACATGTATAGGGTATTTCGGTCGTTATAAATAGCCCTTGGAACCCCAAAACTGTGGGCAATAACTCATGAAAGCGGCCATAAAACACGAAAACGACGAGTTTTTGCTCATGCCCTTAAACATGTATGGGGTATTATGGTCTTTGTAAATCGCCCTGAAACCCCAAAACTATGGGAAATAGCTCATGAAAACGGCCATAACATGCAAAAACGACAAGTTTTTGGTCATTCCCTCAAACATGTATCGGGTCTTAGGGTCGTTGTAAATTGCCCTCAAACCCCCAAAACTATGGGCACTAGCTAATGAAAACAGACATAAAGCACAAAAAAACAAATTTGTGGTCATAAATTTCAAGCATGTATCGGGGCTTACAGTTGTTACAAATGGCCTTTGGAACCCCAAAATTGTGTATAGTAGCTCATGAAAACGGCCATAAAACAGGAAACAGAGAATTTTTGGTCATTCCCTCAAATATGTATCGGGTATTACGGTCATTGTAAATCGCCCTTAAACCCCCAAAAATGTGGGCAATACCTCATGAAAACGGCCAAAAAATCATGAAAAAAAAGAGTTTGTGGTTAAAATTTTCAAACATGTATTGGGTATTTCAATCGTTATAAGTGGCCCTTGGAACCCCAAAACTTTGGGCAATAGCTCATGAAAACGGCCATAAAACATGAAAACGATTTATTGTTGGTCATAAATTTAAGCATGTCTCGGCTCTTTTGGTTGTTATAAATGGCCCTTCGAACCCTAAATCTGTGGGCAATATCTCATGAAAACGGCCATAAAACATGTAAAAACGAGATTTTGGTCATCAATTTCAAACATGTATAGGGTCTTTAGGTCGTTATAAATGGCCCTTGGAATCCCAAAACTGTGGGCAATAACTCATGAAAGCGGCCATAAAACACGAAAACAACGAGTTTTTCTCATGCCCTTAAACATGTATGGGGTATTACGGTCTTTGTAAATCGCCCTGAAACCCCAAAATAATGGGCAATAGCTCATGAAAATGGCCATAAAATGCAAAAACGACAAGTTTTTGGTCATTCCCTCAAACATGTATCGGGTCATACGGTCGTTGTAAATTGCCCTCAAACCCCCAAAACTATAGGCAGTAGCTCATGAAAACAGACATAA
Organism: Avena atlantica; assembly: GCA_910589765.1. NCBI lineage: Eukaryota > Viridiplantae > Streptophyta > Magnoliopsida > Poales > Poaceae > Avena > Avena atlantica. The sequence continues at coordinate 507,552,240 of OU342736.1, read as the reverse complement.
AGCACAAACATGTATCGGGGCTTACAGTTGTTACAAATGGTCTTTGGAACCCCAAAAATGTGTATAATAGCTCATGAAAACGGCCATAAAACAGGAAAACGGAGAATTTTTGGTCATTCCCTCAAATATGTATCGGGTATTACGGTCATTGTAAATCGCCCTTAAACCGAAAAATGTGGGCAATACCTCATGAAAACGGCCTTAAATCATGAAAAGAAAGAGTTTGTGGTCATAAATTTCAAACATGTATTGGGTCTTTCAATCGTTATAAATGGCCCTTGGAACCCCAAAACTATGGGCAATAGCTCATGAAAATGGCCCTTAAAACAAAAAACGATTTATTGTTGGTCATAAATTTAAGCATGTATCGGGTCTTTTGGTTGTTATAAATGGCCCTTCGAACCCTAAATCTGTGGGCAATATCTCATAAAAACGGCCATAAAACATGTAAAAACGAGTTTTTGGTCATAAATTTCAAACATGTATAGGGTATTTCGGTCGTTATAAATGTCCCTTGGAACCCCAAAACTATGGGCAATAACTCATGAAAGCGGCCATAAAACACAAAAACGACGAGTTTTTTGCTCATGCCCTTAAACATGTATGGGGTATTACGGTCTTTGTAAATCGCCCTGAAACTCCAAAACTATGGGAAATAGCTCATGAAAGGCCATAACATGCAAAAACGACAAGTTTTTGGTCATTCCCACAAACATGTATCGGGTCTTAGGGTCGTTGTAAATTGCCCTCAAACCCCCAAAACTATGGGCACAAGCTAATGAAAACAGACATAAAGCACAAAAAACAAATTTGTGGTCATAAATTTCAAACATGTATCTGGGCTTACAGTTGTTACAAATGGCCTTTGGAACCCCAAAATTGTGTATAGTAGCTCATGAAAACGGCCATAAAACACGAAAACGAAGAATTTTTTGTCATTTCCTCAAATATGTATCGGGTATTACGGTCATTGTAAATCTCCCTTAAACCCCCAAAAATGTGGGCAATACCTCATGAAATCGGCCATAAATCATGAAAAAAGAGAGTTTGTGGTCATAAATTTCAAACATGTATTGGGTCTTTCAATCCTTATAAATGGCCCTTGGAACCCCAAAACTATGGGCAATAGCTCATGAAAACGGCCATAAAACATGAAAACGATTTATTGTTGGTCATAAATTTAAGCATGTATCGGGTCTTTTGGTTGTTATAAATGGCCCTTCGAACCCTAAATCTGTGGGCAATATCTCATGAAAACGGCCATAAATCATGTAAAAACACGATTTTGGACATAAATTTCAAACATGTATAGGGTATTTCGGTCGTTATAAATATCCCTTGGAACCCCAAAACTGTGGGCAATAACTCATGAAAGCGGCCATAAAACACGAAAACGACGAGTTTTTGCTCATGCCCTTAAACATGTATGGGGTATTACGGTCTTTGTAAATCGCCCTGAAACCCCAAAACTATGGGAAATAGCTCATGAAAACGGCCATAAAATACAAAAACGACAAGTTTTTGGTCATTCCCACAAACATGTATCGGGTCTTAGGGTCGTTGTAAATTGCCCTCAAACCCCCAAAACTATGGGCACAAGCTAATGAAAACAGACATAAAGCACAAAAAACAAATTTGTGGTCATAAATTTCAAACATGTATCGGGGCTTACAGTTGTTACAAATGGCCTTTGGAACCCCAAAATTGTGTATAGTAGCTCATGAAAACGGCCATAAAACACGAAAACGAAGAATTTTTGGTCATTTCCTCAAATATGTATCGGGTATTACGGTCATTGTAAATCGCCCTTAAACCCCCAAAAATGTGGGCAATACCTCATGAAATCGGCCATAAATCATGAAAAAAGAGAGTTTGTGGTCATAAATTTCAAACATGTATTGGGTCTTTCAATCGTTATAAATGGCCCTTGGAACCCCAAAACTATGGGCAATAGCTCATGAAAACGGCCATAAAACATGAAAACGATTTATTGTTGGTCATAAATTTAAGCATGTATCGGGTCTTTTGGTTGTTATAAATGGCCCTTCGAACCCTAAATCTATGGGCAATATCTCATGAAAACGGCCATAAATCATGTAAAAACGAGATTTTGGACATAAATTTCAAACATGTGTAGGGTATTTCGGTCGTTATAAATAGCCCTTGGAACCCTAAAACTATGGGCAATAACTCATGAAAGCGGCCATAAAACACGAAAACGACGAGTTTTTGCTCATGCCCTTAAACATGTATGGGGTATTACGGTCTTTGTAAATCGCCCTGAAACCCCAAAACTATGGGAAATAGCTCATGAAAACGGCCATAAAATGCAAAAACGACAAGTTTTTGGTCATTCCCACAAACATGTATCGGGTCTTAGGGTCGTTGTAAATTGCCCTCAAACCCCCAAAACTATGGGCACGAGCTAATGAAAACAGACATAAAGCACAAAAAACAAATTTGTGGTCATAAATTTCAAACATGTATCGGGGCTTACAGTTGTTACAAATGGCCTTTGGAACCCCAAAATTGTGTGTAGTAGCTCATGAAAACGGCCATAAAACACGAAAACGAAGAATTTTTTGTCATTCCCTCAAATATGTATCGGGTACTACTGTCATTGTGAATCTCCCTTAAACCCCCCAAAAATGTGGGCAATACCTCATGAAATCGGCCATATATCATGAAAAAAGAGAGTTTGTGGTCATAAATTTCAAACATGTATTGGGTCTTTCAATCGTTATAAATGGCCCTTGGAACCCCAAAACTATGGGCAATAGCTCATGAAAACGGCCATAAAACATGAAAACGATTTATTATTGGTCATAAATTTAAGCATGTATCGGGTCTTTTGATTGTTATAAATGGTCCTTCGAACCCTAAATCTGTGGGCAATATCTCATGAAAACGGCCATAAAACATGTAAAAACGAGATTTTGGTCATAAATTTCAAACATGTATAGGGTCTTTCGGTCGTTATAAATGGCCCTTGGAACCCCAAAACTATGGGCAATAACTCATGAAAGCGGCCATAAAACACGAAAACGACGAGTTTTTGCTCATGCCCTTAAACATGTATGGGGTATTACGGTCTTTGTAAATCGCCCTGAAACCCCAAAACAATGGGCAATAGCTCATGAAAACGGCCATAAAATACAAAAACGACAAGTTTTTGGTCATTCCCTCAAACATGTATCAGGTCTTAGGGTCGTTGTAAATTGCCCTCAAACCCCCAAAACTAAAGGCACTAGCTAATGAAAACAGACATAAAGCACAAAAAAACAAATTAGTGGTCATAAATTACAAACATGTATCGGGGCTTACAATTGTTACAAATGGCCTTTGGAACCCCAAAATTGTGTGTAGTAGCTCATGAAAACGGCCATAAAACACGAAAACGAAGAATTTTTCGTCATTCCCTCAAATATGTATCGGGTATTATGGTCATTGTAAATCGCCCTTAAACCCCACAAAAATGTGGTCAATACCTCATGAAATCGGCCATAAATCATGAAAAAAGAGAGTTTGTGGTCATAAATTTCAAACATGTATTGGGTCTTTCAATCGTTATAAATGGCCCTTGGAACCCCAAAACTATGGGCAATAGCTCATGAAAACGGCCATAAAACATGAAAACGATTTATTGTTGGTCATAAATTTAAGCATGTCTCGGCTCTTTTGGTTGTTATAAATGGCCCTTCGAACCCTAAATCTGTGGGCAATATCTCATGAAAACGGCCATAAAACATGTAAAAACGAGATTTTGGTCATCAATTTCAAACATGTATAGGGTCTTTAGGTCGTTATAAATGGCCCTTGGAATCCCAAAACTGTGGGCAATAACTCATGAAAGCGGCCATAAAACACGAAAACAACGAGTTTTTCTCATGCCCTTAAACATGTATGGGGTATTACGGTCTTTGTAAATCGCCCTGAAACCCCAAAATAATGGGCAATAGCTCATGAAAATGGCCATAAAATGCAAAAACGACAAGTTTTTGGTCATTCCCTCAAACATGTATCGGGTCATACGGTCGTTGTAAATTGCCCTCAAACCCCCAAAACTATAGGCAGTAGCTCATGAAAACAGACATAAAGCACAAACATGTATCGGGGCTTACAGTTGTTACAAATGGTCTTTGGAACCCCAAAAATGTGTATAATAGCTCATGAAAACGGCCATAAAACAGGAAAACGGAGAATTTTTGGTCATTCCCTCAAATATGTATCGGGTATTACGGTCATTGTAAATCGCCCTTAAACCGAAAAATGTGGGCAATACCTCATGAAAACGGCCTTAAATCATGAAAAGAAAGAGTTTGTGGTCATAAATTTCAAACATGTATTGGGTCTTTCAATCGTTATAAATGGCCCTTGGAACCCCAAAACTATGGGCAATAGCTCATGAAAATGGCCCTTAAAACAAAAAACGATTTATTGTTGGTCATAAATTTAAGCATGTATCGGGTCTTTTGGTTGTTATAAATGGCCCTTCGAACCCTAAATCTGTGGGCAATATCTCATAAAAACGGCCATAAAACATGTAAAAACGAGTTTTGGTCATAAATTTCAAACATGTATAGGGTATTTCGGTCGTTATAAATGTCCCTTGGAACCCCAAAACTATGGGCAATAACTCATGAAAGCGGCCATAAAACACAAAAACGACGAGTTTTTTGCTCATGCCCTTAAACATGTATGGGGTATTACGGTCTTTGTAAATCGCCCTGAAACTCCAAAACTATGGGAAATAGCTCATGAAAGGCCATAACATGCAAAAACGACAAGTTTTTGGTCATTCCCACAAACATGTATCGGGTCTTAGGGTCGTTGTAAATTGCCCTCAAACCCCCAAAACTATGGGCACAAGCTAATGAAAACAGACATAAAGCACAAAAAACAAATTTGTGGTCATAAATTTCAAACATGTATCTGGGCTTACAGTTGTTACAAATGGCCTTTGGAACCCCAAAATTGTGTATAGTAGCTCATGAAAACGGCCATAAAACACGAAAACGAAGAATTTTTTGTCATTTCCTCAAATATGTATCGGGTATTACGGTCATTGTAAATCTCCCTTAAACCCCCAAAATGTGGGCAATACCTCATGAAATCGGCCATAAATCATGAAAAAAGAGAGTTTGTGGTCATAAATTTCAAACATGTATTGGGTCTTTCAATCCTTATAAATGGCCCTTGGACCCCCAAAACTATGGGCAATAGCTCATGAAAACGGCCATAAAACATGAAAACGATTTATTGTTGGTCATAAATTTAAGCATGTATCGGGTCTTTTGGTTGTTATAAATGGCCCTTCGAACCCTAAATCTGTGGGCAATATCTCATGAAAACGGCCATAAATCATGTAAAAACAGATTTTGGACATAAATTTCAAACATGTATAGGGTATTTCGGTCGTTATAAATATCCCTTGGAACCCCAAAACTGTGGGCAATAACTCATGAAAGCGGCCATAAAACACGAAAACGACGAGTTTTTGCTCATGCCCTTAAACATGTATGGGGTATTACGGTCTTTGTAAATCGCCCTGAAACCCCAAAACTATGGGAAATAGCTCATGAAAACGGCCATAAAATACAAAAACGACAAGTTTTTGGTCATTCCCTCAAACATGTATCGGGTCTTAGGGTCGTTGTAAATTGCCCTCAAACCCCCAAAACTATGGGCACAAGCTAATGAAAACAGACATAAAGCACAAAAAACAAATTTGTGGTCATAAATTTCAAACATGTATCGGGGCTTACAGTTGTTACAAATGGCCTTTGGAACCCCAAAATTGTGTATAGTAGCTCATGAAAACGGCCATAAAACACGAAAACGAAGAATTTTTGGTCATTTCCTCAAATATGTATCGGGTATTACGGTCATTGTAAATCGCCCTTAAACCCCCAAAAATGTGGGCAATACCTCATGAAATCGGCCATAAATCATGAAAAAAGAGAGTTTGTGGTCATAAATTTCAAACATGTATTGGGTCTTTCAATCGTTATAAATGGCCCTTGGAACCCCAAAACTATGGGCAATAGCTCATGAAAACGGCCATAAAACATGAAAACGATTTATTGTTGGTCATAAATTTAAGCATGTATCGGGTCTTTTGGTTGTTATAAATGGCCCTTCGAACCCTAAATCTATGGGCAATATCTCATGAAAACGGCCATAAATCATGTAAAAACGAGATTTTGGACATAAATTTCAAACATGTATAGGGTATTTCGGTCGTTATAAATAGCCCTTGGAACCCCAAAACTATGGGCAATAACTCATGAAAGCGGCCATAAAACACGAAAACGACGAGTTTTTGCTCATGCCCTTAAACATGTATGGGGTATTACGGTCTTTGTAAATCGCCCTGAAACCCAAAACTATGGGAAATAGCTCATGAAAACGGCCATAAAATGCAAAAACGACAAGTTTTTGGTCATTCCCTCAAACATGTATCGGGTCTTAGGGTCGTTGTAAATTGCCCTCAAACCCCCAAAACTATGGGCACTAGCTAATGAAAACAGACATAAAGCACAAAAAACAAATTTGTGGTCATAAATTTCAAACATGTATCGGGGCTTACAGTTGTTACAAATGGCCTTTGGAACCCCAAAATTGTGTGTAGTAGCTCATGAAAACGGCCATAAAACACGAAAACGAAGAATTTTTTGTCATTCCCTCAAATATGTATCGGGTACTACTGGTCATTGTAAATCTCCCTTAAACCCCCAAAAATGTGGGCAATACCTCATGAAATCGGCCATAATCATGAAAAAAGAGAGTTTGTGGTCATAAATTTCAAACATGTATTGGGTCTTTCAATCGTTATAAATGGCCCTTGGAACCCCAAAACTATGGGCAATAGCTCATGAAAACGGCCATAAAACATGAAAACGATTTATTGTTGGTCATAAATTTAAGCATGTATCGGGTCTTTTGGTTGTTATAAATGGCCCTTCGAACCCTAAATCTGTGGGCAATATCTCATGAAAACGGCCATAAAACATGTAAAAACGAGATTTTGGTCATAAATTTCAAACATGTATAGGGTCTTTCGGTCGTTATAAATGGCCCTTGGAACCCCAAAACTATGGGCAATAACTCATGAAAGCGGCCATAAAACACGAAAACGACGAGTTTTTGCTCATGCCCTTAAACATGTATGGGGTATTACGGTCTTTGTAAATCGCCCTGAAACCCCAAAACAATGGGCAATAGCTCATGAAAACGGCCATAAAATGCAAAAACGACAAGTTTTTGGTCATTCCCTCAAACATGTATTAGGTCTTAGGGTCGTTGTAAATTGCCCTCAAACCCCCAAAACTATGGGCACTAGCTAATGAAAACAGACATAAAGCACAAAAAAACAAATTTGTGGTCATAAATTTCAAACATGTATCGGGGCTTACAGTTGTTACAAATGGCCTTTGGAACCCCAAAATTGTGTGTAGTAGCTCATGAAAACGGCCATAAAACACGAAAACGAAGAATTTTTCGTCATTCCCTCAAATATGTATCGGGTATTACGGTCATTGTAAATCGCCCTTAAACCCCACAAAATGTGGGCAATACCTCATGAAATCGGCCATAAATCATGAAAAAAGAGAGTTTGTGGTCATAAATTTCAAACATGTATTGGGTCTTTCAATCGTTATAAATGGCCCTTGGAACCCCAAAACTATGGGCAATAGCTCATGAAAACGGCCATAAAACATGAAAACGATTTATTGTTGGTCATAAATTTAAGCATGTATCGGGTCTTTTGGTTGTTATAAATGGCCCTTCGAACCCTAAATCTGTGGGCAATATCTCATGAAAACGGCCATAAAACATGTAAAAACGAGATTTTGGTCATAAATTTCAAACATGTATAGGGTCTTTCGGTCGTTATAAATAGCCCTTGGAACCCCAAAACTGTGGGCAATAACTCAGGAAAGCGGCCATAAAACACGAAAACGACGATTTTTTGCTCATGCCCTTAAACATGTATGGGGTATTACGGTCTTTGTAAATCGCCCTGAAACCCCAAAACTATGGGAAATAGCTCATGAAAAAGGCCATAAAATGCAAAAACGACAAGTTTTTGGTCATTCCCTCAAACATGTATCGGGTCTTAGGGTCGTTGTAAATTGCCCTCAAACCCCCAAAACTATGGGCAGTAGCTAATGAAAACAGACATAAAGCACAAAAAAACAAATTTGTGGTCATAAATTTCAAACATGTATCGGGGCTTACAGTTGTTACAAATGGCCTTTGGAACCCCAAAATTGTGTATAGTAGCTCATGAAAACGGCCATAAAACACGAAAACGAAGAATTTTTGGTCATTTCCTCAAATATGTATCGGGTATTACGGTCATTGTAAATCGCCCTTAAACCCCCAAAAATGTGGGCAATACCTCATGAAATCGGCCATAAATCATGAAAAAAGAGAGTTTGTGGTCATAAATTTCAAACATGTATTGGGTCTTTCAATCGTTATAAATGGCCCTTGGAACCCCAAAACTATGGGCAATAGCTCATGAAAACGGCCATAAAACATGAAAACGATTTATTGTTGGTCATAAATTTAAGCATGTATCGGGTCTTTTGGTTGTTATAAATGGCCCTTCGAACCCTAAATCTATGGGCAATATCTCATGAAAACGGCCATAAAACATGTAAAAACGAGATTTTGGTCATAAATTTCAAACATGTATAGGGTCTTTCGGTCGTTATAAATAGCCCTTGGAACCCCAAAACTGTGGGCAATAACTCATGAAAGCGGCCATAAAACACGAAAACGACGAGTTTTTGCTCATGCCCTTAAACATGTATGGGGTATTACGGTCTTTGTAAATCGCCCTGAAACCCCAAAACTATGGGAAATAGCTCATGAAAACGGCCATAAAATGCAAAAACGACAAGTTTTTGGTCATTCCCTCAAACATGTATCGGGTCTTAGGGTCGTTGTAAATTGCCCTCAAACCCCCAAAACTATGGGCACTAGCTAATGAAAACAGACATAAAGGACAAAAAACAAATTTGTGGTCATAAATTTCAAAAATGTATCGGGGCTTACAGTTGTTACAAATGGCCTTTGGAACCCCAAAATTGTGTGTAGTAGCTCATGAAAACGGCCATAAAACACGAAAACGAAGAATTTTTTGTCATTCCCTCAAATATGTATCGGGTATTACGGTCATTGTAAATCGCCCTTAAACCACCAAAAATGTGGGCAATACCTCATGAAATCGGCCATAAATCATGAAAAAAGAGAGTTTGTGGTCATAAATTTCAAACATGTATTGGGTCTTTCAATCGTTATAAATGGCCCTTGGAACCCCAAAACTATGGGCAATAGCTCATGAAAACGGCCATAAAACATGAAAACGATTTATTGTTGGTCATAAATTTAAGCATGTATCGGGTCTTTTGGTTGTTATAAATGGCCCTTCGAACCCTAAATCTGTGGGCAATATCTCATGAAAACGGCCATAAAACATGTAAAAACGAGATTTTGGTCATAAATTTCAAACATGTATAGGGTCTTTCGGTCGTTATAAATGGCCCTTGGAACCCCAAAACTATGGGCAATAACTCATGAAAGCGGCCATAAAAACGAAAACGACGAGTTTTTGCTCATGCCCTTAAACATGTATGGGGTATTACGGTCTTTGTAAATCGCCCTGAAACCCCAAAACAATGGGCAATAGCTCATGAAAACGGCCATAAAATGCAAAAACGACAAGTTTTTGGTCATTCCCTCAAACATGTATCGGGTCTTAGGGTCGTTGTAAATTGCCCTCAAACCCCCAAAACTATGGGCACTAGCTAATGAAAACAGACATAAAGCACAAAAAACAAATTTGTGGTCATAAATTTCAAACATGTATCGGGGCTTACAGTTGTTACAAATGGCCTTTGGAACCCCAAAATTGTGTGTAGTAGCTCATGAAAACGGCCATAAAACACGAAAACGAAGAATTTTTCGTCATTCCCTCAAATATGTATCGGGTATTACGGTCATTGTAAATCGCCCTTAAACCCCCAAAAATGTGGGCAATACCTCATGAAATCGGCCATAAATCATGAAAAAAGAGAGTTTGTGGTCATAAATTTCAAACATGTATTGGGTCTTTCAATCGTTATAAATGGCCCTTGGAACCCCAAAACTATGGGCAATAGCTCATGAAAACGGCCATAAAATGAAAACGATTTATTGTTGGTCATAAATTTAAGCATGTATCGGGTCTTTTGGTTGTTATAAATGGCCCTTCGAACCCTAAATCTGTGGGCAATATCTCATGAAAACGGCCATAAAACATGTAAAAACGAGATTTTGGTCATAAATTTCAAACATGTATAGGGTCTTTCGGTCGTTATAAATAGCCCTTGGAACCCCAAAACTGTGGGCAATAACTCAGGAAAGCGCTCATAAAACACGAAAACAACGAGTTTTTGCTCATGCCCTTAAACATGTATGGGGTATTACGGTCTTTGTAAATCGCCCTGAAACCCCAAAACTATGGGAAATAGCTCATGAAAACGGCCATAAAATGCAAAAACGACAAGTTTTTGGTCATTCCCTCAATCTTAGGGTCGTTGTAAATTGCCCTCAAACCCCCAAAACTATGGGCAGTAGCTAATGAAAACAGACATAAAGCACAAAAAAACAAATTTGTGGTCATAAATTTCAAACATGTATCGGGGCTTACAGTTGTTACAAATGGCCTTTGGAACCCCAAAATTGTGTATAGTAGCTCATGAAAACGGCCATAAAACACGAAAACGAAGAATTTTTGGTCATTTCCTCAAATATGTATCGGGTATTACGGTCATTGTAAATCGCCCTTAAACCCCCAAAAATGTGGGCAATACCTCATGAAATCGGCCATAAATCATGAAAAAAGAGAGTTTGTGGTCATAAATTTCAAACATGTATTGGGTCTTTCAATCGTTATAAATGGCCCTTGGAACCCCAAAACTATGGGCAATAGCTCATGAAAACGGCCATAAAACATGAAAACGATTTATTGTTGGTCATAAATTTAAGCATGTATCGGGTCTTTTGGTTGTTATAAATGGCCCTTCGAACCCTAAATCTGTGGGCAATATCTCATGAAAACGGCCATAAAACATGTAAAAACGAGATTTTGGTCATAAATTTCAAACATGTATAGGGTCTTTCGGTCGTTATAAATCGCCCTTGGAACCCCAAAACTGTGGGCAATAACTCAGGAAAGCGGCCATAAAACACGAAAACGACGAGTTTTTGCTCATGCCCTTAAACATGTATGGGGTATTACGGTCTTTGTAAATCGCCCTGAAACCCCAAAACTATGGGAATAGCTCATGAAAACGGCCATAAAATGCAAAAACGACAAGTTTTTGGTCATTCCCTCAAACATGTATCGGGTCTTAGGGTCGTGTAAATTGCCCTCAAACCCCCAAAACTATGGGTACTAGCTAATGAAACAGACATAAAGCACAAAAAAACAAATTTGTGGTCATAAATTTCAAACATGTATCGGGGCTTACAGTTGTTACAAATGGCCTTTGGAACCCCAAAATTGTGTGTATAGTAGCTCATGAAAACGGCCATAAAACACGAAAACGAAGAATTTTTGGTCATTTCCTCAAATATGTATCGGGTATTACGGTCATTGTAAATCGCCCTTAAACCCCCAAAAATGTGGGCAATACCTCATGAAATCGGCCATAAATCATGAAAAAAGAGAGTTTGTGGTCATAAATTTCAAACATGTATTGGGTCTTTCAATCGTTATAAATGGCCCTTGGAACCCCAAAACTATGGGCAATAGCTCATGAAAACGGCCATAAAACATGAAAACGATTTATTGTTGGTCATAAATTTAAGCATGTATCGGGTCTTTTGGTTGTTATAAATGGCCCTTCGAACCCTAAATCTGTGGGCAAATTCTCATGAAAACGGCCATAAAACATGTAAAAACGAGATTTTGGTCATAAATTTCAAACATGTATAGGGTCTTTCGGTCGTTATAATAGCCCTTGGAACCCCAAAACTGTGGGCAATAACTCATGAAAGCGGCCATAAAACACGAAAACGACGAGTTTTTGCTCATGCCCTTAAACATGTATGGGGTATTACGGTCTTTGTAAATCGCCCTGAAACCCAAAACTATGGGAAATAGCTCATGAAAACGGCCATAAAATGCAAAAACGACAAGTTTTGGTCATCCCTCAAACATGTATCGGGTCTGGGTCGTTGTAAATTGCCCTCAAACCCCCAAAACTATGGGCACTAGCTAATGAAACAGACATAAAGCACAAAAAACAAATTTGTGGTCATAAATTTCAAACATGTATCGGGGCTTACAGTTGTTACAAATGGCCTTTGGAACCCCAAAATTGTGTGTAGTAGCTCATGAAAACGGCCATAAAACACGAAAACGAAGAATTTTTTGTCATTCCCTCAAATATGTATCGGGTATTACGGTCATTGTAAATCGCCCTTAAACCCCCAAAATGTGGGCAATACCTCATGAAATCGGCCATAAATCATGAAAAAGAGAGTTTGTGGTCATAAATTTCAAACATGTATTGGGTCTTTCAATTGTTATAAATGGCCCTTGGAACCCCAAAACTATGGGCAATAGCTCATGAAACGGCCATAAAACATGAAAACGATTTATTGTTGGTCATAAATTTAAGCATGTATCGGGTCTTTTGGTTGTTATAAATGGCCCTTCGAACCCTAAATCTGTGGGAATATCTCATGAAAACGGCCATAAAACATGTAAAAACGAGATTTTGTCATAAATTTCAAACATGTATAGGGTCTTTCGGTCGTTATAAATGGCCCTTGGAACCCCAAAAGTGGCAATAACTCATGAAAGCGGCCATAAAAACGAAAACGACGAGTTTTTGCTCATGCCCTTAAACATGTATGGGGTATTACGGTCTTTGTAAATCGCCCTGAAACCCCAAAACAATGGGAAATAGCTCATGAAAACGGCCATAAAATGCAAAAACGACAAGTTTTTGGTCATTCCCTCAAACATGTATCGGGTCTTAGGGTCGTTGTAAATTGCCCTCAAACCCCCAAAACTATGGGCACTAGCTAATGAAAACAGACATAAAGCACAAAAAAACAAATTTGTGGTCATAAATTTCAAACATGTATCGGGGCTTACAGTTGTTACAAATGGCCTTTGGAACCCCAAAATTGTGTGTAGTAGCTCATGAAAACGGCCATAAAACACGAAAACGAAGAATTTTTCGTCATTCCCTCAAATATATCGGGTATTACGGTCATTGTAAATCGCCCTTAAACCCCCAAAAATGTGGGCAATACCTCATGAAATCGGCCATAAATCATGAAAAAGAGAGTTTGTGGTCATAAATTTCAAACATGTATTGGGTCTTTCAATCGTTATAAATGGCCCTTGGAACCCAAAACTATGGGCAATAGCTCATGAAAACGGCCATAAAACATGAAAACGATTTATTGTTGGTCATAAATTTAAGCATGTATCGGGTCTTTTGGTTGTTATAAATGGCCCTTCGAACCCTAAATCTGTGGGCAATATCTCATGAAAACGGCCATAAAACATGTAAAACGAGATTTTGGTCATAAATTTCAAACATGTATAGGGTCTTTCGGTCGTTATAAATAGCCCTTGGACCCCAAAACTGTGGGCAATAACTCAGGAAAGCGCCATAAAACACGAAAACGACGAGTTTTTGCTCATGCCTTAAACATGTATGGGGTATTACGGTCTTTGTAAATCGCCCTGAAACCCAAAACTATGGGAAATAGCTCATGAAAACGGCCATAAAATGCAAAAACGACAAGTTTTTGGTCATTCCCTCAAACATCGGGTCTTAGGGTTGTAAATTGCCCTCAAACCCCCAAAACTATGGGCACTAGCTAATGAAAACAGACATAAAGCACAAAAAAACAAATTTGTGGTCATAAATTTCAAACAGTGTATCGGGGCTTACAGTTGTTACAAATGGCCTTTGGAACCCCAAAATTGTGTATAGTAGCTCATGAAAACGGCCATAAAACACGAAAACGAAGAATTTTTGGTCATTTCCTCAAATATGTATCGGGTATTACGGTCATTGTAAATCGCCCTTAAACCCCCAAAAATGTGGGCAATACCTCATGAAATCGGCCATAAATCATGAAAAAAGAGAGTTTGGTGGTCATAAATTTCAAACATGTATTGGTCTTTCAATCGTTATAAAATGGCCGGAACCCCAAAACTATGGGCAATAGCTCATGAAAACGGCCATAAAACATGAAAACGATTTATTGTTGGTCATAAATTTAAGCATGTATCGGGTCTTTTGGTTGTTATAAATGGCCCTTCGAACCCTAAATCTGTGGGCAATATCTCATGAAAACGGCCATAAAACATGTAAAAACGAGATTTTTGGTCATAAATTTCAAACATGTATAGGGTCTTTCGGTCGTTATAAATGTCCCTTGGAACCCCAAAACTATGGGCAATAACTCATGAAAGCGGCCATAAAACACGAAAACGACGAGTTTTTTGCTCATGCCCTTAAACATGTATGGGGTATTACGGTCTTTGTAAATCGCCCTGAAACCCCAAAACAATGGGAATAGCTCATGAAAACGGCCATAAAATGCAAAAACGACAAGTTTTTGGTCATTCCCTCAAACATGTATCGGGTCTTAGGTCGTTGTAAATTGCCCTCAAACCCCAAAACTATGGGCACTAGCTAATGAAAACAGACATAAAGCACAAAAAACAAATTTGTGGTCATAAATTTCAAACATGTATCGGGGCTTACAGTTGTTACAAATGGCCTTTGGAACCCCAAAATTGTGTGTAGTAGCTCATGAAAACGGCCATAAAACACGAAAACGAAGAATTTTTGTCATTCCCTCAAATATGTATCGGGTATTACGGTCATTGTAAATCGCCCTAAACCCCCCAAAAATGTGGGCAATACCTCATGAAATCGGCATAAATCATGAAAAAAGAGAGTTTGTGGTCATAAAATTCAAACATGTATTGGGTCTTTCAATCGTTATAAATGGCCCTTGGAACCCAAAACTATGGGCAATAGCTCATGAAAACGGCCATAAAACATGAAAACGATTTATTGTTGGTCATAAATTTAAGCATGTATCGGGTCTTTTGGTTGTTATAAATGGCCCTTCGAACCCTAAATCTGTGGGCAATATCTCATGAAAACGGCCATAAAACATGTAAAAACGAGATTTTGGTCATAAATTTCAAACATGTATAGGGTCTTTCGGTCGTATAAATAGCCCTTGGAACCCCAAAACTGGGGCAATAACTCATGAAAGCGGCCATAAAACACGAAAACGACGAGTTTTTGCTCATGCCCTTAAACATGTATGGGGTATTACGGTCTTTGTAAATCGCCCTGAAACCCCAAAACAATGGGCAATAGCTCATGAAAACGGCCATAAAATGCAAAAACAACAAGTTTTGGTCATTTCCTCAAACATGTATCGGTTTAGGGTCGTTGTAATTGCCCTCAAACCCCCAAAACTATGGGCACTAGCTATGAAAACAGACATAAAGCACAAAAAAACAAATTTGTGGTCATAAATTTCAAACATGTATCGGGGCTTACAGTTGTTACAAATGGCCTTGGAACCCCAAAATTGTGTGGTAATAGCTCATGAAAACGGCCATAAAACACGAAAACGAAGAATTTTTCGTCATTCCCTCAAATATGTATCGGGTATTACGGTCATTGTAAATCGCCCTGAAACCCCCCAAAAATGTGGGCAATACCTCATGAAATCGGCCATAAATCATGAAAAAAGAGAGTTTGTGGTCATAAATTTCAAACATGTATTGGGTCTTTCAATCGTTATAAATGGCCCTTGGAACCCCAAAACTATGGGCAATAGCTCATGAAAACGGCCATAAAACATGAAAACGATTTATTGTTGGTCATAAATTTAAGCATGTATCGGGTCTTTTGGTTGTTATAAATGGCCCTTCGAACCCTAAATCTGTGGGCAATATCTCATGAAAACGGCCATAAAACATGTAAAAACGAGATTTTGGTCATAAATTTCAAACATGTATAGGGTCTTTCGGTCGTTATAAATGGCCCTTGGAACCCCAAAACTATGGGCAATAACTCATGAAAGCGGCCATAAAACACGAAAACGACGAGTTTTTGCTCATGCCCTTAAACATGTATGGGGTTACGGTCTTTGTAAATCGCCCTGAAACCCCAAAACAATGGGCAATAGCTCATGAAAACGGCCATAAAATGCAAAAACAACAAGTTTTTGGTCATTCCCTCAAACATGTATCGGGTCTTAGGGTCGTTGTAAATTGCCCTCAAACCCCCAAAACTATAGGCACTAGCTAATGAAAACAGACATAAAGCACAAAAAAACAAATTTGTGGTCATAAATTTCAAACATGTATCGGGGCTTACAGTTGTTACAAATGGCCTTTGGAACCCCAAAACTATGGGCAATAGCTCATGAAAACGGCCATAAAACATGAAAACGATTTATTGTTGGTCATAAATTTAAGCATGTATCGGGTCTTTTGGTTGTTTAAAATGGCCCTTCGAACCCTAAATCTGTGGGCAATATCTCATGAAAACGGCCATAAAACATGTAAAAACGAGATTTTGGTCATAAATTTCAAACATGTATAGGGTCTTTCGGTCGTTATAAATGGCCCTTGGAACCCCAAAACTGTGGGCAATAACTCAGGAAAGCGGCCATAAAAGACGAAATCGACGAGTTTTTGCTCATGCCCTTAAACATGTATGGGGAATTACGGTCTTTGTAAATCGCCCTGAAACCCCAAAACTATGGGAAATAGCTCATGAAAACGGCCATAAAATGCAAAAACGACAAGTTTTTGGTCATTCCCTCAAACATGTATCGGGTCTTAGGGTCGTTGTAAATTGCCCTCAAACCCCCAAAACTATGGGCGGTAGCTAATGAAAACAGACATAAAGCACAAAAAAACAAATTTGTGGTCATAAATTTCAAACATGTATCGGGTTTACAGTTGTTATAAATGGCCTTTGGAACCCCAAAAATGTGTATAATAGCTCATGAAAACAGCCATAAAATCGGAAAACGGAGAATTTTTGGTCATTCCCTCAAATATGTATCGGGTATTACGGTCATTGTAAATCGCCCTTAAACCCAAAAATGTGGGCAATACCTCATGAAAACGGCCATAAATCATGAAAAAAAGAGTTTGTGGTCATAAATTTCAAACATGTATTGGGTCTTTCAATCGTTATAAATGGCCCTTGGAACCCCAAAACTATGGGCAATAGCTCATGAAAATGGCCCTTAAAACAAAAAACGATTTATTGTTGGTCATAAATTTAAGCATGTATCGGGTCTTTTGGTTGTTATAAATGGCCCTTCGAACCCTAAATCTATGGCCAATATCTCATAAAAACGGCCATAAAACATGTAAAAACGAGTTTTTCGTCATAAATTTCAAACATGTATAGGCTCTTTCGGTCGTTATAAATGTCCCTTGGAACCCCAAAACTATGGGCAATAACTCATGAAAGCGGCCATAAAACACGAAAACGACGAGTTTTTTGCTCATGCCCTTAAACATGTATGGGGTATTACGGTCTATGTAAATCGCCCTGAAACTCCAAAACTATGGGAAATAGCTCATGAAAACGGCCATAACATGCAAAAACGACAAGTTTTTGGTCATTCCCTCAAACAAGTATCGGGTCTTAGGGTCGTTGTAAATTGCCCTCAAACCCCCAAAACTATTGGCAGTAGCTAATGAAAACAGACATAAAGGACAAAAAAACAAATTTGTGGTTATAAATTTCAAACATGTATCGGGGCTTACAGTTGTTACAAATGGCCTTTGGAACCCCAAAATTGTGTATAGTAGCTCATGAAAACGGCCATAAAACACGAAAACGAAGAATTTTTGGTCATTTCCTCAAATATGTATCGGGAATTACGGTCATTGTAAATCGCCCTGAAACCCCCAAAAATGTGGGCAATACCTCATGAAATCGGCCATAAATCATGAAAAAAGAGAGTTTGTGGTCATAAATTTCAAACATGTATTGGGTCTTTCAATCGTTATAAATGGCCCTTGGAACCCCAAAACTATGGGCAATAGCTCATGAAAACGGCCATAAAACATGAAAACGATTTATTGTTGGTCATAAATTTAAGCATGTATCGGGTCTTTTGGTTGTTATAAATGGCCCTTCGAACCCTAAATCTGTGGGCAATATCTCATGAAAACGGCCATAAAACATGTAAAAACGAGATTTTGGTCATAAATTTCAAACAGGTATATGGTCTTTCGGTCGTTATAAATGGCCCTTGGAACCCCAATACTGTGGGCAATAACTCATGAAAGCGGCCATAAAACACGAAAACGACGAGTTTTTGCTCATGCCCTTAAACATGTATGGGGTATTACGGTCTTTGTAAATCGCCCTGAAACCCCAAAACTATGGGAAATAGCTCATGAAAACGGCCATAAAATGCAAAAACGACAAGTTTTTGGTCATTCCCTCAAACATGTATCGGGTCTTAGGGTCGTTGTAAATTGCCCTCAAACCCCCAAAACTATGGGCACTAGCTAATGAAAACAGACATAAAGCACAAAAAACAAATTTGTGGTCATAAATTTCAAACATGTATCGGGGCTTACAGTTGTTACAAATGGCCTTTGGAACCCCAAAATTGTGTGTAGTAGCTCATGAAAACGGCCATAAAACACGAAAACGAAGAATTTTTTGTCATTCCCTCAAATATGTATCGGGTATTACGGTCATTGTAAATCGCCCTTAAACCCCCCAAAAATGTGGGCAATACCTCATGAAATCGGCCATATATCATGAAAAAAGAGAGTTTGTGGTCATAAATTTCAAACATGTATTGGGTCTTTCAATCGTTATAAATGGCCCTGGGAACCCCAAAACTATGGGCAATAGCTCATGAAAACGGCCATAAAACATGAAAACGATTTATTGTTGGTCATAAATTTAAGCATGTATCGGGTCTTTTGGTTGTTATAAATGGCCCTTCGAACCCTAAATCTGTGGGCAATATCTCATGAAAACGGCCATAAAACATGTAAAAACGAGATTTTGGTCATAAATTTCAAACATGTATAGGGTCTTTCGGTCGTTATAAATGGCCCTTGGAACCCCAAAACTATGGGCAATAACTCATGAAAGCGGCCATAAAACACGAAAACGACGAGTTTTTTGCTCATGCCCTTAAACATGTATGGGGTATTACGGTCTTTGTAAATCGCCCTGAAACCCCAAAACAATGGGCAATAGCTCATGAAAACGGCCATAAAATGCAAAAACGACAAGTTTTTGGTCATTCCCTCAAACATGTATCGGGTCTTAGGGTCGTTGTAAATTGCCCTCAAACCCCCAAAACTATGGGCACTAGCTAATGAAAACAGACATAAAGCACAAAAAAACAAATTTGTGGTCATAAATTTCAAACATGTATCGGGGCTTACAGTTGTTACAAATGGCCTTTGGAACCCCAAAATTGTGTGTAGTAGCTCATGAAAACGGCCATAAAACACGAAAACGAAGAATTTTTCGTCATTCCCTCAAATATGTATCGGGTATTACGGTCATTGTAAATCGCCCTGAAACCCCCAAAAATGTGGGCAATACCTCATGAAATCGGCCATAAATCATGAAAAAAGAGAGTTTGTGGTCATAAATTTCAAACATGTATTGGGTCTTTCAATCGTTATAAATGGCCCTTGGAACCCCAAAACTATGGGCAATAGCTCATGAAAACGGCCATAAAACATGAAAACGATTTATTGTTGGTCATAAATTTAAGCATGTATCGGGTCTTTTGGTTGTTATAAATGGCCCTTCGAACCCTAAATCTGTGGGCAATATCTCATGAAAACGGCCATAAAACATGTAAAAACGAGATTTTGGTCATAAATTTCAAACATGTATAGGGTCTTTCGGTCGTTATAAATGGCCTTGGAACCCCAAAACTATGGGCAATAACTCATGAAAGCGGCCATAAAACACGAAAACGACGAGTTTTGCTCATGCCCTTAAACATGTATGGGGTATTACGGTCTTTGTAAATCGCCCTGAAACCCCAAAACAATGGGCAATAGCTCATGAAAACGGCCATAAAATGCAAAAACAACAAGTTTTTGGTCATTCCCTCAAACATGTATCGGGTCTTAGGGTCGTTGTAAATTGCCCTCAAACCCCCAAAACTATGGGCACTAGCTAATGAAAACAGACATAAAGCACAAAAAAACAAATTTGTGGTCATAAATTTCAAACATGTATCGGGGCTTACAGTTGTTACAAATGGCCTTTGGAACCCCAAAACTATGGGCAATAGCTCATGAAAACGGCCATAAAACATGAAAACGATTTATTGTTGGTCATAAATTTAAGCATGTATCGGGTCTTTTGGTTGTTATAAATGGCCCTTCGAACCCTAAATCTGTGGGCAATATCTCATGAAAACGGCCATAAAACATGTAAAAACGAGATTTTGGTCATAAATTCAAACATGTATAGGGTCTTCGGTCGTTATAAATGGCCCTTGGAACCCCAAAAATGTGGGCAATAACTCAGGAAAGCGGCCATAAAACACGAAAACGACGAGTTTTTGCTCATGCCCTTAAACATGTATGGGGTATTACGGTCTTTGTAAATCGCCCTGAAACCCCAAAAACTATGGGAAATAGCTCATGAAAACGGCCATAAAATGCAAAAACGACAAGTTTTTGGTCATTCCCTCAAACATGTATCGGGTCTTAGGGTCGTTGTAAATTGCCCTCAAACCCCCAAAACTATGGGCACTAGCTAATGAAAACAGACATAAAGCACAAAAAAACAAATTTGTGGTCATAAATTTCAAACATGTATCGGGTTTACAGTTGTTACAAATGGCCTTTGGAACCCCAAAAATGTGTGTAAGTAGCTCATGAAAACGGCCATAAAACAGGAAAACAAAGAATTTTTGGTCATTCCCTCAAATATGTATCGGGTATTACGGTCATTGTAAATCGCCCTTAAACCCAAAAATGTGGGCAATACCTCATGAAAACGGCCATAAATCATGAAAAAAAAGAGTTTGTGGTCATAAATTTCAAACATGTATTGGGTCTTTCAATCGTTATAAATGGCCCTTGGAACCCCAAAACTATGGGCAATAGCTCATGAAAATGGCCCTTAAAACAAAAAACGATTTATTGTTGGTCATAAATTTAAGCATGTATCGGGTCTTTTGGTTGTTATAAATGGCCCTTCGAACCCTAAATCTGTGGGCAATATCTCATGAAAACGGCCATAAAACATGTAAAAACGAGTTTTTGGTCATAAATTTCAAACATGTATAGGGTCTTTCGGTCGTTATAAATGGTCCCTTGGAACCCCAAAACTGTGGGCAATAACTCATGAAAGCGGCCATAAAACACGAAAACGACGAGTTTTTGCTCATGCCCTTAAACATGTATGGGGTATTACGGTCTTTGTAAATCGCCCTGAAACCCCAAAACTATGGGAAATAGCTCATGAAAACGGCCATAAAATGCAAAAACGACAAGTTTTTGGTCATTCCCTCAAACATGTATCGGGTCTTAGGGTCGTTGTAAATTGCCCTCAAACCCCAAAACTATGGGCACTAGCTAATGAAAACAGACATAAAGCACAAAAAAACAAATTTGTGGTCATAAATTTCAAACATGTATCGGGGCTTACAGTTGTTACAAATGGCCTTTGGAACCCCAAAATTGTGTGTAGTAGCTCATGAAAACGGCCATAAAACACGAAAACGAAGAATTTTTGGTCATTTCCTCAAATATGTATCGGGTATTACGGTCATTGTAAATCGCCCTTAAACCCCCAAAAATGTGGGCAATACCTCATGAAATCGGCCATAAATCATGAAAAAAGAGAGTTTGTGGTCATAAATTTCAAACATGTATTGGGTCTTTCAATCGTTATAAATGGCCCTTGGAACCCCAAAACTATGGGCAATAGCTCATGAAAACGGCCATAAAACATGAAAACGATTTATTGTTGGTCATAAATTTAAGCATGTATCGGGTCTTTTGGTTGTTATAAATGGCCCTTCGAACCCTAAATCTGTGGGCAATATCTCATGAAAACGGCCATAAAACATGTAAAAACGAGATTTTGGTCATAAATTTCAAACATGTATAGGGTCTTTCGGTCGTTATAAATGGCCTTGGAACCCCAAAACTGTGGGCAATAACTCATGAAAGCGGCCATAAAACACGAAAACGACGAGTTTTTGCTCATGCCCTTAAACATGTATGGGGTATTACGGTCTTTGTAAATCGCCCTGAAACCCAAAACTATGGGAAATAGCTCATGAAAACGGCCATAAAATGCAAAAACGACAAGTTTTTGGTCATTCCCTCAAACATGTATCGGGTCTTAGGGTCGTTGTAAATTGCCCTCAAACCCCAAAACTATGGGCACTAGCTAATGAAAACAGACATAAAGCACAAAAAAACAAATTTGTGGTCATAAATTTCAAACATGTATCGGGGCTTACAGTTGTTACAAATGGCCTTTGGAACCCCAAAATTGTGTGTAGTAGCTCATGAAAACGGCCATAAAACACGAAAACGAAGAATTTTTTGTCATTCCCTCAAATATGTATCGGGTATTACGGTCATTGTAAATCGCCCTTAAACCCCCAAAAATGTGGGCAATACCTCATGAAATCGGCCATAAATCATGAAAAAAGAGAGTTTGTGGTCATAAATTTCAAACATGTATTGGGTCTTTCAATCGTTATAAATGGCCCTTGGAACCCCAAAACTATGGGCAATAGCTCATGAAAACGGCCATAAAACATGAAAACGATTTATTGTTGGTCATAAATTTAAGCATGTATCGGGTCTTTTGGTTGTTATAAATGGCCCTTCGAACCCTAAATCTGTGGGCAATATCTCATGAAAACGGCCATAAAACATGTAAAAACGAGATTTTGGTCATAAATTTCAAACATGTATAGGGTCTTTCGGTCGTTATAAATGGCCCTTGGAACCCCAAAACTGTGGGCAATAACTCATGAAAGCGGCCATAAAACACGAAAACGACGAGTTTTTGCTCATGCCCTTAAACATGTATGGGGTATTACGGTCTTTGTAAATCGCCCTGAAACCCCAAAACAATGGGCAATAGCTCATGAAAACGGCCATAAAATGCAAAAACGACAAGTTTTTGGTCATTCCCTCAAACATGTATCGGGTCTTAGGGTCGTTGTAAATTGCCCTCAAACCCCCAAAACTATGGGCACTAGCTAATGAAAACAGACATAAAGCACAAAAAAACAAATTTGTGGTCATAAATTTCAAACATGTATCGGGGCTTACAGTTGTTACAAATGGCCTTTGGAACCCCAAAATTGTGTGTAGTAGCTCATGAAAACGGCCATAAAACACGAAAACGAAGAATTTTTCGTCATTCCCTCAAATATGTATCGGGTATTACGGTCATTGTAAATCGCCCTTAAACCCCCCAAAAATGTGGGCAATACCTCATGAAATCGGCCATAAATCATGAAAAAAGAGAGTTTGTGGTCATAAATTTCAAACATGTATTGGGTCTTTCAATCGTTATAAATGGCCCTTGGAACCCCAAAACTATGGGCAATAGCTCATGAAAACGGCCATAAAACATGAAAACGATTTATTGTTGGTCATAAATTTAAGCATGTATCGGGTCTTTTGGTTGTTATAAATGGCCCTTCGAACCCTAAATCTGTGGGCAATATCTCATGAAAACGGCCATAAAACATGTAAAAACGAGATTTTGGTCATAAATTTCAAACATGTATAGGGTCTTTCGGTCGTTATAAATGGCCCTTGGAACCCCAAAACTGTGGGCAATAACTCATGAAAGCGGCCATAAAACACGAAAACGACGAGTTTTTGCTCATGCCCTTAAACATGTATGGGGTATTACGGTCTTTGTAAATCGCCCTGAAACCCCAAAACTATGGGAAATAGCTCATGAAAACGGCCATAAAATGCAAAAACGACAAGTTTTTGGTCATTCCCTCAAACATGTATCGGGTCTTAGGGTCGTTGTAAATTGCCCTCAAACCCCCAAAACTATGGGCACTAGCTAATGAAAACAGACATAAAGCACAAAAAAACAAATTTGTGGTCATAAATTTCAAACATGTATCGGGGCTTACAGTTGTTACAAATGGCCTTTGGAACCCCAAAATTGTGTGTAGTAGCTCATGAAAACGGCCATAAAACACGAAAACGAAGAATTTTTGTCATTCCCTCAAATATGTATCGGGTATTACGGTCATTGTAAATCGCCCTTAAACCCCCAAAAATGTGGGCAATACCTCATGAAATCGGCCATAAATCATGAAAAAAGAGAGTTTGTGGTCATAAATTTCAAACATGTATTGGGTCTTTCAATCGTTATAAATGGCCCTTGGAACCCCAAAACTATGGGCAATAGCTCATGAAAACGGCCATAAAACATGAAAACGATTTATTGTTGGTCATAAATTTAAGCATGTATCGGGTCTTTTGGTTGTTATAAATGGCCCTTCGAACCCTAAATCTGTGGGCAATATCTCATGAAAACGGCCATAAAACATGTAAAAACGAGATTTTGGTCATAAATTTCAAACATGTATAGGGTCTTTCGGTCGTTATAAATGGCCCTTGGAACCCCAAAACTGTGGGCAATAACTCATGAAAGCGGCCATAAAACACGAAAACGACGAGTTTTTGCTCATGCCCTTAAACATGTATGGGGTATTACGGTCTTTGTAAATCGCCCTGAAACCCCAAAACTATGGGAAATAGCTCATGAAAACGGCCATAAAATGCAAAAACGACAAGTTTTTGGTCATTCCCTCAAACATGTATCGGGTCTTAGGGTCGTTGTAAATTGCCCTCAAACCCCCAAAACTATGGGCACTAGCTAATGAAAACAGACATAAAGCACAAAAAAACAAATTTGTGGTCATAAATTTCAAACATGTATCGGGGCTTACAGTTGTTACAAATGGCCTTTGGAACCCCAAAATTGTGTGTAGTAGCTCATGAAAACGGCCATAAAACACGAAAACGAAGAATTTTTGGTCATTCCCTCAAATATGTATCGGGTATTACGGTCATTGTAAATCGCCCTTAAACCCCCAAAAATGTGGGCAATACCTCATGAAATCGGCCATAAATCATGAAAAAAGAGAGTTTGTGGTCATAAATTTCAAACATGTATTGGGTCTTTCAATCGTTATAAATGGCCCTTGGAACCCCAAAACTATGGGCAATAGCTCATGAAAACGGCCATAAAACATGAAAACGATTTATTGTTGGTCATAAATTTAAGCATGTATCGGGTCTTTTGGTTGTTATAAATGGCCCTTCGAACCCTAAATCTGTGGGCAATATCTCATGAAAACGGCCATAAAACATGTAAAAACGAGATTTTGGTCATAAATTTCAAACATGTATAGGGTCTTTCGGTCGTTATAAATGGCCCTTGGAACCCCAAAACTGTGGGCAATAACTCATGAAAGCGGCCATAAAACACGAAAACGACGAGTTTTTGCTCATGCCCTTAAACATGTATGGGGTATTACGGTCTTTGTAAATCGCCCTGAAACCCCAAAACTATGGGAAATAGCTCATGAAAACGGCCATAAAATGCAAAAACGACAAGTTTTTGGTCATTCCCTCAAACATGTATCGGGTCTTAGGGTCGTTGTAAATTGCCCTCAAACCCCCAAAACTATGGGCACTAGCTAATGAAAACAGACATAAAGCACAAAAAAACAAATTTGTGGTCATAAATTTCAAACATGTATCGGGGCTTACAGTTGTTACAAATGGCCTTTGGAACCCCAAAATTGTGTGTAGTAGCTCATGAAAACGGCCATAAAACACGAAAACGAAGAATTTTTGTCATTCCCTCAAATATGTATCGGGTATTACGGTCATTGTAAATCGCCCTTAAACCCCCAAAAATGTGGGCAATACCTCATGAAATCGGCCATAAATCATGAAAAAAGAGAGTTTGTGGTCATAAATTTCAAACATGTATTGGGTCTTTCAATCGTTATAAATGGCCCTTGGAACCCCAAAACTATGGGCAATAGCTCATGAAAACGGCCATAAAACATGAAAACGATTTATTGTTGGTCATAAATTTAAGCATGTATCGGGTCTTTTGGTTGTTATAAATGGCCCTTCGAACCCTAAATCTGTGGGCAATATCTCATGAAAACGGCCATAAAACATGTAAAAACGAGATTTTGGTCATAAATTTCAAACATGTATAGGGTCTTTCGGTCGTTATAAATGGCCCTTGGAACCCCAAAACTGTGGGCAATAACTCATGAAAGCGGCCATAAAACACGAAAACGACGAGTTTTTGCTCATGCCCTTAAACATGTATGGGGTATTACGGTCTTTGTAAATCGCCCTGAAACCCCAAAACTATGGGAAATAGCTCATGAAAACGGCCATAAAATGCAAAAACGACAAGTTTTTGGTCATTCCCTCAAACATGTATCGGGTCTTAGGGTCGTTGTAAATTGCCCTCAAACCCCCAAAACTATGGGCACTAGCTAATGAAAACAGACATAAAGCACAAAAAACAAATTTGTGGTCATAAATTTCAAACATGTATCGGGGCTTACAGTTGTTACAAATGGCCTTTGGAACCCCAAAATTGTGTGTAGTAGCTCATGAAAACGGCCATAAAACACGAAAACGAAGAATTTTTTGTCATTCCCTCAAATATGTATCGGGTATTACGGTCATTGTAAATCGCCCTTAAACCCCCAAAAATGTGGGCAATACCTCATGAAATCGGCCATAAATCATGAAAAAAGAGAGTTTGTGGTCATAAATTTCAAACATGTATTGGGTCTTTCAATCGTTATAAATGGCCCTTGGAACCCCAAAACTATGGGCAATAGCTCATGAAAACGGCCATAAAACATGAAAACGATTTATTGTTGGTCATAAATTTAAGCATGTATCGGGTCTTTTGGTTGTTATAAATGGCCCTTCGAACCCTAAATCTGTGGGCAATATCTCATGAAAACGGCCATAAAACATGTAAAAACGAGATTTTGGTCATAAATTTCAAACATGTATAGGGTCTTTCGGTCGTTATAAATGGCCCTTGGAACCCCAAAACTGTGGGCAATAACTCATGAAAGCGGCCATAAAACACGAAAACGACGAGTTTTTGCTCATGCCCTTAAACATGTATGGGGTATTACGGTCTTTGTAAATCGCCCTGAAACCCCAAAACAATGGGCAATAGCTCATGAAAACGGCCATAAAATGCAAAAACGACAAGTTTTTGGTCATTCCCTCAAACATGTATCGGGTCTTAGGGTCGTTGTAAATTGCCCTCAAACCCCCAAAACTATGGGCACTAGCTAATGAAAACAGACATAAAGCACAAAAAACAAATTTGTGGTCATAAATTTCAAACATGTATCGGGGCTTACAGTTGTTACAAATGGCCTTTGGAACCCCAAAATTGTGTGTAGTAGCTCATGAAAACGGCCATAAAACACGAAAACGAAGAATTTTTCGTCATTCCCTCAAATATGTATCGGGTATTACGGTCATTGTAAATCGCCCTTAAACCCCCCAAAAATGTGGGCAATACCTCATGAAATCGGCCATAAATCATGAAAAAAGAGAGTTTGTGGTCATAAATTTCAAACATGTATTGGGTCTTTCAATCGTTATAAATGGCCCTTGGAACCCCAAAACTATGGGCAATAGCTCATGAAAACGGCCATAAAACATGAAAACGATTTATTGTTGGTCATAAATTTAAGCATGTATCGGGTCTTTTGGTTGTTATAAATGGCCCTTCGAACCCTAAATCTGTGGGCAATATCTCATGAAAACGGCCATAAAACATGTAAAAACGAGATTTTGGTCATAAATTTCAAACATGTATAGGGTCTTTCGGTCGTTATAAATGGCCCTTGGAACCCCAAAACTGTGGGCAATAACTCATGAAAGCGGCCATAAAACACGAAAACGACGAGTTTTTGCTCATGCCCTTAAACATGTATGGGGTATTACGGTCTTTGTAAATCGCCCTGAAACCCCAAAACTATGGGAAATAGCTCATGAAAACGGCCATAAAATGCAAAAACGACAAGTTTTTGGTCATTCCCTCAAACATGTATCGGGTCTTAGGGTCGTTGTAAATTGCCCTCAAACCCCCAAAACTATGGGCACTAGCTAATGAAAACAGACATAAAGCACAAAAAAACAAATTTGTGGTCATAAATTTCAAACATGTATCGGGGCTTACAGTTGTTACAAATGGCCTTTGGAACCCCAAAATTGTGTGTAGTAGCTCATGAAAACGGCCATAAAACACGAAAACGAAGAATTTTTGGTCATTCCCTCAAATATGTATCGGGTATTACGGTCATTGTAAATCGCCCTTAAACCCCCAAAAATGTGGGCAATACCTCATGAAATCGGCCATAAATCATGAAAAAAGAGAGTTTGTGGTCATAAATTTCAAACATGTATTGGGTCTTTCAATCGTTATAAATGGCCCTTGGAACCCCAAAACTATGGGCAATAGCTCATGAAAACGGCCATAAAACATGAAAACGATTTATTGTTGGTCATAAATTTAAGCATGTATCGGGTCTTTTGGTTGTTATAAATGGCCCTTCGAACCCTAAATCTGTGGGCAATATCTCATGAAAACGGCCATAAAACATGTAAAAACGAGATTTTGGTCATAAATTTCAAACATGTATAGGGTCTTTCGGTCGTTATAAATGGCCCTTGGAACCCCAAAACTGTGGGCAATAACTCATGAAAGCGGCCATAAAACACGAAAACGACGAGTTTTTGCTCATGCCCTTAAACATGTATGGGGTATTACGGTCTTTGTAAATCGCCCTGAAACCCCAAAACTATGGGAAATAGCTCATGAAAACGGCCATAAAATGCAAAAACGACAAGTTTTTGGTCATTCCCTCAAACATGTATCGGGTCTTAGGGTCGTTGTAAATTGCCCTCAAACCCCCAAAACTATGGGCACTAGCTAATGAAAACAGACATAAAGCACAAAAAAACAAATTTGTGGTCATAAATTTCAAACATGTATCGGGGCTTACAGTTGTTACAAATGGCCTTTGGAACCCCAAAATTGTGTGTAGTAGCTCATGAAAACGGCCATAAAACACGAAAACGAAGAATTTTTGGTCATTCCCTCAAATATGTATCGGGTATTACGGTCATTGTAAATCGCCCTTAAACCCCCAAAAATGTGGGCAATACCTCATGAAATCGGCCATAAATCATGAAAAAAGAGAGTTTGTGGTCATAAATTTCAAACATGTATTGGGTCTTTCAATCGTTATAAATGGCCCTTGGAACCCCAAAACTATGGGCAATAGCTCATGAAAACGGCCATAAAACATGAAAACGATTTATTGTTGGTCATAAATTTAAGCATGTATCGGGTCTTTTGGTTGTTATAAATGGCCCTTCGAACCCTAAATCTGTGGGCAATATCTCATGAAAACGGCCATAAAACATGTAAAAACGAGATTTTGGTCATAAATTTCAAACATGTATAGGGTCTTTCGGTCGTTATAAATGGCCCTTGGAACCCCAAAACTGTGGGCAATAACTCATGAAAGCGGCCATAAAACACGAAAACGACGAGTTTTTGCTCATGCCCTTAAACATGTATGGGGTATTACGGTCTTTGTAAATCGCCCTGAAACCCCAAAACTATGGGAAATAGCTCATGAAAACGGCCATAAAATGCAAAAACGACAAGTTTTTGGTCATTCCCTCAAACATGTATCGGGTCTTAGGGTCGTTGTAAATTGCCCTCAAACCCCCAAAACTATGGGCACTAGCTAATGAAAACAGACATAAAGCACAAAAAAACAAATTTGTGGTCATAAATTTCAAACATGTATCGGGGCTTACAGTTGTTACAAATGGCCTTTGGAACCCCAAAATTGTGTGTAGTAGCTCATGAAAACGGCCATAAAACACGAAAACGAAGAATTTTTTGTCATTCCCTCAAATATGTATCGGGTATTACGGTCATTGTAAATCGCCCTTAAACCCCCAAAAATGTGGGCAATACCTCATGAAATCGGCCATAAATCATGAAAAAAGAGAGTTTGTGGTCATAAATTTCAAACATGTATTGGGTCTTTCAATCGTTATAAATGGCCCTTGGAACCCCAAAACTATGGGCAATAGCTCATGAAAACGGCCATAAAACATGAAAACGATTTATTGTTGGTCATAAATTTAAGCATGTATCGGGTCTTTTGGTTGTTATAAATGGCCCTTCGAACCCTAAATCTGTGGGCAATATCTCATGAAAACGGCCATAAAACATGTAAAAACGAGATTTTGGTCATAAATTTCAAACATGTATAGGGTCTTTCGGTCGTTATAAATGGCCCTTGGAACCCCAAAACTGTGGGCAATAACTCATGAAAGCGGCCATAAAACACGAAAACGACGAGTTTTTGCTCATGCCCTTAAACATGTATGGGGTATTACGGTCTTTGTAAATCGCCCTGAAACCCCAAAACTATGGGAAATAGCTCATGAAAACGGCCATAAAATGCAAAAACGACAAGTTTTTGGTCATTCCCTCAAACATGTATCGGGTCTTAGGGTCGTTGTAAATTGCCCTCAAACCCCCAAAACTATGGGCACTAGCTAATGAAAACAGACATAAAGCACAAAAAAACAAATTTGTGGTCATAAATTTCAAACATGTATCGGGGCTTACAGTTGTTACAAATGGCCTTTGGAACCCCAAAATTGTGTGTAGTAGCTCATGAAAACGGCCATAAAACACGAAAACGAAGAATTTTTTGTCATTCCCTCAAATATGTATCGGGTATTACGGTCATTGTAAATCGCCCTTAAACCCCCAAAAATGTGGGCAATACCTCATGAAATCGGCCATAAATCATGAAAAAAGAGAGTTTGTGGTCATAAATTTCAAACATGTATTGGGTCTTTCAATCGTTATAAATGGCCCTTGGAACCCCAAAACTATGGGCAATAGCTCATGAAAACGGCCATAAAACATGAAAACGATTTATTGTTGGTCATAAATTTAAGCATGTATCGGGTCTTTTGGTTGTTATAAATGGCCCTTCGAACCCTAAATCTGTGGGCAATATCTCATGAAAACGGCCATAAAACATGTAAAAACGAGATTTTGGTCATAAATTTCAAACATGTATAGGGTCTTTCGGTCGTTATAAATGGCCCTTGGAACCCCAAAACTGTGGGCAATAACTCATGAAAGCGGCCATAAAACACGAAAACGACGAGTTTTTGCTCATGCCCTTAAACATGTATGGGGTATTACGGTCTTTGTAAATCGCCCTGAAACCCCAAAACAATGGGCAATAGCTCATGAAAACGGCCATAAAATGCAAAAACGACAAGTTTTTGGTCATTCCCTCAAACATGTATCGGGTCTTAGGGTCGTTGTAAATTGCCCTCAAACCCCCAAAACTATGGGCACTAGCTAATGAAAACAGACATAAAGCACAAAAAAACAAATTTGTGGTCATAAATTTCAAACATGTATCGGGGCTTACAGTTGTTACAAATGGCCTTTGGAACCCCAAAATTGTGTGTAGTAGCTCATGAAAACGGCCATAAAACACGAAAACGAAGAATTTTTGTCATTCCCTCAAATATGTATCGGGTATTACGGTCATTGTAAATCGCCCTTAAACCCCCAAAAATGTGGGCAATACCTCATGAAATCGGCCATAAATCATGAAAAAAGAGAGTTTGTGGTCATAAATTTCAAACATGTATTGGGTCTTTCAATCGTTATAAATGGCCCTTGGAACCCCAAAACTATGGGCAATAGCTCATGAAAACGGCCATAAAACATGAAAACGATTTATTGTTGGTCATAAATTTAAGCATGTATCGGGTCTTTTGGTTGTTATAAATGGCCCTTCGAACCCTAAATCTGTGGGCAATATCTCATGAAAACGGCCATAAAACATGTAAAAACGAGATTTTGGTCATAAATTTCAAACATGTATAGGGTCTTTCGGTCGTTATAAATGGCCCTTGGAACCCCAAAACTGTGGGCAATAACTCATGAAAGCGGCCATAAAACACGAAAACGACGAGTTTTTGCTCATGCCCTTAAACATGTATGGGGTATTACGGTCTTTGTAAATCGCCCTGAAACCCCAAAACTATGGGAAATAGCTCATGAAAACGGCCATAAAATGCAAAAACGACAAGTTTTTGGTCATTCCCTCAAACATGTATCGGGTCTTAGGGTCGTTGTAAATTGCCCTCAAACCCCCAAAACTATGGGCACTAGCTAATGAAAACAGACATAAAGCACAAAAAAACAAATTTGTGGTCATAAATTTCAAACATGTATCGGGGCTTACAGTTGTTACAAATGGCCTTTGGAACCCCAAAATTGTGTGTAGTAGCTCATGAAAACGGCCATAAAACACGAAAACGAAGAATTTTTGGTCATTCCCTCAAATATGTATCGGGTATTACGGTCATTGTAAATCGCCCTTAAACCCCCAAAAATGTGGGCAATACCTCATGAAATCGGCCATAAATCATGAAAAAAGAGAGTTTGTGGTCATAAATTTCAAACATGTATTGGGTCTTTCAATCGTTATAAATGGCCCTTGGAACCCCAAAACTATGGGCAATAGCTCATGAAAACGGCCATAAAACATGAAAACGATTTATTGTTGGTCATAAATTTAAGCATGTATCGGGTCTTTTGGTTGTTATAAATGGCCCTTCGAACCCTAAATCTGTGGGCAATATCTCATGAAAACGGCCATAAAACATGTAAAAACGAGATTTTGGTCATAAATTTCAAACATGTATAGGGTCTTTCGGTCGTTATAAATAGCCCTTGGAACCCCAAAACTGTGGGCAATAACTCATGAAAGCGGCCATAAAACACGAAAACGACGAGTTTTTGCTCATGCCCTTAAACATGTATGGGGTATTACGGTCTTTGTAAATCGCCCTGAAACCCCAAAACTATGGGAAATAGCTCATGAAAACGGCCATAAAATGCAAAAACGACAAGTTTTTGGTCATTCCCTCAAACATGTATCGGGTCTTAGGGTCGTTGTAAATTGCCCTCAAACCCCCAAAACTATGGGCACTAGCTAATGAAAACAGACATAAAGCACAAAAAACAAATTTGTGGTCATAAATTTCAAACATGTATCGGGGCTTACAGTTGTTACAAATGGCCTTTGGAACCCCAAAATTGTGTGTAGTAGCTCATGAAAACGGCCATAAAACACGAAAACGAAGAATTTTTTGTCATTCCCTCAAATATGTATCGGGTATTACGGTCATTGTAAATCGCCCTTAAACCCCCAAAAATGTGGGCAATACCTCATGAAATCGGCCATAAATCATGAAAAAAGAGAGTTTGTGGTCATAAATTTCAAACATGTATTGGGTCTTTCAATCGTTATAAATGGCCCTTGGAACCCCAAAACTATGGGCAATAGCTCATGAAAACGGCCATAAAACATGAAAACGATTTATTGTTGGTCATAAATTTAAGCATGTATCGGGTCTTTTGGTTGTTATAAATGGCCCTTCGAACCCTAAATCTGTGGGCAATATCTCATGAAAACGGCCATAAAACATGTAAAAACGAGATTTTGGTCATAAATTTCAAACATGTATAGGGTCTTTCGGTCGTTATAAATGGCCCTTGGAACCCCAAAACTGTGGGCAATAACTCATGAAAGCGGCCATAAAACACGAAAACGACGAGTTTTTGCTCATGCCCTTAAACATGTATGGGGTATTACGGTCTTTGTAAATCGCCCTGAAACCCCAAAACAATGGGCAATAGCTCATGAAAACGGCCATAAAATGCAAAAACGACAAGTTTTTGGTCATTCCCTCAAACATGTATCGGGTCTTAGGGTCGTTGTAAATTGCCCTCAAACCCCCAAAACTATGGGCACTAGCTAATGAAAACAGACATAAAGCACAAAAAAACAAATTTGTGGTCATAAATTTCAAACATGTATCGGGGCTTACAGTTGTTACAAATGGCCTTTGGAACCCCAAAATTGTGTGTAGTAGCTCATGAAAACGGCCATAAAACACGAAAACGAAGAATTTTTGGTCATTCCCTCAAATATGTATCGGGTATTACGGTCATTGTAAATCGCCCTTAAACCCCCAAAAATGTGGGCAATACCTCATGAAATCGGCCATAAATCATGAAAAAAGAGAGTTTGTGGTCATAAATTTCAAACATGTATTGGGTCTTTCAATCGTTATAAATGGCCCTTGGAACCCCAAAACTATGGGCAATAGCTCATGAAAACGGCCATAAAACATGAAAACGATTTATTGTTGGTCATAAATTTAAGCATGTATCGGGTCTTTTGGTTGTTATAAATGGCCCTTCGAACCCTAAATCTGTGGGCAATATCTCATGAAAACGGCCATAAAACATGTAAAAACGAGATTTTGGTCATAAATTTCAAACATGTATAGGGTCTTTCGGTCGTTATAAATAGCCCTTGGAACCCCAAAACTGTGGGCAATAACTCATGAAAGCGGCCATAAAACACGAAAACGACGAGTTTTTGCTCATGCCCTTAAACATGTATGGGGTATTACGGTCTTTGTAAATCGCCCTGAAACCCCAAAACTATGGGAAATAGCTCATGAAAACGGCCATAAAATGCAAAAACGACAAGTTTTTGGTCATTCCCTCAAACATGTATCGGGTCTTAGGGTCGTTGTAAATTGCCCTCAAACCCCCAAAACTATGGGCACTAGCTAATGAAAACAGACATAAAGCACAAAAAAACAAATTTGTGGTCATAAATTTCAAACATGTATCGGGGCTTACAGTTGTTACAAATGGCCTTTGGAACCCCAAAATTGTGTGTAGTAGCTCATGAAAACGGCCATAAAACACGAAAACGAAGAATTTTTTGTCATTCCCTCAAATATGTATCGGGTATTACGGTCATTGTAAATCGCCCTTAAACCCCCCAAAAATGTGGGCAATACCTCATGAAATCGGCCATAAATCATGAAAAAAGAGAGTTTGTGGTCATAAATTTCAAACATGTATTGGGTCTTTCAATCGTTATAAATGGCCCTTGGAACCCCAAAACTATGGGCAATAGCTCATGAAAACGGCCATAAAACATGAAAACGATTTATTGTTGGTCATAAATTTAAGCATGTATCGGGTCTTTTGGTTGTTATAAATGGCCCTTCGAACCCTAAATCTGTGGGCAATATCTCATGAAAACGGCCATAAAACATGTAAAAACGAGATTTTGGTCATAAATTTCAAACATGTATAGGGTCTTTCGGTCGTTATAAATGGCCCTTGGAACCCCAAAACTGTGGGCAATAACTCATGAAAGCGGCCATAAAACACGAAAACGACGAGTTTTTGCTCATGCCCTTAAACATGTATGGGGTATTACGGTCTTTGTAAATCGCCCTGAAACCCCAAAACAATGGGCAATAGCTCATGAAAACGGCCATAAAATGCAAAAACGACAAGTTTTTGGTCATTCCCTCAAACATGTATCGGGTCTTAGGGTCGTTGTAAATTGCCCTCAAACCCCCAAAACTATGGGCACTAGCTAATGAAAACAGACATAAAGCACAAAAAAACAAATTTGTGGTCATAAATTTCAAACATGTATCGGGGCTTACAGTTGTTACAAATGGCCTTTGGAACCCCAAAATTGTGTGTAGTAGCTCATGAAAACGGCCATAAAACACGAAAACGAAGAATTTTTGGTCATTCCCTCAAATATGTATCGGGTATTACGGTCATTGTAAATCGCCCTTAAACCCCCAAAAATGTGGGCAATACCTCATGAAATCGGCCATAAATCATGAAAAAAGAGAGTTTGTGGTCATAAATTTCAAACATGTATTGGGTCTTTCAATCGTTATAAATGGCCCTTGGAACCCCAAAACTATGGGCAATAGCTCATGAAAACGGCCATAAAACATGAAAACGATTTATTGTTGGTCATAAATTTAAGCATGTATCGGGTCTTTTGGTTGTTATAAATGGCCCTTCGAACCCTAAATCTGTGGGCAATATCTCATGAAAACGGCCATAAAACATGTAAAAACGAGATTTTGGTCATAAATTTCAAACATGTATAGGGTCTTTCGGTCGTTATAAATAGCCCTTGGAACCCCAAAACTGTGGGCAATAACTCATGAAAGCGGCCATAAAACACGAAAACGACGAGTTTTTGCTCATGCCCTTAAACATGTATGGGGTATTACGGTCTTTGTAAATCGCCCTGAAACCCCAAAACTATGGGAAATAGCTCATGAAAACGGCCATAAAATGCAAAAACGACAAGTTTTTGGTCATTCCCTCAAACATGTATCGGGTCTTAGGGTCGTTGTAAATTGCCCTCAAACCCCCAAAACTATGGGCACTAGCTAATGAAAACAGACATAAAGCACAAAAAACAAATTTGTGGTCATAAATTTCAAACATGTATCGGGGCTTACAGTTGTTACAAATGGCCTTTGGAACCCCAAAATTGTGTGTAGTAGCTCATGAAAACGGCCATAAAACACGAAAACGAAGAATTTTTTGTCATTCCCTCAAATATGTATCGGGTATTACGGTCATTGTAAATCGCCCTTAAACCCCCCAAAAATGTGGGCAATACCTCATGAAATCGGCCATAAATCATGAAAAAAGAGAGTTTGTGGTCATAAATTTCAAACATGTATTGGGTCTTTCAATCGTTATAAATGGCCCTTGGAACCCCAAAACTATGGGCAATAGCTCATGAAAACGGCCATAAAACATGAAAACGATTTATTGTTGGTCATAAATTTAAGCATGTATCGGGTCTTTTGGTTGTTATAAATGGCCCTTCGAACCCTAAATCTGTGGGCAATATCTCATGAAAACGGCCATAAAACATGTAAAAACGAGATTTTGGTCATAAATTTCAAACATGTATAGGGTCTTTCGGTCGTTATAAATGGCCCTTGGAACCCCAAAACTGTGGGCAATAACTCATGAAAGCGGCCATAAAACACGAAAACGACGAGTTTTTGCTCATGCCCTTAAACATGTATGGGGTATTACGGTCTTTGTAAATCGCCCTGAAACCCCAAAACTATGGGCAATAGCTCATGAAAACGGCCATAAAATGCAAAAACGACAAGTTTTTGGTCATTCCCTCAAACATGTATCGGGTCTTAGGGTCGTTGTAAATTGCCCTCAAACCCCCAAAACTATGGGCACTAGCTAATGAAAACAGACATAAAGCACAAAAAACAAATTTGTGGTCATAAATTTCAAACATGTATCGGGGCTTACAGTTGTTACAAATGGCCTTTGGAACCCCAAAATTGTGTGTAGTAGCTCATGAAAACGGCCATAAAACACGAAAACGAAGAATTTTTGTCATTCCCTCAAATATGTATCGGGTATTACGGTCATTGTAAATCGCCCTTAAACCCCCAAAAATGTGGGCAATACCTCATGAAATCGGCCATAAATCATGAAAAAAGAGAGTTTGTGGTCATAAATTTCAAACATGTATTGGGTCTTTCAATCGTTATAAATGGCCCTTGGAACCCCAAAACTATGGGCAATAGCTCATGAAAACGGCCATAAAACATGAAAACGATTTATTGTTGGTCATAAATTTAAGCATGTATCGGGTCTTTTGGTTGTTATAAATGGCCCTTCGAACCCTAAATCTGTGGGCAATATCTCATGAAAACGGCCATAAAACATGTAAAAACGAGATTTTGGTCATAAATTTCAAACATGTATAGGGTCTTTCGGTCGTTATAAATGGCCCTTGGAACCCCAAAACTGTGGGCAATAACTCATGAAAGCGGCCATAAAACACGAAAACGACGAGTTTTTGCTCATGCCCTTAAACATGTATGGGGTATTACGGTCTTTGTAAATCGCCCTGAAACCCCAAAACAATGGGAAATAGCTCATGAAAACGGCCATAAAATGCAAAAACGACAAGTTTTTGGTCATTCCCTCAAACATGTATCGGGTCTTAGGGTCGTTGTAAATTGCCCTCAAACCCCCAAAACTATGGGCACTAGCTAATGAAAACAGACATAAAGCACAAAAAAACAAATTTGTGGTCATAAATTTCAAACATGTATCGGGGCTTACAGTTGTTACAAATGGCCTTTGGAACCCCAAAATTGTGTGTAGTAGCTCATGAAAACGGCCATAAAACACGAAAACGAAGAATTTTTTGTCATTCCCTCAAATATGTATCGGGTATTACGGTCATTGTAAATCGCCCTTAAACCCCCAAAAATGTGGGCAATACCTCATGAAATCGGCCATAAATCATGAAAAAAGAGAGTTTGTGGTCATAAATTTCAAACATGTATTGGGTCTTTCAATCGTTATAAATGGCCCTTGGAACCCCAAAACTATGGGCAATAGCTCATGAAAACGGCCATAAAACATGAAAACGATTTATTGTTGGTCATAAATTTAAGCATGTATCGGGTCTTTTGGTTGTTATAAATGGCCCTTCGAACCCTAAATCTGTGGGCAATATCTCATGAAAACGGCCATAAAACATGTAAAAACGAGATTTTGGTCATAAATTTCAAACATGTATAGGGTCTTTCGGTCGTTATAAATAGCCCTTGGAACCCCAAAACTGTGGGCAATAACTCATGAAAGCGGCCATAAAACACGAAAACGACGAGTTTTTGCTCATGCCCTTAAACATGTATGGGGTATTACGGTCTTTGTAAATCGCCCTGAAACCCCAAAACTATGGGAAATAGCTCATGAAAACGGCCATAAAATGCAAAAACGACAAGTTTTTGGTCATTCCCTCAAACATGTATCGGGTCTTAGGGTCGTTGTAAATTGCCCTCAAACCCCCAAAACTATGGGCACTAGCTAATGAAAACAGACATAAAGCACAAAAAAACAAATTTGTGGTCATAAATTTCAAACATGTATCGGGGCTTACAGTTGTTACAAATGGCCTTTGGAACCCCAAAATTGTGTGTAGTAGCTCATGAAAACGGCCATAAAACACGAAAACGAAGAATTTTTTGTCATTCCCTCAAATATGTATCGGGTATTACGGTCATTGTAAATCGCCCTTAAACCCCCAAAAATGTGGGCAATACCTCATGAAATCGGCCATAAATCATGAAAAAAGAGAGTTTGTGGTCATAAATTTCAAACATGTATTGGGTCTTTCAATCGTTATAAATGGCCCTTGGAACCCCAAAACTATGGGCAATAGCTCATGAAAACGGCCATAAAACATGAAAACGATTTATTGTTGGTCATAAATTTAAGCATGTATCGGGTCTTTTGGTTGTTATAAATGGCCCTTCGAACCCTAAATCTGTGGGCAATATCTCATGAAAACGGCCATAAAACATGTAAAAACGAGATTTTGGTCATAAATTTCAAACATGTATAGGGTCTTTCGGTCGTTATAAATGGCCCTTGGAACCCCAAAACTGTGGGCAATAACTCATGAAAGCGGCCATAAAACACGAAAACGACGAGTTTTTGCTCATGCCCTTAAACATGTATGGGGTATTACGGTCTTTGTAAATCGCCCTGAAACCCCAAAACAATGGGCAATAGCTCATGAAAACGGCCATAAAATGCAAAAACGACAAGTTTTTGGTCATTCCCTCAAACATGTATCGGGTCTTAGGGTCGTTGTAAATTGCCCTCAAACCCCCAAAACTATGGGCACTAGCTAATGAAAACAGACATAAAGCACAAAAAAACAAATTTGTGGTCATAAATTTCAAACATGTATCGGGGCTTACAGTTGTTACAAATGGCCTTTGGAACCCCAAAATTGTGTGTAGTAGCTCATGAAAACGGCCATAAAACACGAAAACGAAGAATTTTTTGTCATTCCCTCAAATATGTATCGGGTATTACGGTCATTGTAAATCGCCCTTAAACCCCCAAAAATGTGGGCAATACCTCATGAAATCGGCCATAAATCATGAAAAAAGAGAGTTTGTGGTCATAAATTTCAAACATGTATTGGGTCTTTCAATCGTTATAAATGGCCCTTGGAACCCCAAAACTATGGGCAATAGCTCATGAAAACGGCCATAAAACATGAAAACGATTTATTGTTGGTCATAAATTTAAGCATGTATCGGGTCTTTTGGTTGTTATAAATGGCCCTTCGAACCCTAAATCTGTGGGCAATATCTCATGAAAACGGCCATAAAACATGTAAAAACGAGATTTTGGTCATAAATTTCAAACATGTATAGGGTCTTTCGGTCGTTATAAATAGCCCTTGGAACCCCAAAACTGTGGGCAATAACTCATGAAAGCGGCCATAAAACACGAAAACGACGAGTTTTTGCTCATGCCCTTAAACATGTATGGGGTATTACGGTCTTTGTAAATCGCCCTGAAACCCCAAAACTATGGGAAATAGCTCATGAAAACGGCCATAAAATGCAAAAACGACAAGTTTTTGGTCATTCCCTCAAACATGTATCGGGTCTTAGGGTCGTTGTAAATTGCCCTCAAACCCCCAAAACTATGGGCACTAGCTAATGAAAACAGACATAAAGCACAAAAAACAAATTTGTGGTCATAAATTTCAAACATGTATCGGGGCTTACAGTTGTTACAAATGGCCTTTGGAACCCCAAAATTGTGTGTAGTAGCTCATGAAAACGGCCATAAAACACGAAAACGAAGAATTTTTTGTCATTCCCTCAAATATGTATCGGGTATTACGGTC
Organism: Avena atlantica; assembly: GCA_910589765.1. Classification (NCBI taxonomy): domain Eukaryota; kingdom Viridiplantae; phylum Streptophyta; class Magnoliopsida; order Poales; family Poaceae; genus Avena; species Avena atlantica. The sequence goes on along the minus strand of OU342736.1, from coordinate 507,511,392 downwards.
ATTGTAAATCGCCCTTAAACCCCCAAAAATGTGGGCAATACCTCATGAAATCGGCCATAAATCATGAAAAAAGAGAGTTTGTGGTCATAAATTTCAAACATGTATTGGGTCTTTCAATCGTTATAAATGGCCCTTGGAACCCCAAAACTATGGGCAATAGCTCATGAAAACGGCCATAAAACATGAAAACGATTTATTGTTGGTCATAAATTTAAGCATGTATCGGGTCTTTTGGTTGTTATAAATGGCCCTTCGAACCCTAAATCTGTGGGCAATATCTCATGAAAACGGCCATAAAACATGTAAAAACGAGATTTTGGTCATAAATTTCAAACATGTATAGGGTCTTTCGGTCGTTATAAATGGCCCTTGGAACCCCAAAACTGTGGGCAATAACTCATGAAAGCGGCCATAAAACACGAAAACGACGAGTTTTTGCTCATGCCCTTAAACATGTATGGGGTATTACGGTCTTTGTAAATCGCCCTGAAACCCCAAAACAATGGGCAATAGCTCATGAAAACGGCCATAAAATGCAAAAACGACAAGTTTTTGGTCATTCCCTCAAACATGTATCGGGTCTTAGGGTCGTTGTAAATTGCCCTCAAACCCCCAAAACTATGGGCACTAGCTAATGAAAACAGACATAAAGCACAAAAAAACAAATTTGTGGTCATAAATTTCAAACATGTATCGGGGCTTACAGTTGTTACAAATGGCCTTTGGAACCCCAAAATTGTGTGTAGTAGCTCATGAAAACGGCCATAAAACACGAAAACGAAGAATTTTTTGTCATTCCCTCAAATATGTATCGGGTATTACGGTCATTGTAAATCGCCCTTAAACCCCCAAAAATGTGGGCAATACCTCATGAAATCGGCCATAAATCATGAAAAAAGAGAGTTTGTGGTCATAAATTTCAAACATGTATTGGGTCTTTCAATCGTTATAAATGGCCCTTGGAACCCCAAAACTATGGGCAATAGCTCATGAAAACGGCCATAAAACATGAAAACGATTTATTGTTGGTCATAAATTTAAGCATGTATCGGGCCTTTTGGTTGTTATAAATGGCCCTTCGAACCCTAAATCTGTGGGCAATATCTCATGAAAACGGCCATAAAACATGTAAAAACGAGATTTTGGTCATAAATTTCAAACATGTATAGGGTCTTTCGGTCGTTATAAATAGCCCTTGGAACCCCAAAACTGTGGGCAATAACTCATGAAAGCGGCCATAAAACACGAAAACGACGAGTTTTTGCTCATGCCCTTAAACATGTATGGGGTATTACGGTCTTTGTAAATCGCCCTGAAACCCCAAAACAATGGGAAATAGCTCATGAAAACAGCCATAAAATGCAAAAACGACAAGTTTTTGGTCATTCCCTCAAACATGTATCGGGTCTTAGGGTCGTTGTAAATTGCCCTCAAACCCCCAAAACTATGGGCACTAGCTAATGAAAACAGACATAAAGCACAAAAAACAAATTTGTGGTCATAAATTTCAAACATGTATCGGGGCTTACAGTTGTTACAAATGGCCTTTGGAACCCCAAAATTGTGTGTAGTAGCTCATGAAAACGGCCATAAAACACGAAAACGAAGAATTTTTTGTCATTCCCTCAAATATGTATCGGGTATTACGGTCATTGTAAATCGCCCTTAAACCCCCAAAAATGTGGGCAATACCTCATGAAATCGGCCATAAATCATGAAAAAAGAGAGTTTGTGGTCATAAATTTCAAACATGTATTGGGTCTTTCAATCGTTATAAATGGCCCTTGGAACCCCAAAACTATGGGCAATAGCTCATGAAAACGGCCATAAAACATGAAAACGATTTATTGTTGGTCATAAATTTAAGCATGTATCGGGTCTTTTGGTTGTTATAAATGGCCCTTCGAACCCTAAATCTGTGGGCAATATCTCATGAAAACGGCCATAAAACATGTAAAAACGAGATTTTGGTCATAAATTTCAAACATGTATAGGGTCTTTCGGTCGTTATAAATGGCCCTTGGAACCCCAAAACTGTGGGCAATAACTCATGAAAGCGGCCATAAAACACGAAAACGACGAGTTTTTGCTCATGCCCTTAAACATGTATGGGGTATTACGGTCTTTGTAAATCGCCCTGAAACCCCAAAACAATGGGCAATAGCTCATGAAAACGGCCATAAAATGCAAAAACGACAAGTTTTTGGTCATTCCCTCAAACATGTATCGGGTCTTAGGGTCGTTGTAAATTGCCCTCAAACCCCCAAAACTATGGGCACTAGCTAATGAAAACAGACATAAAGCACAAAAAACAAATTTGTGGTCATAAATTTCAAACATGTATCGGGGCTTACAGTTGTTACAAATGGCCTTTGGAACCCCAAAATTGTGTGTAGTAGCTCATGAAAACGGCCATAAAACACGAAAACGAAGAATTTTTGTCATTCCCTCAAATATGTATCGGGTATTACGGTCATTGTAAATCGCCCTTAAACCCCCAAAAATGTGGGCAATACCTCATGAAATCGGCCATAAATCATGAAAAAAGAGAGTTTGTGGTCATAAATTTCAAACATGTATTGGGTCTTTCAATCGTTATAAATGGCCCTTGGAACCCCAAAACTATGGGCAATAGCTCATGAAAACGGCCATAAAACATGAAAACGATTTATTGTTGGTCATAAATTTAAGCATGTATCGGGTCTTTTGGTTGTTATAAATGGCCCTTCGAACCCTAAATCTGTGGGCAATATCTCATGAAAACGGCCATAAAACATGTAAAAACGAGATTTTGGTCATAAATTTCAAACATGTATAGGGTCTTTCGGTCGTTATAAATGGCCCTTGGAACCCCAAAACTGTGGGCAATAACTCATGAAAGCGGCCATAAAACACGAAAACGACGAGTTTTTGCTCATGCCCTTAAACATGTATGGGGTATTACGGTCTTTGTAAATCGCCCTGAAACCCCAAAACAATGGGCAATAGCTCATGAAAACGGCCATAAAATGCAAAAACGACAAGTTTTTGGTCATTCCCTCAAACATGTATCGGGTCTTAGGGTCGTTGTAAATTGCCCTCAAACCCCCAAAACTATGGGCACTAGCTAATGAAAACAGACATAAAGCACAAAAAAACAAATTTGTGGTCATAAATTTCAAACATGTATCGGGGCTTACAGTTGTTACAAATGGCCTTTGGAACCCCAAAATTGTGTGTAGTAGCTCATGAAAACGGCCATAAAACACGAAAACGAAGAATTTTTTGTCATTCCCTCAAATATGTATCGGGTATTACGGTCATTGTAAATCGCCCTTAAACCCCCCAAAATGTGGGCAATACCTCATGAAATCGGCCATAAATCATGAAAAAAGAGAGTTTGTGGTCATAAATTTCAAACATGTATTGGGTCTTTCAATCGTTATAAATGGCCCTTGGAACCCCAAAACTATGGGCAATAGCTCATGAAAACGGCCATAAAACATGAAAACGATTTATTGTTGGTCATAAATTTAAGCATGTATCGGGTCTTTTGGTTGTTATAAATGGCCCTTCGAACCCTAAATCTGTGGGCAATATCTCATGAAAACGGCCATAAAACATGTAAAAACGAGATTTTGGTCATAAATTTCAAACATGTATAGGGTCTTTCGGTCGTTATAAATAGCCCTTGGAACCCCAAAACTGTGGGCAATAACTCATGAAAGCGGCCATAAAACACGAAAACGACGAGTTTTTGCTCATGCCCTTAAACATGTATGGGGTATTACGGTCTTTGTAAATCGCCCTGAAACCCCAAAACTATGGGAAATAGCTCATGAAAACAGCCATAAAATGCAAAAACGACAAGTTTTTGGTCATTCCCTCAAACATGTATCGGGTCTTAGGGTCGTTGTAAATTGCCCTCAAACCCCCAAAACTATGGGCACTAGCTAATGAAAACAGACATAAAGCACAAAAAACAAATTTGTGGTCATAAATTTCAAACATGTATCGGGGCTTACAGTTGTTACAAATGGCCTTTGGAACCCCAAAATTGTGTGTAGTAGCTCATGAAAACGGCCATAAAACACGAAAACGAAGAATTTTTTGTCATTCCCTCAAATATGTATCGGGTATTACGGTCATTGTAAATCGCCCTTAAACCCCCAAAAATGTGGGCAATACCTCATGAAATCGGCCATAAATCATGAAAAAAGAGAGTTTGTGGTCATAAATTTCAAACATGTATTGGGTCTTTCAATCGTTATAAATGGCCCTTGGAACCCCAAAACTATGGGCAATAGCTCATGAAAACGGCCATAAAACATGAAAACGATTTATTGTTGGTCATAAATTTAAGCATGTATCGGGTCTTTTGGTTGTTATAAATGGCCCTTCGAACCCTAAATCTGTGGGCAATATCTCATGAAAACGGCCATAAAACATGTAAAAACGAGATTTTGGTCATAAATTTCAAACATGTATAGGGTCTTTCGGTCGTTATAAATGGCCCTTGGAACCCCAAAACTGTGGGCAATAACTCATGAAAGCGGCCATAAAACACGAAAACGACGAGTTTTTGCTCATGCCCTTAAACATGTATGGGGTATTACGGTCTTTGTAAATCGCCCTGAAACCCCAAAACAATGGGCAATAGCTCATGAAAACGGCCATAAAATGCAAAAACGACAAGTTTTTGGTCATTCCCTCAAACATGTATCGGGTCTTAGGGTCGTTGTAAATTGCCCTCAAACCCCCAAAACTATGGGCACTAGCTAATGAAAACAGACATAAAGCACAAAAAAACAAATTTGTGGTCATAAATTTCAAACATGTATCGGGGCTTACAGTTGTTACAAATGGCCTTTGGAACCCCAAAATTGTGTGTAGTAGCTCATGAAAACGGCCATAAAACACGAAAACGAAGAATTTTTCGTCATTCCCTCAAATATGTATCGGGTATTACGGTCATTGTAAATCGCCCTGAAACCCCCAAAAATGTGGGCAATACCTCATGAAATCGGCCATAAATCATGAAAAAAGAGAGTTTGTGGTCATAAATTTCAAACATGTATTGGGTCTTTCAATCGTTATAAATGGCCCTTGGAACCCCAAAACTATGGGCAATAGCTCATGAAAACGGCCATAAAACATGAAAACGATTTATTGTTGGTCATAAATTTAAGCATGTATCGGGTCTTTTGGTTGTTATAAATGGCCCTTCGAACCCTAAATCTGTGGGCAATATCTCATGAAAACGGCCATAAAACATGTAAAAACGAGATTTTGGTCATAAATTTCAAACATGTATAGGGTCTTTCGGTCGTTATAAATAGCCCTTGGAACCCCAAAACTGTGGGCAATAACTCATGAAAGCGGCCATAAAACACGAAAACGACGAGTTTTTGCTCATGCCCTTAAACATGTATGGGGTATTACGGTCTTTGTAAATCGCCCTGAAACCCCAAAACTATGGGAAATAGCTCATGAAAACAGCCATAAAATGCAAAAACGACAAGTTTTTGGTCATTCCCTCAAACATGTATCGGGTCTTAGGGTCGTTGTAAATTGCCCTCAAACCCCCAAAACTATGGGCACTAGCTAATGAAAACAGACATAAAGCACAAAAAACAAATTTGTGGTCATAAATTTCAAACATGTATCGGGGCTTACAGTTGTTACAAATGGCCTTTGGAACCCCAAAATTGTGTGTAGTAGCTCATGAAAACGGCCATAAAACACGAAAACGAAGAATTTTTTGTCATTCCCTCAAATATGTATCGGGTATTACGGTCATTGTAAATCGCCCTTAAACCCCCAAAAATGTGGGCAATACCTCATGAAATCGGCCATAAATCATGAAAAAAGAGAGTTTGTGGTCATAAATTTCAAACATGTATTGGGTCTTTCAATCGTTATAAATGGCCCTTGGAACCCCAAAACTATGGGCAATAGCTCATGAAAACGGCCATAAAACATGAAAACGATTTATTGTTGGTCATAAATTTAAGCATGTATCGGGTCTTTTGGTTGTTATAAATGGCCCTTCGAACCCTAAATCTGTGGGCAATATCTCATGAAAACGGCCATAAAACATGTAAAAACGAGATTTTGGTCATAAATTTCAAACATGTATAGGGTCTTTCGGTCGTTATAAATGGCCCTTGGAACCCCAAAACTGTGGGCAATAACTCATGAAAGCGGCCATAAAACACGAAAACGACGAGTTTTTGCTCATGCCCTTAAACATGTATGGGGTATTACGGTCTTTGTAAATCGCCCTGAAACCCCAAAACAATGGGCAATAGCTCATGAAAATGGCCATAAAATGCAAAAACGACAAGTTTTTGGTCATTCCCTCAAACATGTATCGGGTCTTAGGGTCGTTGTAAATTGCCCTCAAACCCCCAAAACTATGGGCACTAGCTAATGAAAACAGACATAAAGCACAAAAAAACAAATTTGTGGTCATAAATTTCAAACATGTATCGGGGCTTACAGTTGTTACAAATGGCCTTTGGAACCCCAAAATTGTGTGTAGTAGCTCATGAAAACGGCCATAAAACACGAAAACGAAGAATTTTTCGTCATTCCCTCAAATATGTATCGGGTATTACGGTCATTGTAAATCGCCCTGAAACCCCCAAAAATGTGGGCAATACCTCATGAAATCGGTCATAAATCATGAAAAAAGAGAGTTTGTGGTCATAAATTTCAAACATGTATTGGGTCTTTCAATCGTTATAAATGGCCCTTGGAACCCCAAAACTATGGGCAATAGCTCATGAAAACGGCCATAAAACATGAAAACGATTTATTGTTGGTCATAAATTTAAGCATGTATCGGGTCTTTTGGTTGTTATAAATGGCCCTTCGAACCCTAAATCTGTGGGCAATATCTCATGAAAACGGCCATAAAACATGTAAAAACGAGATTTTGGTCATAAATTTCAAACATGTATAGGGTCTTTCGGTCGTTATAAATAGCCCTTGGAACCCCAAAACTGTGGGCAATAACTCATGAAAGCGGCCATAAAACACGAAAACGACGAGTTTTTGCTCATGCCCTTAAACATGTATGGGGTATTACGGTCTTTGTAAATCGCCCTGAAACCCCAAAACTATGGGAAATAGCTCATGAAAACAGCCATAAAATGCAAAAACGACAAGTTTTTGGTCATTCCCTCAAACATGTATCGGGTCTTAGGGTCGTTGTAAATTGCCCTCAAACCCCCAAAACTATGGGCACTAGCTAATGAAAACAGACATAAAGCACAAAAAACAAATTTGTGGTCATAAATTTCAAACATGTATCGGGGCTTACAGTTGTTACAAATGGCCTTTGGAACCCCAAAATTGTGTGTAGTAGCTCATGAAAACGGCCATAAAACACGAAAACGAAGAATTTTTTGTCATTCCCTCAAATATGTATCGGGTATTACGGTCATTGTAAATCGCCCTTAAACCCCCAAAAATGTGGGCAATACCTCATGAAATCGGCCATAAATCATGAAAAAAGAGAGTTTGTGGTCATAAATTTCAAACATGTATTGGGTCTTTCAATCGTTATAAATGGCCCTTGGAACCCCAAAACTATGGGCAATAGCTCATGAAAACGGCCATAAAACATGAAAACGATTTATTGTTGGTCATAAATTTAAGCATGTATCGGGTCTTTTGGTTGTTATAAATGGCCCTTCGAACCCTAAATCTGTGGGCAATATCTCATGAAAACGGCCATAAAACATGTAAAAACGAGATTTTGGTCATAAATTTCAAACATGTATAGGGTCTTTCGGTCGTTATAAATGGCCCTTGGAACCCCAAAACTGTGGGCAATAACTCATGAAAGCGGCCATAAAACACGAAAACGACGAGTTTTTGCTCATGCCCTTAAACATGTATGGGGTATTACGGTCTTTGTAAATCGCCCTGAAACCCCAAAACAATGGGCAATAGCTCATGAAAACGGCCATAAAATGCAAAAACGACAAGTTTTTGGTCATTCCCTCAAACATGTATCGGGTCTTAGGGTCGTTGTAAATTGCCCTCAAACCCCCAAAACTATGGGCACTAGCTAATGAAAACAGACATAAAGCACAAAAAAACAAATTTGTGGTCATAAATTTCAAACATGTATCGGGGCTTACAGTTGTTACAAATGGCCTTTGGAACCCCAAAATTGTGTGTAGTAGCTCATGAAAACGGCCATAAAACACGAAAACGAAGAATTTTTGTCATTCCCTCAAATATGTATCGGGTATTACGGTCATTGTAAATCGCCCTTAAACCCCCAAAAATGTGGGCAATACCTCATGAAATCGGCCATAAATCATGAAAAAAGAGAGTTTGTGGTCATAAATTTCAAACATGTATTGGGTCTTTCAATCGTTATAAATGGCCCTTGGAACCCCAAAACTATGGGCAATAGCTCATGAAAACGGCCATAAAACATGAAAACGATTTATTGTTGGTCATAAATTTAAGCATGTATCGGGTCTTTTGGTTGTTATAAATGGCCCTTCGAACCCTAAATCTGTGGGCAATATCTCATGAAAACGGCCATAAAACATGTAAAAACGAGATTTTGGTCATAAATTTCAAACATGTATAGGGTCTTTCGGTCGTTATAAATGGCCCTTGGAACCCCAAAACTGTGGGCAATAACTCATGAAAGCGGCCATAAAACACGAAAACGACGAGTTTTTGCTCATGCCCTTAAACATGTATGGGGTATTACGGTCTTTGTAAATCGCCCTGAAACCCCAAAACAATGGGCAATAGCTCATGAAAACGGCCATAAAATGCAAAAACGACAAGTTTTTGGTCATTCCCTCAAACATGTATCGGGTCTTAGGGTCGTTGTAAATTGCCCTCAAACCCCCAAAACTATGGGCACTAGCTAATGAAAACAGACATAAAGCACAAAAAAACAAATTTGTGGTCATAAATTTCAAACATGTATCGGGGCTTACAGTTGTTACAAATGGCCTTTGGAACCCCAAAATTGTGTGTAGTAGCTCATGAAAACGGCCATAAAACACGAAAACGAAGAATTTTTGTCATTCCCTCAAATATGTATCGGGTATTACGGTCATTGTAAATCGCCCTTAAACCCCCCAAAAATGTGGGCAATACCTCATGAAATCGGCCATAAATCATGAAAAAAGAGAGTTTGTGGTCATAAATTTCAAACATGTATTGGGTCTTTCAATCGTTATAAATGGCCCTTGGAACCCCAAAACTATGGGCAATAGCTCATGAAAACGGCCATAAAACATGAAAACGATTTATTGTTGGTCATAAATTTAAGCATGTATCGGGTCTTTTGGTTGTTATAAATGGCCCTTCGAACCCTAAATCTGTGGGCAATATCTCATGAAAACGGCCATAAAACATGTAAAAACGAGATTTTGGTCATAAATTTCAAACATGTATAGGGTCTTTCGGTCGTTATAAATAGCCCTTGGAACCCCAAAACTGTGGGCAATAACTCATGAAAGCGGCCATAAAACACGAAAACGACGAGTTTTTGCTCATGCCCTTAAACATGTATGGGGTATTACGGTCTTTGTAAATCGCCCTGAAACCCCAAAACTATGGGAAATAGCTCATGAAAACAGCCATAAAATGCAAAAACGACAAGTTTTTGGTCATTCCCTCAAACATGTATCGGGTCTTAGGGTCGTTGTAAATTGCCCTCAAACCCCCAAAACTATGGGCACTAGCTAATGAAAACAGACATAAAGCACAAAAAACAAATTTGTGGTCATAAATTTCAAACATGTATCGGGGCTTACAGTTGTTACAAATGGCCTTTGGAACCCCAAAATTGTGTGTAGTAGCTCATGAAAACGGCCATAAAACACGAAAACGAAGAATTTTTGTCATTCCCTCAAATATGTATCGGGTATTACGGTCATTGTAAATCGCCCTTAAACCCCCAAAAATGTGGGCAATACCTCATGAAATCGGCCATAAATCATGAAAAAAGAGAGTTTGTGGTCATAAATTTCAAACATGTATTGGGTCTTTCAATCGTTATAAATGGCCCTTGGAACCCCAAAACTATGGGCAATAGCTCATGAAAACGGCCATAAAACATGAAAACGATTTATTGTTGGTCATAAATTTAAGCATGTATCGGGTCTTTTGGTTGTTATAAATGGCCCTTCGAACCCTAAATCTGTGGGCAATATCTCATGAAAACGGCCATAAAACATGTAAAAACGAGATTTTGGTCATAAATTTCAAACATGTATAGGGTCTTTCGGTCGTTATAAATGGCCCTTGGAACCCCAAAACTGTGGGCAATAACTCATGAAAGCGGCCATAAAACACGAAAACGACGAGTTTTTGCTCATGCCCTTAAACATGTATGGGGTATTACGGTCTTTGTAAATCGCCCTGAAACCCCAAAACAATGGGCAATAGCTCATGAAAATGGCCATAAAATGCAAAAACGACAAGTTTTTGGTCATTCCCTCAAACATGTATCGGGTCTTAGGGTCGTTGTAAATTGCCCTCAAACCCCCAAAACTATGGGCACTAGCTAATGAAAACAGACATAAAGCACAAAAAAACAAATTTGTGGTCATAAATTTCAAACATGTATCGGGGCTTACAGTTGTTACAAATGGCCTTTGGAACCCCAAAATTGTGTGTAGTAGCTCATGAAAACGGCCATAAAACACGAAAACGAAGAATTTTTCGTCATTCCCTCAAATATGTATCGGGTATTACGGTCATTGTAAATCGCCCTTAAACCCCCCAAAAATGTGGGCAATACCTCATGAAATCGGCCATAAATCATGAAAAAAGAGAGTTTGTGGTCATAAATTTCAAACATGTATTGGGTCTTTCAATCGTTATAAATGGCCCTTGGAACCCCAAAACTATGGGCAATAGCTCATGAAAACGGCCATAAAACATGAAAACGATTTATTGTTGGTCATAAATTTAAGCATGTATCGGGTCTTTTGGTTGTTATAAATGGCCCTTCGAACCCTAAATCTGTGGGCAATATCTCATGAAAACGGCCATAAAACATGTAAAAACGAGATTTTGGTCATAAATTTCAAACATGTATAGGGTCTTTCGGTCGTTATAAATAGCCCTTGGAACCCCAAAACTGTGGGCAATAACTCAGGAAAGCGGCCATAAAACACGAAAACGACGAGTTTTTGCTCATGCCCTTAAACATGTATGGGGTATTACGGTCTTTGTAAATCGCCCTGAAACCCCAAAACTATGGGAAATAGCTCATGAAAACGGCCATCCCTAAAACATGTATCGGGTCTTAGGGTCGTTGTAAATTGCCCTCAAACCCCCAAAACTATGGGCACTAGCTAATGAAAACAGACATAAAGCACAAAAAACAAATTTGTGGTCATAAATTTCAAACATGTATCGGGGCTTACAGTTGTTACAAATGGCCTTTGGAACCCCAAAATTGTGTGTAGTAGCTCATGAAAACGGCCATAAAACACGAAAACGAAGAATTTTTGGTCATTCCCTCAAATATGTATCGGGTATTACGGTCATTGTAAATCGCCCTTAAAGCCCCAAAAATGTGGGCAATACCTCATGAAATCGGCCATAAATCATGAAAAAAGAGAGTTTGTGGTCATAAATTTCAAACATGTATTGGGTCTTTCAATCGTTATAAATGGCCCTTGGAACCCCAAAACTATGGGCAATAGCTCATGAAAACGGCCATAAAACATGAAAACGATTTATTGTTGGTCATAAATTTAAGCATGTATCGGGTCTTTTGGTTGTTATAAATGGCCCTTCGAACCCTAAATCTGTGGGCAATATCTCATGAAAACGGCCATAAAACATGTAAAAACGAGATTTTGGTCATAAATTTCAAACATGTATAGGGTCTTTCGGTCGTTATAAATGGCCCTTGGAACCCCAAAACTGTGGGCAATAACTCATGAAAGCGGCCATAAAACACGAAAACGACGAGTTTTTGCTCATGCCCTTAAACATGTATGGGGTATTACGGTCTTTGTAAATCGCCCTGAAACCCCAAAACAATGGGCAATAGCTCATGAAAACGGCCATAAAATGCAAAAACGACAAGTTTTTGGTCATTCCCTCAAACATGTATCGGGTCTTAGGGTCGTTGTAAATTGCCCTCAAACCCCCAAAACTATGGGCACTAGCTAATGAAAACAGACATAAAGCACAAAAAAACAAATTTGTGGTCATAAATTTCAAACATGTATCGGGGCTTACAGTTGTTACAAATGGCCTTTGGAACCCCAAAATTGTGTGTAGTAGCTCATGAAAACGGCCATAAAACACGAAAACGAAGAATTTTTGTCATTCCCTCAAATATGTATCGGGTATTACGGTCATTGTAAATCGCCCTTAAACCCCCAAAAATGTGGGCAATACCTCATGAAATCGGCCATAAATCATGAAAAAAGAGAGTTTGTGGTCATAAATTTCAAACATGTATTGGGTCTTTCAATCGTTATAAATGGCCCTTGGAACCCCAAAACTATGGGCAATAGCTCATGAAAACGGCCATAAAACATGAAAACGATTTATTGTTGGTCATAAATTTAAGCATGTATCGGGTCTTTTGGTTGTTATAAATGGCCCTTCGAACCCTAAATCTGTGGGCAATATCTCATGAAAACGGCCATAAAACATGTAAAAACGAGATTTTGGTCATAAATTTCAAACATGTATAGGGTCTTTCGGTCGTTATAAATGCCCTTGGAACCCCAAAACTGTGGGCAATAACTCATGAAAGCGGCCATAAAACACGAAAACGACGAGTTTTTGCTCATGCCCTTAAACATGTATGGGGTATTACGGTCTTTGTAAATCGCCCTGAAACCCCAAAACTATGGGAAATAGCTCATGAAAACGGCCATAAAATGCAAAAACGACAAGTTTTTGGTCATTCCCTCAAACATGTATCGGGTCTTAGGGTCGTTGTAAATTGCCCTCAAACCCCCAAAACTATGGGCACTAGCTAATGAAAACAGACATAAAGCACAAAAAAACAAATTTGTGGTCATAAATTTCAAACATGTATCGGGGCTTACAGTTGTTACAAATGGCCTTTGGAACCCCAAAATTGTGTGTAGTAGCTCATGAAAACGGCCATAAAACACGAAAACGAAGAATTTTTTGTCATTCCCTCAAATATGTATCGGGTATTACGGTCATTGTAAATCGCCCTTAAACCCCCAAAAATGTGGGCAATACCTCATGAAATCGGCCATAAATCATGAAAAAAGAGAGTTTGTGGTCATAAATTTCAAACATGTATTGGGTCTTTCAATCGTTATAAATGGCCCTTGGAACCCCAAAACTATGGGCAATAGCTCATGAAAACGGCCATAAAACATGAAAACGATTTATTGTTGGTCATAAATTTAAGCATGTATCGGGTCTTTTGGTTGTTATAAATGGCCCTTCGAACCCTAAATCTGTGGGCAATATCTCATGAAAACGGCCATAAAACATGTAAAAACGAGATTTTGGTCATAAATTTCAAACATGTATAGGGTCTTTCGGTCGTTATAAATGCCCTTGGAACCCCAAAACTGTGGGCAATAACTCATGAAAGCGGCCATAAAACACGAAAACGACGAGTTTTTGCTCATGCCCTTAAACATGTATGGGGTATTACGGTCTTTGTAAATCGCCCTGAAACCCCAAAACTATGGGAAATAGCTCATGAAAACGGCCATAAAATGCAAAAACGACAAGTTTTTGGTCATTCCCTCAAACATGTATCGGGTCTTAGGGTCGTTGTAAATTGCCCTCAAACCCCCAAAACTATGGGCAGTAGCTAATGAAAACATACATAAAGCACAAAAAAAAAATTTGTGGTCATAAATTTCAAACATGTATCGGGGCTTACAGTTGTTACAAATGGCCTTTGGAACCCCAAAATTGTGTGTAGTAGCTCATGAAAACGGCCATAAAACACGAAAACGAAGAATTTTTTGTCATTCCCTCAAATATGTATCGGGTATTACGGTCATTGTAAATCGCCCTTAAACCCCCAAAAATGTGGGCAATACCTCATGAAATCGGCCATAAATCATGAAAAAAGAGAGTTTGTGGTCATAAATTTCAAACATGTATTGGGTCTTTCAATCGTTATAAATGGCCCTTGGAACCCCAAAACTATGGGCAATAGCTCATGAAAACGGCCATAAAACATGAAAACGATTTATTGTTGGTCATAAATTTAAGCATGTATCGGGTCTTTTGGTTGTTATAAATGGCCCTTCGAACCCTAAATCTGTGGGCAATATCTCATGAAAACGGCCATAAAACATGTAAAAACGAGATTTTGGTCATAAATTTCAAACATGTATAGGGTCTTTCGGTCGTTATAAATGGCCCTTGGAACCCCAAAACTGTGGGCAATAACTCATGAAAGCGGCCATAAAACACGAAAACGACGAGTTTTTGCTCATGCCCTTAAACATGTATGGGGTATTACGGTCTTTGTAAATCGCCCTGAAACCCCAAAACAATGGGCAATAGCTCATGAAAATGGCCATAAAATGCAAAAACGACAAGTTTTTGGTCATTCCCTCAAACATGTATCGGGTCTTAGGGTCGTTGTAAATTGCCCTCAAACCCCCAAAACTATGGGCACTAGCTAATGAAAACAGACATAAAGCACAAAAAAACAAATTTGTGGTCATAAATTTCAAACATGTATCGGGGCTTACAGTTGTTACAAATGGCCTTTGGAACCCCAAAATTGTGTGTAGTAGCTCATGAAAACGGCCATAAAACACGAAAACGAAGAATTTTTCGTCATTCCCTCAAATATGTATCGGGTATTACGGTCATTGTAAATCGCCCTTAAACCCCCCAAAAATGTGGGCAATACCTCATGAAATCGGCCATAAATCATGAAAAAAGAGAGTTTGTGGTCATAAATTTCAAACATGTATTGGGTCTTTCAATCGTTATAAATGGCCCTTGGAACCCCAAAACTATGGGCAATAGCTCATGAAAACGGCCATAAAACATGAAAACGATTTATTGTTGGTCATAAATTTAAGCATGTATCGGGTCTTTTGGTTGTTATAAATGGCCCTTCGAACCCTAAATCTGTGGGCAATATCTCATGAAAACGGCCATAAAACATGTAAAAACGAGATTTTGGTCATAAATTTCAAACATGTATAGGGTCTTTCGGTCGTTATAAATGGCCCTTGGAACCCCAAAACTGTGGGCAATAACTCATGAAAGCGGCCATAAAACACGAAAACGACGAGTTTTTGCTCATGCCCTTAAACATGTATGGGGTATTACGGTCTTTGTAAATCGCCCTGAAACCCCAAAACTATGGGAAATAGCTCATGAAAACGGCCATAAAATGCAAAAACGACAAGTTTTTGGTCATTCCCTCAAACATGTATCGGGTCTTAGGGTCGTTGTAAATTGCCCTCAAACCCCCAAAACTATGGGCACTAGCTAATGAAAACAGACATAAAGCACAAAAAACAAATTTGTGGTCATAAATTTCAAACATGTATCGGGGCTTACAGTTGTTACAAATGGCCTTTGGAACCCCAAAATTGTGTGTAGTAGCTCATGAAAACGGCCATAAAACACGAAAACGAAGAATTTTTTGTCATTCCCTCAAATATGTATCGGGTATTACGGTCATTGTAAATCGCCCTTAAACCCCAAAAATGTGGGCAATACCTCATGAAAACGGCCATAAATCATGAAAAAAGAGTTTGTGGTCATAAATTTCAAACATGTATTGGGTCTTTCAATCGTTATAAATGGCCCTTGGAACCCCAAAACTATGGGCAATAGCTCATGAAAACGGCCATAAAACATGAAAACGATTTATTGTTGGTCATAAATTTAAGCATGTATCGGGTCTTTTGGTTGTTATAAATGGCCCTTCGAACCCTAAATCTGTGGGCAATATCTCATGAAAACGGCCATAAAACATGTAAAAACGAGATTTTGGTCATAAATTTCAAACATGTATAGGGTCTTTCGGTCGTTATAAATGGCCCTTGGAACCCCAAAACTGTGGGCAATAACTCATGAAAGCGGCCATAAAACACGAAAACGACGAGTTTTTGCTCATGCCCTTAAACATGTATGGGGTATTACGGTCTTTGTAAATCGCCCTGAAACCCCAAAACTATGGGAAATAGCTCATGAAAACGGCCATAAAATGCAAAAACGACAAGTTTTTGGTCATTCCCTCAAACATGTATCGGGTCTTAGGGTCGTTGTAAATTGCCCTCAAACCCCCAAAACTATGGGCACTAGCTAATGAAAACAGACATAAAGCACAAAAAAACAAATTTGTGGTCATAAATTTCAAACATGTATCGGGGCTTACAGTTGTTACAAATGGCCTTTGGAACCCCAAAATTGTGTGTAGTAGCTCATGAAAACGGCCATAAAACACGAAAACGAAGAATTTTTGTCATTCCCTCAAATATGTATCGGGTATTACGGTCATTGTAAATCGCCCTTAAACCCCCAAAAATGTGGGCAATACCTCATGAAATCGGCCATAAATCATGAAAAAAGAGAGTTTGTGGTCATAAATTTCAAACATGTATTGGGTCTTTCAATCGTTATAAATGGCCCTTGGAACCCCAAAACTATGGGCAATAGCTCATGAAAACGGCCATAAAACATGAAAACGATTTATTGTTGGTCATAAATTTAAGCATGTATCGGGTCTTTTGGTTGTTATAAATGGCCCTTCGAACCCTAAATCTGTGGGCAATATCTCATGAAAACGGCCATAAAACATGTAAAAACGAGATTTTGGTCATAAATTTCAAACATGTATAGGGTCTTTCGGTCGTTATAAATGCCCTTGGAACCCCAAAACTGTGGGCAATAACTCATGAAAGCGGCCATAAAACACGAAAACGACGAGTTTTTGCTCATGCCCTTAAACATGTATGGGGTATTACGGTCTTTGTAAATCGCCCTGAAACCCCAAAACTATGGGAAATAGCTCATGAAAACGGCCATAAAATGCAAAAACGACAAGTTTTTGGTCATTCCCTCAAACATGTATCGGGTCTTAGGGTCGTTGTAAATTGCCCTCAAACCCCCAAAACTATGGGCACTAGCTAATGAAAACAGACATAAAGCACAAAAAAACAAATTTGTGGTCATAAATTTCAAACATGTATCGGGGCTTACAGTTGTTACAAATGGCCTTTGGAACCCCAAAATTGTGTGTAGTAGCTCATGAAAACGGCCATAAAACACGAAAACGAAGAATTTTTTGTCATTCCCTCAAATATGTATCGGGTATTACGGTCATTGTAAATCGCCCTTAAACCCCCAAAAATGTGGGCAATACCTCATGAAATCGGCCATAAATCATGAAAAAAGAGAGTTTGTGGTCATAAATTTCAAACATGTATTGGGTCTTTCAATCGTTATAAATGGCCCTTGGAACCCCAAAACTATGGGCAATAGCTCATGAAAACGGCCATAAAACATGAAAACGATTTATTGTTGGTCATAAATTTAAGCATGTATCGGGTCTTTTGGTTGTTATAAATGGCCCTTCGAACCCTAAATCTGTGGGCAATATCTCATGAAAACGGCCATAAAACATGTAAAAACGAGATTTTGGTCATAAATTTCAAACATGTATAGGGTCTTTCGGTCGTTATAAATGGCCCTTGGAACCCCAAAAACTGTGGGCAATAACTCATGAAAGCGGCCATAAAACACGAAAACGACGAGTTTTTGCTCATGCCCTTAAACATGTATGGGGTATTACGGTCTTTGTAAATCGCCCTGAAACCCCAAAACAATGGGCAATAGCTCATGAAAACGGCCATAAAATGCAAAAACGACAAGTTTTTGGTCATTCCCTCAAACATGTATCGGGTTAGGGTCGTTGTAAATTGCCCTCAAACCCCCAAAACTATGGGCAGTAGCTCATGAAAACAGACTAAAGCACAAAAAAACAAATTTGTGGTCATAAATTTCAAACATGTATCGGGGCTTACAGTTGTTACAAATGACCTTTGGAACCCCAAAAATGTGTATAATAGCTCATGAAAACGGCCATAAAATCAGAAAACGAAGAATTTTTGGTCATTCCCTCAAATATGTATCGGGTATTACGGTCATTGTAAATCGCCCTTAAACCCAAAAATGTGGGCAATACCTCATGAAAACGGCCATAAATCATGAAAAATGAGAGTTTGTGGTCATAAATTTCAAACATGTATTGGGTCTTTCAATCGTTATAAATGGCCCTTGGAACCCAAAAAACTATGGGCAATAGCTCATGAAAACGGCCCATAAAACATGAAAACGATTTATTGTTGGTCATAAATTTAAGCATGTATCGGGTCTTTGGTTGTTATAAATGGCCCTTCGAACCCTAAATCTGTGGGCAATATCTCATGAAAACGGCCATAAAACATGTAAAACGAGAGATTTGGTCATAAATTTCAAACATGTATAGGGTCTTTCGGTCGTTATAAATGGCCTTGGAACCCCAAAACTGTGGGCAATAACTCATGAAAGCGGCCATAAAACACGAAAACGACGAGTTTTTGCTCATGCCCTTAAACATGTATGGGGTATTACGGTCTTTGTAAATCGCCCTGAAACCCCAAAACAATGGGCAATAGCTCATGAAAACGGCCATAAAATGCAAAAACGACAAGTTTTGGTCATTCCCTCAAACATGTATCGGGTTTGAGGGTCGTTGTAAATTGCCCTCAAACCCCCAAAACTATGGGCACTAGCTAAGCTGAAAACAGACATAAAGCACAAAAAAACAAATTTGTGGTCATAAATTTCAAACATGTATCGGGGCTTACAGTTGTTACAAATGCCTTTGGAACCCCAAAAATTGTGTGTAATAGCTCATGAAAACGGCCATAAAACACGAAAACGAAGAATTTTTGGTCATTCCCTCAAATATGTATCGGGTATTACGGTCATTGTAAATCGCCCTTAAACCCCAAAAAATGTGGGCAATACCTCATGAAATCGGCCATAAATCATGAAAAAAAGAGTTTTGGTCATAAATTTCAAACATGTATTGGGTCTTTCAATCGTTATAAATGGCCCTTGGAACCCAAAACTATGGGCAATAGCTCATGAAAACGGCCATAAAACATGAAAACGATTTATTGTTGGTCATAAATTTAAGCATGTATCGGGTCTTTTGGTTGTTATAAATGGCCCTTCGAACCCTAAATCTGTGGGCAATATCTCATGAAAACGGCCATAAAACATGTAAAAACGAGATTTGGTCATAAATTTCAAACATGTATAGGGTCTTTCGGTCGTTATAAATAGCCCTTGGAACCCCAAAACTGTGGGCAATAACTCATGAAAGCGGCCATAAAACACGAAAACGACGAGTTTTTGCTCATGCCCTTAAACATGTATGGGGTATTACGGTCTTTGTAAATCGCCCTGAAACCCCAAAACTATGGGAAATAGCTCATGAAAACGGCCATAAAATGCAAAAACGACAAGTTTTTGGTCATTCCCTCAAACATGTATCGGGTCTTAGGGTCGTTGTAAATTGCCCTCAAACCCCCAAAACTATGGGCACTAGCTAATGAAAACAGACATAAAGCACAAAAAACAAATTTGTGGTCATAAATTTCAAACATGTATCGGGGCTTACAGTTGTTACAAATGGCCTTTGGAACCCCAAAATTGTGTGTAGTAGCTCATGAAAACGGCCATAAAACACGAAAACGAAGAATTTTTTGTCATTCCCTCAATATGTATCGGGTATTACGGTCATTGTAAATCGCCCTTAAACCCCCAAAAATGTGGGCAATACCTCATGAAATCGGCCATAAATCATGAAAAAAGAGAGTTTGTGGTCATAAATTTCAAACATGTATTGGGTCTTTCAATCGTTATAAATGGCCCTTGGAACCCCAAAACTATGGGCAATAGCTCATGAAAACGGCCATAAAACATGAAAACGATTTATTGTTGGTCATAAATTTAAGCATGTATCGGGTCTTTTGGTTGTTATAAATGGCCCTTCGAACCCTAAATCTGTGGGCAATCTCATGAAAACGGCCATAAAACATGTAAAAACGAGATTTTGGTCATAAATTTCAAACATGTATAGGGTCTTTCGGTCGTTATAAATGCCCTTGGAACCCCAAAATGTGGGCAATAACTCATGAAAGCGGCCATAAAACAAAAAAAACGACGAGTTTTTGCTCATGCCCTTAAACATGTATGGGGTATTACGGTCTTTGTAAATCGCCCTGAAACCCCAAAACTATGGAAATAGCTCATGAAAACGGCCATAAAATGCAAAAACGACAAGTTTTTGGTCATTCCCTCAAACATGTATCGGGTCTTAGGGTCGGTTGTAAATTGCCCTCAAACCCCCAAAACTATGGGCACTAGCTAATGAAAACAGACATAAAGCACAAAAAAAACAAATTTGTGGTCATAAATTTCAAACATGTATCGGGGCTTACAGTTGTTACAAATGGCCTTTGGAACCCCAAAATTGTGTGTAGTAGCTCATGAAAATGTCCATAAAACACGAAAACGAAGAATTTTTGGTCATTCCCTCAAATATGTATCGGGTATTACGGTCATTGTAAATCGCC
Organism: Avena atlantica; assembly: GCA_910589765.1. NCBI lineage: Eukaryota > Viridiplantae > Streptophyta > Magnoliopsida > Poales > Poaceae > Avena > Avena atlantica. The sequence continues at coordinate 507,490,789 of OU342736.1, read as the reverse complement.
CTTAAACCCCCAAAAATGTGGGCAATACCTCATGAAATCGCCATAAATCATGAAAAAAAGAGAGTTTGTGGTCATAAATTTCAAATGTATTGTATTGGGTCTTTTAATCGTTATAAATGGCCCTTGGAACCCCAAACTATGGGCAATAGCTCATGAAAACGGCCATAAAACAAAAAAACGATTTATTGTTGGTCATAAATTTAAGCATGTATCGGGTCTTTTGGTTGTTATAAATGGCCTTCGAACCCTAAATCTTTGGGCAATATCTCATGAAAACGGCCATAAAACATGTAAAAACGAGATTTTGGTCATAAATTTCAAACATGTATAGGGTCTTTCGGTCGTTATAAATAGCCCTTGGAACCCCAAAACTGTGGGCAATAACTCAGGAAAGCGGCCATAAAACACGAAAACGACGAGTTTTTGCTCATGCCCTTAAACATGTATGGGGTATTACGGTCTTTGTAAATCGCCTGAAACCCCAAAACATGGGAAATAGCTCATGAAAACAGCCATAAAATGCAAAAACGACAAGTTTTTGGTCATTCCCTCAAACATGTATCGGGTCTTAGGGTCGTTGTAAATTGCCCTCAAACCCCCAAAACTATGGGCACTAGCTAATGAAAACAGACATAAAGCACAAAAAACAAATTTGTGGTCATAAATTTCAAACATGTATCGGGGCTTACAGTTGTTACAAATGGCCTTTGGAACCCCAAAATTGTGTGTAGTAGCTCATGAAAACGGCCATAAAACACGAAAACGAAGAATTTTTTGTCATTCCCTCAAATATGTATCGGGTATTACGGTCATTGTAAATCGCCCTTAAACCCCCAAAAATGTGGGCAATACCTCATGAAATCGGCCATAAATCATGAAAAAAGAGAGTTTGTGGTCATAAATTTCAAACATGTATTGGGTCTTTCAATTGTTATAAATGGCCCTTGGAACCCCAAAACTATGGGCAATAGCTCATGAAAACGTCCATAAAACATGAAAACGATTTATTGTTGGTCATAAATTTAAGCATGTATCGGGTCTTTTTGGTGTTATAAATGGCCCTTCGAACCCTAAATCTGTGGGCAATATCTCATGAAAACGGCACATAAAACATGTAAAAACGAGATTTTGGTCATAAATTTCAAACATGTATAGGGTCTTTCGGTCGTTATAAATGGCCCTTGGAACCCCAAAACTGTGGGCAATAACTCATGAAAGCGGCCATAAAACACGAAAACGACGAGTTTTTGCTCATGCCCTTAAACATGTATGGGGTATTACGGTCTTTGTAAATCGCCCTGAAACCCCAAAACAATGGGCAATAGCTCATGAAAAGGCCATAAAATGCAAAAACGACAAGTTTTTGGTCATTCCCTCAAACATGTATCGGGTCTTAGGGTCGTTGTAAATTGCCCTCAAACCCCCAAAACTATGGGCACTAGCTAATGAAAACAGACATAAAGCACAAAAAAACAAATTTGTGGTCATAAATTTCAAACATGTATCGGGGCTTACAGTTGTTACAAATGGCCTTTGGAACCCCAAAATTGTGTGTAGTAGCTCATGAAAACGGCCATAAAACACGAAAACGAAGAATTTTTCGTCATTCCCTCAAATATGTATCGGGTATTACGGTCATTGTAAATCGCCCTTAAACCCCCCAAAAATGTGGGCAATACCTCATGAAATCGGCCATAATCATGAAAAAAGAGAGTTTGTGGTCATAAATTTCAAACATGTATTGGGTCTTTCAATCGTTATAAATGGCCCTTGGAACCCCAAAACTATGGGCAATAGCTCATGAAAACGGCCATAAAACATGAAAACGATTTATTGTTGGTCATAAATTTAAGCATGTATCGGTCTTTTGGTTGTTATAAATGGCCCTTCGAACCCTAAATCTGTGGGCAATATCTCATGAAAACGGCCATAAAACATGTAAAAACGAGATTTTGGTCATAAATTTCAAACATGTATAGGGTCTTTTGGTCGTTATAAATAGCCCTTGGAACCCCAAAACTGTGGGCAATAACTCATGAAAGCGGCCATAAAACACGAAAACGACGAGTTTTTGCTCTGTCTGCCCTTAAACATGTATGGGGTATTACGGTCTTTGTAAATCGCCCTGAAACCCCAAAACAATGGGCAATAGCTCATGAAAACAGCCATAAAATGCAAAAACGACAAGTTTTTGGTCATTCCCTCAAACATGTATCGGATCTTAGGGTCGTTGTAAATTGCCCTCAAACCCCCAAAACTATGGGCACTAGCTAATGAAAACAGACATAAAGCACAAAAAACAAATTTGTGGTCATAAATTTCAAACATGTATCGGGGCTTACAGTTGTTACAAATGGCCTTTGGAACCCCAAAATTGTGTGTAGTAGCTCATGAAAACGGCCATAAAACACGAAAACGAAGAATTTTTTGTCATTCCCTCAAATATGTATCGGGTATTACGGTCATTGTAAATCGCCCTTAAACCCCCAAAAATGTGGGCAATAACTCATGAAATCGGCCATAAATCATGAAAAAAGAGAGTTTGTGGTCATAAATTTCAAACATGTATTGGGTCTTTCAATTGTTATAAATGGCCCTTGGAACCCCAAAACTATGGGCAATAGCTCATGAAACGTCCATAAAACATGAAAACGATTTATTGTTGATCATAAATTTAAGCATGTATCGGGTCTTTTGGTTGTTATAAATGGCCCTTCGAACCCTAAATCTGTGGGCAATATCTCATGAAAACGGCCATAAAACATGTAAAAACGAGATTTTGGTCATAAATTTCAAACATGTATAGGGTCTTTCGGTCGTTATAAATGGCCCTTGGAACCCCAAAACTGGGGCAATAACTCATGAAAGCGGCCATTAAAACACGAAAACGACGAGTTTTTGCTCATGCCCTTAAACATGTATGGGGTATTACGGTCTTTGTAAATCGCCTGAACCCCAAAACTATGGGAATAGCTCATGAAAACAGGCCATAAAATGCAAAAACGACAAGTTTTTGGTCATTCCTCAAACATGTATCGGGTCTTAGGGTCGTTGTAAATTGCCTCAAACCCCCAAAACTATGGGCACTAGCTAATGAAAACAGACATAAAGCACAAAAAAACAAATTGTGGTCATAAATTTCAAACATGTATCGGGGCTTACAGTTGTTACAAATGGCCTTGGAACCCCAAAATTGTGTGTAGTAGCTCATGAAACGGCCATAAAACACGAAAACGAAGAATTTTTTTGTCATTCCCTCAAATATGTATCGGGTATTACGGTCATTGTAAAATCGCCCTTAACCCCCCCAAAAATGTGGGCAATACCTCATGAAATCGGCCATAAATCATGAAAAAAGAGAGTTTGTGGTCATAAATTTCAAACATGTATTGGGTCTTTCAATCGTTATACAAATGGCCCTTGGAACCCAAAACTATGGGCAATAGCTCATGAAAACGTCCATAAAACATGAAAACGATTTATTGTGGTCATAAATTTAAGCATGTATCGGGGTCTTTGGTGTTATAAATGGCCCTTCGAACCCTAAATCTGTGGCAATATCTCATGAAAACGGCCATAAAACCATGTAAAAACGAGATTTTGGTCATAAATTTCAAACATGTATAGGTCTTTCGGTCGTTTATAAATGGCCTTGGAACCCCAAAACTGTGGGCATAACTCATGAAAGCGGCCAAAAACACGGAAAACGACGAGTTTTTGCTCATGCCCTTAAACATGTATGGGGTATTACGGTCTTTGTAAATCCCCTGAAACCCCAAAACAATGGGCAATAGCTCATGAAAAATGGCCATAAAATGCAAACGACAAGTTTTTGGTCATTCCCTCAAACATGTATCGGGTCTTAGGGTCGTTGTAAATTGCCCTCAAACCCCCCCAAAAACTATGGGCACTAGCTAATGAAAAAACAGACATAAAGCACAAAAAAAAAATTTGTGGTCATAAATTTCAAACATTGTATCGGGGCTTACAGTTGTTACAAATGGCCTTTGGACCCCAAAATTGTGTGTAATAGCTCTCATGAAAACGGCCATAAAACACGAAAACGAAGAATTTTTTGTCATTCCCTCAAATATGTATCGGGTATTACGGTCATTGTAAATCGCCCTTAAACCCCCCAAAAATGTGGGCAATACCTCATGAAATCGGCCATAAATCATGAAAAAGAGAGTTTTGTGGTCATTAAATTTCAAACATGTATTGGGTCCTTTAATCGTTAAAATGGCCCTGGAACCCCAAAAATTGGGTAATAGCTCATGAAAACGGCCATAAAACACGAAAACGATTTATTTTTAGGTCATAAATTCAAGCATGTATCGGGTATTTTGGTCATTGTTAAAATGGCCCTTCGAACCCTAAATCTGTGGGCAATAACCTCATGAAAACGGCCATAAATCATGTAAAAACGAGATTGGTGGTCATAAATTTCAAACATGTATTGGTTCTTTTCGGTCGTTATAAATGGCCCTTGGAACCCCAAAACTGTGGGCAATAGCTCATAAAGCGGCCATAAAACACGAAAAGACGAGTTTTTTGGTCATGCCCTTAAACATTGTATCGGGGTATTACGATCTTTTAAATGGCCTGGAACCACCAAAACAATGGGAAATAGCTCATGAAAAAGGCCATAAAAGGCAAAAAACGACGAGTTTTTGGTTCATTCCCTCAAACATGTATCGGGTCTTACGGTCAATTGTAAATTCCCTCAAACCCCCAAAACTGTGGGCACTAGCTAATGGAAACAGCCAATAAAACACAAAAAAACAGTTTGTGGTCATAAATTTCAAAACATGTATCGGGGCTTACGGTCGTTACAAAATGGCCTTTGGAACCCTAAAAATTGTATGTAATAGCTCATGAAAACGTCCATAAAACACGCAAAAACGAAGAATTTTTTGTCATTCCCTTCAAATATGTATCGGGTCTTTCGGTTGTTGTAAATAGCCCTTAAACCCTAAAAATGTGGGCAATACCTCATGAAAACGGCCATAAAACACGTAAAAACGAGTTTTTGTCATAAATTTCAAACATGTATCGGGTCTTTCGGTCGTTATAAATGGCCCTTGGAACTCCAAAACTATGGGCAATAGCTCATGACAGCGGCCATAAAACACGAAAACGACGAGTTTTTAGTCATGCCCTAAAACATGTATGGGGTATTGCGGTCTTTGTAAACACCCTAAAACCCCAAAACTATGGGCAATAGATCATGAAAACGGCCATAAAATGCAAAAATGACAAGTTTTGTACATTTCCTCAAACATGTATCGGGTCTTAGGGTCGTTGTAAATCGCCATGAAACCCCCAAAATTGTGGGCAGTAGCTCATGCAAACAGATGTAAAGCACAAAAAACGAATTTGTGGTCATAAATTTCAAACATGTATTGGGGCTTAGAGTTGTTACAAATGACCTTTGGAAACCCCAAACTGTGGGTAATAGCTCATGAAAACGGCCATAAAACACGAAAACGAAGAATTTTTGGTCATTCCCTCAAAATATGTATCTGGTATTATGGTCATTGTAAATCGCCCTTAAACCCCCAAAAATGTGAGCAATACCTCATGAAAACGGCCATATATCATAAAAAAAAGAGTTTGGGTCATAAATTTCAAACATGTATCGGGTCTTTCGATCGTTATAAATGGCCCTTGGAACCCCAAAACTATGGGCAATAGCTCATGAAAACGGACATAAAACATGAAAAGGATTTATTATTGGTCTTAAATTAAAAACTTGTATAGGGGCTTACGGTCTTCATAATTGGCTTTTGGATGCCCAAAATTATGGGCAATAGCTCATGAAAACGGCCATAAGACACGAAAACGACGAGTTTTTGGTCATTCCCTCAAATATGTATAGGGTATTACCGTCATTGTAAATCGCCCTTAAACCCACAAAACTGTGGGAAATAGCTCATGAAAACGGCCATAAATCACAAAAATGAGTTTGTGGTGATAAATTTCAAACATGTATAGGGTCTTTCGTTCGTTATAAATGGCCCTTAGAACTCTAAAACTATAGGCAATAGCTCATTAAAACGGCCATAAAACATGGAAAAAATGGGTTTTTGTCATAAATTTCAAACATGTATCGGGTCTTTCGCTTGTTATAAATGGCCCTTGGAATCCTAAAACTGTGGGCAATAGCTCATGAAAACGGCCATAAAACACGTAAAATACGAGTTTTTTCATAAATTTCAAACATGTATTGGGTCTTTCGGACGTTATAAATGGCCCTTGGAACCCCAAATCTATGGGCAATAGCTCATGACAGCGGCCATAAAACACGAAATCGACGAGTTTTTAGTCATGCCCTCAAACATGTATGGGGTATTACAATCTTCGTAAATCGCCCTGAAACCCCAAAACTATGGGCAATAGCTCATGAAAACGGCCATAAAATGCAAAAACGACAAGTTTTTGGTCATTCCCTCAAACATGTATCGGGTCTTAGGGTCGTTGTAAATTGCCCTTCAACCCCCAAAAATGTGGGCAGTAGCTATTGAAAACAGATGTAAACCACAAAAAACGAATTTGTGGTCATAAATTTCAAACATGTATCGGGGCTTACAGTCGTTACAAATGGCCTTTACAACCCCAAAACTGTGGATAATAGCTCATGAAAAGGGCCATAAAACAGGAAAACGAAGAATTTTTGGTCATTCCCTCAAATATGTATCGGGTATTACGGTCATTGTAAATCGCCCTTAAACCACCAAAAATGTGGGCAGTACCTCCTAAAAACGGCCATAAATCATAAAAAAAGAGTTGGTGGTCATAAATTTCAAACATGTATTGGGTCTTTCAATCGTTATAAATGGCCCTTGGAACCCCAAAACTATGGGCAATAGCTCAAGAAAACGGCCATAAAACATGAAAACTATTTATTGTTGGTCATAAATTTAAGCATGTATCGGGTCTTTTGGTTGTTATAAATGGCCCTTCGAACCATAAATCTGTGGGCAATATCTCATGAAAACGGCCATAAAACATGTAAAAACGAGTTTTTGGTCATAAATTTGAAACATGTATAGGGTCTTTCGGTCATTATAAATGGCCCTTGGAACCCCAAAGCTGTGGGCAATAACTCATGAAAGCGGCCATAAAACACGAAAACGACGAGTTTTTGCTCATGCCCTTAAACATGTATGGGGTATTACGGTCTTTGTAAATCGCCTTGAAACCCCAAAACTATGGGCAATAGCTCATGAAAACGGCCATAAAACAGGAAAACAAAGATTTTTGGTCATTCCCTCAAATATGTATCGGGTATTACGGTCATTGTAAATCGCCCTTAAACCCCAAAAAATATGGGCAATACCTCATGAAAATGGCCATAAATCATAAAAAAAAGAGTTTGTGGTCATAAATTTCAAACATGTATTGGTTTCGATCGTTATAAATGGCCCTTGGAAGCCCAAAACTAGTTCTGAAACTAAGAACCAACCTCAACCAATTTTTTTACCTGGCCGCAAGCAAATTCCATCAACCAAGGTGCACCACAAATCCATATATGAGTTCAACGGTAAACTAAACAAGTTCAATTCAACACTCGTTCTCATTCTGATACACCTCCAAAATCACATCAACAATTCTTGTTAGTCCTTTTCCATGTGAAACCTGCATTTCATCAACAAATATGAATGTAAAATTGAAACAATGTAGCAGAAACTTTCTGAGAAACTAACTACCATATTTCAAATAAAAACACACACACCATAGTCCATAGGTTGCTATTGTTGTAGTCTAGAATGTAATTGGAGGAGATAGATTATGAGTTATTATGTTCCCTATTATAAAAAACTCCACGCTAAGTTCTCTCAGTCGATGCCACGCACCCCAGGTTGTTCCTGATCTCGACCTAGGACCGTCTCGGCCTATAGAAGTGCAGAAGCACGCCGCCACTCGAGCGCCGGCACTGGAATGCTGCTGGAGCTGCTCATCTGCTCCAAGGCTCCAACTGGCCGGTCTTTTATCTGGTTTGTGCATCTTTTTTTCCATACGACTTGCTAGGATCCGGTTCCATTATCATTATCAAAGAGATAATAGAACAAAGTCCGGTTACAAAATTCAAAACGGAGGATTGGCGGGAAGACTTGCATCGGTTCATGATCGTTTGCATCATTGGGATCGATCGGTTCTTAAAAAACCTCAGCGTAAAATTAAACAAGCAAAGAGGGAGCTAGAGGAGGTGTTAAGGGGATCGTTATCTGAGGAAAACCTAGTGAAGGAGAAGGAGCTAGCCGCTCAAATAGAAGAACTCCTAAAGTAGGAGGAAATTCATTGGTCGCAGCGTAGCCTTGTTAATTGGTTACAATTTGGTGACAGAAACACGAGCTTCTGCCATAAGTTTGCTACGGCCCATCGACAGAGGAATAAAATCCATCGACTGAAGGATGATGGAGACAATTGGCATGAGGGTGCAACTAATCTGAATCGATTAATATCAGATTATTTTGTAGGTCTATTTACGGCTGAGATAGATGAACCTGACCCGGATTTAATAGCTAAGATAACCCCATGTGTTACTGAGGCTATAAATGAGGAGTTAACTAAACCAGACAGTGCGGAGGATGTTAAGAAAGCATTCTAGGTGACGTTCCTCCCTTGGTGACATGAAGGTTCCAGGCTCAGACGGGTTGCATGCTCTATTTTTTAAAAATGTTGGAACATTCTAGGTGACGTTTTGACAGAAGAGGTTCTTACTGCAATAAATGGGAAGGTAATTCTGACTGGGTGGATGACACCATTATTGTCTTAATTCCTAAAGTTGATACACCGGAGAAAGTCACACAATATCAGCCTATTAGTCTATGTAATGTGCTTTATAAGGTGATATCAAAGATGATTGCTTTTAGGTTGAAAGTGATTTTGGATGAAGTGATTTCTCAGGTTCAAAGTGCCTTTGTGCCAGGAAGACTAATGACTGATAATATTCTGCTAGCCTATGAGAGTATGCATCCAATTAAAAATAAGAAGAAGGGGAAAGAAGGTTTATGTGCGGTGAAACTTGATATGCATAAGGGATAGGGTGGAATGGACTTTCTTGGAACGGATGCTTACCCGTCTTGGTTTTCATGATGATTTTGTTGCTCTCCTTATGGTGTGTGTTCGTTCTGTGAAGTACAAGGTATGGTTCAATGATCAAGAAACAGAGGGCTTTCCTCCGAGTAGGGGACTCCGTCAGGGGGCCCTATTTCGCCTTATTTATTCTTGATTTGTGCAGAGGGTTTGTCGAGTGCTCTTGCTCATAAAGAGGAGGTTTGTGGCATGGAAGGGATTAAGGTGTGCAGAAATGCACCATCAGTATCACATCTATTATTTGTTGATGATTCCTTGATCCTTATGAAGGCTAATATGATTAATGCAACCTCATGAGAAGAGTATTGACACAATATTGTGCGAGTTCAGGACAAATGGTGAGTGAAGTGAAATGTAGCATTTTATTTAGTCCTAATATGAATGTGGAAGTAAAGGCAGAAATTTGTCAAGAGTTAAGTATTACGACGGAAGCCGTGTCTGATAAATACTTGGGTCTCCCTGCAATGGTGGGTTTAGACCGTACTGAAAGTTTCTTGTACTTATTGGAGAGGATAATTGTAAGGATAAAGGGATGGAAAGAGAAGTTTTTGTCTTCTGGAGGTAAAGAAATTCTGTTAAAGGCCATTATACAATCTATTCCAGTTTTTGCTATGGGTGTTCTTAAAATCCCCAAACAATTATGCAGAGAGATTAATGATGCTATGGCAAGGTTTTGGTGGGGATACCGAAGAGAAGAACAATATTCATTGGTTTGCATGGTGGCGTATGTGCATTCCGAAAAAGTTGGAAGGTATGGGTTTTCGTGATATTCATTCTTTTAACCTTGCTATGCTTGCTAAGCAAAGTTGGCGCTTGATCAACAACCCAGATTCGTTGTGTGCTCGTGTTTTCCGTGCCAAATATTATCCTACTGGTGATTTATTGAAAGCGGGTCCAAACCAGAGTTCTTATTTTGTATGGCAAAGTATAGTGGCTGGAGGGATACGGGTAGGTTACACTAGCGCAAATCAAAATTTTCTACCGCGTAAACCAGGATTACTATTGTCATAAATCATGGGATTACCACTAGACACGCAGTTGCGAAACTTGATGAAGCGTGTCGAGGCAGTGTAGATGTTCTACGTCTCCTCCTTGTTCTCGTCCCACGAGCAACTCCCCTTGCACGACTCGTCCAAGTGCCACAGATGCAGCAACTCCGAGTTATCCACACGTGCGGGGTGGAAGCGTCAGACGTCGGACTGCTAAGTACACGCGTGCAACACAGGCGTGAGGAGTGGCGGCTGGGTGGAATGGTCTAACCTTGATCAGCTCGCCCCACCCTCTCTTATATAGGCATCCCTTGTGGGCTTCTACATTAGCAGCCCATTAGTAGCCTAAGCCTGGTCTAATTCGGATCTAATCCTTATTAGGATCCCAGCCCTTTAAGTGTGTGACCCTATAGGTTCATATACGTATAGACATGACACAAATACACTTATTCTGTCAATAGTTGGTAGCGGCCTCTAGCAAGACGTGCCAACTCCTAAACGCATACAAAGATCATATCGAACGAACCATCACAAGGTTTAGTACATGTCTTTCCCTTTGCCTCACGATATTTGGTCTAGCTCCAAGCTGACCTCCCTTTCTCGATACTGCGATTCGGAATACCTTTACTAGGTTAACTCTTAATCTTATGTAGCACGGCCATGCATTTCTAGATCCGATCACTCGAGGGGCCCAGAGATATCTCTGTCAAGTAGAGAGGAGCAAATCTCATCTTGATTGACCATGCCTTGCACCATGCTTCGGGACAAACCCGAAAGCGACCTTTATAACTACCCAGTTCTGGAGTAGCGTCTGATAGCCCCAAAGTAGGTCGATCCACATCTCAAGTACATGCGACAATCTTAGGTCTAAGGACAAAACGCACACGATGTGTAGAGAGAGCTGCAAGTCTAATTGCCAGTCTCAAGTTGGGTTAGTCCAACCCCATGTTCATAACATGTGTCCACATCATTGGTTTGACATCTCCATGTCTATGACTTACGAAACATAGTCATCAACCAATCGATGTGCTAGTCTAATATTCATGTGTGTCCTCACATGAACTCCGACCATGGACAACTATTAAATAACCATACAAGTAAAGAGTTTCACAAACAATTCACATAATTGCCAATCAATATAAGTTGCCTGATATTGATATACAAGAAACATTACAATAACTTATGGATACATAAGAAATATAATCATCTCTATAATTGCCTCTAGGGCATATTTCCTTCAGTGGCCGGGTTACAAACTTTCAGAAGGGGTCACATATGGCGTATTGGCTCGGGTACTAAAGTAAATATATGGCATGATCATTGGATTCCTAGCAGTCCTACTAGAAAGATCTTGACTATCCAAGGCCAAAGTATTCTGACAAGAGTGGAGGAGCTAATTGATCCTCACACTAATACATGGGATGAGGGTCTCATCCGATGCCGACGTATCCTGTGAATACCGTTAAGTGGTCATCTCAGAGAGGATTTCTTTGCTTGGCATAAAACCAATATGTTTACCTTCAGAGTTAGGTCTGCTTATTATGTTGAATGGGAGAATCAATTTGGTTCGAAAATAAGGAGACCTGAAGGTCAAGCATCGTCAGTGACTAACCCTGTTTGGGATATTTTATGGAAATTGAATGCTCCAAGCAAAGTTAAAATTTTCTTATGGAGATGTTTACATGGTGTAGTGTCGGGGATGTCAATACTTGCATCGAGGCATATAAAAGTTCCAGCGGGTTGCCCGGTCTGCAACGCGGGACCAGAAGATATATGTCATCTCCTATTTACTTGTGTTGAAGCCAAGAAGGTTTGGAGAGAGCTGGGTTTGATTCCATATATTGATCATGCACTAGTTGTTAATCGTTGTGGTTCTGTGGTTTTGGAGTATATGTTATGCAGCCCTCGAATTAAATCTCCTAACCTGGATCAGTTGGACTTGCAAGATCTGATCGCGGTTGGCTGCTGGTATATATGGTGGAGAAGACGTACGCTGGTGAAGGGAGAATCTGTTCCTACACCTTTCAGTTCAGCATTTGCAATTATTTCCTTAACGGCTAATTTTATTGCGGCTAAACCAAATTCCGTTCAAAAGGAAATCCTATGGACCAAGACAGAGTGTGGTTTTAGGAAATTGAATATTGATGCATCATTTCATATGAACGGCTCAGTGTTGTGGGAGCTGTGTTATGCAATCACAGAGGTGAAGCGGTGGCAGGAACGGGAGAAACTATTGACAATGTATTGAATGTCGCGGCAGCCGAAGCTCTTGCACTTCTTCGAGGACTAGAATTTCTGGAACGATTGGGTTGCTCATCCATTATAATTGAATTTGATTCTTGGAACTTATCCAGGCTTGCAATGGTGTGATTGAAGTTTGAAGCCCCCAATCTGCTATTTTGGCTGAGTGCTTTGCAAAAGCTAGTTTGTTGAATGAGGTTGTTTTTACGCAGTGTACTAGGGATGCTAATCAGGTTGCGCACCAGTTAGCCAAGCATATCTATGAGTCGAAAGAGAATGTTGTATGGAATGGCGACCCGCCGAGGTTCCTATTACCATTTGTAATTCAAGATGTAACAATCTTATCTATACCTAATAATAAAGCACGAAGTGTTTCTCCCGGTCCAACACTTTTTAGACCGTTTTACCATAATCTATATCTATATCTATATCTATATACCTAATAATAAAGCACGAAGTGTTTCTCCCGGTCCAACACTTTTTAGACCGTTTTACCACAGTACCAAGTATTACCCACAGCTGCCACCGCTTAGTCGTGTCTACACGAGCGCTAAAAAAAATCTGAGTAGGACTCCTGGTTCGATGCATTTTTTTTATTTCCCTTCCCTGACCTCCTCCCGATGGGAACACCTCAGAATCAGAAGCAGTTCGGGGCAGAGGCGACACGTCAGGGCGGCGAGAGCGGGAACGAAAGCCCCGCACACGACCGCATCCTCCTAGATAAACATAGAAGACAGAGGGGGCATGCACCGCCGTGTGGCTTTGCAGATACGTCGAACTCCATGGACGTGTTCCTCATGATGCACGGTGCCCTGATGATAAAACAAATCTTCCTCAGGCTGCAAATCGTGTTGCGGGACAAGATGGATTCGATGCACCGACTACTATGGGCAGCTGGCGCGGGACATGCAGCGGAGGTGTTCCTACATCGAGAGATGCTAGGCCTATTGGGGGATGACAGCTAGCTAGCTTAAATGGAAAGAGAAAGGCACTGCATCTGGGATCCAGTATTTCTCGGTTGTTCCGTAATTCTGTAGTAGAAGTATCGTATGTCCTAAACGGAACCTCATCGGCCGCCAAGTTCCGCCCTTCCACATCGAGCCCGAACACTGCTGGGATCTGTTGCTGGGCCGTGTAGCCGCTGCTCTGACGGCGCAGGGCACCCTCTTCGTCCTCGGCCACAATTGGATATCTGATTACCAGTTCGTTCCTTCGTTCGTCCGGCTGGCCACTACAACTGAATAAAATCGCATCACGGTCGGTGTCCTTCATGCATACTGAATTTTTATCGAGATAATAATTGTTCTTGCAAGGTAATGGTCACTGGATCTTCTCGAAAAGAACGACCATCAACGGCGTCTTCACCCACCTAATGCACGCCTTCATCCATGTCCTGTAAGATGGCTGGACGGTATGTTTTGATTTTTTTTCTCTCTTCTTTCATTCGTTTTAACATAGATAAACGCAAGAATTCTAAACTTCAACAAACATAAACGTTGCAAATATCTATTCAAAAACTATTTTTTATAGAAAAGGTGCTATATTTTGGAACCAAGATATATATATATATATATAACACATGCGCATCTTCACTACGTACATGTCTCTTTTCTCAACAAAGCTGATGCAATCGATCAGAAGAGAGACAAAAATTGGACAAAATTAAAAGTTAACGATGGGCATCAGTCATGTATAGTTCATGCCATGCAAGACTTCTGAATTTCCTTTTACAAGCTTTAGCTTTTTGTTCGGTTGTAATATTAAAAGAAGATGATTTTGTGTTTGTGGCTGGTCGGAAAAGGATGCGGCGACGGAGGATATAGGCGGCAAATACCAGTGACACCAGCTGCAAGAAGGCAAGTAGGATATGGTCAAGCGGCAATAAGCCCTGATCTTATCTTGCTTGCCATGTCCTGTTATTAGGAAGGACAAGTAAGGATTAAGTTATCTGAGAGGCCCTCTAACGATACGTATTAGTTCAATCATGACCATGCCTATAGAGACGCCCCATCCCATCAAGAGTACTCGCCAATACTCCATATCTTTAGAGCGACACAACAAGCTGGGTGAACTGAATAAGATATGTTTGAAATCAATATACAACAAAATATTAGATTTCTATTATTTCCACAACGTTGACTGATATCAATAGAGCTACCTCGAGGTCGACGAGCAGTACCTATAACGAGGGCACCATACGTGTCTCCGACTGACCTTGAGGTAGTATTTTTTTTTTTTGACCTGTTACAACGCACGGGTATTTTGCTAGTTAAATAAATAAAACGCCATGTGGCATTCCTTAAAAAAAAAACGAAAACAAAGGTTCAACCGAACTAATAAGAACAAAACGTAAGCACCGAAGTTTTTGACCCAACTACAGGCAATCCACGGGCCCAAAGCCCCAAACCCGCAATAGCGTCACGGACGCGAGCAAGGGGGGACCGGAAGGCCAGCAAACCCCGACCTGCCTCGTGTCCCCACAGGTCAGCGTCCCAGCCGGACTCCACCACGTCGTATTTGCAGAATCCCCCCTCCAAATCTCCGCGCGGACCCTTTTTCCTTCCTCCCCAGCCCAAATCGCACCGAGAACCAAGTTCGCGTGCTCCCCTCCCCACCTCCTTCCGCCGCGGCGTCGCCGAAACCCTAGCTAGCTTCCCGGCTCGCCGGCGGCGAGACCCAAGGTGGGAGTGGGAGGCCATGGGGAAGAAGAAGAAGCGGGTGGAGAAGGTCTTCTGCTACTACTGCGACCGGGAGTTCGACGACGAGAAGATCCTGGTGCAGCACCAGAAGGCCAAGCACTTCAAGTGCCACGTCTGCCACAAGAAGCTCTCCACCGCCGGCGGCATGTCCATCCACGTCCTGCAGGTCCACAAGGAGTCCGTCACAAAGTACGCACCCTCTCCCTCTCCCCCCTCCTCCTCCTAGCTAGGGATCTGCGTCCGCCATCCGCCTCGTAGCCAGACTAGCTCAGATTTGGGATTACTATTTAGGGAACGCCGGTCGCTCGCTCGCTCGCTCTTCCGGCCCCGACGAATCCTTCCGATGCCTGATTAGATCCCAGCGCGGCCCACCGGACGGTTTCGCACAGGTGCACGCGAGAAGGCCTTGACCCCAGTTCGAGTCCTCAGTTTATTTCAATGATATTTTCATTATTAGTAGAGTAACTTGCTTTCCTATATAGATATGTAGCTTATTACAGATTTATGCGTGAAACTTCCTTTCCATACCCAGGTCATGTACTAACCTGTGTTTTTTTAATCCTCTCAAGGATACATGGTACACCAGCTGGGCGATTAGTTAAACTGCCATCTTTGCTGCGTTACTCATCTGTGTATGAAACTGTTTTTGGCTGCAGGGTTCCAAATGCAAAGCCTGAGAGGGATTCCACGGATATTGAGATTTTCGGCATGCAAGGGATTCCGTCGGATGTGCTAGCCGCTCACTACGGAGAAGGTACATCTATGTCTCCACTGCGCTACTTTTTTATAGACCAGAGTAGTTGCTCAGTTAATGTGATATTGAATGACAGTGTTGCTGTTAACTAGTTTTTCTTCTTCTGGTCATGATGATGATCAATCACTGTGCAAATAACAGGATTCCTTAATATCGTCTAAACATCGTTGCAAGGCTCACATGTGAGCAGAATTATCCATATGCAAACTGACATGAAAGAAAACCATTTTTCCTAAAGAGCTCAACTTGGCATGGTTTCTCTCCCATACCACGTTTAACATTTACACGTGTCATTTTCCTCAAGTGCTCAACTTGCCATGTTTATTTTCCTCCATTAGCATGTTATTGAAGCTTTACATGAAATTTTCCTGAAGTGGTGAACTTGCCATGTTTTTCTCTCTCCAAAAACATGCCATTTAACCTTTACATGCAATTTAATTTTCGTGAAGTGTTGAACTTGCCATGTTTTTTCTCTCCAAGAGCATGTTTAACCTTTACATAGAATTTTCCTGAAGTGTTGAACTTGCCATGTTTTCTCTCGAAGAGCGTCTAGTTTAACCTTTATTTTTGTTCTACATGCAGAGGAAGAGCCTTCATCGAAGATGGCCAAAGTGGAGGTGCCGTCAATAAGACCTCCTATTATGCCTAATCATCCGCTAGGCATGACTTATCCTCCACGTCCGTATGGACTACCCCGACCTATGTATGCTCTCTTTTCTCTTCTATCTACAAAGTTCCAGCTTACATAAAAATGGGTGTGCTATCTGTTGCCCATTGCTTGTGCAATCATATTGTTGGCAACTACTTTTGGAACATTTTCTCATATATGTCACATTTTTGGCAGGTTTAATCCCGCAATGATGGTCCGACCTCCACTTTGGCCTCCTCAACCACCGCAAGCTTGGTTCACTCAACAAGCAGTTTCAGGTCCTCAAATGGTTGCTGGGCAGGCACCACAGCAACCACTATTTCCCATTCAAAATATGCCCAATCCTGTGACAGCAGCACCTGCTAATTTACTTCAGACATCATATGCTATGGCTGCTACTGGGGTCCCTTCACCTGTTGCCCCTCAGGTTTCCCAGCCTTTGTTTCCTGTCAACACCGCTGGCAATGGGGCAGCACATTCCCCATTCAGTTTATCAGTTTCTCCTGCAACTATTCCAGCAAGTTCTCCAGCACCATCAGTTGGTAATGCAGGATTTGGATATGTAGCCAATAATCAAGGTATGTTCCCAGAACTTAAAACTCTACTATATGTACTGAGATTTGCTAGCTTCACATCTGTGACAGGTAAACATAGCATATATATACCGTGAATTTAGTGTATGTAGAAGAGGAGAACAATATGTACTAGTTAAATCTTACTCTGAACACTTCTTTAGAGGAATTTAGGCAATACTTCCTCCGTTCCAGGGCATAGGGCGTATAAATTTTTGGCAAATTTCACCATAGCATAAGGCGCATATGCTATTTTAGTTCGGCTCTGCCAAGCATACCCCTTAATATTTGCCTTTCATGCAGCCCCAGCTAGCCAGTAATTATCGCGCATGCAGCTTTTTTCTTTGGAGACCGTGTGCATGCATCTTCAATTGGTTATCCTTGTGCATGCAAAGTTGAAACAGCTCAGCGGAATTAATGCCAGAGAGAACCGATGTGGCATAGGGCCATTAATTCTAGAAAACGGGGCATTTATTCAAGGGCAAATCGGTCCACAATACCTTAATCAACTTCTTAATCCTAGCGCCAAATAATATACGCCATAAGCCTTGGGACGGAGGGAGTATATGCTATGTTACTACAAATAGTAATAATACTTAGATCGGGTGACATATAGCTCATTTTATGTAGAGGCATTTCTGGATTGACGTTCTGTATTTGCATCTGATACTTATGTTTGCTCTCGGTATTACTGTGTTTGAGACGCCCCTTGTGAATTCACTCGTGCATGTATTTGTTCTAGGTACAGGAGGTCCTGCAATTGGACTTCCACCTGCTCCTGCAACTAATAATAAAGCGTCTGCTACTCAACCAGCTACGAGTGAGGTCTATCTGGTGTGGGATGATGAAGCAATGTCAATGGTATTATTCCCTTCTCAACTTCGTAGTCTTTTGGCGTGGCCTGGGAATTTGGTAGATTATCCAGATAGAAGCTTAATGTCTAAAATGTTTGTTGACATATATGTAGGAGGAAAGAAGGTTGTCGCTGCCCATGTACCTTGTGCATGATGAAACTAGCCAGGTAAGTTCTGATTTTTATGTTTCCAGTACCAGTGATCTCCTGAAAATCATTGGAGCACAAACATAATCCTTTTGTGATGAGCTTGTGGCACTCCTAGAACAACATATGCGAACATTGAAAGGCTGAAACAAACCTTGAATCTAATGGGAATATGAAATATACTCCTTCAGTAGTTGCACATGTTCCTACTATATTCATGACATCTCCTTGGTGTTCATTTCATCCTGCTGATTTCGCGCACATCAGGAGTTCCAAGTAGGTATTTACATTATCTTTCTGCTAGTAAGTTTTTCACAATCTGACAAATCTCATGGTGCTAATGACTTGAGGGTTATCGGCCAAGCCCTGGACTGTACGCAAATGTGTATGTATTAATTTCAGTTGAAGCATTATTTTTATTTATTTCCATTCACCACGTGCAAATATGGGTTTGTAACAAGAACTAGGTGGCTGAGCTTCTGCCAGTACCGTAGCATTTATAACTTAATTTTGACCGAGAATGTGCGGAGAGTTTGGTTCCAGGTCAGCTTTCATTTGGCCCGTGAGCCTGATACATTTGTTCGAACAGAGCAAGTTCACAACCTGCTTTGATGTTTGTTACTAAGCTGCAGAGATTAAATCTAACATCATCTTTCTTGTCTCAAAACTTATGTGAACAGATGAGCTCGGTAGATGCAGCGTTTGATCGAAGAGTGTCGGAAAGTTGGCTTGCTGGACGCATGGCCCTATGAACAAACTGGGCCCCATGTTTGGCTAACAGCCTGATGCGAAGCAGCGACAGGCTCAGGCTCAGGCTCAGGCTCAGGCTCACCTGCGCATCCATAGGATTGACGCCGTGCAGCTAGTTGGTGATCCTGGATCTCCCCTGTTGTTGATTTGTTTAGCTAGTGACTGGAGCTACTGCAGTTGAAAGAATGTATTAATTTGACTTTAGATTTTTATCATCATTTTGTCCTATCTTTCGTGTACCAAGAGTTGAAATTTGTTAGTCTAGAGATCATTTGCTCCGTTGTGACCTTATGCTATATGAATGCCTTGTACTCTGTATACAAATCAGCGACATCTTTTCACCGACTGTTGCCCAGACTGTATTGATTTAGTAGCAAATGAAGCAAGGAGTATGTTACCACTGTTGATACTAATAGTTTCATTAGAATGTCAGACTGGGAACTGTCTGTGTCTATGTTGTGTTGCTTTACCAATCCATCTTTTTTATTTTCGACAAACTGGGACATCATTCTAGATTGCGGGCCAATGCAAACCTAACCTAACGCTTTGTGCCGGTTGGAGCAAAAATTTGCAACCTTAATAAGATTCTTACACATTTTGCAACCTTAATAAGATTCTTACACGCATAATATACACACGATACATCATCATCTGGTTAAGAGTGATTTGTGCTTGAGTGGATCCCAAGCAAATGGAGAACAAGCAAAGGGGGCTGAGGAGCTGGTGAGAAGGATCATCTCATCTCCATTTCTTTCTAGGCAGCAAGCAAAGCATCTGTGCCAAAACTGCCAAAGGAGAAAAGGTGCAAAAGCGAATCCAAAACCTCAGAACCACCAACGAATCCAAATCATCTCCATGCTCAGAGGTCTCAGTGTTGTTACCAATACCAAGCACACAAAAGCTCACTCTTTCACTTCACTTGATGCTACTAGTAGCTTTACAATGTCTCCTCCCTTTAACCTTTGAGCCAATGCTTTCATGGCTATATCAACACCCCCAAGCTCCATTCCCAACATTGTACAGAACAGAAAAGCACTCCCCCCTGTGTGAGTGCCTGCCATGGAGGGAGGCAAGAGCTTCCGGCGCCCCTTGCGGCGTCTCCTCCTCTTCGCCATTGTCGGTTTCGCTTTCTTTGCGACACAATGCGGTATGTTCTTGGTTCACCCATCTTATCTCGCTTCGTAGCGTGTGTAGAAGACGCACACTCAGTGTGAGCGCTCGAGTGTCGTGTGTGCTCGGCGGGTCCTTTCGATCTCGACAAAATTTTGCTCAAAATTTTAAAACAAATTTATGCTAATTTCATGTCAATTCAGATGGTATTCTTGAGCTTGACATGATAGTAACACGTCACACATGCATTGTCTGTTGGCTGAGCAGGGGCGAGAGCGTTAACCACTGACGAGCTGCTGGACCAGTACTCCGAGTCCGACGCCTACTCGCTGGCTCACCACGACGACTCCCCGAAGCCGGGCTCCCCCAGCTGCGGCCCGGTCGCGCCGCCGGTCATGCCAGCGCCGGCGTTCGCCTACCTGTCGCCTCCGCCGCCCTCGACGCAGCTCTACTCCCCTCCTCCGCCGCCAATGGAGTTCTACTCTCCTCCGCCACCAGAGGTCGTGCCGAGCCCGCCGGAGATCGTGCCAAGCCCGCCGGAGATCGTGCCAAGCCCGCCGGAGATCGTGCCAAGCCCGCCGGAGATCGCGCCACTGCCGCCGATCATCTACCCGAGCCCACCGGAGGTCGCGCCCAGCCCGCCGGAGATCGCGCCGTTCCCGGGACCCCCGGAGGTCGCGCCCAGCCCGCCGGAGATTGCGCCGTTCCCCGGACCGCCGGAGGTCGCGCCAAGCCCGCCGGAGGTCGCGCCAAGCCCGCCCGAGGTCGCGCCATTCCCCGGACCGCCGGAGGTCGCACCCAGCCCGCCGGAGATCGCGCCGCTGCCGCCGATCGTGTACCCGAGCCCGCCGGAGGTCACGCCGTTCCCACCGGAGGTGGCTCCTAGCCCACCAGCGATCACGCCGTTCCCAGGACCACCGGAGGTCGAGCCCAGTCCACCGGAGGTCACGCCGTTCCCAGGACCACCGTACGTGGCGCCCAGTCCACCGGACGTGACGCCGTTCCCGGGACCACCAGAAGGAAGCCCACCGGAAGTCACGCCAAGCCCGCCGGAAGTCACGCCGTTTCCAGGGCCACCGTACGTGGCGCCCAGTCCACCGGAGGTCACGCCATTCCCAGGGCCACCGTCCGTCGCACCCAGCCCACCGGAGGTCACGCCGTTCCCAGGGCCACCGGAAGGAAGCCCACCGGAAGTGACGCCAAGCCCGCCGGACTACGCCCCATACCCGCCGCCGGACTCCTCGTCAGGGACGCCCCCGAGCCCTCCGGGCGGCAGCTTCCAGCCGCCGGTCGTGTTCCCGCCCACCATCGGGCCGCCGTCGCCATCGTCGGGGCACGCCGAGTGGTGCGTGGCGAAGCCGTCCGTGCCAGGGCCGATCGTGCAACAGGCCATGGACTACGCGTGCGCGTCCGGCGCCGACTGCGACTCCCTCAAGGCCGACGGCCCCTGCTTCAAGCCGGACACCATGACCGCCCACGCCTCCTACGCCTTCAACAGCTACTGGCAGCGCGCCAAGGCCACCGGCGCCACCTGCGACTTCGGCGGCACCGCCATGCTCATCACCAAGGATCCAAGTAAGCAATACTCACATTCATGGAAACATTTCAGCGATGACCAATTGGTATAACAGCTACTGTAATCATTTTCTTGCTTCGGTGAACTTTTCAGGCTACACTGGCTGCCATTACACTGTGATGTGAAGAGCAACTTCCAACACATGCAGAGCATGCATAGCCATCAATCGTTTTGGAAGCTGGACAGCATTCTCCTCTCAAGTTCAGAAGTAGTACAGATATATACAGGTTGTTCTGAATGTGACCATGGTTGATTTTGTGTAGTCTTCTAACTTTTTTTTACCATTCCTTTTGACACTTGCTATTGTTTTGTATTATATTCAGAATAATGTTATGCATTCTCCATCTTACTACTAGTAATTTTCATGGTGGTGACAACAGTGATCACTAGAAAGCACATCCACCTGTATGATCAAAATATTAAAGAACTAGATGATGACTTTATTGAATTCACACCTGTCCAGCTTTATTTCTAAGTTGAATTCACAGAACGCGCATAACATCAACCCTCTTGCTCAGGTTGTTCCTTCCACATACATAGGAAAGAGATACAATAGTTACTACCACCCCCTTGCTCAGGCTGGAGCTTCATTCGGAGAAGGGTATGTCTGCAGAACATAAACTGGGTCACCCACCTTGACCACCCTCCCTTTGCCCTTTGCTGACACAGACTCCTTGCACACTAAATTTTGCCCAAAGTATACCTACAAAACACCATGAAATTGGTAGAGCGGCTACCGGCTTGTTTGTTCTACTTCTGAAGTTAGTAAACCGTGGAACAGGCCGTCGGGGAAAATTACCTTCTGTTTGTTCTTGTGGCTCGGACGGATCGCTTCACCGGACCGGAATGTCAGCATTGTTTCAGTTGGTTCGGTACCAAACATTCCGGTGTCCTGATTGACGGTAGGCACCTGAAAAGGAAAATGCAGAAACTAAGCATAGAGTATATATACTCCCATTTATAATGCCTAGTGAATATTAAGTGTGCACAACATTCTTTATACCATTCAATTCTGGCAGTGTAAAGCTTTATAAGAAACAAATGAACAAGTTCAGGATTATTATCAGTTTTATGGAAATCATCCCCATCAAGCATCCGTTGTTGGGTTACTCGCAAGCCCGAGCATGTGTCAAGCTAGCCAATTTTACCTTGCAACGGGCACATAGCTTCACCCCTTCAAGCTTGTCCTGATTGACGGTAGGCACCTGAAAAAGAAAATACTGAAACTAAGCATAGAGTATACTCATACTATTTATAATGCCTTGTGAATATTGAGTGTGCACAACATTCTGGATATAACATTGATTTCTGGTGGTGTAAAGCTTTATAAGCAAGAAATGAACAAGTTCAGAATTATCAGTTTTATAGAAATTATCCCCATGAAGCATCCGTCGTTGAGTTACTCGCAAGCCCGGGCATGCTTCTCAATGTCATCAAGACTACCTTAGTTGACCATCAGCTGAAAGAAACCCTTAGTTGACCAGGACTAAGCACATCACTCACTTGCAGTCAAATAACTCCAGGACTAAAGAGGCTTTTCACACCCTCAAACTTTAGTATTTTGCTTATTTCGATACGGAAAGAAGAATGGGAAAGAAAAGAAGCAACCAATGGACCGTCCATTACCATGTTTCTATTCTGACAATGATTGCAGAATTATGTGTCAAGCTAGCTAGGAGAGTAACAATCTGGACAATTTTACCTTGCAACGGGCACATAGCTTCACCCCTTCAAACGACAGCTTGTTTATCTTCAAGGCTTTCCAGAGATCCTCTGAGTACGGGTGGCATCCATCCACTACAATACTGTCAAAAGAAAACCATCACTGTAAGAACAATAATAGTGTGACTGTAGAAGGTGGCTAAACTCTAAGATGAATGAATAGAGTGTGCTGCCAGACTTTGGTCTGAACCGATTGATCGGTACAGGTTCTTTAAGAAGCTCGTTCAGTGCATCCAGTGAACCCTGCGATTGAGTGAAATGTCAGCTTCAGTTTTCTGTTTAGCAGCAGATTTCATACATATAACGGCTAACTGAGCTGTGAGCTCTGAACCTGGGAGGCCATCAGGAACGGGAAGGCGTCTGTAAAGGTGATCTTGTAACCTTGAGCATAGTCAGGATCAGTCGGTCTGATTTCAGTATCTGTCAACAAACATAATGAAAACAGACATTCACCGTAAGCAGGAGAGATTATCTCATCAAGCAAACTTTCTCTGGAAAAACAGAAATTGTATCAAAGGCAGTTTTCATGATTAAGAAAAACACCACAAGATAGACATACACCTTCTTTGAACCGCACGAGTCGAGCGGGCTTTCCAAAATAGGCGGAGAACCATTCGGCGGCTTCGGCTCCTTCGTCGTAGGCCGGACCAGACCACTCCCAGACGGAGATGTCGTCGAGAGTGGCGCGTTCCCCTTCCGACGCGAGAGGGACCTTCAGTGCGTCCATTCCAGGCGCTCTTATAACTGCAGTTGGTAACCAGTTATGTGAGGAGAAAACACATGATTCTTGTGACCAAATTTACTCATCGATCGAACAGCCAGCAATAATTCAGTAACACATGAAGATGCAAAAAAAACCATTCAGAACGAATGTTCGAGAACGCTGTAGTAGACACCTCAACCCAGGAAGCAGAGCGAGAACATGGTGGCATCTTCTAGGCCAGCTTCACCACAACTTACTGATCAATCATGACAGAGCATATGATGCCTCACTAATACTAATTCAGTCAGAACAAATCAACCGTGAAATGCAAATAAGAAAAGGAGGAAGAATTGAAGAAGAAGGGCAGTAGTAGTAGCACCCAAGCATGAGTCAGGGGTGGGCTGCCAGTCCTCGTCGAATGCCTCCGGGGGCAGCTCGGCCTCGACGAGCGCCATCTTGGGCTCCACCCGCTGCGTGAGGGCCCTCCCCTTGGCGTTCACCACCAGCCACTGCCGATCCCACCTGAACCCTGCACGCCGCCGCCGCCGCCGTTGCCATGGGCAGCCATCAGACCAGAGCAAGGGAATTTCAGTTTACAAGAGTTTCAGTGAAGCGGCCAGTGAGTACCGAAGGAGGTGACGGGGGCCTGCGGCACGGAGACGCCCTTGCATGACTTGATCGGGTATATCAGGATCGACGCCACCGTCGCCGCCGGCTCCTCTCCCGCGCCGCCGCCGCCGAGCAGGGATGAGGAGAGGAAGGACGCCGCCTTCTCCATCGGTTGTCCGGTCCGGCTAGCGCAAGGTACCAACAGCGAGCGCGAGGCGGGGGAAGAGACTGGAGAGAGAGAGTGAGCGCAAAGTGGTCGACGTGGTCATATGTCTCCACGCCCGCATGCAGCACCGCCGCCTAGCGCGTTCGGCTTTGGCACGACGCAGCGCCAGATTGATAGCGGATTTGTCTGGGAGCTCAGGCGAGAAAAGCATGCT
Source organism: Avena atlantica (assembly GCA_910589765.1). Classification (NCBI taxonomy): domain Eukaryota; kingdom Viridiplantae; phylum Streptophyta; class Magnoliopsida; order Poales; family Poaceae; genus Avena; species Avena atlantica. The sequence continues at coordinate 507,465,936 of OU342736.1, read as the reverse complement.
GAGGAGCCTGGTGTCTACCGTCCACGTCAACGAGACGATGACGTTGGAAAAAACCGCTGCCGCCGCCCGCCGATCGTGCACCCGAGCCCGCCGGAGGTCACGCCGTTCCCAGGGCCACCGGAAGTGACGCCAAGCCCGCCGGACTACGCCCCGTAGGGCCGCTGTCTCCGTCGTCGGGCCACGGCGAGTGGTGCGTGGCGACGCCATCGGTGCCGGGACCGATCGTGCAGCAGGCCATGGGCTAGGCGTGCGCGTCCGGTGCCGACTGCGACTCCCTCAAGGACGACCGCCCCTGCTTCAATGGCTGCCCACGCCTCCTACGCCTTCAACAGCTACTGGCAGTGGCAGTGGCAGCGCGCCAAAGCCACCGGCGCCACCTGTGAATTCGGCGGCACCGCCATGCTCATCACCAAGCATCCAAGTATGTCTCGCCACCCCGTTTTCTTCCTCCACTGAATCGCATTCATTCTTGAAAATAATATTTCAGTAGGTAACAATTCTTGTAGCCATGTTTGAAAATACTGAATCTTCCTTTCCAGGCTATGGTGGCAGCCATTACACCGTGATATATGAAGAACTGCCCCAGCGGATGCCATCAAATGTTTTGGAGGCTGGACAGATATATACAGAGATGCAGGTTGTTCTGAATGTGGCCAAACGCTGATTTTGTGTAGCCTTCTAAAATTTTCCTATTTCCTTTCTACACACCTTATTGTTTTGTATTATATTCAGAGAATAATGTCATGCAATTTTCCATCTCAGTAAATAAATTTCATAAAGACAATAACGTTAGTTAATATGTCTCTGATGAAGGCCTTCGCTAACTGAACAACAGCGATCACTGAACAGATTAAAGAACCAGTTGTGATGAAGTTTGAACTGGAGAGCATAATCAACACTCTTGACACTCGTCAAGATTTATTGCTGTAGTTGAGTTTGCAGAATGTGCGATAAATCAACCAATCGGTCGTCTCTTCCACACACACACACACACACACACACACACACACACACACGTAGAGAACAGATACATATAGTTACTACCACCACCCTTGTGCTCAGGCTGGAGCTTCATTCGGAGAAGGGTATGTCTGCAGAACATAAACTGGGTCACCCACCTTCACCACCCTCCCTTTGCCCTTTGCTGACATAGACTCCTTGCACACCAGATTTTGCCCAAAGTACACCTACAAAACGAGATAAAAATTGGGAGAGCGGTTACAGTCTTGTTTGTTCTACTCTTGAAGGTAGTAACCGTTGAATAGGCCGCAGGGAATAATTACCTTCTGTTTGTTCTTGTGGCTCGGACGGATCACTTCACCGGACCGGAACGTCAACATAGTTTCTGTCGGTTCAGTGCCAAGTTCTCCGTTCTCTTGATTAACGGTAGGGACCTGAATGAGCAAATGCAGAAAGTAAGCGTAGAGTATATACTCCTATTTATACTACCCTGCGAATGTGAGGTGTGCACACTATTATTGATACTGCTGAATTCTGGTGGTGTAAAGTTTATATGAAACAAACAAACAAACAAGTTTGTAATTATCATTTATGAAAACTATCCCCATAACGCATTCGCTGTTGAGTTACTTGCACGCGCGGACGTACTTCTCGATTTCATGAAGACTACCTCAGTGGGCCAGACTAAGCCAGCTCACATGTCAGTTATTCACTTGCACTCAAATGACCTGGAGGGTGCTAAATATGCCCGAAGGAGGATTTTTCAATTCTCAAACTTTAGCCTGTTGCTCATTTTGCCATGGAAAGAATGGGAATGAAAAGAAGCAAGCAATTTACCATCTGTTATCAAGTTTCTTTTCAGGTGATTATTTGCACAATTAAGTCCCAGACTAGGAGATTAATAATCACATCATAAGATCTCGAAATTTTACCTTGCAACGGTCGCATAACTTCACACCTTGAAAATTTAGCTTGTTTATCTTTAGGGTTTTCCAGAGATCCTCTGAATATGGGTCACATCCATCCACTAAAATACTGTCAAAGGAACCTAAGTCTGTTAGAAATTGCAAGCATTGTAATTATAGAAGGCAACCTGTTATCCTAATTCATAACATTAAACCCCGCAAATACAGTGTCCTGCTTACTTTGGTCTGAAGCGATTGATTGGTACAGGTTCTTTAAGAAGCTCGTTTAGTGCATCCAGTGAACCCTGCAATTAAGTGAGATGCCAACTTGAGTCTTGTGTTTAGCAGCATGTGCACACACAGCCTTCATACACAAATAAATCAGCGAACTGTCTGAGCTGTGAACTCTAAACTGAACTGTACCTGGGAGGCTATCAGGAACGGGAAGCAATCCGTAAATGTGATCTTGTAACCTTGAACGTATTCGGGATTAGTCGGTCTGACTTCAGTGTCTGTCAAACATATGAGAGCAGACACTGAATAAACGAGAAGAGATTTCTGGAAAAACATAAAGGGAATTTTTCTGCAGTTAAAAAACACCACAAGGCATGCACCTTCTTTAAACCGCACAAGCCGACTTGGCTTCCCAAAATAGGCGGAGAACCATTTGGCTGCTTCAGTTCCTTCGTCGTAGGCAGACCCAGACCACTCCCACACGGAGACGTCGTCAAGCGTGGGGCGTTCCGCAGCAAGAGGGACCTTCAGCGCGTCCATTCCAGGTGCCCTTATGACTGCAATTTAGCAGATGCTCAAATGAAAATGACTGTCACTCGGATTGTCCTCTGGAACGTAAAGCTGAGATGGCATCGCAATTTCACAACGTGTCGAAGATCAGCTAAGCTTAGAAAACGGTGCAGTTCAACATTTTTTCTAGGAAGGGAATGAAGATTGTTTTGACCGAATTCACTGATCGAAATCCGTGGTTAGATTCATGTGGCACACTGGCCATACTTTCTCTGTGGACGTTCAGGAAGAAGAATACATCTTCTGAACCAAGATCAGCACAACTTGTATTGATCAGACAACTCCAGTAGCAGTGCTAAATTCAGTTTTTTTTTAAAGGGTTCTAAATTCAGTTAGTAGAACAGACCAGTTAGTAAGAAAGATACCCAAGCATGAGTCCGGGGTGGGCTGCCAGTGCTAAATTCATGGAACGACTAGCAGGGTTCAGCGACACATGAAGATAAATCATTTCGTAGGGAAGTAAAATTAGTCCGAAGGACATATCACCTGCTAAATTCAGATGACGAAAAAGAAGAAAAAGAAACAGAGACATACTGACTGACCCAAAGATTCTCTGAGTATGTTCCGCTGAGGTTTATACGTATGTTTCCAGCGAAAGATCATGACAGAACATACCATAATTCCAGTACCAAGTACTAATTCAGTTAGAACGATAAAAAAGAAGAAGGATCAGTAGTACCCAAACAGGAGTCCGGGGTGGGCTGCCAGTCCTCGTGGAAGGCCTCCGGCGGCAGCTCCACCTCGACGAGGGCCATCTTGGGCTCCACCCTCTGCGTGAGCGCCCTCCCCTTGGCGTTCACCACCAGCCACTGCCGGTCCCACCTGAACCCTGCACGCCGCCGCCGGCATCCATCAGATCAGACTCAGAGCTCCACTCAAGAATCAAGAAGGGTGGAGGGAGTGAGCAGAGTTCAGTGAAGCAGCCAGTGAGTACCGAAGGAGGTGACGGGGGCCTGCGGCACGGAGACGCCCCTGCAGGACTTGATGGGGTATATCAGGATCGACGCCACCGTCGCCGCCGGCTCTCCCGCCGGCTCCTCTCCCGCGCCGCCGCCGCCGCCGAGGAGGGAGGAGAGGAAGGACGCCGCCTTCTCCATCGATCAGCAGCGTGAGACGAACAGCGCGAGGCGGAGGATGAAGACGAGACAGGGAGTGGGTGCGAGTGACGCGGGCCTTATCCCGCAGCAGCAGCAGCAGCAGCAGCGCCGCCTACCGCGGTCGGATTTGGCACGATGCAGCGCCAGATTAACATATTTTTCTTGCGGATCCGTCCGCCAGCTCAGGCGAAGATCGCTTTCGCCTCGAGAAAAGCTTGCTGAGCTCGGCGTCGACGTCAACGAGCCGATGGTGACAGTGGAGTGGAGTGCCCACTGCCCAGCTGGTTTCTCTTTCCAGTTTCGTCTGGGAAATTGTAGCTGCACGTCAACGACACGGGATGATGCCTTTTTTGTTTTCTTGCGGGAACAGAGGGTGACGTCGACGCTAGACAAAAAGTTACTTATGTTTTCTAAATTTGACAAAGTATAAATTAGAAAGTTATTATGTTTCTCTGGAAGAAAAACTCTTTGCCCGTCCACTACATGTTCGCTGGTGATTAGATCTAGTATTGCCATAATAGAGCAAATCTAAGACCAAAACTAGCCGCCGCCTACAAAGATCTTACCGAATTTATCTCTCAGCCGCCGCCTACTCTGCTCACATAGCCATAACATCTCCATCTTCTCCATAAATCAGCCCCCTTCTTCGGCCGGTCTCGCCGGCGTCCGGAAAGGGTGGGAAACCCGGTCTATATATGGTTAGAGTTTTTAATAAAAAAAATAGTGTTTTCAAAAATTAGATTAGTATTTTGGTTGTCATCTTCTTGACCTTTGTGTTGTTGAATTATTAGGCATAATTTCCACGATTAATTTCAGAATATAAATCATGAAAAAAACCACCTACTAGCTCATGTAACTCGAACATACTAGATGTACTAAACAATAGGATGATCGGAAACAAACAACAGCTTAACATGTACTCACAGAACATGATGAATAACCAAACAGGATCACGTAGTGCGTACCGTTCGGTTGTAGTAGTAGAAACTTTAGGGAAGAGTGATCGCAGCAGATGGCGACGAAGACGGCGGTAGGCAGCACCGCCTGACTTGGATGGAAGACGACTCGTGATGAAGAACTCGAGCAGTCGCGCAGAGCGCTTTTCAAAAACCTTATTCGCCCTCTCCCGTACAGGATCACAAGGGCGAGTGGTTCCGGAGACCTGCTCTCCTGTCCGCCGGTGCACGCCGGCAAGCGGGATGGAGTAGACTACGGTGACGGCGCAAGTAGCCCACGATCCGGGAGCGACCCGAATAAGATAACCGTTTGACTCGGCTCGGCGAGATTCCCGCAACCAGCGGCGCGCGCGTGACGTGACGAGGCGAGCGAGCGAGCGAGCGTGCGTGCGAGCGGCGTCGTCGGAGGAGGAGCGCGCGTGTGTATCTCTCTTATTCCCACTCACTTACAAAGTGGTGCAACACTCCACCTTATAAGGTGGTGCAACTCTCCTCCAACTTTCCATGTGGGACTAAACTTTAGCTCCCACTCCACTCCCATGTGAGCTGCCACAAACATGGGCCCAAACACATATGGGCTGCCACAAATTTGGGCTTTGAGATTTAGGGAAAATCTGAAATACTCATGGGCCTAAATGGATTAGCCCCATTATTTCTAACAATCCCCCACCAGATCTCAAATGCCCATTTGAAGATTTGTCGATCCTTGCTACTTGTTTATATACCAGTGTTTCAGCAGAGACTGTTAAGTTGAACTTTCGCATAGAAACTTGAACTACGTATATCAACAACTTGAACAATGGACGAACCTTGAATTGCAAGTTTGGTGCCAATAGATTTCGCTAAAAATCATAACTAGTACTTGGCTGTCAGTAGCCTACCCCGCGGGTTGGAGCATATGCGTCATACTCTCTGGTCTCTTCATGAGTTTACTAGAGATCACCCAGATCTCATAGACCGCGACGTTTACAGTCGAGCTCATATAGGTGTGTTCTTTCAAGAATGCCCTGTAGGACGGCATCTTTGCTAATTAAAGCCAACAGAAACACATTAAGCCATGTTGCCAACCTGCCTTACAGATTATGAGAGTCATGCATCTTCACATAGAGAGGGTTTTCAAAATACTCTCCTCAGTCAAACCACTAGCTTGTTCTTCCCAGGTCCTAATTCACGGGATCTCCGATCACATAGGTTGGGTTACCACTAAGGTGTGACATCCATGGGTCTCAACCCCATCTCCCTCGATGCACTTTCTATCACATTTCGTGATAGTCCCTTTGTAAAGGGATCTGCCAGGTTTTTGTCTGTTTGAATATACGTAACAGTTATTACTCCGGAGTTTCTCAATTTCCTAACAGATCTCAAACGTCTCTTCACGTGTCTTGATGACTTCGCGTTATCCTTAGAATTGTTCACTTTGACAATAACAGTTTGGTTGTCACAATTCAAAAGGATTGCCGGCACAGGTTTCTCAACCACAGGCAAGTCCATCAAGAGCTCACGGAGCCATTCTGACTCAACAGTGGCTGTGTCTAAAGCAGTAAGTTCTGCTTCCATAGTTGACCTCGTCAATATGGTTTGTCTACGAGACCTCCATGACACTGCGCCACCTCCAAGGGTAAACACATACCCGCTCGTGGCGTAGAGTTCATCAACATCAGAGATCCAATTCGAATCACTATATCCTTCAAGCACAGCAGGATTCCCTGAATAGTGAATCCCATAGCTCATTGTACCACATAGATAGCGCATGACCCTTTCAAGTGCATGCCAATGATCAATACCCGGGTTAGACATGAACCTACTCAACTTGCTCACAGCAAAAGAGATATCGGTTCTTGTAGCGCTTGCTAAGTACATGAGAGAACCAACAACTTGTGAATATTTTAGCTGATCTGTTGGTTCCTTCTTATTCTTTCATAATGTCAAACTGGGATCATAAGGTGTTGGAGAAGTCTTGCCATCATTAAAGCCAAACCGGCTCAAGACCTTCTCAACATAATGAGATTGCGTTAAAGTAATCCCATTCTCGTTCTTAATAAGCTTGATGTTCAGAATGACATCAGCCTCTCCCAGATCTTTCATATCAAAACTCTTTGATAGGAAAGACTTGACCTCATTTATCACTTTCATGTTTGTACCAAAGATCAGAATGTCATCCACATACAAACATAATATAACGTTATCGCCCCCACCATGGCGATAGTAAACACACCTATCAGCCTCATTAATGAAAAAGCCAGCAGAAAGTAGAGTTCTGTCAAACTTCTCATGCCATTGCTTAGGTGCTTGTTTCAGGCCATATAAAGATTTCAATAACTTACACACCTTTGTCTCTTCACCTTTTACCACAAACCCATCCGGCTGGTCCATATAGATCTCCTCTTCCAACTCTCCATTAAGGAAAGCTGTCTTCACGTCCATTTGATGAACGAGAAGACCATAAGAGGCAGCCAGGGATAGAAGTACTCGAATGGTGGTCAGTCTAGCGACAGGTGAATAGGTGTCGAAGTAATCTTCGCCTTCTTTCTGTGTGTAGCCCTTAGCTACAAGACGCGCCTTATACTTCTCAATAGTACCATCAGGCCTTAGCTTCTTCTTGAACACCCACTTACATCCCACAGTTTTACAACCATAGGGTCGTTCTGATAATTCCCAAGTTCCATTAGAAAGAATCGAGTCCATCTCATTTTGGACAGCTTCTTTCCAATCATCTCCATCAGGAGATGCATATGCCTCAGTAATGGATCTGGGAGTATCATCCACAAGGTACACGATGAAATCATTGCCAAAGGATTTTGCAACCCTCTGTCTCTTACTCCTCGTGAGAGGTTCATCGTCATCCTTCTCAAGAAATTCCTCATGTGGTTGTTCAAAATTATCAATAGATGCACTAGATTCAGGAAGTATTTCAGAAGAAATCCTACCAATGCTATGCATATCTTTCATAGGAAAAATATTCTCAAAGAATGTTGCATCACGAGATTCCATTATAGTATCAACATGCATATCAGGTACCTCAGATTTAACCACTAGAAATCTATAGCCTACACTCCGTGGAGCATATCCTAGAAAGATACAATCCACTGTCTTGGGTCCGAGCTTGCGTTTCTTGGGAATCGGTATGTTGACCTTCGCCAAACACCCCCAAGTACGCAGATACGAAAGTGATGGTTTTCTCCCAACCCACTCCTCATAAGGGGTCTTTTCTTTATTCTTGTTAGGAACTCTATTCAGGACATGACATGAAGTCAACAAAGCCTGCCCCCACCATGCCTTTGATAAACCAGCAGTGGCTAACATGGAATTCACCAAGTCAGTCAGCGTGCGGTTTTTCCTCTCGGCAACCCCGTTTGATTGGGGCGAGTAGGGAGGCGTCCTCTCATGAATAATTCCGTGTTCCTGACAGAATTCATCAAATATTTTGGAAAAATACTCACCACCACGATCCGACCTAAGACGCTTGATCTTTCTCTCTAGTTGATTTTCAACTTCGGCCTTATAGATTTTAAAGTAGTCTAAAGCCTCATCTTTAGTTTGCAACAAGTAAACATAGCAGAATTTAGTAGCATCATCTATCAACGTCATGAAATATCTCTTTTCACCTTTTGTCAACACACCATTCATCTCACATAGATCAGAATGTATGAGTTCTAGAGGTGCCAAGTTGTAACACCCTCAGAATCGGCCCTATGCAAGTTTTAGCGAAATCCGCCAAACCCGCATAGAAACGATTCAAAGGTGCCCACCAGGCACTTTCGTGCGGGTGGAAAACGAAGTAATAACATTACACAACAGTCCTCGATGGGACCCACAGAACAGATATATATATATAACAGCGACTCCATGAGTCAAGAATACAGATATAATATACAAAGATCCAAATAACCTCGAAAACGATGGCGCGTCCAGCTACGGACAAGATGCAAATGGGGCTAAGAGCCCTGAAGAATAACCAATGGCGTCCATAACCCTGCCCATGCCAAGCCGGAAGGGTAACCCTGCTAACGGCGTCGATCTCAAAACCTGCTTAAACAAAAGGGGTGCCGACAAAGGGCAAAGGAAAAAGAGGAGCGTCAGTACTGAGGCCAGTACACGGCGAGACTAGAATTCGGCGGTCCTCGCCTACATAGGTATGGTGGACTGAAGCGGCAGCGGCAGCATGCACTAAACAACCTATAGAGACTCGATACAACTGGCGGTTATCAGAGAGGGGTAAGAAAGACCTATTCGAACCAACCTGATGCTACCATCAAACAAACCCATCCTGGTGTCTCCCCCTCGAGACCAAACGAGGAAGTCAACCGAGGCACTCACACAGTTGGCAGTTTTAGTTATTCAGTTATCGTTGCAGCAATTACTAGTCAGGTATAGATAATCATTCTGATAAAGTAAGCAGTGGGCACTTTTAGTTAGCCATTCCGTTATAGTTACAACACTTACTAATCAGATACAATTAGCATGAGGTAAACCCAAAACCCAACAGTTGTCGGTACTTTTATTTAGCCATTCCGTTGTAGTTGCAATACTTACTAGTCAGGTACAATGGTCGCAAGCGACACTCCAAACAAGCAATTGTGGGCAGTATTAATTAGCCATTCCATTATAGTGAAGCTGATTACTAGTCATTATAAAGTCAAATTTATAGCTATAAACTTTAGTTATGCTTGTCTATGGTCGAGATACTGTGCTCCAAGTCGTCCATAACCGCGGACACGGCTTTCAGAAAGTTTTACCCGGTCGGGGTGCACCAATAGCAACACACGCTCGATCAACCTCGGAAAAACCAAATCAAAACCCAACGAGGCTTTCACGACAAAGCAATCACAGGATTCAGAAATATTTCAGGGGGCCACCCCTTGTAGTCTTACCCGCAACGAAATAAGCTAGCTCCGAGACGGACTCAAGGTTTGTGGGGCCGGCTGTAAGCGACTGGGAACCCAAAACTGGGCTTGTCGATACCGCGTAAACGGGTCACAATTCCTAAACAGTACAGTGTGCTATCTGTCGCACAATTTAAATACAGAAGTAGCATGGCATAAGTACAGGATAGTAAATAAAACCTCAAACTAGTTTGTAGCCCCAAGAAATAAGACTGAATCAAGCTCTGGCTCAGGAGGGTCCCATATACCTCCCGGATGTGGATAGCGCGATAAATCAAGGAACAGGTATCAAGTACTCGGGGTCCTACGGGACACAAGTGGGCGTTCGGAAATCAAATATTATCTATCACCCACCGATGCGTCTGCTTATTTCAATTTTAGTTGTTAAACAGGAATTAAAGTGCGCGATAAGTAGAACTATGATCATCTCCAGCATTCAACATGCGGCAATTCATCAACAACTGTGGCACTTGACAACACGCAACAGCACTTGAGCAAGCGACTACGACGCGCAAGTCCAACTATCTACCAAACATCAGGTAATAGGATGTGTCCAAGGCAATATAAGGCTGCAGGGGATATCACGGTATGAAAACTAGAGCATCGCAACACAGATAGCAATAGATCAACAGGAGGGAATAAATACTATAAAAGTAAGATAGGTAGAAAGGGGGAGATGCTCGCCTGAAAAACATTGTCGAAGGTTCATCCGAAGACCGGGGCGAAGCTCACATCAACTCAACGGCCTTATCCACGAAGAAGCAAAACACTAGAAGAAGCACCGGATGCAATATTTAATACAACGGCAGGAGATCGGCATGATGCATGTATGATGCATGACATGGCAAGGTGCGATGCAATTAGGTCATATTAAGTGGAACCGGGGTCCCGACAATTAGTTAGATGGTCCAAGTTATATAGCTACCCCGCAATTAATTGTTGTATTATCATGGCCAAGATATAGTACTGGTTCGCTACATCAATTTAAATGAGGCCAATATAAGGTTAGATTTGCCCGCATATGGGCCCCATATTTAATTATACGGTGAATCGGCGTAAGGCCCCCAAACCACATGATGATATGCATGCGAGTATGACAATTCAATATGTGACAAGTTGTTATTATATTATAAAATAGGGTGTCGGGAAGGGGTTCACACATTAGGGTCTCGACGGTCTTGGTTCCGGGGTTCGGGGTCGGTCTCAGGGTTCAGGGTTCGACGGAACGTTCTCGGCTCCGGGGTCGTTCTCGAATTACAGGGGTAGATCTTGGGCATCCGTGGAGAAGGACTTGGTTCGGCCTCGGGGGCGCGTCGGACTCGCCCCGGGTTGGTGTCGTTCTTGTCGTTGCGAAGCTCTTGTCGGGCCTGCGTATCGGGTCGGCGTTTAAGGTGGCGAACTTGGCGTCCCGATTGGAGATCTTGGCGTTTTCGACCGGTCTTATGCTCGTGCGGCAGTACTTGTCGCACCGGGGACTCGGTGTCCTCGGATCCGATGGAGACCTTGGCTTCGGGTATGGGGGCCTTCGAGTCCTCGGGGCATCGGGGTACTCGAGTCTGCGTGAGTGATCTTGTCGTTCCGTGTTCTCGGCACCGGATCCGGACGGATGTCATGGCGGTTCCGGGGAGGAAAACTTGGTGTTCCGTGATGAAGTTCTCGAGGGTCGATGTCGGGCTTGAGAGGCGTTGCCGGTTGACGAACTTGACGATTTACGACGGTCTTGCCACCGAGGAAAACCTTGTGGGTCCACCTTGAAGGCCTTGGGGGTGATCCTTGTACAACTTAATGCGTTGGTCGATCTTGGCGAAACTTGCGTAGCAAATTTTGAAACGGCCACGAGTACACGACACTCGTAGCGAAGATCTTGAACAGATAATGCAGCATCTCCTCACCACGTCGTCCTTGTGCTTGCAGGAGAACGACGAGCTCGGTGAGGACGACTCGGGCGGCGGTCCGGTGGCGGTGGAGGTCGTCGTGGCTCGAGACGGCCGGGGCTGCAGAGGGACGCAGCGGGAGGGAGGCGTGCACGCGCGCGATGGAGGAGCAGGCCGGGCTCGTCGGAGGCAGCGCGCAGGCGGCCACCGGGAGGGGCGGGCTCCAGCGAGGCTCTGCTCGGGGCGGGCTTGGGCGGCAGACGGCGGGCGGGGCGACGACGGGGGCGCAGCCGGCCGGGGAGAGGCGCGGGACCAACGGCGGAGAGGGCTTGGCGGCGGGGACGCGGCCGGAGCACGCGGGGCGGACGGCGGAGAGGGCTTGGCGGCGGGGACGCGGCTGGAGCACGCGGGGCGGACGGCGGAGAGGGCTTGGCGGCGGGGACGCGGCCGGAGCACGCGGGGCGGACGGCGGAGAGGGCTTGGCGGCGGGGACGCGGCCGGAGCACGCGGGGCGGACGGCGGAGGCCGGAGCATGGGCGGCGGGCTCGGGACCGGGCGAGGCGGCGCCGGCGAGGTCGGGGAGGACGCTGGGCCGGAGGAGGGGAGCCGACGCGGGGAGAGGCGACGCCGCGGGGAGCCGGGGAAAACGGAGGGGGGCGGCGCGCGCGGGCTGCAGGCGGACGCCGGCGAGCGCGGAGGGCGGAGGGGGCGCGCGGGCGGCTCCGGCGGTCGCGGGAGGAAGCGGGAGGAGCAGGCGGCGCCGGGGTAGGCGGGGAGCGTGGTGGACGCTGGCGAGGGAGAGAGAGAACCGGGGGAGGCGAGGTTGACGACGTGGGGTGGGACCCGCTTGGGGTTGCGGCTGGGACGGGTCTGGAGAGAGAGGGAGGTGGGGGCAGGCGCGGGCCCAGGGTGTCAGCGGGTGGGGGTTGAGTTGGGTATGTGTGGGCAGGTGTGTGCGTGGGTCTGTGTGTGTTTGTGTGGGGTTGGGTTTAGAGGGAGAGGGAGTGGGGTGGCTAGGTGGCAAAGTTTGATAGGCTAGGGGAGAGGTGACGTGGCGTCCAGCGATTGGTCCGGGTGAGGTGGAGGCTGGGTGTGGGTAGGTAGATTGGTAGCTGTAGGATTTAGAAGGGCGGGTTAGGTGGACCGATTTAATTTTCTGGGGTGGTCGTTCGGTCATTCGGCCCGTTCGACTGCCCCACTAAAAATAATTATAAATTTTATTTGTTTCAAACATGGCTTTTACAAACCGATAGCAAACAAAACAAAATAATCCGGAGACCCGGGTTTTTGCGTGTTGACAAAGACGGGGCATTTTAGAAAACAAAAACGGGCTTTGCGAAAATAGTTTTAGGCAAACAATGCATGATCATGACGATGCAATGCACAAATTCAACGCGATTTTCTAGTAGTGGTTTTGCGGGATGCCACAATTCGACACCACTAACAAAGGATCTCGCCCTCGAGATCCGCCTCATGGTACCGGAAGGAAGGTCGGTGATCTGCGTATTCTCGCTTCGTGTAGATCCTCGCGACACCATTAACAAGAGGTCGTTGTCCGTGATCGTCGAGAGGACACTCCGGAACAAAAGGTCGAAGGTAGAGGTATCCACAAATAAAGCCACCCCTAACTTCCGTGGACGGAGTAGAGCTGCTGGATCCACTGATTCGAAGTACCAGGGCGAATGATAAGAGTAGTGGTATGGTAGCTACTCCATCCCGCACTCAAACCATTACTCTGCACACGAATAGGCGGATTATGCAACCAACTCTCGGAATTCGGACTGAAGATCTCGACAGGCGAGGTTCGGAAACAAAGGAGGGATGCAGACTCTACATCGGATCTGGCGTAGATGATGTCGTCGCGTCAGAAAACACCGGAAGGCACGAGAAGGAACAAAGAGAAGTCCACCAGACGAAGGATTCCTCGGATAGCATGAAGACCAGATGTAGCAACACCGTTATCAAAGAAGGAAGCGAAACCCTGAAGGTACGACGGAACCCAACCACGAGAAATCCTGGACTCGAAGAGAGAGACGAGAGCGGATCCAAAACGCGTAGAGATAAGAGGAGAATAGCAGAGGGTAAGGAGTAAAATCAGACCTAATCAGAACTATCCAACAGATTTTACAAAAATAGTTTTGACACTCTACTTCGGCCGTTAGCTAGGTTACCCTACAGGCTAGACTTGTGGGGTATCGCAACTGCTGGGCTCTGATACCACTCTGTAACACCCTCAGAATCGGCCCTATGCAAGTTTTAGCGAAATCCGCCAAACCCGCATAGAAACGATTCAAAGGTACCCACCAGGCACTTTCGTGCGGGTGGAAAACGAAGTAATAACATTACACAACAGTCCTCGATGGGACCCACAGAACAGATATATATATAACAGCGACTCCATGAGTCAAGAATACAGATATAATATACAAAGATCCAAATAACCTCGAAAACGATGGCGCGTCCAGCTACGGACAAGATGCAAATGGGGCTAAGAGCCCTGAAGAATAACCAATGGCGTCCATAACCCTGCCCAGGCCAAGCCGGAAGGGTAACCCTGCTAACGGGGTCGATCTCAAAACCTGCTTAAACAAAAGGGGTGCCGACAAAGGGCAAAGGAAAAAGAGGAGCGTCAGTACTGAGGCCAGTACACGGCGAGACTAGAATTCGGCGGTCCTCGCCTACATAGGTATGGTGGACTGAAGCGGCAGCGGCAGCATGCACTAAACAACCTATAGAGACTCGATACAACTGGCGGTTATCAGAGAGGGGTAAGAAAGACCTATTCGAACCAACCTGATGCTACCATCAAACAAACCCATCCTGGTGTCTCCCCCTCGAGACCAAACGAGGAAGTCAACCGAGGCACTCACACAGTTGGCAGTTTTAGTTATTCAGTTATCGTTGCAGCAATTACTAGTCAGGTATAGATAATCATTCTGATAAAGTAAGCAGTGGGCACTTTTAGTTAGCCATTCCGTTATAGTTACAACACTTACTAATCAGATACAATTAGCATGAGGTAAACCCAAAACCCAACAGTTGTCGGTACTTTTATTTAGCCATTCCGTTGTAGTTGCAATACTTACTAGTCAGGTACAATGGTCGCAAGCGACACTCCAAACAAGCAATTGTGGGCAGTATTAATTAGCCATTCCATTATAGTGAAGCTGATTACTAGTCATTATAAAGTCAAATTTATAGCTATAAACTTTAGTTATGCTTGTCTATGGTCGAGATACTGTGCTCCAAGTCGTCCATAACCGCGGACACGGCTTTCAGAAAGTTTTACCCGGCCGAGGTGCACCAATAGCAACACACGCTCGATCAACCTCGGAAAAACCAAATCAAAACCCAAGGAGGCTTTCACGACAAAGCAATCACAGGATTCAGAAATATTTCAGGGGGCCACCCCTTGTAGTCTTACCCGCAACGAAGTAAGCTAGCTCCGAGACGGACTCAAGGTTTGTGGGGCCGGCTGTAAGCGACTGGGAACCCAAAACTGGGCTTGTCGATACCGCGTAAACGGGTCACAATTCCTAAACAGTACAGTGTGCTATCTATCGCACAATTTAAATACAGAAGTAGCATGGCATAAGTACAGGATAGTAAATAAAACCTCAAACTAGTTTGTGGCCCCAAGAAATAAGACTGAATCAAGCTCTCGCTCAGGGGGGTCCCATATACCTCCCGGATGTGGATAGCGCGATAAATCAAGGAACAGGTATCAAGTACTCGGGGTCCTACGGGACACAAGTGGGCGTTCGGAAACCAAATATTATCTATCACCCACCGATGCCTCTGCTTATTTCAATTTTAGTTGTTAAACATGAATTAAAGTGCGCGATAAGTAGAACTATGATCATCTCCAGCATTCAACATGCGGCAATTCATCAACAACTGTGGCACTTGACAACACGCAACAGCACTTGAGCAAGCGACTACGACGCGCAAGTCCAACTATCTACCAAACATCAGGTAATAGGATGTGTCCAAGGCAATATAAGGCTGCAGGGGATATCACGGTACGAAAACTAGAGCATCGCAACACAGATAGCAATAGATCAACAGGAGGGAATAAATACTATAAAAGTTAGATAGGTAGAAAGGGGGAGATGCTCGCCTGAAAAACATTGTCGAAGGTTCATCCGAAGACCGGGGCGAAGCTCACATCAACTCAACGGCCTTATCCGCGAAGAAGCAAAACACTAGAAGAAGCACCGGATGCAATATTTAATACAACGGCAGGAGATCGGCATGATGCATGTATGATGCATGACATGGCAAGGTGCGATGCAATTAGGTCATATTAAGTGGAACAGGGGTCCCGACAATTAGTTAGATGGTCCAAGTTATATAGCTACCCCGCAATTAATTGTTGTATTATCATGGCCAAGATATAGTACTGGTTCGCTACATCAATTTAAATGAGGCCAATATAAGGTTAGATTTGCCCGCATATGGGCCCCATATTTAATTATACGGTGAATCGGCGTAAGGCCCCCAAACCACATGATGATATGCATGCGAGTATGACAATTCTGTTGGAGATATGCCCTAGAGGCAATAATAAATGAAGTTATTATTATATCTTTGTGTTTATGATAAATGTTTACATTCATGCTATAATAGTATTAACAAGGAAACATTGATACTTGTGTGTTTTGTAAACTTAATTTGAAGTCCCTAGTATAGCCTCTATACTTCACTAGCTTGTTGGTTGATTTATGATTGTGGTTTCCCTATCATGAACATTGAGATGTTATCAACAACAAGATCATATCGTTAGGAGAATGATATGGTGGACATACTCCTATAGATAAGCGTAGCATAAAGATCAAGTCATTTCAATAGTTCAATTGCTATATGCTTTCTGATACATAGTAACCTAATTCCTTCGACCATGAGATCATGCATATCACCTTTACCGGATGGATGCTTTGATGACATCAAACACCACACCGCAACTGGGTGGCTATAAAGGTGGCATTAAGTGTTTGGAAAGTATTGGTTGAAACACATGGATCAAGAGTGGGATTTGTCCATCCACATGACGGATAGATATACTCTGGGCCCTCTCGGTGGAATGTCATCCAATTAGCTTGCAAGCATGTGACTTGGTCACAAGGGATCACATATCACGGGAACGAGAAAAGAGTACTTATCAGTAACGAGGTTGAACTAGGTATGCAGAGATACCGACGATCATAACCTCGGATAAGTAACATATCGTGAGACAAAGGGAAATTGGTATCGTATGTAAGTGGTTCATTCGATCGCAAAGTAATCGTAGAAATATGTGGGAGCCATATGAATTTCCAGATTCCTCTATTGGTTATTGTTCGGAGAAGTGTCTCGATCATGTCTGCATAATTCACGAACCGTAGGGAGACACACTTAAGGATTCGACGTTGTTTGAGTAGTTATGGTATTATGAGAAAGAGACCGAATGTTGTTCGGAGTCTCGGATGGGATCCGGGATATCACGAGGTGATCCGGAATGGTCCGGAGAATAAGATTCATATAAGGAAAGTCCCGTTTCGGAGTTCGGGAATGATTCCGGTGTTTTCATCGGGAATGTTCTAGAAGGTTCCGGATTGTCCGGCACTCCGGGGGGGAGGGTACATGAGTGTGTCATTGAATGATTGCATCATGTACTAAGTGTTATTGCTGTCCCAAATAAAGGATTAAATTGAATCCTAAAACAGAAAAGTCAAATGTCCAGTTTGAAAGTCAAACTGCCAAAACAAGAAACTGTGGGAAACAAGCAAGAGGAGTTGGAACCAACCTGGAGGAGGAGTTGGACTCCTCCAGGCCGGCGCCCAGCCCAAGGACGACTTGGGGAGGGACTCCCTCCCTCCCCTGGCGCGCCATGACCCCCCTCCCATAAAAGGAGGGGCAGGGCTCCTCCTATTGACACATAACTTTCTACTCTAGATCTCCGGTTTAGAGCTGTTTTGGTTTAGAGCTTCTAATTGCTTTAGCCAACAGTTTAGAGCCTTCTAATTGGTTTAGAGCCTTCTAATTGGTGTGTCTAATTACTAGACCACTAATAGCCTCTCTCATAAGCTCCACCATACTCGCACCGGCTTAAGGCGAAGCCCTGCGGGATCTCCCCTCTACTTCCGGTACCACGCCGTTGTGCTGCCGGAATCGCGAGGAGAGTGCTACAACCTCCGCTGCCTGCTGGAACAAGGGAGAGGAAGGTCTTCGTCGAGTACCGAACGTGTGACCGACTGCGGGAGCGCTGCCGGAACGTGGCGCTGGAAGGATCGTCTACACGATCTTGAGATCGGGAAGAGTACGACTACATCACCCACGAGAATCTGCTCTCGTTAAACACTTTGGAATCTTCGAGGGTAAGTTATTCCATCGACTCGTTGCTACAATCTAGTAGATAGATCTTGGCTTGTTTGTTTGCATGCGATAGAAAATTTTTGTTTTCCATGCTACGAACCCCTACAGTGGTATCAGAGCCGTGTCTATATGTAGATCTGTTGCACGAGTAGAACACAATGGTCATTGTGGGCGTTGATACTTTTATTGTAGATTGCTTTTTGTGTACTTTGCATCTTGCGGCATGTTGGGATGAAGCGGCCCGGGCTAACCTTACATGACATCGTTCATGAGACTTGCTCCACGCTTGACATGTAACTTGTATTGCATAAGTGGCTTTGCGGGTGCATGTTTCTCCTAGCATAGTTAAGATCCAATTTACAACGGGTGATCAACAATGCTAGTATCAATGTTGTGGTTCTTGTTCGTAAGTTAGAACGACACTTATTGAAAGCCCCAAACCACGTAAAATATGCAAAGAAAGTAGAGGCGTCTAAATTTGTTTTGCAGGGGTGTGCAGTGATGTGATATGGCCATGATTGTGATTATATTTGATGTATGCAATGTTCCTTATTGTAAGTCGACAACCGGCAGGAGCCATATGGTTGTCTTTAATTTATGTTAAGACCCGCGTGTCTATTCAAAGTAGTTGTAATAGTTGAAGCCGGTGGATGACAACCATGGAGAAGCGTCATTGACCTTGATGCAATGCCGGTGATGATGGAGATCATGTTCGTGCTTGAAGATGGAGATCGGAAGCACAAAGAAGAAAGGCCATATCATATCACATATTATGAATTGCATGTGATGTTAATCCTTTATGCATCTTGTATTGCTTAGTAGACGACGGTAGCATTATAAGATGATCCCTCATGCACATGAATTTCAAATCATAAAGTGTTCACCCTCAGTTAGCACCGTTGCTAAAGCTTGTTGTTTCGAAGCACCACGTGATGATCGGGTGTGTTAGATTCTGCAAGTGTATACAACGTGAGCAAGCCAGATTTGCTCATGCAGAAACTGAGGTTTGATCTTGACGAGCCTAGCATGTACAGACATGGTCTCGGAACACGGATTACCGAAAGGTAAAGCATGAATCGTATAGTAGATATGATGAACATGACGATTGTTCGCCATTGAAACTATATCAACTCTCGTGATGATCGGTGTTGATGTAGTGGATTTGGTTCGTGTGATCACTAAAACAATGTGAGGGATATTGTTTTGAGTGGGAGTTCACCTAGTTTAATTTCATTAATTAATTTGAACTTAATTTGTCATAAACTTAGTCTAAACTATTGCAAATATGTTGTAGATCAATGGCAGCCCCTACCATCAATTTTAATGCGTTCCTAGAGAAAGAAAAGTTAAAAAACAATGGAAGCAACTTCGCGGATTGGTTCCGCAATTTGAGGATTGTCCTCACAGCTGGTAATTTGACCTATGTGCTGGATGCACCGCTGGGTGACCCACCTGCAGCCAATGCTTCCGATGAAGTAAAGAATGTTTACCTCGCTCGGAAGAATCAGTACTCCATAGTTCAGTGTGCTATCTTGTATGGTTTAGAATCAGAGCTTCAGAAAAGGTTTGAAGAGTCAGACCCATATGATATTGTCGAGGATCTCAAATTAATTTTTGAGACTCATGCGGCAATTGAAAGCTATGAGGCTTCTGAAAAGTTCTTTAACTGCAAGATGGAAGAAGGCAGCTCCGTCAGTGAGCATGTGCTTAAGATGTCTGGGCACGCAAACAAACTTCAAAGCTTGGGTATAGTGATTCCTAATGCTTTGGGGATTTACCGTGTCCTCCAATCACTACCACCAAGTTACAAGAACTTTGTGATGAACTACAACATGCAGAACATGAACAAGACGTTGCCAGAACTCTTTGCCATGTTGAAATCTGCAGAAGTGGAGATCAAGAAAGAGCACCAAGTGTTGTTGGTCAATAAGACCACCAAATTCAAGAAAGGCAAGTCTAAGCAAAAGGGACACTTCAAGAAGGGTGGTAAGAAAGCTACCACTCCGACGAAGAAGACCAGGGCTGGACCTAAGCCTGATACTGAGTGCTTTTACTGCAAGGGACAAGGTCACTGGAAGCGGAATTGCCCAAAGTACATGGCGGATCTGAAGAACGGCAACATCAAGAAGAAAGGTATATCTGATATACATGTTATTGATGTGTATCTCACTAGTACTCGTAGTAGTGCCTGGGTATTTGATACTGGTTCGGTTGCTCATATTTGTAACTCGAAACAGGTGCTGCAGAATAAACGGAAGCTAGCGAAGAACGAGGTGACGATGCGCGTGGGAAACGGATCAAAGGTTGATGTGATCGCAATCGGCACGCTACCTCTTCATCTACCATCGGGATTAGTTTTATACTTAAATAATTGTTATTTAGTGCCTGCGTTGAGCATGAACATTATATCAGGATCTTGTTTATTGCGAGACGGTTACTTGTTTAAATCAGAGAATAATGGTTGTTCGATTTATATGAGTAATATGTTTTATGCACATGCACCTTTGATAGATGGTCTATTCTTATTGAATCTCGATAGTGGAAATACACATATCAACAATATTGAGGCTAAACGTTTGAAATCAAGCGATAATTCGACCTATATGTGGCACTGTCGTCTTGGTCACATTGGAGTGAAGCGTATGAAGAAACTCCATTCCGATGGACTTCTTGAATCACTTGATTTTTAATCACTTGAAAGATGCGAAGCATGTCTGATGGGAAAAATGACTAAGACTCCATTTTCTGGTATGATGGAGCGAGCTACGGACTTATTGGAGATCATACATACCGATGTGTGTGGTCCAATGAGTGTAGCATCGCGCGGTGGTTATCGTTATGTTCTTACCTTCACGGATGACTTGAGTAGATATGGGTATATCTATTTCATGAAACACAAGTCCGAAACTTTCGAGAAGTTTAAGGAGTTTCAAAGTGAGGTAGAGAATCAACGTAACAAAAAGATTAAATTTCTACGTTCTGATCGTGGAGGTGAATATCTAAGTTACGAGTTTGGCGAGCATTTGAAGAAATGCGGAATACTTTCACAATTGACACCGCCGGGAACACCACAGCGTAATGGTGTGTCCGAACGTCGTAATCGAACTCTCTTAGATATGGTTCGTTCTATGATGTCACTTACAGATTTACCGCTATCATTTTGGGGTTATGCATTAGAAACAGCCGCATTCACTTTAAATAGGGCACCGTCTAAATCCGTTGAAACGACACCGTATGAATTATGGTTTGGGAAGAAACCTAAATTGTCGTTCCTTAAAGTTTGGGGATGCGAAGCCTATGTAAAGAAGTTACAGCCGGACAAGCTTGAACCCAAAGCGGAAAAATGCGTCTTCATAGGATACCCGAAGGAAACTATTGGGTATACCTTCTATCATAGATCCGAAGGCAAAATCTTCGTTGCCAAGAATGGATCCTTTCTAGAGAAGGAATTTCTCTCGAAAGAAGTGACTGGAAGGAAAGTAGAACTCGACGAGGTTGTTGAACCTTCTCTCGAAATTGCGAGTAGCGCAGCACCGGAAGAAGTTCCTGTGGTGCCTGCACCAATAAGAGAGGAAGCTAATGATGATGATCATGAAACTTCGGTTGAAGTTGCTACAGAGCCTCGGAGGTCAACGAGAACTCGTACCACTCCAGATTGGTATGATTCCTATATGAATGTCATGGTGGTGGATAACACCGATGACCCCGAGACATATGAGGAAGCGATGATGAGCCCAGATTCCAATAAATGGCAAGAAGCCATGAAATCCGAGATTGGATCCATGTACGAAAACCAAGTATGGACTTTGGTGGACTTACCGGATGGCCGGAAGGCTGTCGAGAACAAATGGATTTTCAAGAAGAAAACAGATGCTGATGGTAATGTTACTGTCTATAAAGCTCGACTTGTCGCAAAAGGGTTTCGACAAATTCAAGGAGTTGACTACGATGAGACTTTCTCACCGGTAGCGAAGCTAAAGTCTGTGAGGATTATGTTAGCAATCGCTGCATATTATGATTATGAGATATGGCAGATGGATGTCAAAACAGCATTCCTCAATGGAGACATTGATGAAGAGTTGTATATGATGCAACCCAAAGGTTTTGTCGATCCTATAGATGCTAACAAGGTATGCAAACTTCAACGGTCCATCTATGGATTGAAGCAGGCATCCCGAAGTTGGAATCAACGTTTTGATAAGGTAATCAAAAGTTTTGGTTTTATACAAACTTATGGAGAAGCTTGTATTTACAAAAAGGTGAGTGGGAGCTCTGTAGCATTCTTAATACTGTATGTGGATGACATATTGTTGATTGGGAATGATGTAGACCTTCTTAATAGTGTCAAGGAATATTTGAATAATAGTTTTTCAATGAAGGATCTTGGCGAAGCAGCTTACATATTAGGCATAAAGATTTATAGAGATAGATCAAAACGCCAAATATCATTGTCACAGAGTACATATTTGGACAAAGTTCTAAAGAGATTTGGAATGGAAGAAAGCAAGAAAGGGTTCTTGCCCATGTTGCCCAATACGACCTTGAGTAAAACTCAAAGTCCGACATCGGCAGAAGATAGAGAAAGGATGAGTAAGACTCCCTATGCCTCAGCCATAGGATCTCTAATGTATGCCATGCTATGTACTAGACCCGACATTGCATATGCTGTTAGTTTAACTAGCAGATATCAAAGTGATCCAGGAGTGGATCATTGGACAGCGGTAAAAAACATCCTTAAGTACTTGAGAAGAACTAAGGATATGGTTCTTTCTTATGGAGGTGATGAACAGCTCGTTGTTAATGGTTACACCGATGCTAGTTGGAACACAGATCCGGATGATTCTAAATCACAATCTGGATACGTATTTATTTTGAATGGTGCAGCAGTTAGCTGGAGGAGTGCAAAGCAAAGCGTTGTGGCGAGATCTTCAACTGAATCGGAATACATGGCTGCTTCGGAGGCTTCACAAGAAGCGATATGGATGAAAGAGTTCATTACAGAACTGGGTGTGGTTCCAAGTGCGCTGGACCCAATGTCTATCTACTGTGATAACATGGGCGCCATAGCCAATGTGCAAGAACCAAGGTCACACAAGAAGCTGAAGCATATCAAGCTGCGTTTTCACGCTATTCGAGAACATATCCAGGATGGGGATATAAAGATTTGCAAAGTACACACAGATCTGAATGTGGCGGATCCGTTGACTAAACCTCTCCCGAGGGCAAAACATGACCAACACCAAACTGCCATGGGTGTTCGGTATATTACCATGTAATCTAGATTAGATGACTCTAGTGCAAGTGGGAGACTGTTGGAGATATGCCCTAGAGGCAATAATAAATGAAGTTATTATTATATCTTTGTGTTTATGATAAATGTTTACATTCATGCTATAATAGTATTAACAAGGAAACATTGATACTTGTGTGTTTTGTAAACTTAATTTGAAGTCCCTAGTATAGCCTCTATACTTCACTAGCTTGTTGGTTGATTTATGATTGTGGTTTCCCTATCATGAACATTGAGATGTTATCAACAACAAGATCATATCGTTAGGAGAATGATATGGTGGACATACTCCTATAGATAAGCGTAGCATAAAGATCAAGTCATTTCAATAGTTCAATTGCTATATGCTTTCTGATACATAGTAACCTAATTCCTTCGACCATGAGATCATGCATATCACCTTTACCGGATGGATGCTTTGATGACATCAAACACCACACCGTAACTGGGTGGCTATAAAGGTGGCATTAAGTGTTTGGAAAGTATTGGTTGAAACACATGGATCAAGAGTGGGATTTGTCCATCCACATGACGGATAGATATACTCTGGGCCCTCTCGGTGGAATGTCATCCAATTAGCTTGCAAGCATGTGACTTGGTCACAAGGGATCACATATCACGGGAACGAGAAAAGAGTACTTATCAGTAACGAGGTTGAACTAGGTATGCAGAGATACCGACGATCATAACCTCGGATAAGTAACATATCGTGAGACAAAGGGAAATTGGTATCGTATGTAAGTGGTTCATTCGATCGCAAAGTAATCGTAGAAATATGTGGGAGCCATATGAATTTCCAGATTCCTCTATTGGTTATTGTTCGGAGAAGTGTCTCGATCATGTCTGCATAATTCACGAACCGTAGGGAGACACACTTAAGGATTCGACGTTGTTTGAGTAGTTATGGTATTATGAGAAAGAGACCGAATGTTGTTCGGAGTCTCGGATGGGATCCGGGATATCACGAGGTGATCCGGAATGGTCCGGAGAATAAGATTCATATAAGGAAAGTCCCGTTTCGGAGTTCGGGAATGATTCCGGTGTTTTCATCGGGAATGTTCTAGAAGGTTCCGGATTGTCCGGCACTCCGGGGGGGGAGGGTACATGAGTGTGTCATTGAATGATTGCATCATGTACTAAGTGTTATTGCTGTCCCAAATAAAGGATTAAATTGAATCCTAAAACAGAAAAGTCAAATGTCCAGTTTGAAAGTCAAACTGCCAAAACAAGAAACTGTGGGAAACAAGCAAGAGGAGTTGGAACCAACCTGGAGGAGGAGTTGGACTCCTCCAGGCCGGCGCCCAGCCCAAGGACGACTTGGGGAGGGACTCCCTCCCTCCCCTGGCGCGCCATGACCCCCCTCCCATAAAAGGAGGGGCAGGGCTCCTCCTATTGACACATAACTTTCTACTCTAGATCTCCGGTTTAGAGCTGTTTTGGTTTAGAGCTTCTAATTGCTTTAGCCAACAGTTTAGAGCCTTCTAATTGGTTTAGAGCCTTCTAATTGGTGTGTCTAATTACTAGACCACTAATAGCCTCTCTCATAAGCTCCACCATACTCGCACCGGCTTAAGGCGAAGCCCTGCGGGATCTCCCCTCTACTTCCGGTACCACGCCGTTGTGCTGCCGGAATCGCGAGGAGAGTGCTACAACCTCCGCTGCCTGCTGGAACAAGGGAGAGGAAGGTCTTCGTCGAGTACCGAACGTGTGACCGACTGCGGGAGCGCTGCCGGAACGTGGCGCTGGAAGGATCGTCTACACGATCTTGAGATCGGGAAGAGTACGACTACATCACCCACGAGAATCTGCTCTCGTTAAACACTTTGGAATCTTCGAGGGTAAGTTATTCCATCGACTCGTTGCTACAATCTAGTAGATAGATCTTGGCTTGTTTGTTTGCATGCGATAGAAAATTTTTGTTTTCCATGCTACGAACCCCTACAGTGGTATCAGAGCCGTGTCTATATGTAGATCTGTTGCACGAGTAGAACACAATGGTCATTGTGGGCGTTGATACTTTTATTGTAGATTGCTTTTTGTGTACTTTGCATCTTGCGGCATGTTGGGATGAAGCGGCCCGGGCTAACCTTACATGACATCGTTCATGAGACTTGCTCCACGCTTGACATGTAACTTGTATTGCATAAGTGGCTTTGCGGGTGCATGTTTCTCCTAGCATAGTTAAGATCCAATTTACAACGGGTGATCAACAATGCTAGTATCAATGTTGTGGTTCTTGTTCGTAAGTTAGAACGACACTTATTGAAAGCCCCAAACCACGTAAAATATGCAAAGAAAGTAGAGGCGTCTAAATTTGTTTTGCAGGGGTGTGCAGTGATGTGATATGGCCATGATTGTGATTATATTTGATGTATGCAATGTTCCTTATTGTAAGTCGACAACCGGCAGGAGCCATATGGTTGTCTTTAATTTATGTTAAGACCCGCGTGTCTATTCAAAGTAGTTGTAATAGTTGAAGCCGGTGGATGACAACCATGGAGAAGCGTCATTGACCTTGATGCAATGCCGGTGATGATGGAGATCATGTTCGTGCTTGAAGATGGAGATCGGAAGCACAAAGAAGAAAGGCCATATCATATCACATATTATGAATTGCATGTGATGTTAATCCTTTATGCATCTTGTATTGCTTAGTAGACGACGGTAGCATTATAAGATGATCCCTCATGCACATGAATTTCAAATCA
Organism: Avena atlantica; assembly: GCA_910589765.1. NCBI lineage: Eukaryota > Viridiplantae > Streptophyta > Magnoliopsida > Poales > Poaceae > Avena > Avena atlantica. The sequence continues at coordinate 507,440,105 of OU342736.1, read as the reverse complement.
TAAAGTGTTCACCCTCAGTTAGCACCGTTGCTAAAGCTTGTTGTTTCGAAGCACCACGTGATGATCGGGTGTGTTAGATTCTGCAAGTGTATACAACGTGAGCAAGCCAGATTTGCTCATGCAGAAACTGAGGTTTGATCTTGACGAGCCTAGCATGTACAGACATGGTCTCGGAACACGGATTACCGAAAGGTAAAGCATGAATCGTATAGTAGATATGATGAACATGACGATTGTTCGCCATTGAAACTATATCAACTCTCGTGATGATCGGTGTTGATGTAGTGGATTTGGTTCGTGTGATCACTAAAACAATGTGAGGGATATTGTTTTGAGTGGGAGTTCACCTAGTTTAATTTCATTAATTAATTTGAACTTAATTTGTCATAAACTTAGTCTAAACTATTGCAAATATGTTGTAGATCAATGGCAGCCCCTACCATCAATTTTAATGCATTCCTAGAGAAAGAAAAGTTAAAAAACAATGGAAGCAACTTCGCGGATTGGTTCCGCAATTTGAGGATTGTCCTCACAGCTGGTAATTTGACCTATGTGCTGGATGCACCGCTGGGTGACCCACCTGCAGCCAATGCTTCCGATGAAGTAAAGAATGTTTACCTCGCTCGGAAGAATCAGTACTCCATAGTTCAGTGTGCTATCTTGTATGGTTTAGAATCAGAGCTTCAGAAAAGGTTTGAAGAGTCAGACCCATATGATATTGTCGAGGATCTCAAATTAATTTTTGAGACTCATGCGGCAATTGAAAGCTATGAGGCTTCTGAAAAGTTCTTTAACTGCAAGATGGAAGAAGGCAGCTCCGTCAGTGAGCATGTGCTTAAGATGTCTGGGCACGCAAACAAACTTCAAAGCTTGGGTATAGTGATTCCTAATGCTTTGGGGATTTACCGTGTCCTCCAATCACTACCACCAAGTTACAAGAACTTTGTGATGAACTACAACATGCAGAACATGAACAAGACGTTGCCAGAACTCTTTGCCATGTTGAAATCTGCAGAAGTGGAGATCAAGAAAGAGCACCAAGTGTTGTTGGTCAATAAGACCACCAAATTCAAGAAAGGCAAGTCTAAGCAAAAGGGACACTTCAAGAAGGGTGGTAAGAAAGCTACCACTCCGACGAAGAAGACCAGGGCTGGACCTAAGCCTGATACTGAGTGCTTTTACTGCAAGGGACAAGGTCAATGGAAGCGGAATTGCCCAAAGTACATGGCGGATCTGAAGAACGGCAACATCAAGAAGAAAGGTATATCTGATATACATGTTATTGATGTGTATCTCACTAGTACTCGTAGTAGTGCCTGGGTATTTGATACTGGTTCGGTTGCTCATATTTGTAACTCGAAACAGGTTCTGCAGAATAAACGGAAGCTAGCGAAGAATGAGGTGGCGATGCGCGTGGGAAACGGATCAAAGGTTGATGTGATCGCAATCGGCACGCTACCTCTTCATCTACCATCGGGATTAGTTTTATACTTAAATAATTGTTATTTAGTGCCTGCGTTGAGCATGAACATTATATCAGGATCTTGTTTATTGCGAGACGGTTACTTGTTTAAATCAGAGAATAATGGTTGTTCGATTTATATGAGTAATATGTTTTATGCACATGCACCTTTGATAGATGGTCTATTCTTATTGAATCTCGATAGTGGAAATACACATATCAACAATATTGAGGCTAAACGTTTGAAATCAAGCGATAATTCGACCTATATGTGGCACTGTCGTCTTGGTCACATTGGAGTGAAGCGTATGAAGAAACTCCATTCCGATGGACTTCTTGAATCACTTGATTTTGAATCACTTGAAAGATGCGAAGCATGTCTGATGGGAAAAATGACTAAGACTCCATTTTCTGGTATGATGGAGCGAGCTACGGACTTATTGGAGATCATACATACTGATGTCGTTCTCAGGGTTCGGGGTCGGGGTCGGTCTCAGGGTTCAGGGTTCGACGGAACGTTCTCGGCTCCGGGGTCGTTCTCGAATTACAGGGGTAGATCTTGGGCATCCGTGGAGAAGGACTTGGTTCGGCGTCGGGGGCGCGTCGGACTCGCCCCGGGTTGGTGTCGTTCTTGTCGTTGCGAAGCTCTTGTCGGGCCCGCGTATCGGGTCGGCGTTCAAGGTGGCGAACTTGGCGTCCCTATTGGAGATCTTGGCGTTTTCGACCGGTCTTATGCTCGTGTGGCAGTACTTGTCGCACCGGGGACTAGGTGTCCTTGGATCCGATGGAGACCTTGGCTTCGGGTATGGGGGCCTTCGAGTCCTCGGGGCATCGGGGTACTCGAGTCTGCGTGAGTAATCTTGTCGTTCTGTGTTCTCGGCACCGGATCCGGACGGATGTCATGGCGGTTCCGGGGAGGAAAACTTGGTGTTCCGTGATGAAGTTCTCGAGGGTCGATGTCGGGCTTGAGAGGCGTTGCCGGTTGACGAACTTGACGATTTACGACGGTCTTGCCACCGAGGAAAACCTTGTGGGTCCACCTTGAAGGCCTTGGGGGTGATCCTTGTACAACTTAATGCGTTGGTCGATCTTGGCGAAACTTGCGTAGCAAATTTTGAAACGGCCACGAGTACACGACACTCGTAGCGAAGATCTTGAACAGATAATGCAGCATCTCCTCACCACGTCGTCCTTGTGCTTGCAGGAGAACGACGAGCTCGGTGAGGACGACTCGGACGGCGGTCCGGTGGCGGTGGAGGTCGTCGTGGCTCGAGACGGCCGGGGCTGCAGAGGGACGCATCGGGAGGGAGGCGTGCACGCGCGCGATGGAGGAGCAGGCCGGGCTCGTCGGAGGCAGCGCGCAGGCGGCCACCGGGAGGGGCGGGCTCCGGCGAGGCTCTGCTCGGGGCGGGCTTGGGCGGCAGACGGCGGGCGGGGCGACGACGGGGGCGCAGCCGGCCGGGGAGAGGCGCGGGACCGACGGCGGAGAGGGCTTGGCGGCGGGGACGCGGCCGGAGCACGCGGGGCGGACGGCGGAGAGGGCTTGGCGGCGGGGACGCGGACGGAGCACGCGGGGCGGACGGCGGAGGCCGGAGCGTGGGCGGCGGGCTCGGGACCGGGCGAGGCGGCGCCGGCGAGGTCGGGGAGGACGCTGGGCCGGAGGAGGGGAGCCGACGCGGGGAGAGGCGGCGCCGCGGGGAGCCGGGGAAAACGGAGGGGGGCGGCGCGCGCGGGCTGCAGGCGGACGCCGGCGAGCGCGGAGGGTGGAGGGGGCGCGCGGGCGGCTCCGGCGGTCGCGAGAGGAAGCGGGAGGAGCAGGCGGCGCCGGGGGAGGCGGGGAGCGCGGTGGACGCTGGCGAGGGAGAGAGAGAACCGGGGGAGGCGAGGTTGACGACGCGGGGTGGGACCCGCGTGGGGTCGCGGCTGGGGCGGGTCTGGAGAGAGAGGGAGGTGGGGGCAGGCGCGGGCCCAGGGTGTCAGCGGGTGGGGGTTGAGTTGGGTATGTGTGGGAAGGTGTGTGCGTGGGTCTGTGTGTGTTTGTGTGGGGTTGGGTTTAGAGGGAGAGGGAGTGGGGTGGCTAGGTGGCAAAGTTTGATAGGCTAGGGGAGAGGTGACGTGGCGTCCAGCGATTGGTCCGGGTGAGGTGGAGGCTGGGTGTGGGTAGGTAGATTGGTAGCTGTAGGATTTAGAAGGGCGGGTTAGGTGGACCGATTTAATTTTCTGGGGTGGTCGTTCGGTCATTCGGCCCGTTCGACTGCCCCACTAAAAATAATTATAAATTTTATTTGTTTCAAACATGGCTTTTACAAACCGATAGCAAACAAAACAAAATAATCCGGAGACCCGGGTTTTTGCGTGTTGACAAAGACGGGGCATTTTAGAAAACAAAAACGGGCTTTGCGAAAATAGTTTTAGGCAAACAATGCATGATGATGACGATGCAATGCACAAATTCAACGCGATTTTCTAGTAGTGGTTTTGCGGAATGCCACACAAGTTTCTCTCCTCGGCAGCCTTGTGAGGCTTTCGAGGTTGCTTTGATTGCACACAACTATGGCACTTAGAACCTTTGGCAATAGTCAAAATCGGAATTAAACTCATGCTGGACATCCGAGACATCAAACCAAAATTAATGTGACATAAACGAGAATGCCAAACACTGGTATCATCATTAACACCACCACAAATATGATTCACGGATTTATTACAAAACTCTGAAAGTGAAAACCGGAGCAAGCCTCCGAACTCATAACCTTTACCAATAAATTGTCCATGTTTCGAAACAACGACTTTATTAGACTCTAAGACAACCTTAAACCCATCTCTGCAAAGAAGGGAGCCACTAACGAGATTCTTGTTCATAGAAGGGACATGATGCACGTTCCTCAGCTGCACGATCTTTCCGGAAGTAAACTTCAGATCCACCGTGCCAACACCACGAACAGAAGCATGTGATCCATTCCCCATTAGGACGGATGAATCCCGAGCGACCTGATAAGAAGTGAACATAGAGATGTCAGCACACACATGAACATTAGCACCCGTATCAAGCCACCAACACGGTGATTGAAATACTGAAAGAACAGTAAATAAATTACCATACCCATCAATATTGATAGCGGTCACGACGTTGACAGTCTTGGCCTTTTTCCCTATGCGGTCTGCGCGTTCTGGACAGTCCTTGGAAAAATGGCCGGGCTCTCCACAAGTGTAACAAGACAGTTCACTCTTGTCCCTGTTCGTCTTCTTCTTCTTGAAGGTTGTAGTCTTTACAGGCTTGTTAAAGGAGGGTTTGAAGTTCCCTTTGTTCTTGCCTACGGATTTGCCTTTCTGCACAAAGTTAGCAGTAGCAAGACCCTCTCCTTTCTCAGTAGTGTCCTTAGCCCGAGCCTTCTCCTCAACATCAAGGGACGCTATCAGATTTTCAACTGATATCTCCTGTCTCGTGTTTGAGAGTTGTGGCAAAGTTCCTCCATGAAGGGGGCAACTTAGCAATAATGCATCCCGCCACAAACTTGTCGGGTAAGGTACACTTAAGGAGTTCGAGCTCCTTGGCAATGCACTGTATCTCATGAGCTTGTTGAACCACAGGAAGGTCCTTAGTCATCTTAAAATCATGAAAGCTCTCCATGATATATAGTTCACTGCCAGCATCTGCAGCACCAAACTTGGCATCCAGTGCATCCCAGAGCTCCTTTCCGTCTTTTATGTGCATAAACACATCACACAGACGGTCAGCAAGAATGCTCAGAATACATCCCACAAAGACAGTATTAGCATCCTCGAACTTCTTCTGATCCTCGTCAGATATAGTTCCCTCAGGTTTGCCTTTACTGATGTGGAACACTTTCATCGTGGTCAGCCAAAGCTCAGCCTTGTACTGCCACCTCTTAAAGTGCACACCGATAAACTTATCCGGCCTCAGTGCATCGGTAAAACCAGCCATTGTTAATTCAGGAAATTGCCTACAATAAGGTTTTTGGATTGTTGGATTATTAGGCATAATTTCCACGATTAATTCCAGAATATAAATCATGAAAAAAACCAGCTACTAGCTCATGTAACTCGAACATACTAGATGTACTAAACAATAGGATGATCGGAAACAAACAGCAGCTTAACATATACTCGCAGAACATGATGAACAACCAAACAGGATCACGTAGTGTGTACCGTTCGGTTGTAGTAGTAGAAACTTTGGGGAAGAGTGATCGCAGCAGATGGCGACGAAGACGGCGGTAGGCAGCACCGCCTGACTTGGATGGAAGACGACCCGGATGGAGTAGACTACGGTGACGTCGCAAGTAGCCCACGATCCGGGAGCGACCCGAATAAGATAACCGTTTGACTCGGCTTGGCGAGATTCCCGCAACCCGCGGCGCGCGCGTGGCGTGGCGTGGCGAGGCGAGGCGAGGCGAGCGTGCGTGAGAGCGGCGTCGTCGGAGGAGGAGCGCGCGTGTGTATCTCTCTTATTCCCACTCACTTACAAAGTGGTGCAACACTCCACCTTATAAGGTGGTGCAACTCTCCTCCAACTTTCCATGTGGGACTAAACTTTAGCTCCCACCCCACTCCCATGTGAGCTGCCACAAACATGGGCCCAAACACATATGGGCTGCCACAAATTTAGGCTTTGAGATTTAGGGAAAATCTGAAATACTCATGGACCTAAATGGATTAGCCCCATTATTTCTAACATGTGTTAATGGAAATGTCACCGTCTATAATAAGTGATCTTCGGTCTTTCATTCGAAGATGAGATCTCTTTTCTGGCACCAATGGTGGTGTTGAAAGATTCATATTCTATATGTACAGTCCTTTAAATCTTTCTTCACCAGATCGATTTTGGATTTTTTTCTCATGGTTGTCGCGAGGAGGATTATCCTGGTAATATTTGTCCCGGCTGCTACGTACTCGCCAATGGTGATTCGTACTCTCGGTTCGCCAGTGATGTCGATCAAGCTGTTCGGTTAATTTTTCATGGAGTGCTTGTGTTGGATCTCTTGCTAATGTTGATTGATTACCCTAATGGTTTCACGCGTGCACGTAGTCTTTGGCACCGCGGATCAAAATATTATGGGAGAACCTTCATTGGTATTTAAAGGTTATGGTTTGATATTTATCAGTGTCCGGCTGCCTTTAGAAAAGTGCAAGATTATGTCTTGAAAAAAGAAAGAGATCGAATACCTCAAAGATTTGCTAGTTTTCTTTAGATTTTATTTTGTAATCAATGGAGTCGGATTATGTATCTCTACCATATACTATTTGGTACTATGAATATAACTTGGTATTGATTGTAAATAGAAAATATAAATTAGAAAATATTTCTCGTAAAAAAAGGCTTTTATCTAGCTTTATAAATAAAGTCATAAATGACCGAACCGATACAAAGTGATGAGAGATCATGTTTATAAAGAAGACTAAAGATAAACAAAAAGTACACTGAGCACCAAACCTGCCACCAAAGACACCAAAGAGAGGGCGAGAGAGACTAGAGCTGCACGACAATGCCACAAAGAGGGTGACGACACAACGTGCCAAATGTCGGAAAAAGTGTCTCATAAAGGAATAAGGGGTCCAATGAGCCCTGAGTTCGTGAGCGGTGTTATTGGTCCACCTGGGGGACTAGGTGGCGTCGATGTAGTAGTGTCCATAGGATGACCTACATCAGCGATATACCAGCCTAGTCATATTTACAGCTGGATCTTTCGAGATGATCGTTGTCCTAGCTATCTCCCGCGTTTAGAAATATATACGTAAGATGAAGCACAAGGTGTCCAATTGGCTTCTGCTAATCGATCGATAGAATATGAGGGATTTGCTTTGTCACCATCACTTCAACAATGGTAATGACTTGAGATATATTCTCGCTTTTCGATATATAGAGAGAATATATTAATATGAACAAGATATCATTTACAACCACGGTCATAAAAAATAGTATCATGAATTAACCAAGACATCAAGGTTGAACATAGCCAATTTATTTAAAAAGGGCAACCGGTGAAATAAACATACGAATGAAAAAACCAGCCATCTCACCCAACATCACTTGCACAAGGAAGAAGCCCCCGGCCCATAACGTTGAAAGATGACAATAATGTGCAACTTAAGATTTACATTTGTCAAGAATAATGTATAGTTGCTTCAATATTGGATGAAGAACCGACATTTAAATTAAAACCCTCGAGTTAAGATAGTAGAACTATCTTGGTTGACTTATCAGCACATATTGGTAGAGTTGCTCAATTACAAATATTTTTAATATGCATCCAACTTAAATTTTGCAAACCTTTTGCTTCTTCATGTTTGGAGCCTCGAGCCTTTTTCTGATATCTTGGATGGGAGCAATGGTAGGTTGAGGCCAGAGCCAGGAACATGTCATGCCGTTGTCCCATATTGGGCATAGACGCTTCACGAGTTTGGCTTTGCCTTCGATAAAGTTGTACTTGAAGACGCAGCGCCTGATAACAAAGTAGGCGCAGCCACCGTGCATGTCCAGCTGCCTGGCGTCAACGGCGAAGCTAGCAGGGAAGCCAAGGAACAAGACGTGGTCGGCAAGTACTAATCGGCCATCCTTTGTCGCCCAACGCATCTTGACGTTGTCGCCATTGCCGTCGACATCTTCTTCTACCAACGCGTGCACCGTTAGAGATAACACATGAGCTATATGGCCGCCGACGTTATTGTTGTCATGAGGCCACCATGAGTCTCTATGGATCACGACGGACACCCACAGCAACTCATCGCCCAACATGAGGACGTAGCTGTAATTGTGCATATGGTTAACATATGCAAATTTTCGCCATCTCGGCTCAAGCTCGAGGTCGCCGCCGACGCCTCCGTTGTGAGGCGATGTCACGGCGCACCAGTAGTGCATGCCGGTGCATAATAGTATGATTTTGCCCTTGTGATATGCCGCGGCCAAGGGACCCTTCACAAAGGAGTTTGACCTCGGGAATCTCACACATGTCCAGGTGGTGTCACCGGGATGCAAGATGGCGGAGCTAAAAGTGGGGTGGCCGTCGAGCCTATAAGCAATGTTGTAGAGAAAGACGGTGCTGTCGCCGTAGACGACGCCGTGGGAGTTGTTCATCCGCTGGTGGAGATCATACTCCCGGAAACTGGGCAGCTGGGTGACGCCTCCGGTCAAGAGGTTGACAAGTGTCGCGTGGGTGAAGGTCCAGGCAGTCGTGCCATCGGCGCTAGCCACCCAGCTCGTGCAACCACCACCACCGTCGTCGTTAAAGCGGATGCCGTCGTCGCGGCCTTCTCTGTAGCTCGATGTGCATGTCGTCGTCGTCCCGGCGGAGACGCGCCCAAAACTGATGGCGGTGCGCAAGAGTCGGCCTTCGCAAGGGGTGATGAGATGTGGCCGGAACGGGGGACGGGACGCCTTTATTGTTGATGTCGTCACGGACACCAGCGCGTCGCGCCAGGACGTGCAGACGGCGTGTAAGCGGACGATGTCTGCAGCGTCGTCGTGCAGGCGGTCGGAGACGTCTCCGAGCAGGTCCGGTGGGAGGTCGGCCCACCCCGACGGCGTGTGGCGGCAGGTGGTGGCCGGCAACATGGACACCATGATATACGCTCTGCAAGGCGGCGGCCGTGACACGATATGATACTCCTAGGACACGTGTATCTTTATGTATGTCGAGCCTATGTATTGAATTCTTGAAATTCTATACTAGTTCGTCAATGAGTCCAAGTCGGTTCCTAGTCCTGTCCGGTCCGTTCGTAGTCTTCTAGTAGGAGTGTACTAGTTGCGTTATATTTGGGGTAAATTCGGACATTTGACAGCCAGCCGGATTGCCATCCATAAGGCAATTTGGCAGTTCATCTACTGAATCAGGTAGCAGGAAAGATTAAAACAACAGATTGCTCTATTTTGTGGGGGAAAAAAAGGAGAGACTGGGTGTGCACGATTGAATGGTTATGGCATGGGTGTGCTCCATTTTGTGGGGGAAAAAAGGAGCTTTGGCATCGCGACACCCGTTTAAAACTCCATGGCTTTACTAGGTCACGAATTTCGTTTAACGTAAGAAGGGCCCCAAGGGACCCAGACACCGCTTATGTTGAGACAAACATAGTGCATCTTACATACAGACCCAAAGGACTCAAGAAAAATATTATTCTTGGTTTTATGATTATTATATTAGATGTATGAATTATGATGAGTGCTATATAATACTTGCACTTTGCGATGATTTTAGGGTCTTCCACACAAATCTCTTAATTTATGAGATCCCGACAACCTGTTAAGGTTCATTTGATGAACGAGGCTGAAATAAATTTTGGTACTTTTTTCCCAATGTTCGTTATCTTGCTTCCCATGGCCTTCCAAAGAAAAGCTGAGTTTACCAGAGTTTGACGACAGAGCATCACACGAGATTGTAAGATGTGGTTTGAGGTAGGGTAGAATAACAAGATATTACTCCCCCCGTTTTAAAATAGAAGACGTTTTAGCTTTGTAAAGAAAATGTATCTAAACTTGTTTTAGTATGTAGGTTCACTCATGTATCCATTATGATGTTTATCCTTATATGAAAGTTGTGCTATCAAGGAAATTATAGAGTGTGTACAAGTTGAGGTAGATGCTCAAACCAGAACCATAAATTACTAATTCATACTCGGCTTGGAAGTTAGTACCTTGTATTGACCTATTTTGAGTCTTCTCATGAGAATAAAAATATGTCCAACTTCATTGCACGAGCAATACAAGAAAAAGGAAAGAAAAAGGGAAAAGAAATATGAGGCAAAACATGTGCAACGGGCAATAGACATATACATGATCACGAGAGGAAACGAAAGATACCATCCATAGTTTTGAATCCCAAGTGGATGTGCAAAGTCCTAAACATGTTTGAGGTCACCTCGCAAACTCGTTCGGTTGAACTTGATGATTGTATGATATGCAAGTCATTAATATTCATATAAAGTATTAGCACTAAGGTGTGGAAGCCTCTAAATCATTTGGTATGTGGAAGTATGATAGAGCTCATGATGTGATTCTACATCTGATATTATAATTGTTGCTTCAAGTGCCTCTTGTATTTTAATGATTCGAGCTTCATAAACATGATGGCCTTGTCCTTTGAAGCTTATATCTTGTTTAAGGACGAGCAAGAATCTAAGATTGGGGAAGTTGATGAGTGCATTTTTTGAAGCATATTTACCTTATGTTTTTGCATGAGTAGCGGTAGGTATTTTACGGCGCTCATGCGCACCTTTTATGCATGTTTCCACAGGATCCTAAAATATTGAGGTATCGATGAACATATCACTTTGAGCTGTCATATTGGATAAAAATATGATATTTTTAAAGTAATAAAAGTCATTATTATGATTTACCATGCACCTGGGAGAAAGGGCTTCACGGAAAGGAGTTCCAGAAGGTTTAATGAGCGTCGGTACGGGCAGGCCCCACCCATATCACACGCCCGTACCATGTGGCGTCCGCTTCACCTCGTCAAATACTCTCACCACATGAAGAGAAATCTAAGATCCGACATTCAGAGACACTAGAACACGCAAAAATCTCACCTCCGGAAGGGATATTGAGGGAGAACTTGCAGAAGGCATCATCCTTGCTGCTGCATGGATCATTGGAGGCCAAGGTATCATCTCCATCATCGTCAACCACTGCACCTTCATCACCAACACCATTTCCATCTCATTTACTATATCTTGTTGTAATTCCAATTACTATTATGGATTTGCACTTGTTATCATACATCTATCTGTATTCATTTCATATACCAATTGCCTTCATGAGTGAGTAGTTTACCCTATTTTTGGAGAGATGGAGAAACCCTAGCAATATTATGATATGAAATAAAGATGATCTATAACTTTGGTTCATGATTATGTGTTGGTTTTCTCTCTAGATATTGAAGTCGACCATGTAATATTTGCCTTCGGGACTAGAGAGGAAAATACCATTGGGTATATGGTAGTACGCATGGTGCTAAGTGACATACTGTGCCGACATGTTATTCATATGGTAAAGGAGGATAAGGAGAGATTCACTAAGCTCATATCAATATCCATGGGGAAACCCTTAATTATGAGAGATCAGAGTGGCTTACTTACGGTCATCGTAGTGGTTATTAAGGATGAAATAACAGATGAATTTTTGTGATCATTAATTTATGGAGCTCTCCCCACACATGTAATAAAGGAAGATACTAATCATGATTAATATCAATGCTAGAGGTGGATCATGTAATCCCCGAGAACACTTTGCCTTACTACAGTTTTATTACCATTTACATTGCAGTTGTCTCCTTGTTTTTTTACTCTTTAGTTTTTACTTTACACACAAAAACCCTCTTAAAACATTCTACTTTAGATCAAGGTCAGCTTACAAGTATTCCTTGATATATAGTAACAAGGGTAATTAAGACCTTAACCAAATATCTCTTTGTGGTTCGATACTCTTACTTCGAAACTAGCTACATTATTCCTATGCTCTTGTAGTCATCAGCCCCCCCCCTCACAAATGAGCAAGAACAAATTAAGAAACCATTAGAGTATGAGTTGTCTCTATATTTTGATGCTTATGCTCGGCAACACCATTCTAAGCATGAGCACCATGACAAGAGAGTTGAGGAAAGGTACCTTCGGAAGAAAGGAACTCATGAAAATTTGTACATAGATATCTTTCTGAGTCAGAACGAAAAACATGGATAACACTAGAAAACTGAGTATGGACCATGCATGCAAAAGCCTAATAAATAGACATCAATTGGGAACTATGTTTCGTAAGATAAATCCAAGTATATCGAGAGTGATCATCAACAAATATGACATAATGTTTGTGGCCATCCTTTGAGACAAAAAAGGGGAGGGACCCCATACACTAGAGTGCACTAAATCGAAGGGGCGAATAGAACACGTAGTGCTAGATATGAAAGTTGTATTTGTTCACCTAGCTTACAAACCGTAATATGGAAAATAGCGTCTACATGCACATGATCTAAAACACCTTACTAGACAAGACTACATAATTGAGAACCACATAGATGGCCTAAACGACGATGTCACTAGGAAAAGGAAAAAGTTGAGGTGGATCTCGATGTTGAGGCAGATGAAACAGATGGTGCGGAAGATGAAGAAAGGTGAAGGGTGTCAAGTTCGTAGAGGGATGTGGATCCTCTACGGCGATGACCAGTTCCAACTATTCTCTTTCTGTGGAGATCCTGCACATAACAACAGGTTTTTGTCAAGACCAACAAAGTAGTCCATATCAGTAATTTGACCAATAGACATGAGACTCATGGAAAATTGTGGGACAAAAGAAATAGTAAGAACTGAAAAATTGGATGTACAAAGAGAACCCTGATGAGTGATAGAACAAGTTTTACTATTAGCGGTATGAATAGAGGCACCATCCTTCACTGACTGACATGACATTAGTTGGGAACGATCATATGTGACATGAAAAGATGCTTATGAATCAAGAACCCAAGGTTGAGTGACACAAGAAGAAGATTGAGAAGCAGCAGACACAGAGACACTCATTGTCGGACGATGTCACTCACTAATCACAACAGTAGAGGACTTCTTAGCAGGTGGATATTTAGCCAACAACTATGGGTGAAGAGCAAAACAACCATCAACCATATGCCCACACTTCTTGCAATGAGAACAAACCATAAGATAAAAAAACTATCAGTTGTATGTCCAGTCTTCTTGCAACGACGACAAACTTTTCATGAAAAAACAATCTCTAAAAGGACCTCGAGGAGCTGCAAGAACATTATTGTGAGTCACATGAGCAGTGGATGATGAGGCAAGGGAGCGAAGAAGAGTCTCCTTAGCAATCAAACTAGCAAGTGCTTCATCTAAAGAAGGAGATGTAGTATGACCAATCAGATATGTGCGGTTACTTTCAAAGTCCTATCGGAGCCTCATCACAAACTGAAACATCAAAGACTCAGTTTTATAATTCTCCTTGTCCACACAAGCCTCACATCCAGATCAACTCTTTGGAGTCATTAGCATATATTGGACATGTCATGTTGCTGAAGATTCTGATGATTTTATAACAAGGAACACTGAAGTCCCCCACTTGGTTTGAGATATCGTTGCTCCAAATACTTTCATATTTCTTTTGTAGTGGAGTGATGCTCAAGAATCATCCATAGTGTGGAAGAAAAATTTAGAACTAAATCACTCATGACCTTAGCATCTGACTTTCTCAAGGCCTTCTTGGCTCCTTCATCGTCCTTGAAATCTGTAGGGTCGTCGGTTAGGTGGTCATCAAAATCAGTAGCCCTTATGACAATCCTAACTGAAAAAGCCCACTCCTTGTAATTTGAGCCATCAAACTTGATATCGATGGAGAAAAGTGAACTTCCTTTTTCCATGGGTAGCAATTTAAAGCTCCCTTCCTCTAGGCATACACCATAAAATTATTTAGCAAGAACTATTCCTGATACAACACCAATCTAGGGCTTGTGCGTGCGGCTAGATGCGCAAGAGAGATACAACTGAGCAACGGATTCACGAGAGCAGGGCATTAGCTTCACAGGGCAGGAACACCAGTGTGTGTGACCGAAAATAGAGCCAAAAAACGGGCAGCAGCCAGAAACAAATCAGGCTAGGTTTGATATGGGTAGGAAGGACATGGTTGTCCAACATGGATCAGCATGTGCGTGAGGGAAAGGACGATAGCCGCCGATAACTCACCGGCGGTGATGAGGGTGGCAGATAGAGTTAGGGATTTCATCTTAGATCAATTTCAACATGTGCACAAGGGAAAGGACGATAGCCCTACCTCTGATATCATGTTACTGAGACAGAAAATGGCTAAACCAATTTCATCTTAGATCAAAGCGTAAAAACCACCGCAGCCATGACACAATCGCCATAGTCTATACCTCGCTTCACCTGGTGAACCATCATCGTTGTTGTCATGCCACCATGCCCTGGAGTCCCATTCCGACGTTACTACACCTGTTCACCTCCCTAGACTCAAAGAAGCGTCGGTAGGAGCTCAACATCATCGCCACCGAGCCCAAAGCAAATCGTGCTTGTCGTCGTCTTCCTCATGCCCTCACTACACGCTCGACCTAGCGCGGCTAGACCAACATATACAAGTGCATGGGCCTGGACATAAAGGCAATATGGACCTAAAAGCAATACATGATTATACATATACTCTTAACAATTAAATTCAGAAAAAAAGTCAACGTCCTAGAGCCTAGCATTTTATTTTGAATAATTCCCTTCGGCAATTTTACTTTTGAACAAAAATGGTAAAACTCTCAAGATTTTCTTAGCACAATCTATGGCAAAGCCAAGATTGTAACTTCCTAGCATTAGAGCCTAAAAATAAGCTGAACCCAGATGTGTGCATTTCATTCATGCATAGAAAATCTGAATATTTTTCGAGCTTTTAAACAAAACTTGTCAAAGTGATTGAAGCTTCTCTCAACTTGATGGAATTGAAGTAGATCATCAAGTTGACTGTGATAAGTTTCAATATAACCTTTGCTAAAACCTTATTTGGGTAAACATGATTTGATCTAAGGGTAGATTAGATATAATAAAATGTTACTCATAATACATTGCTTAAATAATTAATATCTGATCCTTAAGGGATCATACCATAATATTCAGCACACCAACTCATAAGTGTCAAGTTAAGATTACAACTAAATTAATAAAAATGTGATGACCAATCATGACTTACCTTATTCTTATCTATTCTTACTATGGGTATCATGGTAATACCAAACCTTAACTCTTTAGTGATATTGGGAAGGGAAGAAAACTAAGTCTAGATCGTTCACCATATATCTTTCTTTCCATATAAATCCTTATCATCTATATTGAGTTATATTCCAATATCTGTTGTTCATCAATGTTGAGAAATCAAACTATTGATTCACCAGATCTCAATCTATCAACTCTTGACTGATGGGTTTCGCGGCATAGTAAATCAAAATTTTCTACGGAGCGAACAGAGGGAAAGCCAAGATCTAATCTAGGAGATGCAAACAACGAGAGAGATTGGATTAGATCTTCATACCCTTGAAGATTCGCACAGCGGAACGTTCGTCGGAACGTGGGTGATGTAGTCGTACTCGCTTCTCCTCCTCGCGATCCGATCCGATCTAGCACCACAAGTGGCGGTGTGTAACACCCTCAGAATCGGCCCTATGCAAGTTTTAGCAAAACTCGCCAAACCCGCATAGAAACGATTCGAAGGTGCCCACCAGGCACTTTCGTGCGGGTGGAAAAACAAAGTAATAACATTACACAACAGTCCTCGATGGGACCCACAGAACAGATATATATACAGCAGCGACTCAAAGAGTCAAGAATACAAATATACGGTACAAAGATCCAAATCACCTTGAAAACGATGGGGCGTCCGACTACGGACAAGATGCAAATGGGGCTAAGAGCCCTGAAGAATAACCAATGGCGTCCATAACCCTGCCCAGGCCAAGCCGGAAGGGTAACCCTGCTAACGGCGTCGATCTCAAAACCTGCTTAAACAAAAGGGGTGCCGACAAAGGGCAAAGGAAAAAGAGGAGCGTCAGTACTGAGGCCAGTACACGGTGAGGCTAGAATTCAGCGGTCCTCGCCTACATAGGTATGGTGGACTGAAGCGGCAGTGGCAGCATGCACTAAACAACCTATAGAGACTCGATACAACTGGCGGTCATCAGAGAGGGATAAGAATGACCTAACCGGACCCAACCTGAAGCTATCACCAAACAAACCCATCCTGGTGTTTCCCCCTCGAGACCAAACGAGGAAGTCAACCGAGGAACTCACACAGTTGGCAGTTTTACATATTCAGTTATAGTTGCAGCACTTTACTAGTCAGGTTTAGATAATCATCCTGATAAAATAAGCAGTGGGCACTTTTAGTTGACCATTCCGTGACAGTTGCAGCACTTACTAGTCAGTTTCAATTAGCATGAGATAAACCCAAACCCGACAGTCGTTGATACTTTTACTTAGCCATTCCGTTGTAGTGAAGCTGATTACTAATCATATCGGAAACAAGTTAATTTTAAAACAGTAAACTTTAGTTATAGTTGTCTATGATCAGACACTGTGCTCCAAGTCGTCCATAACCGCGGACACGGCTTCTCGAAAAGATTTAACCCTGCAGGGGTGCACCAAAGTATCCACAGGCACTTCGACCCGTTTTGCCAGATCAGTTAACATACACCCATCGGTATGTCGGCGGGGCCTAAGTCACGACGTTCCCAGACCCAAAGCAAGCACGGAGGGCCACCCCACCGAGTCGACACCCGCAACGGAGTCGGCCGGTCTCCGAGACGGACTCAGGGTTTGCGTCAGTGGCAGTATGCGACAGTCTGCCCCCAAACGGGGACTGTCGATACCGCGAAATCACTCCGCTTCCTAAACAGTACAGTGTGCTCCTCGCACAAACGTAAATAAAGCAGTAGCATGGCATAGGTACAGGATAGTAAAAAACACCTCAAACTAGTTGTGGCCCCCAGTACAATACTTTGAAATCAGGTAATTATCAATGGGGGGCCCATATCTCCCCACCTGTGGTTAGCGCGCTCGATCTCGGAACAGGTGTCAAGAACTCGGGTCCTACGGGACACAAGTGGGCTGTCGGAAACCAAATCTTACCTATCACCCACCGATGCCTCTGCTTAATTCAATTTTAGTTGTTAAACAGGAATTAAAGTGAACAATAAGTAAACCATGATCATCTCCAACGTCAACATGCGGCCAGCCTCCAACCATTGTGGTACTTGACGACAAGCAAAACACTTGAGCAAGCGGCTACGACACGCGGGTCCAACTATCCACCAAACAACAGGTAATAGGATGTGTCCAAGGCTATATATGGCTGCAAGGGATATCACGGGTACGAAAACTAGAGCATCGCAACACAGATAGCAAAGATCAACATGAGGGAATAAATACTAGAAAAGTAAGATAGGTAGAAAGGGGGAGATGCTCGCCTGAAAACATTGTCGAAGGTTCAACCGAAGATCGGGCGAAGCTCACATCAACTCAACGGCCTTATCCGCGAAGAAGCAAAACACTAGAAGAAACACCGGATGCACTACTTAATACAACGGCAGAAGATCGGCATGATGCATGTATGATGTATGGCATGGCAAAGTGCGATGCAATTAGGTTAAATTAAGCGGAACCGGGGTCCCGACAATTAATTAGGTGGTTCAAGTTGTTTAGAACCCCCGCAGTTTAAATGTTGTTTTAACAAGGCAAGATTATAGTACTGGTTCGCTACACAAGTTTAAATGAGGCCAATATGAGACTAGATTTGCCCGCATATGGACCCCATATTTAATTATTAGGTGAATCGGCATAAGGCCCCCAAACCACAGATATGCATGCGAGATGAATGACAATTCAATATGCAACAAGTTGTTATTATGTTATAAAATAGGGTTCGAGGAAAAGGGGTCACACATCAGAGGGGGCTCGACGATCTTGGGTTCCGGGGTTCGGGGTCGGTCTCAGGGTTCGACGGATCTGGGGTTCGGGGGTTCGGCGGAAGCGTTCTCAGACTCCGGGGTCGTTCTCGGTATCGGGGCAGATCTTGTCGCATCGGGGTCTCGATGTCCGGGGCGCATAACTCGGGTCGGTGTCGGGTTGCATCGGCTTCTTCCGGGTCGGTGCCGTTCTCAGTCATCGCGAAGGTCTTGCCGGGTCCCACGGGGTCGGTCTTGCCGTTGCGAGGGTCTTGTCGGGCCCGCGCCATCGAGGCGGTCTTGGCGAGGGAAGAAGAACTTGTCGTCCTCGTGGCGATCTTGGAGTCCCGGGGGTTTTTCCTGCGTCCGTGATTGAGGTCTTGTCGGCTTCCTGTCGGAGGTCTTCGGGTACGGGGGTTTTCGACACCGTCGCTCTTTTGCTATCTGGATCCTTCGTGTTCCATGTTCCCCATCCACGAGCGTCGGCACACCCTCGGAGGAGCTCCTCGGGTAGCTTGTGGCGGACTTGCTTGCAGGCTTGGGCTGCTGCGACTCCTCCGACGCCTGCGAAGAGGTGGGGCCCCAGGGACGCGGAGGCCGGGCTTGGGGAGGCTCGAGGCGACACAGTCACGGCTCGGGGACGGCTCGCTGCAGAGGGGAGCCTGGGCGAGGAAGCGGTCAGGGCCGGGGCCGGGGCTAGCGCGAGGCGCAGAGGGGGCCGAGCCGGGGCGAGCTCGGGCCGAAGGATGCACCGGGACGCGCCGGCGGCGCCTGAGCGACTGGGGCGAGGCGGCGGTTGAGGTGGGGTCAGGAGGAGAGAAGAACGGAGGGGAGCGGCGGCCGGTGAGGCGAACGGAGGGGCGGCGCGGTCGACGGTGGGGGCGGCGGGAGCATCGGCGGGGAGGGGCGGTGCTCGCGCGCGGGGCTTGCCGGTCGGCGGGGCGCTGCGCGGCGGCGACGCGGGGCAGGCGCTGGCGGCGCGGCGGCAGAGCGGGGAGCGTGGCCGGAGCGGCGATGGCGGGCGCAGGCGGTGGGAGGCAGAGGTGGCGAGGGTGCTCGGCGACGGTGGCTCGGAGGAGGCTGCGGCCGCGGAAGCTAGGCGGCGAGCGGAGCCGGTGGTGCTCGCCGGCGACGGGGGGGAAGCGGGGCCGCGGCGGCGCTAGGGGGAAGGCGGCGGCGGTTGCTGAGCGGGGGCGAGAGGATTCGAGGAAGAAGAACAGGACGCGGGGAGGAGAGAAGGGAGAGGGAGAGAGAGGCACGCGGGCAGGGGCAGGTGGGGCGTGGGGCCCAGGGTGGGTCCCGCGGGGGCGGACCGGGTCCAGGGGGAGTGGGGGCTGGCGGTTGGGGCCCGCGCGGTGGGGGGTTTGGTAGCGTGTGCGGGTGGGCCTGGGGGTGTGGACCGGCTGGGGGGAAGGCTGTGTGGTGGAGTGTGGTGAGGATAGGTGGCAGGTGGGGATTGGGTAGAGGGGAGAGGGAAGGTGAGGTGGCGTTCCAGGATTGGGTGGGGTGATGTGGAGGGTTGGGCTGGGTAGGTTTCCGGGTAGACTTAGGATTAAAGGTTGGACCGATCTGTTTTATACGGGGTGGTCGTTCGGGTCGGGTTGGCCCGTTCGACTGCCCCCACTAATTAATAAATATTTTTATTTAATTTGAAAGCACCTTTTGCAGACCGATAGCGTCCAAACAAAAAAATAATCCGGAGACCGGGCTTTGATATTTGAATAGAGGTGGGGCGTTTTAGAAAACAAAACGGCTTTGCGAAAATAGTTTAATGCAAACCATGCATGATGATGACGATGCAATGCACAAATTCCACGCGATTTTCTAGTAGTGGTTTTGCGGGATGCCACAATTCGACACCACTAACAAGGGATCTCGCCCTCGAGATCCGCCTCATGGTACCGGAAGGAAGGTCGGCGATCTGAATCTTCTCGCTTCGTGCAGATCTTCGCGACACCACTAACAAGAGGTCGTTGTCCGTGACCGTCGAGAGAGCACTCCGGAACAAAAAGGTCGAAGGTAGAGGTATCAGCAAATTAAGCCTCCTCTAGCTTCCGTGGACGGAGTAAAATTGCATCGATCCACCATTCAACGTACATAAGCGAATGATAAGAGTAGTGGTATGGTCGCGACTCCATCCCGCACTCGAAGCATTACTCTGTACACGAATAGACAGATTATGCAACCAACCCTCAGGATTCAGACTGAAGATCTCGACAAGCGAGGTTCGGATCAAAGGAGTGATGCAAACTCTGCATCGGATCTGGCGTAGATGATGTCGTCGCGTCGGAAAACACCGGAAGGCACGAGAAGGAACAAGAGAAGTCCCCAAGACGGAGGATTCCTCGGATAGCATGAAGACCAGATGTAGCAACGCCGTTATCAAAGGAGGAAGCGAAACCCTGAGGTACGACGGAACCCAACCACGAGAATTCCTAGACTCGAAGAAAAAGAAGAGAACGGATTCAAATCACGTAGAGGTAAGAGGAGAACAGCAGAGGGGTAAGGAGTAAAATCAGACCTAATCAGAACTATCCAACCGATTTTGCAAAAATAGTTTTGACACTCTACTGCGGCCGTTAGCTAGGTTATCCTACAGGCTGGACTTGTGGGGTATCGCAACTGCTGAGCTCTGGTACCACTCTGTAACACCCTCAGAATCGGCCCTATGCAAGTTTTAGCAAAACTCGCCAAACCCGCATAGAAACGATTCGAAGGTGCCCACCAGGCACTTTCGTGCGGGTGGGAAAACAAAGTAATAACATTACACAACAGTCCTCGATGGGACCCACAGAACAGATATATATACAGCAGCGACTCAAAGAGTCAAGAATACAAATATACGGTACAAAGATCCAAATCACCTTGAAAACGATGGGGCGTCCGACTACGGACAAGATGCAAATGGGGCTAAGAGCCCTGAAGAATAACCAATGGCGTCCATAACCCTGCCCAGGCCAAGCCGGAAGGGTAACCCTGCTAACGGCGTCGATCTCAAAACCTGCTTAAACAAAAGGGGTGCCGACAAAGGGCAAAGGAAAAAGAGGAGCGTCAGTACTGAGGCCAGTACACGGCGAGGCTAGAATTCGGCGGTCCTCGCCTACATAGGTATGGTGGACTGAAGCGGCAGTGGCAGCATGCACTAAACAACCTATAGAGACTCGATACAACTGGCGGTCATCAGAGAGGGATAAGAATGACCTAACCGGACCCAACCTGAAGCTATCACCAAACAAACCCATCCTGGTGTTTCCCCCTCGAGACCAAACGAGGAAGTCAACCGAGGAACTCACACAGTTGGCAGTTTTACATATTCAGTTATAGTTGCAGCACTTTACTAGTCAGGTTTAGATAATCATCCTGATAAAATAAGCAGTGGGCACTTTTAGTTGACTATTCCGTGACAGTTGCAGCACTTACTAGTCAGTTTCAATTAGCATGAGATAAACCCAAACCCGACAGTCGTTGATACTTTTACTTAGCCATTCCGTTGTAGTGAAGCTGATTACTAATCATATCGGAAACAAGTTAATTTTAAAACAGTAAACTTTAGTTATAGTTGTCTATGATCAGACACTGTGCTCCAAGTCGTCCATAACCGCGGACACGGCTTCTCGAAAAGATTTAACCCTGCAGGGGTGCACCAAAGTATCCACAGGCACTTCGACCCTTTTTGCCAGATCAGTTAACATACACCCATCGGTATGTCGGCGGGGCCTAAGTCACGACGTTCCCAGACCCAAAGCAAGCACGGGGGGCCACCCCACCGAGTCGACACCCGCAACGGAGTCGGCCGGTCTCCGAGACGGACTCAGGGTTTGCGTCAGTGGCAGTATGCGACAGTCTGCCCCCAAACGGGGACTGTCGATACCGCGAAATCACTCCGCTTCCTAAACAGTACAGTGTGCTCCTCGCACAAACGTAAATAAAGCAGTAGCATGGCATAGGTACAGGATAGTAAAAAACACCTCAAACTAGTTGTGGCCCCCAGTACAATACTTTGAAATCAGGTAATTATCAATGGGGGGCCCATATCTCCCCACCTGTGGTTAGCGCGCTCGATCTCGGAACAGGTGTCAAGAACTCGGGTCCTACGGGACACAAGTGGGCGGTCGGAAACCAAATCTTACCTATCACCCACCGATGCCTCTGCTTAATTCAATTTTAGTTGTTAAACAGGAATTAAAGTGAACAATAAGTAAACCATGATCATCTCCAACGTCAACATGCGGCCAGCCTCCAACCATTGTGGTACTTGACGACAAGCAAAACACTTGAGCAAGCGGCTACGACACGCGGGTCCAACTATCCACCAAACAACAGGTAATAGGATGTGTCCAAGGCTATATATGGCTGCAAGGGATATCACGGGTACGAAAACTAGAGCATCGCAACACAGATAGCAAAGATCAACATGAGGGAATAAATACTAGAAAAGTAAGATAGGTAGAAAGGGGGAGATGCTCGCCTGAAAACATTGTCGAAGGTTCAACCGAAGATCGGGCGAAGCTCACATCAACTCAACGGCCTTATCCGCGAAGAAGCAAAACACTAGAAGAAACACCGGATGCACTACTTAATACAACGGCAGAAGATCGGCATGATGCATGTATGATGTATGGCATGGCAAAGTGCGATGCAATTAGGTTAAATTAAGCGGAACCGGGGTCCCGACAATTAATTAGGTGGTTCAAGTTGTTTAGAACCCCCGCAGTTTAAATGTTGTTTTAACAAGGCAAGATTATAGTACTGGTTCGCTACACAAGTTTAAATGAGGCCAATATGAGACTAGATTTGCCCGCATATGGACCCCATATTTAATTATTAGGTGAATCGGCATAAGTCCCCCAAACCACAGATATGCATGCGAGATGAATGACAATTCAATATGCAACAAGTTGTTATTATGTTATAAAATAGGGTTCGAGGAAAAGGGGTCACACATCAGAGGGGGCTCGACGATCTTGGGTTCCGGGGTTCGGGGTCGGTCTCAGGGTTCGACGGATCTGGGGTTCGGGGGTTCGGCGGAAGCGTTCTCGGACTCCGGGGTCATTCTCGGTATCGGGGCAGATCTTGTCGCATCGGGGTCTCGATGTCCGGGGAGCAGAACTCGGGTCGGTGTCGGGGTGCATCGGCTTCTTCCGGGTCGGTGCCGTTCTCAGTCATCGCGAAGGTCTTGCCGGGTCCCACGGGGTCGGTCTTGCCGTTGCGAGGGTCTTGTCGGGCCCGCGCCATCGAGGCGGTCTTGGCGAGGGAAGAAGAACTTGTCGTCCTCGAGGCGATCTTGGAGTCCCGGGGGTTTTTCCTGCGTCCGTGATGGAGGTCTTGTCGGCTTCCTGTCGGAGGTCTTCGGGTACGGGGGTTCTCGACACCGTCGCTCTTTTGCTATCTGGATCCTTCGTGTTCCATGTTCCCCATCCACGAGCGTCGGCACACCCTCGGAGGAGCTCCTCGGGTAGCTTGTGGCGGACTTGCTTGCAGGCTTGGGCTGTTGCGACTCCTCCGACGCCTGCGAAGAGGTGGGGCCCCAGGGACGCGGAGGCCGGGCTTGGGGAGGCTCGAGGCGGCACGGTCACGGCTCGGGGACGGCTCGCTGCAGAGGGGAGCCTGGGCGAGGAAGCGGTCAGGGCCGGGGCCGGGGCTAGCGCGAGGCGCAGAGGGGGCCGAGCCGGGGCGAGCTCGGGCCGAAGGATGCACCGGGGCGCGCCGGCGGCGCCTGAGCGACTGGGGCGAGGCGGCGGTTGAGGTGGGGTCAGGCGGAGAGAAGAACGGAGGGGAGCGGCGGCCGGTGAGGCGAACGGAGGGGCGGCGCGGTCGACGGTGGGGGCGGCGGGAGCATCGGCGGGGAGGGGCGGTGCTCGCGCGCGGGGCTTGCCGGTCGGCGGGGCGCTGCGCGGCGGCGACGCGGGGCAGGCGCTGGCGGCGCGGCGGCAGAGCGGGGAGCGTGGCCGGAGCGGCGATGGCGGGCGCAGGCGGTGGGAGGCAGAGGTGGCGAGGGTGCTCGGCGACGGTGGCTCGGAGGAGGCTGCGGCCGCGGAAGCTAGGCGGCGAGCGAAGCCGGTGGTGCTCGCCGGCGACGGGGGGGAAGCGGGGCCGCGGCGGCGCTAGGGGGAAGGCGGCGGCGGTTGCTGAGCGGGGGCGAGAGGAGGCGGGGAAGAAGAACAGGACGCGGGGAGGAGAGAAGGGAGAGGGAGAGAGAGGCACGCGGGCAGGGGCAGGTGGGGCGTGGGGCCCAGGGTGGGTCCCGCGGGGGCGGACCGGGTCCAGGGGGAGCGGGGGCTGGCGGTTGGGGCCCGCGCGGTGGGGGGTTTGGTAGCGTGTGCGGGTGGGCCTGGGGGTGTGGACCGGCTGGGGGGAAGGCTGTGTGGTGGAGTGTGGTGAGGATAGGTGGCAGGTGGGGATTGGGTAGAGGGGAGAGGGGAGGTGAGGTGGCGTTCCAGGATTGGGTGGGGTGATGTGGAGGGTTGGGCTGGGTAGGTTTCCGGGTAGACTTAGGATTAAAGGTTGGACCGATCTGTTTTATACGGGGTGGTCGTTCGGGTCGGGTTGGCCCGTTCGACTGCCCCCACTAATTAATAAATATTTTTATTTAATTTGAAAGCACCTTTTGCAGACCGATAGCGTCCAGACAAAAAAATAATCCGGAGACCGGGCTTTGATATTTGAATAGAGGTGGGGCGTTTTAGAAAACAAAACGGCTTTGCGAAAATAGTTTAATGCAAACCATGCATGATGATGACGATGCAATGCACAAATTCCACGCGATTTTCTAGTAGTGGTTTTGCGGGATGCCACACGGTGCCTCCGTGAGATGCACACGTGCAGCACCTCGACGTCTCCTCCTTCCTCGGACCAGCAAGTATGGTGGAGAGATAGATTGGATCTACAACACGACGGCGTGGTGTATATGGTGGAGAATTTCTGCAGCAGGGCTTCGCCTACAAACAGTCGGGAGGGAGAGAGGAAAGCTAGCAAGGCGGCTAGGGTTTGGAGGAGAGGTGTGGGAGGTTGGTGCGCCCCCACCCCTCTTTATATAGAGGGGGGGCGCAGCCCTAGCCCCTCCCCCAAGCCCAAAGGATAAGGAGTGGGGGGCATGGACTCTCCCCTCTTCTAGAAACCCTATCTCTAGTTTAAACGATTTAAACTCTCTAGGATCAGCTGGGCCCTATGGGGCCTTGTGCCCGTGGCCCAATGCGGCCAGGACACTCCCTCATAGGCCCATGCCCCCTCCCGTAAGGTGGGGCCACGTTGGTCCCCTTCCGGAAGGTTCTAGAAGCTTCCGGTACAATACCGATTAACCCGGAACAATTCCGAACTCCAAAAACTGCACTGCCTTATATGAATCTTATTCTCCGGACCATTCCGGAACCTCTCGTGATGTCCCGGATCCCATCCGAGACTCCGAACAAAAATTCATAAACCAATTATCCAATCTATCCTAGCGTCGAGATACGTTAAGTGTGTGACCTTGCGGGTTCGAGAATGTGCAGACATGATCTTCTATCAATAATCAACATCGGGGTCTGGGCACCCATATTGACTCCCACACATTCATCGATGATCATATCGGATGAACCACGATGCCAGGATTCAATCAATCCCATATATATATTCCCTTCGTCTCGCGATATTTTACTTGCCCGAGATTCGATCGTCGGTACCGTCATACCTAGTTCAATCTCGTTCACAGCAAGTACTTTACTCGTTCCGTAATCCGATATCACTTTGTGATTAACTCCTTAACCACATGCTTGCAAGCGGTGTTGATATCGATTACCGAGTGGGCCCGAAGTATATCTCTCCGACTTGGGAGGGACAAATTCCATCTCGATACATACAACCCAACAGATACTTTTCGATCACCTGAGAGACACCTTTATGATCACCCTCTCATAGGATGACGTTTGATGACCTCAAAGCTTTCTTCCGGTACCAGGGAGTTGCATTATCTCATGGTCTAAGGAATACAATATTTGACATAGGAAAAGCTTCGCAAAGATGAACACGATGAAACGATCTAATTGCTTCGCTTAGTTTGGGTCTGTCCATCATATCATTCTCCCAATGATATGATCTCATTATCAATTGACAACTCATGTCTATGGTTAGGAAACCTTAACCATCATTGATCAATGAGCTAGTCCTTAGAGGCATACCAGGGACACGGTGTTGTTCACAAACCACACAAGTATTAATGTTTCCACTTAATACAATTCTAGCATGGAATATAAACTTTATCATGAACAAGAATTATAATAATAACATCTTTATTATTGCCTCTAGGGCATAATTCCAACAGTCTCCCACTTGCACTAGAGTCAATAATCTAGTTTACATCTGGCAACAATCTCACACCCATGGCACTGAGGTGTTGATCATGTTTTACACGTGGAAGAGGTTTAGTCAATGGATCTGCGACATTCAGATCCATATGTACTTTGCTAATCTTCAGATCTCCATCTGCTATATAATCTCGGATTATATGAAACTTGCGGTTGATATGCTTGGTCTTTGGATGATATCTTGGTTCCTTAGCGAGTGCTATGGCGCCAGTGTTGTCACACAATATCTCCAGTGGGTCCAATGCACTTGGAACCACGCCAAGCTCAGTGATGAAGTTTCTGATCCAAACTCCTTCACTTGACGCTTCTGCAGCAGCCATGTATTCCGCTTCCATTGTAGATCCCGCGATCACGCTTTGCTTGCAGCTTCTCCAGCTCACAGCTCCTCCATTCAAAATATAAACGTATCATGTCTGAGATTTGGAATCATCCTTGTCGGTGTCGAAACTAGCATCGACGTAACCTTTTACGACAAGCTGTTCATCACCCCCATAGACTAAGAACATTTCTTTAGTTCTATTTAGGTACTTTAGGATGTTCTTCACGCTTGTCCAGTGTTCCACTCCTGGATCACTTTGATATCTGCTCGTCAAACTAAGAGCATTGGACACATCCGGTCTAGTACACAGCATGGCATACATGATGGAACCTATGGCCGAGGCATAAGGCACTTTGCTCATAGCTTCCCTATCATTTACCGTAGCTGGACACTGAGCCTTGCTCAATATCTTACCTGACAACATAGGCACTGAACCTTTCTTTGCCTTATCCATTCTGAACCTTTTCAGAACTTTGTCTAGGTATGTACTCTGGCTTAAAGCTATCAGGCGTCTTTGTTTATCTCTATAGATTTTGATGCCCAATATATAAGCAGCTTCACCTAGGTCTTTCATTGAAAAACACTTGTTCAAATAACTCTTCACATCGTTAAGCATGTTGATGTCATTTCCGATAATCAATATGTCATCCACATACAGTACCAGAAACGTCACCGAGCTCCCACTCACTTTCTTGTAGATACAAGCTTCGTAGCAATTTGGAACAAATCCAAAACTCTTGATCACTTGATCAAAACGAAGGTTCCAACTCCGAGATTCTTGCTTCATTCCATAAATGGAACGCTGAAGTTTGCATACTTTACTAGCATCCTTAGGATCCACAAAACCTTCGGGTTGCATCATATACAACTCTTCATCAATGTTCCCATTGAGGAAAGCAGTCCTGACATCCATCTGCCATATTTCATAATCATGAAACGCAGCAATTGCTAATAAAATCCGAATGGACTTAAACATCGCTACGGGAGAGAAAGTCTCATCGTAGTCAACACCTTGAACTTGTCGAAAACCTTTTGCGACAAGCCGTGCTTTATAGACGGTAACATTACCATCCGCGTCCGTTTTCTTCTTGAATATCCATTTGCACTCAACGGCCTTACGGTCGCTAGGAGGGTCCACCAAAGTCCATACTTGGTTTTCTCTCATGGATCCCAATTCGGATTTCATGGCTTCTAGCAATTTCTCAGAGTCTGGGCTCATCATCGCTTCCTCATAGTTCGTAGGTTCACTGTCTTCTACCAACAAGATAGTCAAGACAGGGTTGCCGTACCACTCAGGAGGGGCACGCGACCTTGTCGACCTGCGACGTTCAGTAGCAGCATCGTCCGAAGCTTCATGATCCTTGTCATTAGCTTCCTCTATTGTTGGTGCAGGCGGCACTGGAACAATTTCAGGTGCTGCGCTACTCTCCAATTCAAGAGAAGGTTCAATAACCTCGTCTAGCTCTACTTTCCTCCCACTCACTTCTTTCGAGAGAAACTCCTTCTCAAGAAAGGAACCGTTCTTTGCGACAAACACTTTGCCTTCGGTTCTGTGATAGAAGGTATACCCAATATTTTCCTTAGGGTATCCTATGAAGATGCATTTCTCCGCTTTGGGTTCGAGCTTGTCCGGCATCAACTTCTTGACGTAAGCTTCGCATCCCCAAACTTTAAGAAACGACAACTTAGGTTTAGCACCAAACCACAGTTCATACGGTGTCGTCTCAACGGATTTAGATGGAGCCCTATTTAAAGTGAATGCAGCGGTTTCTAATGCATAACCCCAAAATGATAACGGCAAATCAGTAAGAGACATCATTGATCGAACCATATCTAATAGGGTTCGATTCCGGCGTTCAGACACACCATTGCGCTGTGGTGTTCCGGGTGGCGTGAGTTGTGAAACGATTCCACTTGCTTTAAGATGCGTGAGAAAATCATAACTCAAATATTCACCTCCACGATCGGATCGTAGAAACTTAATCTTTCTGTTACGATGGTTCTCCACTTCATTCTGAAATTCCTTGAACTTTTCAAATGTTTCAGATTTATGTTTCATTAAATAGATATACCCATATCTACTTAAGTCATCGGTAAAAGTGAGGAAATAGCGATATCCACCGCGCGTCGAAACACTCATCGGTCCGCATACATCGGTATGTATGATTTCCAACAAGTCCGTTGCTCGCTCCATCATACCGGAGAACGGGGTTTTGATCATCTTGCCCATGAGGCATGGTTCGCATGTGTCAAATGATTCAAAATCAAGAGACTCCAAAAGTGCATCAGAATGGAGTTTCTTCATGCGCTTTACACCAATATGACCTAGACGACAGTGCCACAAATAAGTAGTATTATCACTATCTACTTTGCATCTCTTAGCCTCAATGTTATGGATGTGTGTTTCATCCCTTTCGAGATTTAGAAGAAATAAACCATTCACAAGAGGTGCAGGCCATAAAAGATGTTACTCATATAAATAGAACAACCATTATTCTCCGATTTAAATGAATAACCGTCTTGCAATAAACACGATCCAGAAATAATGTTCATGCTCAACGCAGGCACATAATAACACTTATTAAGGTTTAAAACTAATCCCGAAGGTAAAACTAAGGAGAGCGTGCCGACGGCCATCACATCAACTCTTGATCCGTTGCCAACGCGCATCGTCACCTCATCCCTCGCAAGCCGCCGTCTATTCCGTAGCTCCTGTTTCGAGTTACAAATATTAGCAACTGAACCGGTATCAAATACCCAGGCACTACAACGAGGGCTAGTAAGGAAAACATCAATAACATGTATATCAAATATACCTTTGATGGTGCCAGCCTTCTTGTCCGCTAAGTACTTCGGACAGTTGCGCTTCCAGTGACCCTTGTCCTTGCAATAGAAGCACTCAGTGTCGGGCTTAGGAACAGACTTGAGCTTCTTCTCAGCAGGGGCATTGCGCTTGCCGCCGCCCTTCTTGAAGGGTTTCTTTGCTCCCTTACCTTTCTTAAAGGAGGGCTTGTTGACCATCAACACATGATTATCCTTCTTGATGTCCACCTCTGCAGCCTTCAGCTTTGCGAAGAGCTCGGTGATCGTATCAGTGGAACCAATCTGATTATGAGTCACTACAAAACTTTTGTAGCTGGGAGGGAGTGATTGCAGAACCCTGTCAATCTTGAGCTCCTCTGGAATCGTGCATTCCAGTTGCTCAAGACGTTGAGTGTAGCCCGACATCTTTATGGCGTGCTCACTAACGAAACTCCCTTCCTCCATCTTGCAGTTAAAGAACTTCTCGGAGATCTCATATCTCTCAGAACGGGCCTGAGTCTGAAACATGGTTTTCAGCTCCTCGAGAATCTCGAAGGGCCCGGGATACTCTTCAAAAATATTTTGAAGCTCCGGTTCCATAGCAAACAACATGGTGCTCTTAATCACACCATAATCATCTTTGCGCGACTGATAGACAGCTTTATCATCAGCCGGCGCAGTTGCAGCAGGGGGGTCACCTAACGCTTTCCCAAGGACATAGTCCTTTTGTCCGCCAGACAGAATGATTCTTAGATTGCGGAACCAATTGGTGAAGTTAGACCCATTGTTTCTAAGCTTTTCCTTCTCAACAAAAACGTTGAAGTTGAAGTTGGACTTGGCCATGTGATCTACAGTATTTGCAAGTACAATTTAGACTATGTTCATGATAAATAGTTCAATTTAATCAAATTACTAGATGAATTCCCACTAAATTCAACATCCCTCAAGTTTTTTAGTGAACACGATCCAAATTCACCACACCTAATCCGATCATCACGAGAAGAGATGTGGTTTCAATGGTGGACAACAAAGTGTCGATCATATCACTCATATGACTCATGCTTAACCTTTCGGTTCTTGTGTTCCGAGGCCATGTCTGTACATGCTAGGCTCGTCAAGCTAGACCCAAGTATTTCTGCGTGTGCAAAACTGGCTTGCACCCGTTGTATGTGAGCGTAGAGTCTATAGCACCCGATCATCACGTGATGCTTGGACACGACGAACTTTTGCAACGGTGCATACTTGGGGAGAACACAGTTTTTATCTTGATCTTTAAGTGAGGAATCATCTTATAATGCTACCGTCGCGATCTAAGCATAATAAGATACATAAAGGGATAAACATCACATGCATATAACTTTATGTGACATGGTATAGCCAATCCTCGCGCAATGATCTCCATCTTGTGCGTTCCGGCATGATCTCCATCACTCCACATGATTGCCTCCACCACGAATAGCAACTACAACTATTGCTAACTACTTAGCGATAAAGTAAAGCTATTACATGGCGTATAAGAAGTTGACTCGCAGGTCATACACAATTATAAAGACAACCATATGGCTCCTGCCGGTTGTGTACTCATCGACATGCAAGTCATGAAACATTACAAAACATGATCATCGCATACAATATACACATCATATCTTGGGCCATACCATATCACACAAAACACTCCCTGCAAAAACAAGTTAGACGCCTCTACTTTGTTGTTGCATGTTTTACGTGGCTTATGGGAGTAGATGCTAAGAACGATTCTTACCTACGGAAAGCCACAACGGTGATATTATGGTTGCCAAACTCCGGTGTTAATCCCATGACAACTATAGTGAGAGAAACTGACATCCACCAGCCGCATGTGTGGAACAAGCCACACGTCAAGTGCGGAGCCGGTCTCGCGAACGACGTCGCGTAAGGTTGGCCTGGACCGCTTTAATCTCACTATCCCGCGTCATAAGAAGAACACAAACAAGAGGCTTGCAACAGAAAACATCAACGCCCGCAACAACCATGTTGCGTTCTACTCGTGAAACACATCTACGCATAGATCTAGCTCTGATACCACTGAAGGGTTTCGCGGCATAGTAAATCAAAATTTTCTACGGAGCGAACAGAGGGAAAGCCAAGATCTAATCTAGGAGATGCAAACAACGAGAGAGATTGGATTAGATCTTCATACCCTTGAAGATTCGCACAGCGGAACATTCGTCGGAACGTGGCTGATATAGTCGTACTCGCTTCTCCTCCTCGCGATCCGATCCGGTCTAGCACCACAAGTGGCGGTGCCTCCGTGAGATGCACACATGCAGCACCTCGACGTCTCCTCCTTCCTCGGACCAGCAAGTATGGTGGAGAGATAGATTGGATCTACAACACGACGGCGGGGTGTATATGGTGGAGAATTTCTGCAGCAGGGCTTCGCCTACAAACAGTCGGGAGGGAGAGAGGAAAGCTAGCAAGGCGGCTAGGGTTTGGAGGAGAGGTGTGGGAGGTTGGTGCGCTCCCACCCCTCTTTATATAGAGGGGGGGCGCAGCCCTAGACCCTCCCCCAAGCCCAAAGGATAAGGAGTGGGGGGCATGGACTCTCCCCTCTTCTAGAAACCCTATCTCTAGTTTAAACGATTTAAACTCTAGGATCAGCTGGGCCCTATGGGGCCTTGTGCCCCTGGCCCAATGCGGCCAGGAGACTCCCTCATAGGCCCATGCCCCCTCCCGGAAGGTGGGGCCACGTTGGTCCCCTTCCGGAAGGTTCTAGAAGCTTCTGGTACAATACCGATTAACCCGGAACAATTCCGAACTCCAAAAACTGCACTGCCTTATATGAATCTTATTCTCCGGACCATTCCGGAACCTCTCGTGATGTCCCGGGTCCCATCCGAGACTCCGAACAAAAATTCATAAACCAATTATCCAATCTATCCTAGCGTCGAGATACGTTAAGTGTGTGACCCTGCGGGTTCGAGAATATGCAGACATGATCTTCTATCAATAATCAACAGCGGGGTCTGGGCACCCATATTGACTCCCACACATTCATCGATGATCATATCGGATGAACCATGATGCCAGGATTCAATCAATCCCATATATATATATTCCCTTCGTCTCGCGATATTTTACTTGCCCGAGATTCGATCGTCGGTACCGTCATACCTAGTTCAATATCGTTCACAGCAAGTACTTTACTCGTTCCGTAATCCGATATCACTTTGTGATTAACTCCTTAACCACATGCTTGCAAGCGGTGTTGATATCGATTATCGAGTGGGCCCGAAGTATATCTCTCCGACTTGGGAGGAACAAATTCCATCTCGATACATACAACCCAACAGATACTTTCCGATCACCTGAGAGACACCTTTATGATCACCCTCTCATAGGATGACGTTTGATGACCTCAAAGCTTTCTTCCGGTACCAGGGAGTTGCATTATCTCATGGTCTAAGGAATACAATATTTGACATAGGAAAAGCTTCGCAAAGATGAACACGATGAAACGATCTAATTGCTTCGCTTAGTTTGGGTATGTCCATCATATCATTCTCCCAATGATATGATCTCATTATCAATTGACAACTCATGTCTATGGTTAGGAAACCTTAACCATCATTGATCAATGAGCTAGTCCTTACAGGCGTACCAGAGACACGGTGTTGTTCACAAACCACACAAGTATTAATGTTTCCGTTTAATACAATTCTAGCATGGAATATAAACTTTATCATGAACAAGAATTATAATAATAACATCTTTATTATTGCCTCTAGGGCATAATTCCAACATTGACCATATCAAAGTTTACACTTAAGTGCCTATAAAGAAACAACTAAGAAGAGGTAAATAGTGATGTTAGCTTTAGAAATTATCTATAGGATGGGAAAGATTGAAAAGAATCCAATCAACAGGATAATTGATAGATTTAATCCCTCCTAGATAAATGGAAGAACTATTTATATTATCTAATCATATGGTAGTAAAGAAGATTACAAGGATGAATTCTAAAGATAGTTAACAGTAGTAATTCTATTGGATCAAGTGGGCATAGGCCATGAATAACAACCTTAATCCAATATGAGATACTAAGAAGATAATTCCAATACCATTGAAATGTGGTATTGATAAAGCCTTGCTTAGCCAACTAATAACTTAAGCTATAAATAATTAAAGGATTACTCACCAAGATTAGATATTTATATCAAGCATAAGTGATATTGGTGGATAGAACATGATTAAAACCCTAGTATAGGTAAGTTATCCTAGAGTAGTCATTACAGATCACATTAATATAATGTGAGGTTGGAGTGTGAGTTATTAGAGTAAAGTAAATGTAAGACAATATGGTTCAATTAAAGCTAGTATAGCATAGAGTATGGAGGTAGTGTTATTCATCTTAAAGGATAATAAGCTTTGGAGTAATATAGTTGGATGTATACATCTAATGAAGAAATATTAGTAATAAATTATTAAGGAAGATTATGAGTGGAGTTTGAAGAAACTACTTGTTGGATTGAAGGTTATCAAAAGTAGAGTAGTGGATAGAACCAAGTATGGATATGAGAAAACCATAAAAGCTTTAGTGTCAAGCCCATTGTGTTCATTCATGGATTTAGAAGAATAATAGGGGGATAGGAATATTTTATGAAGTAAATCTCATCATGTTAACCATGATGATGGATAGGAAGAAGTATTATATACAGGAAAGGAATTCCTTAATTAGAAATCCAAGATTGTGAAATATAATTGTATGTTATAAATTACTCTTATATTTATTCTTGGTAAACAATCAACTCTAAATCTCAAACCAAGTATAATATCCATTTCATGTTATTGATCTATCATCTTATGTCCATATCACTTCATAGGAATATTTTCCTATAGCAAATCACATAAGCATATATTTACCAATTCCTTTATATAAAACATTTTAGATATAACTTTCTATTTTAAAAGGTGATGTCATCAAATATCATAAACAAAAGACAATATGCTTAGTTATTAAATCTTTTCTCACATCAACAAAGAAATATATAAGTAAATTAAGAATCCTAAATTTCTATGTTTATCATAATAGATTATATATACATTGCCATTTTCCAAGTTAATGGAAGTAGTAATAACTATATTAATTTCTTTTATATTTTATGCATCAAATAATGATATAGGATCATTATACATATAAAAATTTCTAGTCAAACTATGAGCCAACTAGAGTTAAGTTTTATAAACAAATAAGAATATATAATTTAATAAATCCATGATTAAAAGTGGAAATAAAAATAATAAGAAAAGCTTCTACAAAATATTAAAAAAGGGCTCATTTAGAGAAAATAAAAGAAATATAAGAACATTATAAAATAAAAGTTCACAAATGATACTAAATATATCTCAGTATTACTACAATTATCCAGCAAATAATTCTACAAAGAAAAGTTCAAATTAAATATTATATACAAATCTGAAAAGGAAAACAGAAAATAGAAAAATGGAAAACAAATAAAAAACAAGACCTGGCCGTGGCCCAACTCCTCTATGCTTACCTGTCGCCCAGGTGCAGCCCACAAAAGCCCAACAGCCAGTCCAGATCATTCTCTTCTGTGACTGATAGGTCGGACCAGGGAAGGATCACGGGTTGAGAACAAAGAAGTGTCAGGGGTGTTCTGCAAAACCTTCATCGTCGTCTTCCTCCAGCTGGAAGCAGCTCAGTGGCGAGGCCAAGGCCGTCCGCCGTCGTCCTTGCGCCAAGATCCATGCCGCTGTCGCCAGGAGAGGATAAGGAGGCCACCACGACGCCCCTGCTCATCCTCATCCCCATTTTCCCCTCTGAAGACTCCTCTACCTTGTTTTCCTTCCTCACCCGAAACCCTAGTTTGTCGGAGTTCATCGTTCTGGTCAAGTCCAACAACCCCTCGCCTCGTGGTAGCCACTATTGGACGCGCCGTCGTGGACTTACTCACCTTGGACCAAGCACGGAAGCCCGCACGCTAGGAATCATGTGAAATCGAGCATTCCTTTCCTCGACCGCCGTGGCCATTATCGCCGATTCGCCATCGTCACGCCTTCCCAAGCCTCCTCGACCTCTCTATCGTCATGAGGGTAAGCTTACGCATCTCTTGATCCCATTTTCGCTTGCTAATTCTCATCGTAGGTCTAGTTTCGTTGAGCACCACCGTTGGCCGCTGCAAAAGCTCGTCGTCGATGCATTTCCGGTGACCATTAGGTAGCGGCGCCACCACCAATAGGTTCGCCTTGATCTCCTCTGTCCAATGCACCTCGCCACATCCCCGCGCGCCCACCCGATCGATCGATGGATCCTCAACCAGTGAGGATCAACCCAGGTGATGTCATGTCTACGTAGGGCTCGAACCACGTCAGCGAGTTTGACCGGTCTTTGTCTCACGTGGCAAGTGACATAGCCTAGGGCCCATATGTCATTGACTTGGGGTAGCCAACCAATCGGTCACAAATGCATTTTCTTTAACCTGTGCACTGCGGTGACCACTGGCCCATTGGTCAGTGACTCAGGCTAGATACGGGTGCGGTGTAAAAAGTTAATTACTGTTTAAGAAATAAATAAAATGTTATAAACTCAATTAATAATATTCTAGAAATCAAATAAAGGATTAAATCTTGTTTAATTAATAACTTTTGATTTATAATTCAGAAAAATGTGTATAATATATGAAAATTTGTAGAAAAATAAAATCTACAACTTAAAATTATTATCAAATATTTTTATGATGATCATTTAAATAAATATTATTTAATAAAAGTTTTATAAATAATAAAACTTTGATAATTCATATTTTAATAATGGTAAATGTTAAAAATATAAATAGAATACCAAAAATCTTAGAAAAATAAAAATTATAATTTAAAACCATAATCATGCATTATTATTTCACTTAATTAAATATTTATTATTTATTAAGTAGTTATAAAGTAATAAAAGTTGTAAAAATCATATCTTATTATTTATAAATCACAAGAATAAATGTAATATACCAAAATAATCACAAAAATAATATATATATGTTTAAATTATAATAATCCACTTTTTCAGTTAAATAAAAATTCAAATATTTTAATAACTCAAATTTAAACTTATTTACTTAGTTTAAAATTCATATAAGGGAAAATAAAATTTGTTAATATTTCTAAAATCAGTCAATCAAGTCTAATACATAGGTATTAGTCTTGAATATTACTAATAAGTCACAATCATTCAAAACATTAGAAATACTATTATATTGAATTATCTTTCTACCATACGAATATATTATATTTTAAAAAGATCTTCAATAATTATAAAATCTTCAAGAATGATATATCAATCAAATACAACCTTATAATGGACTAAATTCAAAGATAATTCATGAGTAGTCACTAGTAATATTTATTTATCCACACACCATAATCATACCTTTATAAAGAAACAAGAAATCTTGTTCCACTCAAAAATTAAGAGACCACTACTTAAATAGGAGAATAACCATTTTTTAAGTAACCTTAAGGCAACATTACCAAGTACACCAGGTACAAAGGTTATAAACATTATACTTTCAAACTATCTTTGTTTTAAAGTTAACTTTAGTCTACTAGAATCTAAATATAACACTATAAACATTGTTATATGTTTTATAGTTAACTTTGGTCTGAAATAGTTAAATCCTAAAGTGTCTCAAGCCCAAACTATTAAAGCAAGCACAAATAACATCGACCATGATTAACTAACCACAAAAAAAATTGTTTAAACCTTAGAAAAGGAATCTTTTCTTCAAAAGTTATTCATTTTACTACTTCAAACCAGAACTCTTAGATAAGCAATCTTGAGTAGCATTTCACATTTGTGTGTCCTATTGTTTTATGATATTGTAATTATATTACTGTCTCACACACACTCACAAGCCTTAATAAGAAGCACAAGTATTAAACTCATCTAAAAGTACAACACATTTCAAAGACATCATTCCTAGCATCCAAACCCTAGAACAACATTATTTCCGGGATTCGCGTTTATATCGTGCATCACATTACTTATGCATAAAAGTATATTGCTTCTTTACACATTAGTCCTTACCAGACCAATGATGATGATTTCAGATTTTGGATCTTATACTAACTCGAAGATCATGAGTGCATAATCTAGCAATCACAAAAGGCAAGTTCATCACTTGCTCATATCCTTTGAAGAGTCTTTACCAAAGTATTTGCAAATTGTGTGTTATCATATATACTCTAAGGAAAGAAAATATATTTTCACAAATAAAGAAATCTTAGATATGATCCTAAGTGATGATATATTGAAGCAATAGAACTTAGGGTTCTATTTGCAATAGTGATGATCAATTAGGGAGTTAATAACCCCTTCCATCAGTGATTCTAGCGCCGTATATTATGCGTTAGCCATGGGATTTGGAATGGGGCAAAGAAGTCGGCTGTATCTTCTTCCTCTCGCATGAAGCCGGATGTGCAGGTCGTGGCTGTTATCCTTGTAGCGTGCATATTAATTGGTAATTCGTAGAGGATATGCAGCATATGAGTGGGAACCCTCAACGTCCCATGATAGTTCTGACATCTAACGGTTTGTACAAATCATCGCCGTAATCCAAAATGTGGGCATGGTATACACCAAGGAGGCATGCGAGGTCGCGAAGGGGGCAGTGATTGGCTTGGATCATCTTCCGGGCCCCACATCATGGAATTGTGGACGGGAATAAGCTGCTCGGTTGTGCAACAAAGAGTTGATCTCTCATGGGTAAAGTGACGCACCTCTGAAGAGTGTAAGAACTGTAACTTGTTACTCCCTGTTCCGGAAAGGAGCTACGAACGCGGCGGGAAAGGAACTCCATGAAAGTTCTGGTAAACCCGTGAAGGCTGACGGACATAGATTTTCAGAATAAAAGAAACCTTTGAAGAAATATTTATGAAAACTTGCATTGCCTACGATCTACGGTCTGTGGCTGTAGTTATAGTGTATCAAACACTCCTTTTCTAGTGAATTTGCTGAGTACGCTCGTACTCAAAGTATCTTCTTAACCCTTGCTAAATTCTAAAGCCATTAAGACGATATCTACACCAAGTTATGCTCCAGGAATCATCCTCAAAAGCTAAAGCTCTTCAACGAAGACAAGGAAGTCAAAATATACATCAACTCAAATGAAGACGAAGTTACTGATTAGATATGAATATAATCTCTAGTCCAAGAACCTAATTCTGTAGTATATTGCAATAGCAGCAATGCTGTAACATCCCAAAAATATTGAACTTGGATCATCAAACTTAAATCATCAAAATTAGGGTTAACAAAAACTTTTGCAATGAAAAATATGAAAGCATTCATATGTGTGTGTATTAACATTTGGATTCTGTTGAATTGCCTTGGTTCTGTGTTTCTTTGCTTGTAAAATGATTCTTAGGTGAAATAAACATCATCTAAACAATCCCCAAACTTTTCCCAAAGACAAACAAGTCAAAACAAATAAACTAAGTGAATGGTCACTTTGGCCAAATTAACTCCCATGCCTACTTTGGCTATCCCTGACTTTCAGAACTTAACAGAAAGATGTTTGGATCTTTGCACCCCTTGATAGTACTCATAACAAGGTACCAAGGCCCACCATGTGATCATCCAAAACCATTTGAATGCATAGTTTAAATGACAGTTTAAAATTGAATCTATTTCATATGGGAAGATCCCACTTTTTCAAAAACCACTCAAACAAGCTCAATTTTCAAAACCCAAGCACCCACGGTATCACCAGCACATGCCTAGCACACCCACCAAAAATATTTTCAAAATTCAAAACTTGAGTTCATGCGTCCATTTCATCAAACAGGTTGCAGATGCAAATCAAACAAAATCAAAACACTATGTTGAGCAGTGTTTTGGGCCTAACTTGTTCCTTCTCTGGACACCACTAGCCTTAGTAGATCATCTAACAACCTTAGCTAATCACTAACACCACTGTAAGCTGGCCATTGTCATCAATGGTGAGCAGGCCAAGAGCACCATTGCCACCCCATAGTCGACAGCAAGCTACGAGCAACACTAGCCTCGCCAACCTTGTCTGGGAGCAAGCTAGCACCCCACCGCCACTCCCTGTCCCATTCGCGAGCAATGCCAGCCACTGGACCACACGCCCAGGCCATGCCAACCTTCTCTACAACCATGCCGAGAGCGCTCCCCATGCGCCACGCTCGACCAGCACCCACAGACCGCGCGCCACCGTCGCCGCGTGCACGCGTGATCACCACCGTCCCAGCAACCCCGCAGACACGCCCGTTCGCCGCCGCGCGGACCGCGCGTGCTGTGCGTCATCAAAACTTCCGTCGGACCAGCGCAGAGCACCGCAGCGTTCCGACCGATCAGCACCGCCCCACGCCTCGCCACCACGTCGTTGAGCTTCGCCAGAGAGCACAGCACCGCCCCCTACCGTCGCCCACGCCGATAGCCCTCTGTACCGTCGACCACGACGAGCTCAGCTTGCGCCCGTCGGTCCCCTCTCGCCACTATAAATAGAGGCATCCCCCGCTCGAATTCTTCACACCATTCTACTCCCCTCTCACCCAGAACCACCCCACCGCATTCCCGGGGCAAGGCGAGCAGCGCATCGCCAGAATTTCACCGGAGCCCGCCGCTGCTGGAGAAGAAGGAAGCCATCGAATGGAGCCGCCCCAAGAGAAGCTGCCGGTGCCAGGAGAATTGTCGTCGTCGATTTCGTCGTTCGCCCGCCTCGCCGACCTTCGTCTGAGCCCCGGTGAGCCTCCCACGACCCCCACTGAGCCGCTAGGGTTCGAGCTCGCCGGTGACATGTTCATCGTCGACGACGACCCTCAGCCGTCGATCTTCATTCTAATCCAACGCACCATATCGCCCCGTACTGCTTCGCGTTTAAAGAGTCACTGACCAGTAGACCCCCCTATCAGTTGCGCCCCGCGCTGCGGAGTGACACTGGGCCGGCCCATTAACCCTTCCCGCGCAGCCTACTCGTTTGAATTTAGATTTTCTATTTTCATTCAAACTCAGTTCTATACCTAGTTTCAAAAATCAACCCAGCTCGATTCAAGGAACCAAATTGCATGAAACCAATTTTGTTAGTAAGGTACTGAAATGCTTAATCCAAGCCCGTTGGATTCAAATCATTTGGATCTGTAGATCACCCTTGGTAAAAATAACAAGGCAAAAGCTTTTCTGCATTCAAACATTTTTCAAATTTAAACCATAATAGCTTTTGAGTTGATTCCAACTCTCAAAAATCAAATTTGATCATACCTTTCAGAATATATAACAATATATGGGTTTACTTACAGAAATAATGTCCAAGTAATAAAAGAATGCCACATAGGTATTTCTAGTCACTTTATTTAAGTAAAATAAAAGGTTAAACCTTATTAAATTGTGACACCACTTTAAATCACATTCCCATGTACTGAAATATGTGGTGATGACATGTGTCAACATGATCCCATGTTTGAGTTGGAGAATATTAAATCTTAAGTAGTTTTCCAATGAGTAGAAATTACTTTTCTCAAATTAAAATAAATAAGACAAATGCTTTAATCTTGTAATGTTAGTGATGATGCTAGATCATTTATAGAACACTTTTGTGTGATGATTGAAAGTAGTTAAGTATCGTTTGGTGATTGTGTACCTCGTATTTATTCATAGACGCTAGTACCGACCAATGATACGAGGAGGAAGGAGGATACTACGAAGAAGAAGCCGAGGAGAACTTCAACCACTGCTCTGCACAAGGCAAGCCTAATACTACTAGTTGATTGAGCAAGTTAACACTTGCAAGATACCTTACTCATGCAAGCAAATACTTGCTTGTTACCATGCCAACCATATGCCTTAAGCATATGTGATCATACCCACTTGATAACCGAATTCTAGTTTTACTTGCAAGCTTTATACTTTATTTCTTTATCAAAGATATTCTTTAGAGTTTATTTAAGTGACTTGTAGATTCTAGGAAGAAAATTGAAGATTGCATAAAGAGCATTAAATTTGGCCTAAGCTAGATAATCTTGATGTCATCCTAAGGCATGAGATTGAACTTAGTGAAAACTTCACTTGTTTACCACCCCTCATTAGTACTCACCTCACTTGTAGATGCTAGTGCTAAGCATAAAACTTGATCAACTTTAGATGGGAATACTTGGTGGAAAAATGGTTATGAAAACCTTGGAATGATGGATCATTCTACTGAGATGTTTAAACATGTGTTTCCAAACACCAGATGATTTTGGTGATGAAAATGTTGAGGCATGATCCTTATCCCCTTATAAAACTGATGGTTGTCTGGATGCGATATCATTCCAATTTTACCGTACAACCACAATACCCGAAAATTGGGTAGGGCTTGACTGGAAACTTATATACCTTAGTATGGGTTCCCTCACGGCCAAGGTCTGAGCTGAGGCTACCTTGTGAAGATTGTCCACCTGTGCAGTACCCAAGATGAAAGTTGGTCATGGTTGGGTGGCCAAACTCACAGGAGAGGTGCCTATACTAGGGCATGTAATTGAAAGGTTAGGATTGATTATCCGCATACTGAGTATGGTGAATTCAGGATTTGTTCCTGATAGATGTATCGAATGTTGTGGTGAAAGTGTACAATCTCTTCAGAGTGTCAAACTATTCGAATAGCCGCGTCCGCGGTTATGGACAGTTGGAGTGGCCATACTGTTCCCCCGTCAGATATTTTCAAATTGACTTGTGACCTGAATTGAGATTTTGACTTGACCACAACAGAGTTGTGGCATGAGATACAAGTTCCCACTTAGGTGTTATAAAATTCAACTAGCTTTTCTTGCTTCTGAACTTAGTAGAAGTAAATCTGGCTTTTTGCAAAACAACCCTAGAGCTTAGTATTCTATCACAAAAACCCCCTTCACTTATTAGTATTAGTTTGCGAGTACTTAAAGAGTACTCATGGCTTTGTCCCTGGCTATTCCCGTGGCCAGACTATGAAGAGGAGTACCAGGAGGATGGACCCCAGGAAGGTTACGGCAACTAGGATCATCTCCCATCGTCAGCATTGCCTGTGACCCCGAAGATGGAGCTTCGCCTACGCTACCTTTATTATTACGTATTTCCGCTGCTTGAGTTATATTAAGAACTGGATCATGAGATCCTTATTTGTGTAAGACCTTATGTATGGTTTATAATGGATGATGTACTTTGGTATCCAATTCTGTTATGTCTCGCAAAAATGGTAATCCTGAGATTGCGATGTATGGCATAACAGGCATCTGGGATTAAAAATCTGGGTGTTGACAAATGCCAATCCCTTAGTTAAGATACTAGTCTAAATATTATATTAGTTCTTGTGTTGTTTATCTTTGATTATTTTTCGTAAGAAATTCTTTCTCTCTCTTTAACCAAGGATGTTCTCTGGATCTTGTGTAAAAAGTGAGTTGTAACCTTTAGCCATGTATTGGACCTGTTGTGTTTCTGTTGTGTCATTCTGAGGGATGTAATACTAGTAAATAGTGTTTCATTGGTGTTATGTCAACGACTATAGTATACTACATAATGCAGTGGTATGTTGGGTCACCGCAAAGATCTACAACCTATGTATTACATCTCACTCTATGAAAATGATAATCTCTCAAAATTTTGTTAGCAAATCATTATCACGTATTAAGTGCGATTTCACACTGTTCTAAGGTGTATAATTATCGTATATCCAAGTTTATGCATAATATTTTACTCTATAAAAATGATAAACTCTCAAGATTTTCTCAGCACAATATTATCATGTCCTAAGTGAGATTTCACAGTGTTCAAAGATTTATAATTTTCGTATATACACGAGGCATAAAGATTTTAGTTTAGGTATAACTTTTCACACTCTAAAAATGGTAAAACTCTAAAGATTTTCTTAGGATAACATTATCATGTCTAATTTGCAATTTGAAAGTGTTCAAGAGTTGTGTCAATTATAAATACTCTTTTAATTAAGAGTTGTATAATTTTTTTTAATTTGAAAGCGTTAGTTGTGTCATTTTTTATTTCTTATACTTCCATCTCCCTAAATCTCAAAGTTTGAGTTTCACCTCATAGATTTATTTGATTGCAGACATTAACTCGATAAACAAATTAAATCATTAAAACGGCTCCTTTGTCGGCCGCATTCTCCATAGCAAGCACGCCCAATTGAGCTCTCGAGTTGCGCCAATTGATTGTCTACAGCAAACGCTCCCCTCTAATCGGAACAATTTGGTGCGAGATCTAACCTTTCCTGCGCAAGGTTGCCATTGTCATTCTTCATATAGATCAACGAGACGACAACATACTACGGCCATAACGAACGAGAGGCCGAAGTGAAGTTAGATAAAGTGCCGCCATCGTCGGGGAAGAAGAAGAAAGGGGAGGCAACGACACGGGCGTGGGCGCGAGACTGGCTCGGGGTCCCATCTTGCAACACCAACCTGGGTAAGTTATGGATCCAGCGCTCACATGGATAAGTTGTGGGTCTCACGCTGATCTGGATAAGTGGAGAGAGGTGTCCACTACGGAAGCCGACTGATTGCGGGCCCACTTGTCAGCACGAAACGACAAGGGTCCACTACAGATCCTGACTGAACGCGGTCCACTTGTCAGTACGTAACGGCAAGGATCCACTACGGAACCTAACTTAACGTGGCCCCACTTGTCAGCACGAAACGACAAGGCTGACGGATAACGAGATTTAGTCCATGTGAGAGTTTCGAAGAAGATCAAAAGTGAGAAAAATTTAAGTGGCTGAGAAAAAATGATACAACTAACAAACCAATGGTACAAAAATAGAAATCCCAAAACACATTCTGTGCCCAATGCTCATGGCTAGAGCCTAGAGGGATGAACTGAACGCATGGGTGAGGAATATCTAATAATAATGCACATCAGCTACATATAATGCATTTACAGATTCTGAACCAAACCAATCACAGGTGGCTACCGCAGGTGAAGATGCTCCTCTTTCCTGCACAAGATCCAGTAAAAAAAATTATTCCAGATTATCATTCACATCATGGTCCACCGGCGATCGCCGGCCGACGAGGAGGAAGAAGAAAGTGCCTGCCATTATGCGATCGCATCGATGGGACAGAGGACTCACATAGGGAAGACGAGGCAGAGCAGCGTGAGCACCAGCGCGAGCGCGAAGCATGCCACGCCGGTGACGACGTAGGCGCGGCCTAGGAACGTGTTCCGCCCGCCGAGCAGCCCGGCGGTGGACAGCACCACCGCCTTCCGCCCCTCGAAGCTGTACGAGTTGTAGCTGTTCCGCACCGCCACGGCGAGGAGGTCGCCGGCGCCCAGGTCCGCCTCCACCCTCCCGTACAGCTTCCTGAACCTCGGCAGCGCCGCCGTGCGCATCCACACCATCAGGTCCTCCTGCTCGCTCAGCTGCACCCCACCACGATCCCCGTCGATCATCGTCGAGAGAAAGAAGACGATAATTATATTAAAAAAAATGCTCAGATTGCAGAGGAACTCACGGGTTTTGTGGGGTCGAGCTGCCCGCCGCCGACGAGGCTCCCGTTCTGGAAGTTCTTGGGGAACACATGCTTCCCGAACAGGCGCTCCCTGTCGCTCCGCCATGAGATGCCG
Organism: Avena atlantica; assembly: GCA_910589765.1. NCBI lineage: Eukaryota > Viridiplantae > Streptophyta > Magnoliopsida > Poales > Poaceae > Avena > Avena atlantica. The sequence continues at coordinate 507,395,134 of OU342736.1, read as the reverse complement.
CTCTTGATCACCGTCAGCGCCTCGGTGTGGCCGCCGCGACGACGTCTGCGGGCGAAGCTGTAGGTGTCGTTGAAGAGGCTCCACGCCACGAGGCCGCAGGGGACGATTGGGCTGCCCTTGGAACCGTAAGCTTCAGGCTTGCAGAACTCTGTACTGGCAGCTGCCTGCTTGGGGTCTTGCAGCTGCGCGTCGCTGCGGCTCGTCGCGTACCTGAATCCATCACAAAATCTGAATTATTTCTGATGCCTCAGTTTATCCCAAATTTGAATTTTGATTATTTATACTCGAAATTCTGAGAGTTGGATGGATTTGTTGTACCTTCTGTGGTTTTGGTAGAACTTGTCGAGCTGGTAGTAGATGAAGATTGGTCTCTTCATATCCCTGGGGACCTGCAATCGAAGTACATTTTTACACATGTTACCAAAGCCGTTTTCATCAAGTGAAGGCGCATAACGGTTTACTCCTTATCAACGGCGTCAATGGAAATTGTTCATTTTTTTTACCCTGAGAATTATCTTGCAGGTCTTATCTATGGACGCATTTTGGATGTAGGCGACTTTGTTGTGAAGCATGTTCGCTGGTACGCATTTTTTGTCGTATCGGTAGACCACTTCGACAACCTGCTCGGAAGCAAAGTATCATTCCAAACTTGAATTCGGCGACGAGAAGTTCTAACTTCACTAGTGGTTTATATGTATGTCAGAGAAGCATGCGTAGTAGAATACCTTGTTTGAAGCTGCGATGCAGGCAAGGCCAATTGGAATGCAAATTAAGCCCAGAAATATAAGCACAGGAATGACCTGATTGTCCAAAGGTAATGCAGATAGTTCAGATTTCTTAAACATATAGAAGAAAATGTGAAATAAGGAGGTAAGGGAAAACGATTGGACTCACCATATGGGGAGCCAGTATAGGCTTGCAAGCTGGAAGTTGTTGCTGAGTAAATGCACGATCTTCAGAGTCAACAGAATGGTTGCAAATTAGTACTTCTCATAAAACTTAACCACCAGAGAATTATTTTTCCATCAAGTAAATTATTGATTTTAAATAATAGTATGAATGAATAAAATGGTTCGGGTTACTTTTTTCTTTGGTACTCAGATTCACCTAGTTTCCGGGGTAAGGAAAGGTTCTTCAGTTACTGAAGTTACAGAAGATGGTTAAATATACAGACATATGCAATTGGCTTACTGATGAAGGTTAAATGTACATGGGCGTGCTAATAATTTATGAAGCACCTATAGTACTGATTGTTCAACAGAACATTTGAACACTAGAAAGCAGGCAATTAAAAGAGGATATGAAGATTCAAAGTAGACAAAGTAAAAGGGCTATACTTCTGGAATATGAAGAAGCTATCGCTATGGATGGCTAATAAGAAAAATTCAAGAATGAGAAAAATAAAACAAACTGCTTCAGTGGGGAGAGATTACACCGAGGCTTGTTGCGTTTCGTCACGGCGGCTCCCTGGCCATCCCTGCCAGAGCTTGCTCCCGCAGCGGCGGTGGCACCTTTCGCTGGCGGCATGGCAATTTCCTCGCCAAGAAAGAGCTCCAACGAAGAGCTCCTGGGCTCCAACTGCTTGAAGAAGAGATGTGGTGAGAGCTTGATCCTCAAACGTCAGACCAAACTAAAAAAATGGTGATGTAGCACAAAGGAGAGGGAAAGGATTGGCAAGGTTTAGGAGTAGAGAGGAAGCAAAGAACTGAAAAGAATGCTAGAGAGAGACAAGCTGTGTCCTTGTAACACCAGAAAGGCAAGCATCACCTACCTGAACCTAACCGTCTGCATCGCTCTCCTCAGAAGTCTTCTGTGACCTGCTCCGGCTTCCATTGGATCAACATATCTAATCTAAGTGTCCACTAATAAAATGTTGCTCTTCTCAGATGTGTTCCTCTGATGGAAGAAAGGTGAACTCACTGCGTGGGGCCCATATGACATATTCGACCACAAATAATTGAGGCACAGAGTACAAAAGAACTTGTAGTGCACTGATAAAATCAGAAAATGACTACTACGAAACATGCAGCAGCACATGCTTGACATCTAAACTACAGATAATGGAGGCACATAGTACTTCTGCTGCTCTTCCTATACCTTTATAGTACTATCGAAGGCCAAAAAAATTGGCAATTAGTTCCTTGTACAACGTGAGGTTTCCCAGCTTTCATTCGGACGGACGGAGATTTGAATGGGCTCTTGCAGTCCGATAAGCCACAGAGGCTACACTACAGAGAAGAGAGAAAAGAAGAACGGATTTGCAGCACCCGATCAGCTAGCAGTGGGCTCCCTTTTTTAATAATTTGAAAATTATATTTTTGAGTATAAAAATATATCACAAATTTTATTCCGTGAATATATTTAGGGATTTTATGTAGAGTTTTTTAGGGATTTTTGAATGGTTTTTTAAGGTTTTGATGATTTTCACCTTTTCACTAACACATATTTATAAAAAATCAAAGAAACCACATATTTACGGATGTAGAAGTGGGATAAGTGAGATCCTACTTCTATGCCCCTTACTCTAACTCTAAACTAAGTGGGGTCGTACAAGGTGCTGTCATCTCTTCCATATCACCAAAAGCGACTTTCATAAAGGAACAACATCAAAAAAGCACAACAGAACACCGCGAAAACTGAACTATAAGCCGAGGAGAGAGATGCGGAGGAGGACATCTCCACCTTGGTCCATTCTGGGGTCCTCTATAGCAAGATCCTACATTCCCCACCAAGATGATCACATGGAGATAGATAGGTTCATGCTTGAAACGCTAGGGTTGTAAATTATATTCGTACTTTAGCTCATGTATCTTCATTTGGTTCATCTTTCATCTTCTTGTCGCATTCTATAGTAATACCGAGATGGACCCTATTCATTTGATCACCGGGTCGAGCATTTGCTATTCCCCTCTCATGTGCGAGTAAACTCCACTTGGCGTGGAAGATCTAAGGGAATGATGAGATATGTTTGTACCTAACCTTCTTGCATATATTTGTGAGATTACTTTGATGATTGATTGTAGGATTGAAAACCATGTTGTTCATAATGCTTGTTGTCTAATTTAAATGTCCATACAACATGATCTAGAGATGTACATGGATAAGCACTTACTATTTAGCAAACCATGAACACTATGTCAGATAATTATATGAATGAGACAACAAAAGGAGAACGGGATACCATCAAGTATAAAACATTGGTCCTTCTAACGACCTTAATTGGTGATCCAACAATTGAACATTGTAACGGAAGGCATGGAAATAGTGTCAAATGATTCCACTAGAAGGAGTTTGGGTGACTCGCATATCGACCTTTCAATATAGAGTATACATCACATATTTATTCTACCAAGACATATTTATTATTACCATGAACTAAATCACTCAGCATCTATTGGTGAAAATGTTTCAAGAAATTTTGACCTTATTACTAAATTTCTAAGAATTCACATTCCTAGAGTTAAATACCCATTCTAAAAAATAATTATTATCATGTTATTAATTCCACGTTGTCTTCTTCTTAGATCTTGCTTCCGAATGATAATTCTTAGTTCTCAAAAGTAATATACAGAAATGGTATGTATCCCATACTAGTGATAAGACCGGTCCAAACAGGATTTAGGCCCATGGCAAATTAAAAAAAAATATTTATACTACACTTTTATACTTATCATAAACACACTTTTACCATATTACAGTCTTCATTAGTACTTCCTCCGTCCAGAAATAACTGACTTAGGTTTGTCTAAATTTGAATGTATCTATACACTAAAATGCGTCTAAATACATTTGAATTTAGATAAATCCAAGCCAGTTATTTCTGGATGGAGGGAGTACATTTTATTATAATTATTTTATATATGCCATAGTTAACCATGTAACAATGTATAAGGGCATTAGTTATATGGTGTTTTTTTATACAAATGTTATGTATATCGTTAAAAAGTTTTTTGTGCTAAATTTAAATTATATGTTGTGATAGAAGTTCTCCCTTAAAACTTTTTTAAGTTGCATAAATTATATAGTAAAATATTTATGTTTTTTGTATGTGTGTTCATGTATATATTTAGAATATTCAAATATCATGATAGATATCTGTAAAGCATACAATAAAAAAATATTAATGATTCTACTACATTATTAGGCAAGTATATTACAAAAATATATTATAGAAACTACTACAATATAAAATAATCCGTTGGCAGATATATCTTGCAAGTTGGGTTGAGTTGTAAGTTGACAATATGCACACGATTTTCACTTATTATTGAAATATCATATCTTAAAGTAATCATCATGATACCATGAATTATTGCAGAAATGTTTTTTTATGTAAATACAATTTATTTATTTGGTACGTTTTCTTGAATGTACTTGGTTTCATATGGTTTGTACAAGTTGAAATGGCATGGTGGCCCCTATGTGTAATTTTGGTAATTAATGGGAACTACTATGGACTAATGTTTGCAATGAGTTATGTTGGAGATATGCCCTAGAGGCAATAATAAATGTAGTTATTATTATATCTTTGTGTTTATGATAAATGTTTACATTCATGCTATAACAGTATTAACAAGGAAACATTAATACTTGTGTGATTTGTAAACTAAATAAGAGTCCCTAGTAAAGCCTCTTTATAATACTAGCTTGTTGGTTAATAAATGATTGTGGTTTCCCTATCATGAACATTGAGATGTTATTAACAACAAGATCATATCGTTAGGAGAATGGTATGGTGGACATACTCCTATAGATAAGCGTAGCATAAAGATCAAGTCATTTTAATAGTTCAATTGCTATATGCTTTCTGATACATAGTAACCTAATTCCTTCGACCATGAGATCATGCTTATCACCATCACCGGAAGGATGCTTTGATGACATCAAACACCACACCGTAACTGGGTGGTTATAAAGGTGGCATTGAGTGTTTGGAAAGTATGGGTTGAAACACATGGATCAAGAGTGGGATTTGTCCATCCATATGACGGATAGATATACTCTGGGCCCTCTCGGTGGAATGTCATCCAATTGGCTTGCAAGCATGTTACTGGCTCACAAGGAATCACATATCACGGGAACGAGAAAAGAGCACTTATCAGTAACGAGGTTGGACTAGGTATGCAGAGATACCGACGATCAAAACCTCGAATAAGTAAACTATCGTGAGACAAAGGGAAATTGGTATCGTATGTAAGTGGTTTATTCGATCGCAAAGTAATCGTAGAAATATGTGGGAACCATATGAATTTCCAGATTCCTCTATTGGTTATTGTTCGGAGAAGTGTCTCGATCATGTCCGCATAATTCACGAACCGTAGGGAGACACACTTAAGGATTCGATGTTGTTGAGTAGTTATGGAATGATGAGTAAGAGACCGAATGTTGTTCGGAGTCTCGGATGGGACCCGGCATATCACGAGGAGATCCGGAATGGTCCGGAGAATAAGATTCATATAAGGAAAGTCCTGTTTCGGAGTTGGAGAATGATTCCGGTGTTTTCATCGGGAATGTTCTAGAAGGTTCCGGAAGGTCCGGCACTCCGGAGGGGAAGGGTACATGAATGTGTCATAACAAGTTGGAATGGTTGCATCATGTACTAGGTGTCATCGCTGAACAAAATAAAGGGATAAATCAAATCCTAGTTTGAAAAGTCAAACGTCAATTTGAAAAGTCAAACGGCAAGTTTGCTTGGTGGAGGGAGAGTAGGAAACCTACTTGGGGAGGAAGTCCTCCTCCCTCCACCGTCGGCCAAGGAGGCCGAGTTGGGGGAGGACTCCCTCCTCCCAACCGGCGCCCTCCCACCTATATAAGGAGGGGTAGGGGTGCCCCTCTAGCACACACCTTGCCTCACCAAAACCCTAGCCCTAAGCCGCCGGCGCCACCACCTCCTGCTGCTGCCGCCGCCTAGGGCAAACCCTAGCCGCCTACTTGGGCTTCCCCAAGCCCTAGCCACCGGCCTAGCCCTCTCTCCTTGGTGTGTCTAAACCCTAGATCGCCAAGGCCTCTCTCATAGTCCACCATACTCGCTCCGGCTTAAGGCGAAGCCCTGCAAGATCTCCTCTCTACTTCCGGTACCACGCCGTCGTGCTGCCGGAATCGCGAGGAGAGTGCTACAACCTCCGCTGCCTGCTGGAACAAGGGAGAGGAAGGTCTTCATCAAGTACCGAACGTGTGACCGACTGCGGAAGCGCTGCCGGAACGCAGCACCGGAAGGATCGTCTACACGATCTTGAGATCGCCAAGAGTACGACTACATCACCCACGAGAATCCGCTCTCGTTAAACACTTTGAAATCTTCGAGGGTGAGTTATTTCATCGACTCGTTGCTACAATCTAGTAGATAGATCTTGGCTTGTTTGTTTGTATGCGGTAGAAAATTTTTGTTTTCCATGCTACGAACCCCTACAAGTTATCCTTCAAGGGTTTGCCCATAGGAATGCGTGAAGACTATATGTTGGTTTGAAGGTTGTTTCTTTTGTATCTAAACCTGCTGACGAACAAATAAACTCTCTTTTAATCTTCGTAAGTGATACTACCGAGGGATCATGGAAACAATCATTCATTAGTTAGTGTTCCAGGAAGGAGGAGCATGCATCATGCAGATAGGATCGACACCAATACAAGGAAGGACGTATCATAACATACACACACAGATGGGACTCCATACGCCATCCTCAATGATGTGCAGGCCCCGAACGACCCCGAGTGGAGCTCGGAGGATTTGCGGGCAACTTATGGGGCCTCACCAGGAGTAGGTTATCCGCATCCCACATGATCTGCATAGGTCGCCTCTACCTATAATGACTTCAGAACAAGGAGGGTCCCATCAGTAGCAAAATATATTGGGCTGCCACCCGAGATATGTGCACCATGGTCTCATCGGGCAGCACGATACCTTATCAGGGAATGATCAAGATATGGAGTTGTCCACGTCAACAACCTACGCCAATCCTACGGTATGTCGGCGCGTCACCAACACGTGTATACAAAGATGGATATCATTATTTGTTAGGTCACCGGTAACACATGGCCCACGGACCATGAATATGTGCATGAAATGATCATGAAGATGTAGCAAAGGATTCGGTATGGACCTGATGTTTCATCTTAAATCGATGTTGTGAACACATCGTGTATTTCTTAACCAATACTCCCTTTGTTTCAAAATATAAGACGTTTAAGTATTAGTTAAAATTCAAATTTTACTAACTTTGACTAAATATTTAGAAAGAAATATCTACATCTACAAATATTGAATAGACACATTAAAAATATACTTTATGGTGAATCTATGAATCTATTCATATTAGTTCAGTATTGTAAATATTTATATTTTTAGGGAGTAGCTAATTTTGAATGCTCTATTTTGTTCTAGGCATGATGTTCTTGCCGTCGATATGACCCGGTAATACAAATTGAGTAGGATCCGGTGTGCCATGGGGACCGCACTACCCTACTCGCCGACGATCTGCAGAACTGGTTGCCAGCGTCGCCGCTGCTTCCGCCGTGGGTCATATCCAATCGATGTATTCTCTCTCTCTCTATTGGAACCGGTCAGAGTCGTTTGTTTGCAACAGTGGTTGTGACGTCTCTCTGCTGGTGGGCCCAATGGACTAATTTATTTTCAGATCGTTTAATGCCTTATTTGTGTTATGTGCAAATTATTACACCAAATAGTTGTCTTCACTGAAAAATATAGGTTAACTGTAATTTCCTCAATACTCCACTAACACCGGAACCGGGAGGCTGTCCGCTCGAAAATCCAAAAATTAACGGGAAAGAACCGAATTTGTCCCATGAGTACATCATATTCGTTGGATCTTCTTGATAACAATCAAAAAATCTTGGTGCATGTTCCCCTAAGGAACAACACCCCAGAGCCGAAGTCGTTCATTGAACTCTTGAATTTATCTGAATCTTCTAACACCAAACATCTAACACACGTAGACTGGACGAGATCTATCACTCAATGGAAGCGGCGACTAAACGAATCATCGGCCTCCGCAACGCCATCAGTGAGCTCGCCGCCGAACGAGAAGGACGAAGAGGTGGGAATACCTTTATTCTTGTCCCGTAGAACGCAGTCATAGCCAACAACAATACCGGTTGACCAAACTTCAATTTAGAGACCATTCTATGTCGTTGAGCGCAAGTCCGAGGTCCTCACCCCTTCCCTCCGCCGGAGCGGCAGGCAGAGAAGGCATGGACCCATCCGGTCATAGACAACAAGGGTGAGGCTGATGGCGGCGGACGGCGGAGCTTTATCTGAATTCCTGACAACAAACTAGTCTGACAGTCGGTTTGGTAGGGGAGCAAGAATTGTTTTTAGCATTATTAGTAGTCTTGGCGGGCCAGCCCAGCTAAAAACAAAGAAATGCCTAGATCTTGGGCGGGGCCATGGCCCAGGTAGGTCCCAGCCCAGCATTGGTAGTCTTTTCTTTTTTCACGGTAGAATCTAGAAAATCACAGATTTGTGGATACACGGCGTGATGACGGACCTGCATCATCAATAAAGGTAATCACAGGTACATACAACTCTAGTTACCCTTTTTTTAACTCTTGACTCGACTCGCTCAAACAAAAAAGAAAACTCTTGACTCGACCATTAAGCAAGAGATCGCTCAAGATCTTCGAATACACGAAAATATGCTGATACCCAGTAAATATAGAAACGGAAACGGAGATAAGAAAGAAAGAATAAATTTATTTGCTTCCACCTTAAGCAAATTGTCCAATAGTTGGGAAAAAACATTTTTTTTTGTTGCCCAAGTAATCATATTTTGGCTAAAAACATATTTTTTGTTGCATGGAACTTTCCTAAAATAAATGAGAAAAATACACAGTTTTACATTAAAATATTATTCGAGTTCTACTTTCCTGCGATTGAATTGACAAAGAATCAACAAGACAGTTTTAACCGTGATTCTAGGAGTCAGCTTTAAAGATGGAAAATTATACCGCCAAAGAAAACTTCCATTCTAGCTTTCAGCTTTCCTTGTTGGCACATGCAGATCCTCTATAAAAAGGGCCCCAATTGGCCGCAGATCCATCAAGCAGAACCTCTCCAAGAATCCCACCACAAAACCATGGCTCCCAATCTCACCAAGTCCATGGCCGACGACGTGCCGTCGCGCTTCACGATCAAGGGCAATGACCTCGCCGTCGACGGCCACCCCGCCCTCCTCGACGTCCCCGCCAACATCCGCCTCACCCCGGCCTCCACCCTCGTGCCCGGCGTCGCCGCGGACGGCTGCTTCCTCGGCTTCGACGCGCCGGCGCCCGACAGCCGCCACGTGGTGCCGATCGGCAAGCTGGTCGACACCCGCTTCATGAGCATCTTCCGGTTCAAGGTGTGGTGGACCACCCACTGGGTGGGCACCGCCGGCCGCGACGTGGAGAACGAGACCCAGATGATGGTGCTCGACCGCACCGCCGACCGTCCCTACGTGCTCCTCCTCCCCATCGTCGACGGCGCCTTCCGCGCCTGCCTCCAGTCCGCCGCCGCCAAGGACGACGACCACGTGGCGATCTGCCTCGAGAGCGGCTCGTCCGCGGTGCAGGGGGCCGTGTTCCGCAGCGCCGTGTACCTGCACGCCGGCGACGACCCGTTCGCGCTGGTGCGGGAGGCGGCGAGGGTGGTCCGCGCCCACCTCGGCACCTTCCGGCTGCTGGAGGAGAAGACGCCGCCGCCGATCGTGGACAAGTTCGGGTGGTGCACCTGGGACGCCTTCTACCTCAAGGTGCACCCGGAGGGGGTGTGGGAGGGCGTGCGGCTGCTGGCCGAGGGCGGCTGCCCGCCGGGCCTCGTGCTCATCGACGACGGCTGGCAGTCCATCTGCCACGACGAGGACGATCCCGCCGACGGCATGAACCGCACCGCTGCCGGCGAGCAGATGCCGTGCCGGCTCGTCAAGTTCGAGGAGAACCACAAGTTCAGGGACTACAAGGGCGGCCTCGGCCTCGGCGGCTTCGTGCGCGACATGAAGGCGGCCTTCCCGACGGTGGAGCAGGTGTACGTGTGGCACGCGCTCTGCGGGTACTGGGGCGGCCTCCGTCCCGGCGCGCCCGGCGGGCTGCCGCCGGCCAAGGTTGTCACGCCCAAGCTCTCGCCGGGGCTCAAGCTCACCATGGAGGACCTCGCCGTTGACAAGATCGTCAACAATGGCATCGGCCTCGTCGACCCGGAGCGCGCGGCCGAGCTCTACGAGGGCCTCCATGCACACCTCCAGGCCTCCGGCATTGACGGTGTCAAGGTTGACGTCATACATGTGAGTCTACTTCTTCGATTACCTTTTTTTTTTACTATGAATTTTGTCACTATTACGATTGATGGATCACACTGTAAGAATTTTTTGGAAACGACGATTTTTCTCATTGAGTGCGCATCGCGATTCGTACTGTGTCCTTTTGTCACATTTGACCAATTTCAACTCTGTATGATAACAGATTCGAAATTTTAATGAAATCTCGTAGGATATTTTAATGCATGTAAGATTAATTGGAAAATAACTGAAATAGTCTATATATCTGTGGAATCTATTTGGTATGTTTCTGAAATAATTAAATTCTACTCCCTCTGATCCAACTTAATTCACTCAAATTTGTCTACATTCGGATGTATTTAGACATGTTTTAGTACTAGATATGTCCGAATCTAGATAAATCCAAGTCATATAATTTAGATCGGAGGGGGTACAATATTTCATCATTGTGATTTCAATTAGATTTGAGATGTATATCATACTGAACCAAAATTGGTCAAACATAACAAAATAACTAAAGTGACACAACACGGGCCACACGATTAGCGCGGATGGTGGATAGTTGACCGATAGTAACCAACTCCGTGAGAATCGCGTTTTCGGGATTTTTTGTTTCCATGCTTTCGAATCAAGCTTATGCAAGCATTACTGGTTTCATTGTTTTATAGGAGTCTATACTCTAATTTAGGGTTACACCTTCCATATTTTCTCTTTAATGAAAACCTTGCTTGGATAGTATGATCTATACTATTAATTTTAAAAGAAGGATTGGTCGTTCTTGATAGTACCATGAAAAATCCCTAATTTTTTAGGGTACCAACTTCCCCGCAAGAAAAAATATGGACTTTCTGTAGTGAAAACCTCCATGAGATAAAAGATATTTAATGAATATCAAAACATGGGCATAATTAATCAAGAAAGTTGGTATATGTTTTACTTTTGAGGGAACCTCTTATAACGGTGTTATGTTACTATCATTATATTTGATATTTGGGGCATTGCTGAATATGTTTTTATAAAAAAAATATGTGCACTATGATTAAGTTCATGGCAAGGAAGAAAAAAGAGGGATGTAAGAGTGTAATATTTCTCGTAAAAAGGTGCGACCAACATGGTACAAAAATTTATAGAATTTTAACGTGCATTATTATGATGATGTTTCTTATCAATGTTTCTATGTCTAAGTTGTAAAGTTGTTTCTTTTGGCAACATACAGGCATTGAGCTAGTAGACATAAAATTGCTAATGACATGATGATTCTTTTGTTGTTCTTGCCGTACGTACAGCTTCTGATTTTTAAATCAAACTTATGCAACCATTACTTGGATCTTCTCTTCTTATTCGATTAACTTTTTTTTCTTATATAAGAATGCTTGGTTTCATGCTTTTAAATCAAACTTATGCAACCATTACTAGTTCCATTGGTTCCATTATCTGCTTAAATGAAAACCTTGCCTCGGCTGTAGACATCTAAGACAAATAGTACTCCCTCCGTCTCGAAATAGATGTTGTAGATTAAACCATTTACTTGTATTTTTTTGTACATATCCATATATTAAATATTATCTACATATATTTGAATTTAGATAATTTTGTGAAATTATTTTTTAGGATGGAGGAGTATTTGACATCTGACTCCATGTTTTGAGACGAGTAATTAGAACCATGAAATTGCTAATGACATGATGATTCTTTCGTAGTTTTTGCCGTACATACAGAACCATGAAATTGCTAATGACATGAAGACATAATTAGAACCATGTCTTCTTCTTCTTAGATTAACTTTTTTCTTATGAATTTTTTCACTATTACGTTTGATGAATTAGCGTAAGAATCCATGCTTTTGAATCAAGTTTATGCAACCATTACTGGTTTCACCCTTTGAGTATGTCGTTCACACTCTAATTCAGGGTTAGATCTTGCATTTTTCTGCTTTGATGAAAACCTTGCCTGCTTTGACGATAGACATTAGGACAAGTATCTGACATTTCACGCCACGTGTTGATGCATGTGAGTAATTAGAACCATGAAATTGCTAATGGCATGCATGCATGATGATTCTTTTGTTGTTTTTTGCCCTACGAGCTACAGCTGTTGGAGAGGAATAAGTTTCATGGATTAACTTTTTCTTATGAATTTTGTCACTATTACGTTTGCTGGATTGGTTTTAGAATGTTTAGCTTCCATGCTTTTGAATCAAGATTGAACTCTGTCTTGACACATTAGACATGTAGAGTTGCAGTTTCTGGAGATGCGAGTAATCAGAACCATGAAATTGCTAATGACATGATTGTTTTCTTGTTGTTTTTGGCCGTACGTGCAGCTGCTGGAGATGCTGAGCGAGGACTACGGCGGTCGTGTGGAACTGGCCAAGGCCTACTTCCGGGGGCTGACGGAGTCTGTGCGCCGGCACTTCGGCGGCAACGGCGTGATCGCGAGCATGGAGCACTGCAACGACTTCATGCTGCTGGGCACGGAGGCGGTGGCGCTGGGCCGCGTCGGCGACGACTTCTGGTGCACCGACCCCTCCGGCGACCCCAACGGCACCTTCTGGCTGCAGGGCTGCCACATGGTGCACTGCGCCTACAACTCGCTCTGGATGGGCAGCTTCATCCACCCGGACTGGGACATGTTCCAGTCCACGCACCCCTGCGCCGCCTTCCACGCCGCCTCCCGCGCCGTCTCCGGCGGCCCCGTCTACGTCAGCGACACCGTCGGCAGCCACGACTTCGCGCTCCTCCGCCGCCTCGCGCTGCCCGACGGCACCGTGCTGCGCTGCGACCACCACGCGCTCCCCACCCGCGACTCCCTCTTCCTCGACCCGCTCCAGGACGGCAAAACCATGCTCAAGATCTGGAACCTCAACCGCTTCTCCGGCGTGCTCGGCGCATTCAACTGCCAGGGCGGCGGGTGGAGCCCCCAGGCGCGCCGGAACAAGTGCGCGGCACTGTGCTCCGTCCCCGTCACGGCGCGCGCCGGGCCGGCGGACGTCGAGTGGAGCCAGGGAAAGGCCCACCACCACGTCGTGGACGTCGACGGCGCGACGCAGTTCGCCGTGTACTTCGTCGAGGCCAGGAAGCTCGAGCTGCTCCTCCCGGAGGAGACGGTCGAGATCACGCTCAAGCCCTTCAACTACGAGCTCCTCGTGGTGGCGCCCGTCAGGGTCGTCTCGCCGGAGAAGGACGTCGCGTTCGCGCCAATCGGTCTCTCCAACATGCTCAATGCCGGCGGCGCCGTGCAGGCTTTCGAGTCCAAATGCGACGGTGGCGAGGTGACGGTGGTGGAGGTGGCCGTCAAGGGTAGTGGGGAGATGGTTGCATACTCCTCGGCGAGCCCGAAACTGTGCAAGGTGGCCGGCGAGGACGTCGTGTTCGCGTACCAGGGCGGCGTGGTCACCGTCGACGTGCCGTGGACTGGGTCGTCTTCCAAGCTGTCTCGCGTCGAGTACCTCTACTGAGTCCAGCGTCGTCGTCCGGGTCGGAATAATTTAAGGAGAGCTTTGGATTTGGGGTGTTTTCTTTTATTGAGGATTTTATCTGTCTAAACTGAATGGTGTTTCAGCTTTTCATTAGTTTGTGATTTGTGTTATATTCAGTTTCGCAAAGTCACATTTACTTAAATCTGCTTTTTTGAGATCACATTATTTAATCTTGAATGCGAGAGAATCACATATAGTATCTCAACGACTTGATTTTACTGAAGTATTGCTTCATAGTAGTATCAATATAAAGTCGTATGTTTCTAGCTTTTCTATAATATCGGTCAAAATTTTAATTTTTTTTAAAAAAGGTTAGAGGTACACTAATTTGTGGATGGAAGGAGTAGATAGCAGATATGGCATTCATCATTTTTACATTTGCTTGAATGTCACATTTTCCATCGTGTTTCTCCAATCTTTTTTTCTAAATTCTAACGGTTGCTTCTGCATATACAAAAATAAACCAATTGATGGTGCACCATAGCAGATACGAGATATCAACGCTTAATTACATCCAGAATAGAATTAGTGCAAGCTATTGGGCACTAGGCAGACATGAGATATTGCTGAGTACAAGAAAAAACACTAGGTAGACAAATGTACTCCCTCTGTTAACAAAAATATGTTGGAGATTTGTCTAGATTTGAATGTTCATGTAAAATGTGGATAGATAGATGCAAACTTAGACAAATGTTTGGCATTTTCTTTGGATGGAGGGAGTACTTCGTACATGTGTGGTTTGCCGAGTTTTAGGACTTGGCTTACACTGGGCACATGTCCTTTTTAACGGCGGCTAGTGATACATGAATGGAAGGATCTTTATGATAAACAATTTTAATAAGAGAGATTATGTTTTCTTTGAATAAAAATAACTTATCATTTTCTTAGTGCTACAAATAGTTTTTAAATCAAGTGCAAAATAGCACCACACTAATTTTCACTCAAAATAGACCACAATTATTTTACATTTTTTATGAACGTCCAGGTTGTCTAACTATTTTCCCCATTTAAACGAGTTTCTGCCGATCTAATAAAAGTAGATCAAATTAAACCGTAGGACTTGGATAGGTTGTTCCAGTTTTTTATAGAAACCATTTTAGGATACACAAGTAGTTTACATGAGGGATCCATTGAAATTTTTGCAAGATTCAACTCTTTGCCCGAAAGTCATGCCGGCAGTTTGACCACAATTTGAAAACTATGGAAGAAATTTTTGGTCCGAGAGCTCCCATGACCATATAAAGATTTGCACTCATGAGTACTCTAGAGAGCTCACAAGGATGACTTTAATCCCTATATAGATGGCGAGAACTATTTTTGAGAGATTTTGCTGAAAAAACACCTTACACTAGCTAATTCACCCACTTTAGATGAACAACTTTGAGACCAAATTAATTATTGGAACACATACAGCTAAAATATTAATGAAATATATTAGAGAGGTAATAGAGATATGCTTTGCTACACCATCTTTAATATTTTTCCATATCTCGATGTGAACAATTGGTTTCAATTAGAGCTAACCACCTAAATAATAAAGGTAGATCGGTATATTTGCTAATCGTCTTCATCTGATCGGCTAATAACTCTCGCTTGTGGATTTGCTTCTCTCGCACTCACAGATTTGTTGGAGAACTTTAGAATCTAGGATGTCGCTGCAATATGTGAAGGAAGCCAGAAATCCCAACCAGGAAAAATGGATGATTAAGCGGCACTAGCCACAACAGTTTAGTAAATCGAGCATTAGCTGATGAACTACTGCAAATAAGAAGGAAAATTTAAACACGAAAGAAACTAAAATGGCCACAAATACATTTAGGCATCCGTCAATTTATGATTGGAAATAACCCGTAAAAAAAAATTATGATTGGAAATAGTGTCAAGAAAAAAACAGCTCATTGATAAACTCCCGACACATCCTAGGCCTAGCTGTGTTATCATGAAATAAAGGCTTACTATATTCTGTTGGCTAACATTTGTCATTTTCTTCGGGTATTGCTTCAGAATGGTGCTCTTTATAAGGACATGATGTGAGAGGCACACCAATTGTACACCCACTACTATGACCATGCAGGCCTGCATGATGAATGCCGAATTAAATAGCTCTAGTGAGCAACCATATGACTGCAATATATATTGTCCTGACAAAGATAGGCCAAGAAGTACAAGCAACAGAGCATGGTATACCAATTGGGTGTGTATTAATCCAAAACCCATGATATGTAATTGAGAAACAAGGTCAGAGAGTGCATTGTAAGACGATGCAAAAAAATCACTCGATTTCATAATTAACTAAATTTAGAGGTAAACCATTTGCCAGAGATTAAAACAGGGGTCACACTATAGCAACACACACGTCACATACTTTTGAAAGAATAATTTAAGACCAAGACAATGTATATCACAATGGGGTACAAACGATTGCAGTTTTTGCAAATGTCAAGTGGTACAGAATCGTCGTAGTGCAATGAACATTGACATGTGATGCTTAATATAGAACTAGCTCAGAGGACCTCCCAAAAATTTCCTCGGTGTCACAACAAAACCAAGAAACTTATGACGGAGGCTGAAACGCTTCCACTGAAGCTCGTGATTAATTCACATGGTATTGGTCCATTTTGAAAAAAGAATGGTATTGGTCTCAGAGCTTCCCCTCTAAAGTTAAAGTACCCCTATGGTTTCTTATGGTGACAAACATTTGCACATGATGTCAAAAAACATGGTTCACCAAAGGCAGTAAAGAAACTTGAAACTCCAGGAGAACTAAAAAAGCTATAGGGAAGCACACATACACGTGAGCACCATGAAATTATTGTTGAACAAACAGCGACAGCACTGCTGCTGTATATTAAGGAGAGAATAACAAATGCAGCAAACGTAAAGGGAACAATGGTAACTGGAGATAATTGCAGCAAAACTAGGGTTACAGTGCTCGTCGTGAACAACCGCTAGTTTCTAGAGATTTATCCTGTCTGAAATCAAAAGCAATTAGCACTTACAGGCCTTCTGCGACACAATTTGGTGTTTCCCTCTATCCTAATAAGCGATGAAGTGATGATGCACATCACATTCCAGCCTGAGATTTCATGGCCTTGCTCATGCAACTTCTCTCCTTCAAACCCCATGGAATTATGCTTGCATGCATCGGCATAAGATGCTGCTCCTCCAAATTCCCCATACCTCAAGTTACGTATTCTTACTAATGGAATAAGGGCTGCTGTGTTTTCTTGAGACCAACCTGTCAATTTTTTCTTGAGATGTTGCTTCCAACCTATGCTTCTTATAAAGACACAGCATATGCGCCCCCCTCAATTATTCACCATCAACCATGGATCCAGATAATGAATAAAAGATACCAACCATAATGTTGTTAGATATATGTTTGCTTGAAAATGTAGATAGGCCAAGATACTATGCGCCCCGCAAGAGCATGTTATAGCAACAACCATACGATTAATACAAACTGCAGAAAAAGACCATTCACATCACAGCTAAATTTCCAACGACAACAACATACGTTAATACGAATCAAATGCATAAATATTGCTTGGTTTATTGAACCAGGTGTCTAGTGCAAGCCTGTAGTAAAATCAGCATGCTACAAAATTTGATTCATCTTAACAACTACAACAGAGGATCTGTGAATTCGAGATAAAAAAAAAGAGGACACAGTATGCACATGATCTTCTCGCGGTTTCATCCCTGGTGTCACATCGCTCAAGGAATCAAGAACATCTCTACCACTAGGGGAACTCCCAATGCTCAAATTCAAGCAGTTGTTGTGTTTCAGCGGAACAGGGATTTTATTGTTGGGTACGCTGGTTCCAACCAGTACAGAACATGATCCTCTCCTCTCTGCGGCGAACTCGTAGGTTAGAAGGTCCAAATTTGACTGCATTTTTACAAACCTAAAAGACCAGTAGGTGCTATTTCTCGATACGTTGCCTTGACACCAAACACATGGCATGAGAAGCGCCTATTGCAATCGAGATGACACGAGGGGGGCTTGGATCCTCGTCACCGTCGGCGAGAAAATTAACTTTAACCGGCAGCGGCTGCACTTCTGGGAGATCAGGAACGCCTAACTGGCAATCTCTTGCATTTCCCCACATGTACAAGTTCCCTTTGTCTGGCCACCCAAAAAAACTAAAATTCAGGTAAGCTGTCCATAGTGAGAAACTGCAGTTGCATGCACTCAGCTGATAGGCAATGTGATGAAGAACTAGAATAAAGCAAAATATGTAAGTAAGCTAAAACAATAATGCAGAGACCTATTATGAAACGAATAATTGACTTTTACAGCGCAATATATCAGGTACCAGAATAGATCGACAGACTCAGGTTCTAGACTAGAACTTCTAGTTAATAAAATGTCATTATTAATTCATTAAAAAATGTGAAATAAAACTAGTCAATCTTAGAATCCTTACTTTCTATGCAATGCATGTTTCCTGTATAATTGCGACAGTAGCAACTGGCTAACCTTAAGGATTTTCTCTCTCATATCTGAAGTACATGCCAGTCTTATAATTATACACGAGCCTCGAGTACTTTCTTGGACTTAATAAATTAGTGATACTTTGTGCTCTCCAAAATGGTATTTAAAGTAGAAAAATAATTCTCGGTTACTCGATGTCATATGGTGGTGGTGCTTGACTGCAGCCTGCCATTTCCTACGAATCATCAGTACTAAAATATTGTTTACTACAATTTAGTTAAGAAAACGGTGAACAGAAGATAGGTGAGACTAACATGCCAAGAGTTCCCTGCACATCAACAGGGGTACAGGGCCTTGAATGACTAACTTTAAGAAGAAAGGGAGAAGCTATAGCTTTCACCTGATATAGCAGCAGAAGTTGATCCTCCACAGGCAATGTAGACAATTCGCTCCTCAGATAAAGCTTTAATGGCAAGTGGAACTCTATGATTCTGAATGGTGGGGTGCCCGAGCTGTCCGTGTCCACCATGTCCCCACGAGAGAACTTCACCCTCATCTGAATACAGTTGACAGAGGCAAGATATGTCACACAGACTTGTATGCTGCAACAACCAATACACCTTTATGTGCTTGTTACATCAGTAGTCTGAAATTAATACAACTAAATATATATCTGTATGACCACTGTGGCCCTAAATTGGTTGCTTGCTATAAGATCCAAAAAAACTTGATTTATGATCAAATGTGATCTTATGACTGAAGATCATTGTCGCAATAACCAAAACCAACAGTAAGTATAATTAACAAATTTCTTGAGACAAATACAAGTGTATTTTAAATGCACATGTTCCTTTATCACTCCTGTCTGGATGTACTTTTTCAGAGCATTGATCGCAAGTGCTTGCTTTATCAATGTGATATGTTCTAAAATTTTGATAGGAGATCGCAAAAGTTGCCTTCCGTTAGTAAACAGTGAAATCATCAGAATTTGCACCAAGTAAACCTTACCAGTCAAGGCTAAAGAATGGTATCCACCGCATGCTACTTGGATTACACGGACATTTTTAAGGCTAGGGATAACTTGTGGCCTCCAATCACTGGAATTGCTTCCTCTGCCGAGTTCGAAGTTTGAGTTTGCTGAAGATCATGCAAGTTGTAGAAACTCAGTAAAGCAATATGTTACCAATGGGCATTGGGAAGTTAAACGAAAGAGCAGCTACACAATTCGATTAGAGGTGCATTTCGAACTAAAATTAGTATATAATTCTTATTACGGAACCTGGAAAGCTAGAAATGAAGAGATGTAGTCTTTGCCATTAAGTCTAGAAGATCGCTTAAATTTAGAATCTAACAAATACTAGGACATCCAACTGTAAGCATGGAGTGACATGCCAAAGGCTGTTAAAATACTGATTAGGGGCTTAAGAGCATTTCATTAAAATCATAAGCCGTGTAAATTATGCCCCATGGATGAAATGAAGGGTCCTGGGCATGTAAAATGCTAGCTACTAGCTAGTTAGGGGAGAAGTGTTGTGCTGTCACAACATTTCACTTTAGCAAGAACCTTGTAAATTCATAACTGAAGCTTAATATGAACTGCATGATAATGCATTTCACATTTAAACTAAGATAAGTAGACATATTTTTTACAAGTGTTTATAGAAGAGTACGAGTGCACACAAAATTATGTACGTCGTGTGTACTAGTAAGAAATAAACTAATGCACAGCAACGCCCTCACCTCCCCAACTCCATAGCTGCCCATCTGAGGTCAGCGCAAGGGTGAAGAAGCCACCACAAGCAACAGCAGCAACAGGAACAGGCAGCGCATTCACCTTGGAAGGAACACTGAGAGATCCAGCTTCACCTGGACCACCCCCACTTCCAAGCCCCAACCTTCCATCACCTTCATCACGCCCCCAAGTGTAAAGTTCACCTGTCAGAAGTAATCAAAACGTAAGGATCGGAGGAGAACGAGTTTGATAATCACAAGGCCAATAATTCACAAATGATAATATAACAGAAGGTATACAAAAAAAGTTTCTCAAACTATTCATTTGCATAAGGCAGTAACTGATGACAACAAAAGTGTCTGTCTGGGCTAAGAGCGAATGAGAAGCTAAGAACAACCTGAGTCCGTGATGGCTGCGGTATGCGCTCCGCTCGTGGCAATGTGCGCTATCTTCCCTTCCCAAGGACCGTTCACTTTCTTCGGCAAGAGCTCTCTATGGTAGACATAGTGCCCTAGAGCTCCAAATCCACCATAGCCCCTGCAGACTACTAGAGTAAACTGAGTGATGCAGCAGCCACCCACAATCATCAAAAACACATTCTTCTTCTCGTGATTCAACTGACAAGCACTCAGGCATTGCGGATCATCACATTACACTGCGCAATTTCAGAACGAGCAATGTGGCAGTCTCGTTTCCTCACCAGGTGAAGACGTCGCCGGAGGCGGTGAGGGCGGCGGAGTGGATGCCGCCGAGCGCGAGGACGCGGAGGTCGCTGCCGAGGTTGGGGTTGGCGCGGGGCACGAAGGCGGAGGCCTCGTCGCCGAGACCGAGGCGGCCGCCGTCGCCCTTGCCCCACACCCAGGCAGCGCCGTCGACGAGGAGCGCGGAGTGGAAGAGCCCGCAGGAGATCCCCACCTCCACGCCGCCCGCGGCCGTCTCCCCGGCGGCGGAGGGGAGGCGCCCGGGGGTTGGAGGGAGCAGCGGTAACGGGTCGGGTAGGAGGAGGTGCGCGACCGGCGACGGGTACAGGCGGCGCTCCTCCTTGCCGCCGCCCAGCTGGCCCGACGCGCCGCGACCCCACGAGAGGAGAGAGATGGGGTATGTGCCGTCCGTGTAGAGCGTCGGCGCGGCAGAAGCGTTCGAGGTGGAGTAGCGCCGGCGGAGGGGCAGCAGGCGGCGCAACATCGCCGGCGAGCGGCGGCTGCGGTGGGCGGCTGGGTCTGGCTGCGAATGAAGCCAGCTCCGACAACAAGTACTAGCACAGAACTTAACCCGTTAAACGCCTCCTACCCGTTAAGCTCTACGTATCGGGTTAACAGGCGCGTCCACCCAGCGCAACCTCCCACCGGCATCTTGACGAGTAGGAGGAGGTGGAGAAGCCATTGTAGCCATGGCGAGCAAGGCGACGGCGGCGACCTCGTGGCGGTGGAGGCTCCTCCTTCTGCTGCTCCTGGCGGTGGCGGCTCTGTGCTGGATCCCGCCGGCGATCGCGATGGCGGCGGCGGCGGCGTCGACGAAGGGGGCGCGGAGGTCGCTGCTGGGGTTCGTGGAGGCGCAGGGGAACTCCTCCTACAGCTGCAGCCCCTCCGGCCCCTGCATCCCCTGCCAGTACTCCGAGAAGGTCAGCCGATCCTCACCTTCCTTCGATCCTTGTGGCCGTGTTGGGGATTTACCCATCCTGTCTAGAGAAAAACATCGATCTTGCAAGGATGAAACATGATTGATTATGTTAGAGTGGGATTTGGATATTGCGTGCTCATTGATTCTACCGTTTAGGCGTAGCTCCTATATGATCTGTGCCCCCTTCGGTTGGAGTGCCCATGCCATGAAGTGTAGGCTAAGGAAAGGTCGGGATCTTGGCTAATTCCGATTGGAACAGAGTCAACAGATGAACATTCGAGCCTTTTTTGCTCAAAACGCATTAGAAAGGTGGAATTTAGCTCTTTGAGGGTGAAGTGGAAGGTTCTGAGCCTGAATTCTCCCTCCGAATCAGAACAGTTGGTGCCTATATCAATTTGTTAGCCTATGTTCCAGCTCTGACGATTTGTATGTCAGAAAGTAGTGATGACTCTGCTGCCCATGAATTAGGTGAATCTTCTGTAATTATTATACCAGTAATTAAAATCTTTTAAGCCATGTTGCGAAATGTCTAGTTTTCTGTTTTAAGTTGCCGCCACGGTTTCTGTGTCTCCTCATCACTTGCACCTGTAATAATTCAACTGGAAAATGAAGTCCCATCTTTATGTTGTGTACCAGGGAATGGCCTTGAAGTGAGCATTCTCGTGCTATAGAAGCCGAAGTTTCCTACTTGAATTGGAAACTGAACCTTCTAGCGCTAGAAGCATCGACTCTGTATTTTCTAAATTTTAAACATCAATAGTTTTGTGTTTCCATTCATTAACAATTCATTTCTATAGTTGACCAAAATCATCTGCAATTGGTTGTTGTTTGACCAATACGACAAGGAATTGGTGTTACAGCTTGAGACAGAGTACATGAAAAACTATGTTAGCTCTTAATACTATGTATTGTCTTTATTGGTCAGAACCCCAGGTTTTGAACTCCTTCTAGCATAGTAGTTCTATCCTCTCAATGTATTGGCTCCTCATTGGAACATTGCATGGAAATATGTGACCTGAGAAGTGGTCGTGCAGTTGTGTTCAACTTGGCTTGTCTTGGAGCTGTAGCTGTGGTAATGAATCAGTTTGATTAATTGTCAGTTTGATGATCATGTAACAGTACCATTTTTCCTGGACCATGGTTTATTCAGCACATGGGGATGGTGTTTCCATGATTGTTATAGCGCTGCTTACTCGGAGATTTTATTTAGAAAATAGCTTCCCGGTTAGAGAGAATTCCATTACCAACAGACATTGACTATGAGCTGCTGCCCCTTTTGTATTTGTTTGGAAAACTTGATGTAATGTAACACTTCATAAATGTCAAGCGGGTGCAAAACTTTTCATTACCACAACACTATCAGATACCGAAATGACATGTTTGTATATTGGTTTTAAATCTTACTAACATGCCACTTTGTCTTTCTTTTTTATAGAATGATGACAAGTACTGCTGCAGCGAAACTGGCTACCGCTTGCCTTTGAAATGCGTACAAGTACAAAATGGTACAAAAGAGGGGGACAATACCAAGCAAAGAAAATTGTTGGGTGACGCATCCACGTCAGGTGGCGCAAAGCACTATGTTACTTACAGGAGTTGTGTACCATTGGAGGATGAAGAGAAGTTATCTGTTCTTGGGTTCGAGGTAATAATATTATTAAAACCTTTTTTAGTATAAACATTGTATGTTGTATCATCCTGCCATCAAATTTCTTATTTACTATAGCATACCTTGTCTAAAAAGTCTTAAACTGTGAATGATCTTGCAAAAATAGTTGAGAAAATGAGAATTTTGTCTAACTTTAAAAACAACTGGATTCTTATCGGTTATCACACATAAGCAAGAGTGAATACGAAGATCTTCTTTTCCAGTTTGTGGCAGTGGGATTCTGGGGCATGAAAGTTAGACTTATATGCATTACGGTGCGAACCCCAAATACTTTCAAAGATTGAAACCTTCACTTCTCAAGTTAAAACTCAAAGGCTACTTATGTACTATTAGGGAACTGATCCATATGTCCTGCATGTCGCACGACTTACATAACTGTTACTAATCACTTCACATTTGTTGATAACCTGATTTCTTCTCAGTTTTCTTCAATTGATGTTTTGATGGTTATCCAAGACGAGTTTCACTCCTCTTCTTTTCTGTGACTCTGAATCCAAAATCTATGTCCTCTGTAGGTCCTCATGGCTGGAATGCTGCTGGTAAGCGGGCCGTTCGTATATTTCCGGAAAAGGCAGGTGACTCTAATGCAAGGGGCCTCAAGAATCCCGACAAACCCTCCTAGGTTTTAGTATGGATCAGTAATGCATTTGACCGATCGCTCAGGACGATTTGTTGTGCCATTCTAGTTTGCTCTTTTTTCCCTTTGCCGTTGACCGTTGTGCTGTATTTACAAATGTACTCCTTACACAGGGAGGTTCTTACACGGGGTAGAAAACCAGTGTCTAGTTTGTTGTGCCTTGAATTTTGAATCGAATCCCTTGTACCATATGTAACAAATTGTGCATTTCCATATTATAACAACAAAATTTCCTCGACCAGCTGATCGATCACGTGGCTTTCTCCTTCTGTTTTTATTTAATATATGTATATATGTATCTTTAAGCCATTCAAGTGCCAGGTAAAATGGTTTTCAGTTAAAACACAAAGCATGGCCTCCTGAGAAAGAACTCTGACCAATAGGCATCAGCATCTGCTGGCATTTCTATATAGAAGAACAAACTGAAGGTCCACCCGAACGAACCGATAATCCGACATTAACAAGTGACAGCCGCAATACACAAGAAATCTCGGGATCTAAGATCTGGATATCGAAAAACAAAAACAGATGTAGCATATCAGACACCTTGAGCTTCTATACAAGTAGCCCATCAATTCATCAGCAGATCATAACCGCCGGAATGTATATACGCACCATCCGTTGCTTCTTGGTGCTAGTGTAATTAGTTGTGTCCCAGTTGGTCATGGAAGGGGATCTGGTGCAGAAACAGGCAGGCCATGTTTCTTGTTCTGTAGACTACTACTAAGGTGTCTGTAACTTGCGGACCACCGAGCCAAGGTTCGCAACGCAGCAAGGCGCGATCGCAAACCAGCTGAAGAACGCCATGGCGGTGGCGGCCATGAAGCTGGGACAGTGATTCCCGTAGCAGGCCTCAATGTCGTTGTCCATGAAAGTCGTGATGCCAGCCGATGCGCAAGCGGCACTCAAGGTCAGTGGTCCTGTGATCTGCAGAGAGCAGCGGCGGCATCAAAAGAAAAAAATCAGAAGATGACTTGGTTGTATTTCAGGGAAAGAGGGACGCTCATGATCCGTCACATAATTAGTATTTGCTTATTCATGTATTCAAAAAAAAAAAATTAGTCCACAAGGAAAGGCAGATGGTTGTTTGATCAAGGCGCCTGGGAAAACATGACTCACCCAGTCCCCGGCGCAAATTATGGCGATGGCACGGGGAGTCCGGTAGGAACGCCCCACGAGAAGCGCGTAGAAGTACAGAATGGCCAGGGCGAGGCTCCACAGGCACTGCAGAGCTGCCGCTGTTACGAGGTAGCTGGTCAAAAGAGCAATGGTAAGTCCATCTACAGAATGGAATCGATCCCATATTCCGAGTTGTAAAATCAACGATCCCAAGTGAAAATGGTATCTAATAACATCACAGAAATTTGATACATAGCATCGACGAAAGAATTGTGTTTGCGGGGGAAGAAGAAGAAGAAGAAGAAGAAAGGCCGCCGGAACAGTAATCGCCACCGGTCCTATCGAAAGAGTAGATTGTACTCTGCTACCGGCAAGAGCCGCAGGGCCTAAGGGGAGAAAACGGTGAGGGGGAGGACGCACCGGAAGGCGGTGACGGAGGCGAAACCTTGGGCGGAGGCCGTGGCGGCGAGCGCGGCGGCGGCGAGGAGCGCCTGCGCGAGGCGGAGCGCGAGTCGCCCCACCGGGTCGTGGCCCACGACCTGCACCCCGGGCGGCGCGTTCGGGGCCGCGTTCCCCTGTCCCTGCGCCGGAGCAGCAGCAGCCGGAGCGGGAGCGGGAGGAGCGGGCGGCGCCTCCGCCGGAGCGGGGGCCGGGGCCGGGTGCACCAGCGGATGGCTCACCCGCGCCATCATCGTTCCTTTCTTTCCTTCCTTCCTTTCCCCACCTCGACCCTCCCTCCCAAATGTGCTACTACTAGTATCTCCTTGCGCGGTGGAGGAGCCAGCCGGCCAGGGCCAGGCAGGGGGTTTATCAGGGAGGGAGCGGAGGAGGAGGAGGAGGAGGGAGTAGGGGAGGGAGCAGGAGCACGGGGAGGAGGGCCCGCCATTCCCCTTCCTTCAGCTCTGCTCCTCAGCGAGCGAGTGAGCGAGTGAGTGAGGGTGGTTTTTGTTTCCCGTTCAGGCAAAACCGCGTTCGTTCGTTGGTTCAGACAGGCCTTCTCCTCCGCACGCGCTAGAAACCAAACCATGTGGATGGGATTCGTGTCCTCTCCACCAAGTTTCCCCCCCACGTTGTCCATTTTTCACACTCTAATAAGTGCTTCTGTTCAATGGCAAGCAGGATGTCTCTAGTTCCTTCACCCCTATGCTACTTTCCATCCATGAAACTTCCTCTCAAGACAAAAACACGCACTCCGCTGGCTGGATTGCTGCAATATGTAAGGATCAATTTTGTAGCTCGATGCTAGACCTAGAAGTAGACAACCCGAAAACCCGCATATAGTTTTTTTTTCTTTAGCGGCGGGGTTATGCCAGCCTGAATGTACGAGAGTTTTAGAAGACAGAGAGTGAGGGGGGGATCATGGAGGATCAAACCCGTTACATCAATCAATAAGAGGGGCCTTTGGAGAGGAAGAGTTATTTAGGCAGACATCTTCGCTGAATCAGTTAAAGGGGTTCATTAACATCTCCGCTGGATTGCTCGATGTTTAGACCTAGAAGTAGTGTTGCCAAGTGGACAACCCGTAAACCGGCATATACATTTTTTTAGCAGAACTACGGCGGGTTTATGCTAGCCTAAACGATTTCATATCAGCCCACTGCATGGTTCCGTTACAAGAGTTTAGAAGACATAGAGAGAGGGAGGAAGAGAGGGGGGGTTACATCTGTTAACCCATAATCTAATCTCTTCGAGACACCTTCGCTGAATCAGTTCAAGGGGTTACATCTGTTAGCCAATAATCTAATCTCTTTGAGACACCTTCGCTGAATCAGTTGAAGGGGTTACATCTGTTAGCCCATAATCTAATGTCTCCGAGACACCTCCACTGAATCAGTTGAAGGGGTTCATCAACATCGTTGAAGACGACAACATTGCGTCTCTTCCAGATATTCCACATGATGACAGTGCAGACCGAAGCTTCAGCATAAGAAGAAGCCCGAGAGTCCCATAGCTCTTCAATGTTGGAGAAGGTAGGGGTGACGGCCGGGAAGAAGAGGTCCTAGACTTGGCCAGCTCGGGGCAACCCAAGAACAAGTGGGTGGTGTCTTCGAATTGGGTGTAGGAAGGGCAAACACCGCTGGAGGAGAGCTGATGCCTGAACCTTTGGTCGTTGGTGGGGAGGCATCGTCGGTGGATCGGCCAGAGGAAGATCTTGCATTTCAAGGGTGCAGCGCTCCCTCAAATCTTGGGGGGCCTGTTTGTCAATCTCTAGGTTGCTAAAAGAGTTGGCATAGAAACCTCTGTTAGAGTGACATTTGTTAGTGTATCCGCAGAGTCGTTTGTCATGTATGGCATTCCGAAGCTCTAGAGAGTGAAGTTCATAGTTGAGGGTCGCCAACTCTGTGGAGGCGGCATTGTTGAGACGATGAGTGAGAGTGGCTGCTAGACCGGCAGAGAAAATCAAGGAAGCAGAAGAGTTAGGTCGAGTAGAGTGGAAAAAAGGGCAGGGAACCTTTCAAAGAGAGGAGAGGAGACGATCCATCAATCGAGCCAGAAAAGCGATGGAGCAGTGACGGAGCTGCACTATGACTAAGTGGTCAAGTGACGCACACAAAAATTTGGTTAGCAAGGAAAGACCAGGTATGGATACAACAGGATTAACCCCATAAATCATATTCCTTGATATCAGTGCCATTAATTTTTTTTTATCAAAAGGGATTTTGTTCCCCCGTTCCTTTTCAAAGAAAAGAAACACCAAAACCAGCATCCAACAGTTTAAAACGATTATAACCAAAACAGAAACTAAACCGGGTAGAGGAAAGCTAACCTCTACAACTACCACAGAGAAAACTTTTTAAACTAAACATCTTCAGGATATGACGCTAGCGAGAGAAACATATCTCCCAGAACAACTACAGAAAGCATCGAAAACCAGGCCGAGGCCACATGACATGGTAACCTGAGACTGCCAGCAGGAAGAAAACTCAAAACACCACGTGAATGGAGTCCCCTTCCTCCGGACGCTGCTGCAGGTAACCCAGCGATGTCCTCCCCCCATGCATCTTCGCCAGCGCTGAGGAGTTCCAGGTCGAGACCCATCCAAAGCCTGGGCATGTCAGCACGGGGCAAGCCTCAATGGTCTTCTTAGCTTTCGCAGTAGTCGTTCTGTGAACTGGGCCGTTTCTCCGTTTTCTAGATCCTTGAACGGCACTTTTCAGTTCCTCAGATAGGAAAGCACCAGACTCCAAACTTGTTTCATATTAATCCAGATAGCTCTGTTAAAAACTAAACTATTTCTAAAGTTCCACAGTCTCCACAGGACAGCCGCAGAAACTACATTAAAATGTAAATATTTCTTATTACACAACCATCTACCAGCTACTGATTCATAATTTGTAACTAGAATATGAAAGATCTTAAAGACAGCAGCCCACAAACTTCTAGCTACAATGCAGTCAAAGAGCAGATGATGAACAGATTCAAATTCCTTACAAAATTCACACTCAAGTGGTTTGATGATACCACGAGCCCTCAAATTATCCCTAGTCATTATCTTATTTTGGGAAAGGAGCCACAGAAAAACTTGGACCCTCGGAGGAATCTTAAGTTTCCACACAGCAGGCAAAAAGATCTGCTTAACTCCTCTAAAATTTACTATAGCATACATGGAGCTTGAAGAGTAAACACCCTTAGACTCAAACTGCCAGACCAACTGATCCCCCTGGTTACTAAAAACTATACTACTGGCAATGGTTACCAACTCTTGCCATTGAACCATCATGTCATCATTAAAAGTCCTCCTAAAGTCATTCATAATCTGTGTACCATCCCAGACCTCAGCAACAGTTAAAGTTTGCTGATTCGAGATGATGTACAAATCCCAGAATTGTATAGCTAAGGGGGAATTCCCAAACCAAACATCTTCCCAAAATTTTATTAACTTACCATCCCCAACAACCCATCTATATCCTACCTTAACAGCTTTAGCAGCCCACATCACCCCTTTCCAAAAGGTAGAGGGGTGAACATCTTGGCAAGATAAGATATTAGGACTCTTAGTTTCATACTTAGCATCAATAACTTTCCTCCACAAAGATCCATCTCCTTGTATATACCTCTTGATCCAAGATCCGAGGAGACAAAGATTGAGATCCTGTAAATTTGGTATGCCCATACCACCATATTCTTTTTTCATGCAAATAGAAGGCCAATTAGCAAGATGAATCTTATGATTACCTTCCTCATCATTCCACATGAAATTAGCTAAACTAGAATTTAAAAGGTTTAAAGCCCACTTAGGAAATTTGAAAAAAGAAAGAAGGTACACAGGAATACTAGCCAGCACAGCTTGGATCAGGGTTTTTTTAGCAGCAGAGGATAAAAGCTTCCCTCTCCAACCAGTCATCCTAGCTAAAATATTTTCAAAAAGAGGTTGTAAATCCTCTCTACTTAGTCTATCAAAATGCAAAGGGATTCCTAAATATTTCACAGGGAATTTACCAGCTACACATTGAAAAATATCAAGGAAGGGATCAGACTCATCCTGATCTAAATTAATAGGAATTAACTCACTTTTATGAAAATTAATTCTCATACCCGAGATCTGCTCAAAACAAGTGAGGATCCACTTCAAATTTCTAGCAACTACAATATCTTTGTCTAGGAAAAGGAGAGTATCATCTGCATATTGCAAACTAATCACCCCACCAGGAACAAAATTTGGACAGAGCCCCCTAATCAGACCATATTGAGCCCGTTTGATCAACATTCTAGAAAAAACATCCACTACAGAATTAAAAAGGAGAGAAGCAATCGGATCACCTTGCCTCAGTCCTTTTCCTGTGAGCTTTGACATCACTTGTTGCTAATCCTAGCTCCGCCACTGCTGGGAGAGCAGTACTCCTGTGGCCCGATCTGCACCTGTGTCATCTGCAGCGCCTGGGGATCTCATACTGTCTTTACTGTTCACTGCTCATGCGGGCCAACCTGCACCTGTGTCCCCTGTTCCTTCATCACGCATTCTCTCAGGACAGATTTGCAAAGATTTGGCTTTGCACGCACACACATGCTTGGTTACAAATATTCCCCAATTCTCATTCACCGATAACTCATAAAAAAATCTGGCAATAGCAGCACGTCCCACAGCGTTTCTTTGACCAGCTCGGACAGGATCTCGGCCTCCATCTCCCCGAAAAAATAATTAGCGATTGTGGATGCAAAAAAACAGGATGATATATAACTCAAAATCAGTCAGTCATGACACAGATATATAACTCCAAAGTCTTACCTAGTTACCTAACCAGTTTGTCTAACCTGTACACCTGGTCTTATGTTCAAAAAATAATTTTATGTCCATAGTTTGGGTAGTTGGGCAAGAGTCCCAGGACAAACTAAGGGTAGGGCTCGCTTTGGTCCACGTCTAGACATCAACAAGGCTTTTCATTGACGAACAAAGGCTCTACCGCCTACTACCTCTGTTTCTCAAAAGAAGGCCTATAATTTTTTTCCAAAGTCAAAGTCAAACAACATAAAGTTTGACGCAAGCTTATACTAGGAAAAACTATTAACATCCACAATATCATTGGATACATCCTCGAGTATATTTTCATATGGTATGTATATAGTATTATAGTTGTTGGTGGTTTTTTACATACACTTGGTCAAACTTTACATTGGTCATGAGGTAAACAAGTTGGTCATCGTGCAAGCTGAGCGTGGGATGACCTGTGTGGAGTCTCTCCAAGATGGGCTTATAGCTTTCATACGACGTCTTTACGCGGAATTGAAAGGAACATGACATCGTTGAAAAGAATAGCTCGCATGCGACGCTTGTAAGGCAGCTAATAGCCCAGGGCCACACGGGCCATAAAACGGTCGTCAAGGACACATTTAACTTTGTTCCAAGATTAGGGTTAAGCCAAACCGGTCGGTTAGGACAGCCAGTCAAGCCAGTCAAACCAACCGCTTCCGACCGAGAGCGCACGTCACACTGACTGTAGCTTCCCCGACGGCGGCGGCGGACCTCACCCATCGTTCTCGGCGCCGGCGGCGGCAGGGCAATTCATTTAGGCGGCGGCGCTTTCGTTCGACGGCGAAGGTGGTGAGTGCCATTTGAAAGCTAATTTCCCTCCCATTCTTCTCAATTCGAGATCTGAGCGTGCCCATTGATGCTAGATTGTGGAGGCCAGGGTGTGCTAAACGGGGCGAGGGGGAACGAGATGGAGCATGGACAGGGGACTTCTAACCGGTATATCCCGTATCTCTGCACTTGGTTTCTCTAAGGTTGAGCTCTTTGTTCGCTTCCGCTAGCTCACAGTGCCCGCCAAAAACAGGGGAGACGATGTTGCGCGCCAAACCTTCGAATTTCGCATCAATTTCTTTCCCTCTAGGGCTGTTTTAGTTGATGGAAGCACGCAGCTCATTGAGAGAGACACAATTGTTAAATGGGAGGTGGAATTAGAACATGTTGATCCCCAAGAGCTAATAAACATGGGAGAGGAGGCGGTGAGGAAAATGGTGGAAAAAATTAGGGATAGTGTGGTTTGGGGGCTAGAGCAAGAAGTTTCTTTGTTACAATTTGATAATTGTAAATGTGACTATGTTAGGGTTGAGACAGGGGAACATATTGTTGATGAAATCGATGAGCGAAACAGTTGGACAAGCAAAACTGTTCTGTTTTTAGCAGAGCTCATTGATCTGAAACCTGATTCGAGGGTTGGATTATGTGGCCTCGAAGCTGGCTACTCAGATGGTCGAGGATGATTGGGCTGCACAAAGGCAAGTAATGCCTATACTTACTGAGTTGGAAGTGTTAACAGTGGAGGATGATGCTAATGCACAAGGGGAGGCTGCAGATGCTAATGCACAAAGGATTGTAACTGTTGATTGGAATTCAGTTGAGATACATGACCAGACTGATTTGGTCATTGCACCAATAGATGACATTGAAATGGCAAAGCTTTTTGGCATTCCTATAGATGACAGAGACAAGAAGAAGAAGAAGAGGGATGAAGCTGCAAATGATGGTGACAACTATTTAAGAGATGAAGAGGCGGATATAGATCTAGAGTTGTTGGAAAATGCTGCAGTTCATGTAGATGATGCACATGATGATGAGCTAGTAACAATTTATGACAAAGAGAACCCAGTTATTGAAGTTGGGAGATTGTTTCCAAGCATGGATGAATCCAGGATGTGTTTTAGGACATATGCAGTCAAATGTGAGTTTGCTACCAAGACTATATGGACTGGTAAAAAGAAGTTCTATGCAAAATTCATAGGTTATGATGGTGGTGCCAAGCCTTGCAAGTGGTATATATCTTCTAGACGCCAACCTGATGGAAGAACAATAAGTGTGAATCAAATTCCAAAACATCATACTTGCATTACAAGTTCTCAAACAGTTATAAAGATGACATCACAATTATGGGTTGTAGAAAAGATCAAGCCTATTTTAGCCACAACACCAAACAACATTGCAAAGAGACTAAAAATATACTTGGAAAAGCAGTACCCCATTAAGCTGAATTATACTACAGTGTGGAAGGCAAAGCAAAGGGCAATGAAAGAGCTATATGGTGATTGGGAAAATACCTTTCGAATGCTTCATAACTTCAAAGCAGAAGTAGAGAAGAGGTCACTTGGCAGTGTTGTGGAGATAGATACTAAGGTAACAGCTGATGGGAAAGTCTTCTTCTCTAAATTCTTCATGGCTTTAAAGCCTTGCATCGATGGCTTCAAAGCAGGGTGCCGTCCATATTTGAGTATAGACTCATATTTTTTGACTGGAAAGTGGAATGGTCAACTAGCAGCATGCAATGCTTTAGATGGACACAATTGGATGTTCCCTGTAGCTATTGGCATGTTTCAGTCTGAGACAGAGGCATCATGGACATGGTTCATGATGCAGTTGAAAAGATGCATAGGGACAGTCTCTCCATTGGCAGTGCACACAGATGCATGTAAAGGTTTAGAAAATGCAGTGAAGATTGTTTTCCCTCATGCTAAGAAGAGGGAGTGCTTCGGCCATATGTGGATGAATTTGATCAAAAAATTCAGAGGAGATGATTTTGGACGCATGTGGCCAGCAGCAAGATCTTACACCAGACAGACACATTCATATCACCTTGAGAAGATTAAGGCGGTATGCTTTGAGGAGGATAGGGTCAAGTTTTGTACATGGTTGGAAACCTACCATTCTGTTTTATGGTACAGGTCAGGTTTTAACACTGCCATCAAATGTGATCATATCAACAATAATTTGGCAGAAAGTTTCAACAACAAAGTGAAGGAGTTAAAAGACTTGCCTGTCCATGACATGGTTGACCAGATCAGGATCATGATCATGAGGTTGTGGGAATTGATAAGAAGGCTTGGTGATGTTCTTCAAGGAGATAAGCTTCCTGATGTTGTGCAGCAGGTGGTCAACAGGAGCAGAAATCTTGCACATTTGCATGTTGAGAAATCCTCATTGTAGGGTGCTAAAGTCAAAGATACAAAGACTGGCAGGAGGCATGTTGTTGACACTCAATTGCATGAATGCACATGCCTTGAGTGGCAACACACTGGGAAGCCTTGTGAGCATGCCATACTTTTCTTGGCCTCCAAACACAAGCTAAATATGCACCCATATTTGCATGAGTATTATTCTGTAGCAAAATTCAAGGCTGCATATGGGACACCAATTCCAGCACTTACAGATCAGTCTCAGTGGCCTGAAGTGGACATTCAGTTCTCCTTGTGTCCTCCTTTAATGAAAAGAAAGGCTGGCAGGTCCAAGCAGAGTAGATTCAAGGCTTGGTTTGAGAAAGGTGGGAGCAGCAAGAAGGGAAAGAAAGATGAAAAGAAAGATGTCAAGCCAAAAAGGGCCCAAAAAGGTAACAAGAATAGATGCAAACTCTGTGAAGAACTTGGACACCGAGCTGGCTCTACCTAGTGCAGATACACTGCTGAAAAGCCAAAGTATGTTCATCCAAAATCTATCCCATTTCTTGTTGATGATTTTTCTCCCCCAACTAACTTGCTTGTTTTCAGGAGGAAGCGTGGAGAAAAAGGCCCACCTCTTGTTGTTGAAGAATACTGGCTAGTGAAAAGGGAAAGAATCAATGGCCAAAGAAAGAAGAGAACTAACCAGATCATGTTTGGTGCTGCTGAGGTGCAATCTGAACTTGTTTTGAAGGATGATGTGCAAACTGTTGAGGCTTTAGGGCACACCATTTCTTATTTGGAAGCTCTGGTGCAAAATGAGGGGCAAAATGAGCATGTTGTTGAGGCTCTGGTGCAAAATGATCATGTTGTTGAGGCTCTGGTGCAAAATGAGCATGTTGTTGAGGCTTTGGTGCAAACTGACCATGTTGATGAGGCTCTGGGGCAAAGTGACCATGTTGATGAGGCTCTAGTGCCAGATTGTATTGTTGAGGAGGTGCAGGAGGTGAAGGAGACTCTTGGACCTGCTGTGCGGAGGCCAGATGGTAATGGTAAGAAAAATAAGAGCATAAACCTGTTGTGTGGTGTGAAACTTGTGAAGGAGAAGAAAGCGAGGGGTAAGAAGAGCCAAAAGAAATAGACTTTGAATTTGGCACTTGTTGTTGTTGTAAAAATTTGTTATTGCAATAATTTGGCACTTGTTGTTGTAATAATTTGGCACTTGTTGTTGTTGTAAACATTTGTTATTGTAATAATTTGGCACTTGTTGTTGATAATTTGGCCGAAATTCAAATATGATGGTAAATTTGAATTTCAACAAATGTAGCTATGTGTACTTTTCTATGTTTGTATGAGCTTCCAACGTTTTTCTCATATGTAGAGTACAACTTATCCTCACCCTGATCCCTTTTGTGAAGTACAACTCACCCTCACCCAAAATGTGGTAGAAATGGGCTCCAAAGCTAGGGTAAACCACCCCATTTCTAAGCAAGTTTTTTTCGACCATTTCTAAAACCAAGTTTGATATTTTTTCTCACAACTATGTCACATTTTTTAACATGACACCATGCGAAGGTTTTTTATTTTTTTTATTTTTTTTTGAATTAGTTATGCACATTTGAATGTCTGGTCAAACTTTTTGAAGGGTTTTCATAAATATTCTTAGCTAGGGGCTGAGGCTCACAAAACTAGCATTGGATCTCTATTAAATAGCATGTTGTGAACCTAAAAAATATTTTTATAAATAATCATCAGCATGAAATTATATACCTGTAGTTTATATCTTACCCACTTCCAGCCGATTCGGCAGGATTTGTCTTTTTCACCAGGGATGGAATAGAAGGTTTGAGATATTCAAGTTGGGAAATTGTACATGCTAGGTGGTCTAGTATTTTTGAAAAATAGGATGTTACCATTTTGAAACTTCAATTTGGTGGTTGCTTCAAAAATCCCCCCTTTTTCGGCACTCAGAAAATAGAAAATGGATTTTCTGTGCGTCGAAAAGGAAAACTTTGTATTACAACATTGTTATTAATCCCATTATACACATGCATGCCCAATATGGGCATATTATCACAAACTATGCCTTGATTCTATCCATATCATTGGTCATTTTACCCGAAAGCCAGAAAACCTCGGAGGAGATAGGTCATTTTGTGAAGAGTTTTTTGAAATATGATCAATAGACCAAGTTTGATATTTTTAATCACAAATATGTCACATAACATGACACCATGCGAAGGTTTTGTATTTTTTTGTTTTTTAATTAGTTATGCACATTTGAATGTCTCGTCAAACTTTTTGAAGGGTTTTCATAAATATTCTTAGCTAGGGGCTAAGGATCACAAAACTAGCATTGGATATATGATGAAATAGGATGTCGTGAACCTAAAAATGTTTTTTACAAAAAAATCATCAGCATGAAATCATGTACCTGTAGTTCATATCTTACCCACTTCCAACCGATTTGGCAGGATTTGTCTTTTTCACCAGTGATGGAATAAAAGGTTTGAGATACTCAAGTTGGGAAATTTTACATACTAGGTGGTCTAGTATTTTTGAAAAATAGGATGTTACCATTTTGATACTTCAATTTGGTGGTTGCTTCACAAATCCCCCCTCTTTCGGCACTCAGAAAATAGAAAATGGATTTTCTGTGCGTCGAAAAGGAAAACTTTGTACTACAACATTGTTAGTCATCCCATTATACACATGCATGCCCAATATGGGCACATTATCACAAACTATGCCTTGATTCTAGCCATATCATTGGTCATTTGACCCGAAAGCCAGAAAACCTCGGAGGAGATAGGTCATTTTGTGAAGGGTTTTTTGAAATATGATCAATAGACCAAGTTTTAAATTTTTCCTCACAAATATGTAACATAAAATGACACCATGCGAAGGTTTTGTATTTTTTGATTTTTTTTGAATTACTTATGCACATTTGAATGTCTGGTCAAACTTTTTGAAGGGTTTTCATAAATATTCTTAGCTAGGGGCTGAGGCTCACAAAAATAGCATTGGTCTCTGATGAAATAGCATGTTGTGAACCTAAAAATGACTTTTACAAAAAATCATCAGCATGAAATCAAATACCTGTAGTTCATATCTTACCCACTTCCAACCGATTCGGCAGGATTTGTCTTTTTCACCAGTGATGGAATAAAAGGTTTGAGATACTCAAGTTGGGAAATTGTACATACTAGGTGGTCTAGTATTTTTGAAAAATAGGATGTTACCATTTTGAAACTTCAATTTGGTGGTTGCTTCACAAATCCCCCCTCTTTCGGCACTCAGAAAATAGAAAATGGATTTTCTGTGCGTCGAAAAGGAAAACTTTGTACTACAACATTGTTAGTCATCCCATTATACACATGCATGCCCAATATGGGCACATTATCACAAACTATGCCTTGATTCTAGCCATATCGTTGGTCATTTGACCCGAAAGCCAAAAAAAACCTCGGAGGAGATAGGTCATTTTGTGAAGTTTTTTTTGAAATATGATCAATAGACCAAGTTTGATATTTTTACTCACAACTATGTCACATAACATGACACCATGCGAAGGTTTTGTATTTTTTTGATTTTTTTGAATTAGTTATGCATATTTGAATGTCTGGTCAAACTTGTGAAAACCCCGTTGACTGCATCCTAAACCCAGCTAACCCTAAGACCGAATGAGGAACGTAGATCTAACCCTAGCACGACACTGTGGCCGTCCGATCGCGTCTTCTAGAAGGATTCTGCGGGTGGCTCTGGGCGATCCGTGGAAGGGCTTGTTCTGCAACCTGATTGGTTGGCGTCTTTTAGAAGGATTTCGCGGCTAGCTCTTGGCGATCCATGGGATGGATAATTCTGGAATCTGATTGGCTTGCATCGTTTTTCCATGAACAGATAACGTACATCATGGCACACTCCATTGACCGTTGGACCGAGCATGGCATGCGAGGGCGCTGGGCAGGGCGGGCTGCACCATGCATGCATGCCATGCAGCTGCCTCTCGCGTCGCAGTCTAGCTATTTTGCGTGCAACCAACCGACGCAGCAGCGCTGCAGCGTATTTACTCCCTCCGTCGCATTAAATAAGTGTACGTCTAAAATCTTTCTTCAGTCAAACTTACTCTCCTCTGGTTCATGCGCCATAGAAAAATTCAATATTTATAAACTTTGACTATGTATATAAGAAAAAATATCAAAATCTAAAATATGTAATACATATAATTAGATTCACCATAACACATACTTTTATATTATATAAAATTGATATTATAAATGCTAGTATTTTGTTTTTAAACTTAGTTTCATACTCCCTCTATTCCCTCCAATTGACATCCCTCTGATTATTCCCACTGATTTTTCTTCTCACCCGTTGAGTTTCCATGTGTGAGTTTGTTGCATACGGTGTGTAAAAACGAACGAGTTTGTTGCATGTCGTATGACAACTACCTTGGTCCTAGATTCCTGCATTTATTACCGAGTAAATCAAGGTCAAATTTTATTTTCTCTTTTATTTTTCACTGCCAACGAAGAACTACCTTGGACGTTTTTTCTCTCTTTCCCATTAATGCATGCATGCAGGGGCGGGGGCGACGTTGTAGGGGTCACGTCGCATCCTAGAATTTTTTTTGCACTGACCGCATTTATCACGCACGCGGCTACGCCCGCTGCCTACACGCAACGCAGCGCACGCGGCTGCGCCAACGCAGGATTCTCACGCCGCCCTTCACACTGAGCCCTCAATAAATAGGCAAAACGCCTTTGCCACCTCATCTCATATTGTTGTTGGAGATATGCCCTAGAGGCAATAATAAAAATGGTTATTATTATATCTTTGTGTTTATGGTAAGTGTTTACATTCATGCTATAATAGTATTAACCGGAGACATTAATACTTGTGTGATTTGTAAACTAAATTAGAGTCCCTGATAAAGCCTCTTTATAATACTAGCTTGTTGATTAATAGATGATCGTGGTTTCTCGATCATGAACATTGAGATGTTATTAATAACAAGATCATATCATTAGGAGAATGGTATGATGGACATACTCCTATAGATAAGCGTAACATTAAGATCAAGTCATTTCAATAGTTCGTTTGCTATAAGCTTTATGATACATAGTAACCTAATTCCTTCGACCATGAGTTCATGTTAATCACCATCACCGAAAGGATGCTTTATGACATCAAACACCACACCGTAACTGGGTGGCTATAAAGGTGGCATTGAGTGTTCGGAAAGTATGGGTTGAGGCACATGGATCAAGAGTGGGATTTGTCCATCCATATGATGGATAGATATACTCTGCGCCCTCTCGGTGGAATGTCATCCAATTAGCTTGCAAGCATGTGGCTGGCTCACAAGGGATCACATATCACGGGAACGAGAAAAGAGTATTTATCGGTAACAAGGTTGAACTAGGTATGCAGAGATACCGACGATCAAAACCTCGGATAAGTAAACTATCGTGAGACAAAGGGAAATTGGTATCGTATGTAAGTGGTTCATTCGATCGCAAAGTAATCATAGAAATATGTGGGAGCCATATGAATTTCTAGATTCCTCTATTGGTTATTGATCGAAGAAGTGTCTTGGTCATGTCCGCATAATTCACGAACCGTAGGGAGACACACTTAAGGATTCGATGTTGTTTAGTAGATATGGAATGTTAGTAGGGATACCGAATGTTGTTCAGAGTCTCGGATGGGATCCGGGATATCATGAGGAGAACCGGAATGGTCCGGAGAATAAGATTCATATAAGTAAAGTCCTATTTCGGAGTTTGGGAAAGTTTCCGATGATTTCATTAGATAGGTTCTAGAAGGGTCTAGAAGGTTCACCGGTCCGAAAGGGGAATGGTCCATGAATGTGTCATGGATATGTGGAATGATTGGATCATATCCTAGGTCACTTGGTGTTGAAATTTGCAAGAGAGAAATAAAGCTCTAAATTGAAAGTCAAACGGGAAGTTTGAAAAGTCAAACTAGAACAATGGTTTCCTAGTGGGAGAAGAAACAAGTCCTCTCAATCCAACTTGGGTTTGGGTTTGGATTCAAATCCACCCCTCCCAAGGCTGCCCCTCCCTCTCATAAATAGAGGGGGAGGGCTGCCCCAAACACCAGAAGAGCCAAGCCCTCCCCACACACGCGCCGCCGTCGGTTCGTCGCCGCCGCCGACACCTCCTCCTCCTTCTCCCGGTCATCTAAACTCTAGATCTCCAGGAAACC
This sequence comes from Avena atlantica, assembly GCA_910589765.1. Taxonomy (NCBI): domain Eukaryota; kingdom Viridiplantae; phylum Streptophyta; class Magnoliopsida; order Poales; family Poaceae; genus Avena; species Avena atlantica. The sequence continues at coordinate 507,355,581 of OU342736.1, read as the reverse complement.
CTAATTCACCATAACTCGCATCCGGCTTAGACTAAGCCCTGCGGGATCTTCCCTCTACTTCCGACACCATGCCTTCGTGCTGCCGGAATCGCGAGGGGAGAACTACAACCTCCGCCGCCTGCTGGAACAAGGGAGAGGAAGGTATTCATCGAGTACCGAACGTGTGACCGACTGCGGAAGCACTGCCGAAACGCAGCGCCGGAAGGATCGTCTACGCGATCTTGAGATCGCCAGATTCCAAAGAGGTTAACGAGAGCAGATTCTCGTGGGCGATGTAGTCGTACTCTTGGCGATCTCAAGATCGCGTAGACGATCCTTCCGGCGCTGCGTTCCGGCAGCGCTTCCGCAGTAGGTCACACGTTCGGTACTCGATGAATATCTTCCTCTCCCTTGTTCCAGCAGGCAGCGGAGGTTGTAGAACTCTCCTCGCGATTCCGGCAGCACGACGGCGTGGTGTCGGAAGTAGAGGGGAGATCTCGCAGGGCTTCGCCTTAAGTCGGAGCGAGTATGGTGGAGTATGAGAGAGGCCTTGGTGATATAGGGTTTAGAGGGCACCAAGGGGAGGGCTTGGTCGGCGGCTAGGGTTTGGGGAAAACCCCAACTCGCCGAGTTGGAGGTGCCCTAGGCGGCGGTAGCACAAGGAGGTGGTGGCGCCGACGGCTTACGGATAGGGTTTTGCGTGTGAGGGGTAGGGGCGCCCTACCCCTCCTTATATAGGTGGAGGGTGGCCGGTTGGGAGGAGGGAGTCCTCCCCCAACTCGGCCTCCTTGGCCGGCGGGTGGAGGGAGGGGACTTCCTCCCCAAGTAGGTTTCCTACTCTCCCTCCACCAAGCAAACTTGTCGTTTGACTTTTTCAAATTTGCGTTTGACTTTCAAACTTGGATTTGATTTCTCTCTTTATTTTGCCCAGCCAAGTGACCTAGTACATGATGCAACCATTCCATATTGTCATGACACATTCATGTACCCTTCCCCTCCGGAGTGCCGGACCTTCCGGACCCTTCTAGAACATTCCTGGCGAAAACACCGGAATCATTCCCCAACTCCGAAACAGGACTTTCCTTATATTAATCTTATTCTCCGAACCATTTCGGATCTCCTCGTGATATCCCGGATCCCAAGACTCTGAACAACATTTGGTCTCTTACTCATCATTCCATAACTACTCAACAACATAGGAATCTGGAAATTCATATGGCTCCCACATATTTCTACGATTACTTAGCGATCGAATGAACCACTTACATACGATACCAATTTCCCTTTGTCTCACGATAGTTTACTTATATGAGGTTTTGATCGTCGGTATCTCTGCATACCTAGTTCAACCTCGTTACTGATAAGTACTCTTTTATCGTTCCCGTGGTATGTGATCCCTTGTGAGCCAGTCACATGCTTGCAAGCTAATTGGATGACATTCCACCGAGAGGGCCCAGAGTATATCTATTCGTCATATGGATGGACAAATCCCACTCTTGATCCATGTGTCTCAACCCATACTTTCCGAACACTCAATGCCATCTTTATAGCCACCCAGTTACGGTGTGGTGTTTGATGTCATCAAAGCATCCTTCTGGTGATTGTGATAATAATGATCTCATGGTCGAAGGAATTAGGTTACTTTGTATCATAAAGCTTATAGCAATTGAACTATTAAAATGACTTGATCTTTATGCTACGCTTATCTATAGGAGTATGTCCATCATACCATTCTCCTAATGATATGATCTTGTTGCTAATAACATCTAAATGTTCATGATAGGGAAACCACAATCATCTATTAACCAACAAGCTAGTATTATGAAGAGGCTTTACTAGGGACTCTAATTTAGTTTACAAATCACACAAGTATTAATGTTTCCGGTTAATACTGTTATAGCATGAATGTAAACATTTATCATAAACACAAAGATATAATAATAACTATATTTATTATTGCCTCTAGGGAATATCTCCAACATCCCTTAGGGTCTATGTAATGTGGGGCCCTCTATGTAATGTGGGGCCCCTCTCTATATTATACCCCTTGTCTTTTATTCTAATGTTATCTAATATATGTAATGTTATCTAATATATTATCTATATTAGAAAAGCTCGTGTTTTACTCGTACAATATTTATAATATGTTATCACTCGACTTGTGTTTTATTGTATTGTCATTTGTCAAAACATCGAAAACAACAAGTGCATAAAACAAAAGACACAAAAAAGTTCTCATATAATACTCGTGCAATATTTATAAAATGAGTGAAATTAGAAAAGCTCAAATGGAAGAATAAGTTAACATTATGATGGTTGATTATTTTCAAACAACACATGCAACACATGGTTCATTTTCAAACAACACATTTACATATTTACATAAGTTAAAGGGGCGCTCAAGTTAAAGTGCTCGGCTTGTTAGTTAAATGGATGCCCTTGGCCTTCATTTATATATTTACTTTTGCAAAAAATAAAAGATTGCGACGTGAGCACGAGTATCTGCAGATCCACATGTCCCTAGTTAGATTGTAACGTGAGTACTATTTTTTTTTGCCCAATCTACAAGTAGTTACTATTGGGCCTGGATATGACCATTTTGGCCTGGCTAAGTTCTATTTGGGCCTGGCCTTTTTCAATCACTCCTCGTCAATTTTTTTTTTTACTTTTCAACCCCTCCCCCTCCCTTGCACACTGATGAAACTGAAGGAATACTGAGGAAACTGACAAAACTGAAGGAACACTGATTTAAAAAATAGAGCAGCTCAAAATTTGCCCGAATTTGTGTTGCATTTTATTCAAACCAAAGACAAGACCATTACATCCATCTCCGCAGGTTTACGATAACAAAGCATCACTTGAACACTGACTGCATTGTATAATGACTAATGATCAGGAGATAAACTAATCCGAGAGAAATTACACAAAATAAAAAAACAGCCATCAGATTGTCCTGCTTCTTCAATTCGATGATTTGCCTTAGCTGTTTGTTCATCTTCTTTAGCTCGGCCTTTACTTCCGCATCCACCGTAGTACCAGCGGAAATGGGGTTGCTAGATCCCAATTGCTCCACCACGGACGGGTTTTCGAGCTCCCGGGATGCTACCTCCACCCTAATTCGCTCGATGTACTCATCAAGCCACTCAAAATGCCCACATTTTGGTAGTTCTTGAAATCGCAGAGATGAACCCTAAATCCCAAATTCGATGAAATGCATGAAATTTCGAAAGAAAAGCGAGAAATTGGCGATCGGAACACTCAGATCTCACCTTTCCCGGCTCGGGCTTGCTCTCACACTTCACAAATTCCCGGCCAATGTTGTCGTTCTTGTCGGTGGATGTGACAAGCTGCTTCAGGGGTGCGGTATGGGGGCAATCGGGGCACCTCCTCATCGGCACCGCACCATACCGAGGCCATGAGCGGAGGGAGGCTGAAGCAGAGCTCGACATCCCTCGCCGGCATTGCCGCACTTGCTCGCCGAAGAAGAAAACGGAAGGGGATGAGATGCTGGAATGGTGGCGGGAGTGCTCGGGTGCGGGGACGGATCGGGCCAACGGCTCTCTTCAACCACAGCATGGGTCCCACGATATGAGGTGGACATCATGTGAGTTCCGCCGTGACGTGAAGAGGCCATGGGTCCTACTCTGCTCAGCTGATTCGAATTCGTTGACGGTCTCGTGAGGTTAAGTGGAAGTGTCGCACGGGAGCTATTTGCCGCTTCAGAAGTGTCGCATGCGAGCTATTCTTTGCAACGATGTAGTGTTCCTTCCAATTCCGCGTAAAGACGTCGCACGGGAGCTATAAGCCCCTCCAAGATGGACCGGTTCCATAGTCGTGAATTCATCGTCGTCTGGCAGTAGCATAGGCAGCACCTGGAAGTTGCTTGTATCAGATATCTGACGAGCATCCAGTTTGTAGTCCAGCTACCAACAACAATCCTTTTTCTACACACAAGAAGGATTCCCCTCCGTCGCTGGTTGATGATGGACCGGGTTGCCGTGGACTGCGACATCGAGGAGGATGATGTCGGCCTCCATGGCGATGATGTAGGGCGCCGCGGCAGAGGAAGCAACAGGCGCGGGGCCTGAACAGTAGACCTGGAGGGAGGAGATGCGGGGCGGGTCGTCGGCGTGCAGGGTGACCTGGACGTTGTGTCTCCCGCCGCGGGTCGTGAAGGAGGCGGCGGTGTCGATGACGGCATTGCGGGTGGGAATGGCGTAGATCTGCAGGCTGAGAAGGAGGCTTGCCAGGAGAGGAAGAGGATCCCCGTCGCGCCACCGCTGATCCGTGAGCCTCAATTCCCCATGTCGTCCCAGCCTAGCTTGGTCTGCGATTGCTATACCTGGGAGGTTAAACCCACCGAGATGTCCTCCTCATCCTGCTGCGCCGACAACGACGCCGAAGGTGAGGAGAGGATACATCCTAGTTCGCAGCAAGACCACACAAGCGAAAAGACCCCTTCTTATTTTACTTTGACAAAAAAATCATTAATTTACCCCATAGTTTTTTTAGTATATTTTTTTTGGAGAGGTGAATCATTCACGAATGCTTGCCCCCCGCTTTATAAATAAATCAACATCCAGGTAGAAAGTTCAGACAACATCCACGACGGCCGTAGCCAAACAGAAAGGAAAAGGTGTACACGTCCGCTAGGGCCACAACACAAGTAAGCCCAACAAGAAACTAAAATAACCGATAGGGAGACGGAGAGGACACTCAAGCCACCGGCGGAGGGGTGGGCGAAGCTGGGGCCGAGAGGGGGATCACCGCCGTCCTCAAGTCCCGAAGAGTGTCGTCGAAAGTCGCCCGGTCACGCTGCCGCACCAGGGGAGCCCACTGCTGAAGGAAGGCAAGAAAGGAAAAAATAGGGTCAGTCACACGAGAAGGGTAAACCTTCTCAATCACCATCTTGTTGCGCACATTCCACATCGTCCACGAGATGGCTGCAAACACGAGCCAAAAGAGGCGGCGCCCTCCCCCGACTCTGTTTGCCTGGGTCTGCAGGAACTCCCCGAGTTCCTGCGCCTACCAGATAGGACCCAGAGTCTCGCGGACAAAGCTCCAAAGAGCCCGAGCCGCCAAGCAAGAGAACATAATATGGGCGCAAGACTCCGGAGTCCCACATAGGGGACACAAGCCATTGCCCGGGCCGTTACGTTTGGCCACTTCCACACCTGAGGGTAACCGGTCACGAAGAAGCTGCCAGAGAAAGATGCGAATACTAAGTGGTAGAGGAGCCTTCCAAAGGGGAGCTGTCTAGCTCAGCTCTAGGCCCTGGAAGAGGGCGCGGTAAGCCGATCTCACCGAGAACACCCCCGAGGGATGGAGCTGCCATGAAGCCAAATCCAGGGCCTCATATAAGGTCACCGGGAGGGATTCGAGCAACTGCTGGAAGTCTGCGGCTTCCGCCTTGCTAAGGTACCGGCGGAACAAGATGTTCCAGCGCCCCTCGCTAAAGGCTTCCGCCACCAAAGCCTCTGGGGATGCGGATATGTCAAAGAGACGGGAGAATTGCACCCCCAGCGGGATTGGTAGCAGCCAGGGGTCAAGCCAAAACCGTACCCCCTGTCCATAGCCAGCCACAAAGGAGATGCCCAAACCAATGAAGTGTTTGATCTCCTGGATGGCTCTCCAGAACTAAGAGCCCTCCCGTCTCTCGCACGCTAATAAGGGGCGGCCACAGAGATATTTGGCTTTGATCAGATGGAGCCAAAGACCTCTGTCGTCCCTAAGAATGCGCCAAACCCATTTCAACATCGGTGCCACATTAAAGCGGTGAGAATCAAGGATCCCTATGCCCCCAAAGCACTTGGGGGCGCAAACGTCTGCCCACTTGACCATATGGTACTTATGATGGCCATCCCGTGCCGCCCAAAAGAACCTAGACAACTCCTTTGCGAAGTCGGCATGGGTCCCTTTCGGCAGGAGGTACAACCCCATCTGGTACATGGGAGGCTCGAGAGACAAGAGTTAATTAGTACTGACTTACTCCCCTTAGAATTAAGGAGCGCCCTCCAAGGCTCCGCCCTCAAGCGCACCCTCGTGACCAAGGGGGCCAAGTCTCGGATCAGCACTCGAGTCTCTCGGATGGGCATACCCAGATACGTAATAGGGAAGTCCGCCAGCTTACAATTCAGGTTATCTGCAATCCGCTGCCTCTCCTCTTCGGGATATCCGAGGACCATAACCTCGCTCTTGTCGAAGTTGATCGTCAGCCCTGACATGGATTCAAAGCAAAGAAGCAGGAACTTCAGGTTAAGGATGTGTGGCATCCCGCAAAACCACTACTAGAAAATCGCGTTGTTTTTGTGCATTGCATCATCATGACCGCATGCTCATGTCATCATGCCACATTGCATTTGAGCATCGTCATCATCTTGCATGTGCTTGCATAAAACTATTTGCGGAAAAGCCTGGTTTTGTTTTCTAAACACCCCGTCTTTAATTCAAAACCAAAACCGGGACTCCGGAATATTTTGTTTTGACCAACTACGTTTTGCAAACGGCCCGTTTAGCACAAATAAAATATTAAATTATTTTAGTGGGGGCAGTCGAACGGGCCGATCCGACCCGAACGACCACCCCCGGTTCAAAACGGTCCACCCCTTAATCCTAAAACTACCAGTCCTATTCTACCCACCCCTACCTCCACATCACTCCCTCCAATCGGCTCTCGCCACCTCACCTCTCCTCTCTCCCCCACCCAATCCCACGCTGCCACCTCAACCCACCCTCTCTCCTTTTCCCTCTCTCTCTCCTCTCCCACCCTGTCCACCCACCGCCGCGGTCCCACCTGCTGGGCCCTGCCCGCCACCCCACCTACTGGACACACACCACATGCCTACCCACGCGCGGCGCCCCCTCCCCCTGCCACCGGGCCCCACGCCGCCTGGACCCACCCCGACCCCACCTGGCCCGCAGACCCCCGGCCCACGCTCCCGTCCCCATCCTCTCTTCCACCCCCGACGCGCGCAGCCCCTCCCACCGACGCGCCGTTCCCCTGGTTCTCTCCTCCTCCCTCCTCCCGCCCGCTCTCCCTCAGCCCCGACGCCGCCCCTCCCCACCGGCGCCGGCCACCCTCCACCCTCTGTGTCGCGCGCCGCCTCACCCCTCTCTCGCCGCTCGCCCTCTCCCCCGCTCAGCGACCGCCCCCGCCGCCTGGCCCTCCTCTCCCCAAGCTCCTCGCCGCCCCTTCTTCTTCCCTCCGGCGTCGCCTCCTCCCCGCGAGCTCGCCCCCCCGTCCGGCCTTTCCCCTGCAGAGCCTCGCCCCGGCGACCACCCTCCCCTCTCCTCTGGCCAACCACCGCCACCGCCGGCGCCGCCCACCTCCGCTCTGCTCCGCCGCCCCGCGCCGGCGCGCCCGAGCTCCGCCTCCGCCCCGCTCGAGTCCGGCCCCGCACGTCCCCGGCCACGCCCTCCCTGACGCCGTCTGCCCCGACCCCGCACCGCTGCTCCTCGCCGGCCCGAGCCGCTCCTCTGCGGGCCCCTTCGTCGGCAGCCTCCGCGCCCCCGGTCCCAAGCTCGTCTCCGCCGCGTCCGCAAGTCCCTGCCGCCGTGCGCCTGCCTACCCTCGAGCTCGACGCCGCTCAGTTTCCCCAGGGCTGCACGCAGCCGCTCCCCTGCAAGGTGTTCGGGATAATGCCCGTACAGGACAGGACCTCCTCGTGATGTTCCCTGTTTCGCCCTAAGCGGTGTATGTCTTCGACCGTGTGCATGCGTCTTGTATCCGGTATAATACCACTACAAGCCTCTTAAACCCGACAAGATCTCCATCACGGACTTCAAGTACCCCCTCGGATGCGACAGGATTCCCTCCCCGGACCGCAAGAACTCCTTCCCGGCTCTGCTAGCCGAAACCTCGAAGGCCGCGATGATGTTGAATCAAGATCTCCATCGTCAATGGAACCGGAACACCCAGGCCTTCGTACAGGGATGCTCAACGACAAGACCGGCTCAATGCCGATGGGCTCGAGGGGTGTACATGGTGCCACTAGATAACCGCCAAGATCGTCATCGGAACAACAAGGCCGTTGCAGTGAACTCGACAAGATCTACCGCCGGACCCCGAAGACTGATCCCGACGAGCCCTGACGACGAACCAAGTCCGTCAATGATGGACAAGTTGGAACCCCAAGATCTCCCCCGTCACCGAGGACGCCTACACGGGAACGACAAGTACTTCCCCCAGGACGCCAAGTACTCCATCCCGGACACCAAGTTCTGCATCCCGAACGCCAAGACCGACCGGTACGCGGTACCGACAAGATCTTCGCAACGATAAGAACGACACCGACCCGGAAGAATTCGACGCGCCCCCGGCACCGAACCAAGTCCTGCTCCCCGGATGCGAAAAGATCGACCCCAGTTATCCGAGAACGATCCCGCCGAGGCCATCGAACCCTGAACCCTGAGCCCGGACACCGAACCCCAGACCAAGTTCGCCGAACCCTAATGTGTGAACCCCTTCCCGCAAACCCTATTTTATAATATAACAAACTTATCGCATATTAAATTGTTCATGCATGCATATTTGTCTGTGGTTTGGGGGCCTTATGCCGATTCACCTTATAATTAAATATGGGGCCCATATGCGGGCAAATCTAGTCTCATATTGGCCTCATTTAAATTTGTGTAGCGAACCGGTGCTATCTTTTGCCATGTTAAGACAATATTTAAATTGCGGGGTAGCTAAACAACTTGAACCATCTAATTAAAATGTCGGGACCCCGGTTCCGCTTAATATGACCTAATTGCATCGCACCTTTGCCATGTCATACATCATGCATGCATCATGCCGATCTTTTGCCGTAGTATTAAATATTGCATCCGGTGTTCTTCTAGTGTTTTGCTTCTTCGCGGATAAGGCCGTTGAGTTGATGCGAGTGTCGACCCGATCTTCGGTTGAACCTTCGGAAATGTTTTCAGGCGAGCATATCCCCCTTTCTACCTATCTTACTTTTATAGTATTTATTTCCTTCCTGTTGATCTATTGCTATCTGTGTTGCGATGCTCTAGTTTCCGTACCCGTGAAATCTCTTGCAGCCGTATATTGCCTTGGCCACACCCTATTACCTGTTGTTTGGTAGATAGTTGGACGTGCGCGTCGTAGTCGCTTGCTCAAGTGCTGTTGCGTGTCGTCAAGCGCCACAGTTGTTGGTGTATTGCCGCATGTTTGATGTTGGAGATGATCATGGTTTTACTTATCGCTCACTTTAATTCCTGTTTAACAACTAAAATTGAAGTAAGCAGAGGCATCGGTGGGTGATAGATAATATTTGGTTTCCGAACGCCCACTTGTGTCCCGTAGGACCCCGAGTACTTGATACCTGTTCCTTGTTTTATCGCGCTATCTACATCCGGGAGGATTATGGGACCCCCCTTAGCCAGAGCTTGATTCAGTCTTATTTCTTGGGGCCACAAACTAGTTTGAGGTTTTATTTACTATCCTGTACTTATGCCATGCTACTACTGTATTTACGATTGTGCGACAGATAGCACATGTACTGTTTAGGATCGGGACACGATTCCGCGGTGTCGACAAGCCTAGTTTTGGGTTCCCAGTCGTTCACAGCCGTCTACCCAAACCTTGAGTCCGTCTCGGAGCTAGCTTACTTCGTTGCGGGTAAGACTTCAAGGGGTGGACCCCTGAAATATTACTGAATCCTATGATTGCTTTGTCATGAAGGCCTCGTTGGGTTTTGATTTGGTTTTTCCGAGGTTGATCGAGCGTGTGTTTCTATTGGTGCACCCCGGCCGGGTAAAACTTTCTGAAAGCCGTGTCCGCGGTTATGGACGACTTGGAGCACAGTATCTCGACCATAGACAAGCATAACTAAAGTTTATTGCTATAAATTTGACTTTATAATGACTAGTAATCAGTTTCACTATAATGGAATGGCTAAATAATACTGCCCACAAGTGCTTGTTTGGATTGTCGCTTGCGACCATTGTACCTGACTAGTAAGTATTGCAACTACCACGGAATGGCTAAATAAAAGTACCAACAACTGCTGGGTTTTGGGGTTATCTCATGCTAATTGTATCTGACTAGTAAGTGTTGCCACTATAACGGAATGGTTAACTAAAAGTGCCCACTACTTACTTTATCAGGATGACTATCTCAACCTGACTAGTAAATTGCCGCAACTATAACTGAATAAGTAAAACTGCCAACTGTGTGAGTTCCTCGGTTGACTTCCTCGTTTGGTCTCGAGGGGGAAACACCAGGATGGGTTTGTTTGGTGTTAGCTTCAGGTTGGATCCGAATAGGTCTTTCTTACCCCTCTCTAATAGTCGCCAGTAGTATCGAGTCTCTATAGGTTGTTTAGTGCATGCTGCCGCTGCCGCTTCAGTCCACCATACCTATGTAGGCGAGGACCGCCGAATTCTAGCCTCGCCGTGTACTGGCCTCAGTACTGACGCTCCTCTTTTTCCTTTGCCCTTTGTCGGCACCCCTTTTGTTTAAGCAGGTTTTGGGATCGACGTCGTTAGCAGGGTTACCCTTCCGGCTTGGCCTGGGCAGGGTTATGGACGCCATTGGTTATTCTTCAGGGCTCTTAGCCCCATTTGCATCTTGTCCGTAGTCGGACGCTGCATCGTTTTACAGGTGATTTGGATCTTTGTATCGTATATCTGTATTCTTGACTCTTTGAGTCGCTGCTGTATATATCTGTTCTGTGGGTTCCATCGAGGACTGTTGTGTAATGTTATTACTTCGTTTTCCACCCGCACGAAAGTGCCTGGTGGGCACCTTTGAATCGTTTCTATGCGGGTTTGGCGGGAAGCGCTAAAACTTGCATAGGTCCGATTCTGAGGGTGTTACAGGATGTCTCTGTCCAAACCCTGCACCATGATCATGGTTTCATCCGCATATTGGAGGTGGGAAATCCCACCTCCGGGGAACAAATGTCCTACCACCCCCCGAGATGTGGCCAGGTCCTTTGGCTCTGTCCAGAATCTCCGCCAAGGCATCCACTGCGGCGTTAAACAAGAGGGGGGAAATCGGATCCCCTTGTCTAACCCCATAGGACGGACTAAAGTATGGGCCAATCTTCCCATTAATGTTGATCGTAGTCCTCCCACTCTGTAGCATCCCAGTTGTCTAACACTGTAATGCTACTTGGTATAATAATAAAAAGGGCCACTTCCAACATATAATTGCTGCATCATTATCATATCATGCTCATGTCATCATGCCACCTTGCATTTGAGCATCATACAAAACCCTTTCTTGTTTGGTTCTTATCTCATGTGCATGATTAATTGTAGTTGCCTCTTGATATTGTATTTGGTTCTTAATAAATTGTTAAATGCCCAAGTTGAGTTGAGGGCATCTCTCTTATTGACTCCACCACCTTTTCTTTCACCACCTTATAATTCCACCATCCAACTAATCTGAGCTTGGCTTTTGTTGAATTATCTCTAGCTCATGTTGGTTGGTTGGAATCCACCCCTTTTCTTTTGCTTGGCCTTGCCCACCTTTTGGGAATGCATATGAATAATGCCATATTAATATTATTGTTTTCACAAGGATAAATTGGCATTAATTATTTTGCATGGGCCATGCAAGTGTCACCTTTTCTAGTTTTGGTTTTGCTTGAATTCTAAGTGGATCTTTTCCTTTGCTTAAATCTTGTTTTGGGCTTGTAGTTCTTCATCAGATCATCTCCCTATCTTTTCCCCTTTGGCTTAACCCTATCCCTTGCTCCATGCACACACATGTGTTAATGTGGCATTCCCAAACCTAACCACCCCTTTCCTTGGATCTTGCTTGGTCATTGCTTGGATCATGCATGGACCAAAGAAACCATCCCATCATCTTAACATCCCTCCCTACCTTTCCTCCTTTCTCCTTTTTATTGGTTTTGTGGGTTGCATATGAAGCTTGCATGACCAAGTAAAGTACCACCTCATTCTTACCCCTCTTAGCAAACTATAAAACCTACCCCATGCCATCTCTCCTTTCTACCCTAAACCAAAACCCTAATCTACACCTTTTCCCTAAGCAAAACCCTAGCTACCTCTCATCTCCCTTCTAGCTACCTTGCTTAATCACACCAAAACCCTGCCCCTTCCCTCTCTCCCATCTCTAACCACACCTCCCCGTCCCCTACCTAGCATGATCACCCCCTCACCTAAACCCTAGGCTCAAGCCATGCCTTTCCCTCTCTCTCGGCCCCCTCTCTCTACCTGCCATGCAGGCCCCACCCCAGCACCCTCTACCAGCTAACCTGCCCCCCACACGACCAGGGACCCCCTAACCCTAGCCCTAGCCCGAGCCGGCCCCTCTCCCCTCCCCTCTTTTCTTCTCTCTCTGCCTCACCTGCCCACGCCCCCAGGCCCACCTGTCTGCCTCCCTGGCCTAGCCTACCCCACCAGCCAGCCCCCCTCTAGTGCCCTGCCTTGCCCTGGCCTGACCGTGTCGAGCACGTGAGCAGAAAAGGTGGCGCCCTGGCCAGCTTCCCCTCCCCCACGCAACCCTCCTCCCCTGGCGTTCTTATCCTCCCTCACCCCTCTCTGGCCTTCCCAGATCCCACCCTAGAGGCCTGCCTCGCTCCCCTCTGCCCCTTCTCCACCGCAGTACCCCGACGCCGGCGATCGTCGGCCTCCCGCTAGCGTGCTCGATCCAGGAGGCAAGCGCTGAGCCAAGGTTGTCTAGGCGGCTCAGGAGGTCCCCGGCGTCGCCACGGTACACGGAGCAAGGAGGAGAAGGACCAGCTCGCCAAAACCGACGCCGCTCCGTCCACAAACCCTAGCTCGCTGGGATTCTGCCTCCCCGTCGTTCTGCTGCGCCCCGACCAGATCCGAGCCCACCGCCGAGCCCGCGGTGAGCAACCGAACCCCCCTGACACCTTCGCCCTCGCCGTAGTTCTCTGTGCACGCCGGACCCAGCGTCGAACGCTCTGTGTGCGTTGCGTGCGCGCGCATCCTCTGCGTCGCCGCGTCGCGCACCAGCTCACCTAGCCGCTTAGCCCCCCTCCTAGCATCTCCCCAAGCCAGCCGCACTGGTTCGGCCCACCGCGCGCGCGCCCGCGGTCGCGGGATCGAGCCCGGCGCGCCCCCCCTTTTTCCCTCTGTCGCGCGTGCTGCTTCAGTTCGTCAGCAGAGAAGATCCACAGTACCAGTGGGTCGTTTTGCTTTTGCCCCCTCCCCTTTTTGCCTCGTCAACCCGCGGTCCTCAGGGCCCTCTGTCAGCGTCAGTGGTAGTTTTATAAAAAGGGTCCTAGGCTTTTCAAAACTCAACCCGCGGTCCTCTGTTTCCTCAGCCGCTGGCGCGTGGGGCTGCAGCACCCTGGCCCCACCTGTCTGCGACCCAGGCTGGATTAGGCTGTGTATAAAACGTCCCAGAGCCTGTTTAGAATTCAAATATAGTTTAAATTATTTAAAAATTCAAATTCAATTCAGTTTCAAATAACTTTTCCATACTAAATCCAAATTTGACAAATGATATATGTTTGGATATCAGAAAAATGAGAGGATTCCAAATATGCCATCCATATTGCCTTTTGCACAAGTAAAATTCCAAGTTTAATTAAATTACAACTAATGCCACTAGAATTTAAATAATTAATAACTTTTGTTTTATAATTCCAAATTAAGCAAATGATATGTCTAAAATGATCAGCTCGACGAGACCTTTCTGTTTATGCTATCCATGACTTCAATTGCAGCATGCATCATATAAAAATATAGTGAACAACAACTGTTATGACAACAAAATGTGAACCAAAACTCCACTAAATTGATGCTACTTGTCTACCACCCCTCACCATGCCATGCTACCTTACTTGCCATGTAAATTGTGCATCATTCATCATGGCATGATTGTTTGCTTGACGCACCTTATCCATATGCTTGTGCTCTATATTCATGTTGGCCTTGTTTGTTTGGCTTTTCTCGGATAGACACTGAGCAGGGGTTATATCAAGAGAACCAGGAGCACTACCCAGATCCGTCCCTTGCTTCAACTGAGATAACAGGCAAGCACTTCCCCATGCTTGCATACATACAGTACCTATTGCCTCTATCTTATTCTTGCATCATTGGGTCGCGATTGCATTAAATTGAATCCCAAGTATGCATAGCCTTTACTTTTAAACTCCACCAAGCTTGTTCCTCCATCCCACGAGCCATTACTATAGGAGTTGTTTGAGCCATGCGAGTCGTAGAACAGCATGTGTAGGGTATGTGAGAGTCTGAGGAATAATGAGGTACCTAAACAACTTAACCTGAGTAGTTCTGGGATAACTAAAGAAAGTGGCACCGGTGAGCAACATCTGCTATTTGGTTTTTCCTGCTCACTTGTGTCCCGTAAGACCCCGAGTACTTGATTCCTGTTCCTTGTTTTATCGCGCTATCCACATCCGGGAGGTATATGGGACCCCCCTGGGCCAGAGCTTGATTCCGTCTTATTTCTTGGGGCCACAAACTAGTTCGAGGTTTTATTTACGATCCTGTACTTATGCCATGCTACTTTCTGTATTTAATTGTGCGAGGAGCACACTGTACTGTTTAGGAAGGCGGAGTGATTACGCGGTATCGACAAGCCCAGCCACACTTTCGGGTTCCCAGTCGCTTACAGCCATTGGCGCTAACCTTGAGTCCGTCTCGGAGCTTGCTTACTCCGTTGCGGGATCTACTCAAAGGGGTGGCCCCCTGAAATATTTCTGAATCTTGTGATTGTTCAGTCGTGAAAGCCTCGTTGGGTTTTGATTTGGTTTTTCTGAGGTTGATCGAGCGTGTGTTGCTATTGGTGCACCCCGGCCGGGTAAAACTTTCTGAAAGCCGTGTCCGCGGATATGGACGACTTGGAGCACAGTTTCTTGATCATAGACAAGTATAACTAAAGTACCGCCTCAATCTGACCAAGTAATTTGACTAGTAAATAGCGCAACACTCATGGAATGGTTAATAAAATTGCCAACGGATGGGGGGTTGTTCGTCCGCTTCCTTGTTGGTAAGCAGGGAGGAGGATGGATCGGATGAGATTACCATTATAACTGTTGTTCTTAATTCACGTACATCCGTCTATCATTGGTTAGGCGGATGGTTAGCGTTTATCTGTAGAATTGCTAGGGTTTATCTTTCGCTGCAATTGCGTCACCCCAGGTTGTGTCCCCTTTAGAGGCATTAAGACTTGCTGAGTACCCTTAGGGTCTCACACGATAAATTCTTGATTCAGATGAACAGGTACCTTCACAGGACGGATACTGGGTGGAAGAAGCCGAAGATGTGGGCAACGATCGTTCGGTGTAGAGATTCCAGGAACGGGGATCCGTGAGACCTGTAGATGGGATGTGCTTATTTCTATGGCATCTTATGCCGATTTGCTTCTTATCCGTACTCGGATTTTGTTTGCCGCTTCCGCATGATACTCTGATGTGTGTTGTATGAGGAAGTATCCTAAAATATAGATCTATCTAGGTCATTTGAATCTTGCCGTATGGCGTTGCTATATTTTCTTTCTTTCTAGATGGTATGGCTCTGATGTACTCTTGTATGGTGGCTTGCGTACATACCCACTTGTGTACGTAGTTGATCCCTTCGCCTGCCGACTACGCCGCCCGTACAGGTCCCGTTGAGAGGGTAGTGGTTGGGACGTCTGAAAGGACTACCAGTGAGTGGCTTTTGGGGCCCCACCGTACTATTTCAACCACTACCACTCATCCAGGCTTGTATCTAGGAGCGTAGTTCACCGAGGTAGTTACACACTCATCACAAACTGCATGATCCAGCAGATCATACGGTCATCGAATCCCCTCCTCTCTAGCACGAGCCTCGGGAAGGCCTAGTCCAAGCGATCATAGGCCTTCTGAAAGTCTAGCTTAAGGAACACCCCTTTCTGACGCCGAGCCTTTACCTCATGGATAATCTCATGAAGAGCCAGGACATCGTCATGAATAAGGTGTCCCTTCAGGAAAGCGATCTGGAGGGGATGCGTGAGCCGCTCTAGGACAGGGCGAGACGCAAGGCACAGACTTTGGCGGACAGACATTGGATGACATTGATCACTGTGATCGGGCGAAACTGGCAGATATTCGTGGCCCCCACTAATTTGGGGATTAAGGTAATAACGCCCAGGTTCAGTCGAGACATCACCAGGGTCCCCGTGTAGAACTCTTGAAAGAGTTGCAAGATCAACGGCTGAAGCTGAGCCCAGAAAGTCTGGAAGAAGCACACCGGCAACCCGTCAGGGCCCGGGGCTAAACTAGACTTCATGGACTTCAGGGCCGCCTCCACCTCCTCGCCTAGGAAGGGTAGAGTAAGCTCGGCGTTCTCCTCCTGGGAGACTAACGCCTCACCAGACCAAAAGTATGGCGCAAGCGAGATGCCCGAAGGTGGAGACGCGGAGAAGATCTCATGGAAGAAGGAAAGGAATAGATATGGGCGGAGAGTGCCTGGGGAGATTCCAGCAACGACTCTCCCGCCCAGAGGCAGGGGATCGAGCACTTCCTCCTCCTACCATTAGCAATGGCATGGAACTAAGCAGTGTTCAATTCCCACTGGACAGTCTAGTTCCAGCGACTCCGCTGTCGCCAGAAAGCCTCCTCTCCCTTGTAGATCTCCATAATGGAGGCCTCCAGGGAGTACCTATGGGACCAGGCCTCAGTCGAGAGGCCGTGGAGGTCGGCCTCCCGATCCAAGTCCTGAATGTCCCACAAAATTGAGTTCTTTTGATTCCTGAGGTCCGCCCCCAAATTATCCCCCCAACCCCTCATGAACTGCTGGGATAGTTTGGCACAGTGGTGCCAGACATCCACAGCGCAGTAGACCCGAGGGGTAGAAGCAGCCGCTGTCAACCACCTTGCCCGAACCGCCTCCATGAATCCTCGCTTCTGAAGCCAGAAGGATTCAAAGTGGAAGCGGTTCAATCATGGTGGGTGACCCCCTCTAGAGGAGAGGAGGAGAGGGGTGTGGTCAGACCCAACCCTAGTGACCGCTCTAAGCGAGCAAAGGGGAAAAGCCACCTCCCACTCAACAGAGACGAAGACCCGATCAAGAACGTTGCGGACCGGATCAAGCTGCTTATTAGTCCAGGTATATCTAGCGCCCACTCACACAATCTCACGGAGAGCAAGATCGGCAATGCAGTCGTTAAACATACGCATCCTAGGGAGGTCCACGTTTGCCGAGCTCTTATCATCAGCAGATCGGATCAGGTTGAAATCACCGGCTATCACCACTGGGATCACCGTCCGTTCCACTTTCGATTTTAGCTCTAGCAAGAAATCAGCGGACCTCCTATGGTCCGCGGGGCCATAGACAATAATCATCTCCCACTTGAGACGCGACTGTCTATGGGTGAGCGCCATGCTCACAAAAAATTCCCTGCGGTCCATATCGTCTACCTCAAAGGTATCCTCCTTCACCCCAGGAGGATCCCCCCCCCCGAGTGGCCGGATACAGGAAGCCAGGACCAAGAGAACTTGAACCGGCTCAGGGCCTCCAACTCAGCAATGGAGAAGTCCTGGCAAATCGTCTCCTGAAGGCCGACAATATCCGGCGCTTCAAAACGGATGTACTCCTTGATCTGGCGTCGACGGCCCTCATGCCTGAACCCCCGGATGTTCCAAATGAACGCCCGGATGGCTCGGAGGGTGTCCATATGGACCCTCAAGCTGGGAGGGTCCCCTTAGCGGGGACCGATCGGGCACGGGGGGAGAGCGGGCGGGTCATAGCTGCCTTGGGAGGTCTCCCACGTGTCTCCCATGTGTCCTGCCCAGGGAGGGCGGCTTGTGGGTGATCTCCTGCGCATAAGGTGCAGTAGGGGGATCCCCGCTGGGGCCAGGCCTGGCGAGCCTAGCCTCTGCAAGGATCCAGGAGCGCTCCCGCTCCCAGGCGTTGCGCGCCCGGGCAGCAGCGATTGCTCCCGCATACCCCTCCCGCGCCTTGATGGCTGCTATCTGCTCGAGCTTAGACCCCTTCTCGCTACGGAAGACAATCCCACAATCATCTGCCACCTCGCCTAAGTGGGCCAGAGACACCTCGGAAAGAACACAGAACGGAGAACCAGGCAAACCCGAAGGACCAGGGTCAGAAGGAATAACAGAGGCGGAGGAGGAAGTACCTGACAACTCGTCGCGTGCCGCGACACGGTGAGAGGCCCTCTCCGCCACCGTCGGCTCGGGGCCAGACAAGCCAGTCCGAGAGTCAGCGAGCCGGACACTGTGGCGGGAGGGTGCCGGGGGCGGCGGCCGGGGAGCCCTGGACCGACGTAGCTTGGCAGCCGCCACAGGGGTGTCGAGGTCACCAGTGAGGGCAGACAGCACTGGTGGGTCTGGGGTGTCCGGGGCACTGGCGGGTCTGGGGGGTCTGGGTCTGGGTCTGGGTCTGAGGTGAATCATTCACTCCCCATAGGTTTGTAATTAATGCAAAACAAACACGCCAGCAAAGCAGGAGCGATGTGTACAAATGGCCAGGTGCCACACCACAGTACAAGACATGATTTGGTAATCTTTGGCATAACAAGTTCGTCTTGTACAAAACATATATAAATTAAGAAGGTGAGGAGAACAAGTTGTCCAACCCAACCATCATGCCCATGTCACAATAGCAAGCGTCACGCGAACAAGTGGCGGTGCAATGTATCACGATGTCTCATCTACAGGTGATTGTATATTCCAATAAAAGATAGTAATAAGAATGTAACATGTGAAGTCACTGGATCCAAAAGTAATGCATGCATGTACACATGCGAGCAAAGTCAAATGTCGTCCTCGCCTAGCTTGTCATTGTCTCGTGTAACAAGGGTAATTTGAACATACTCCCTCCGTCCGTAAATAAGTGTATATCTAGATTTTGTCTAAGTTAAATATAATTAAATTTGACCAATTTTATAGAGAAATATATGAACATATATTATATTAAATTGATATAATATGAAACTAGATTTAAAAATAAATCAAATGGTAACAATTTAGTGTCATAAATGTTGGTATGTTGTCCTAAAAGGTTAGTCAAACATAGTAAAATTTGACTTAAGACAATATTAGAAGTACACTTATTTGCGGACGGAGGGAGTAGATGATCCACGTATGCAAGTTAAATCGTCCTCGGACCCCTTGTAAGAGCATGGCTAATGCTCCACGTCACAGTCGGCCTAGGGATAGATAACCACAACACAAGATTAATCCCCAAGGCTCGGATAGTTTGTGTTATGTCCTCATTCAAGGATGCTATAATACAAAATCCCTAGTGATTAATAAAAGATTTATGCACTAGCCAATTAACCTAAAAGACCGATCTTATAAAAAGAGGCTAGGCGGTATGTTTATGTTCAACACTCCTCCTCGCGTCTATGCTATTTTAGTCCTTAGCATGGAAGAAATAGGCCATATAATCATTTTTTTTTAATTCTGCGTGAGCAGAGTCTTAAACTCAAGACCTATTGGCTCTAATATCATAAAGGATGTATGCACTTGCCAATTATCTCAAAAGATCGATCTAATAGAAAGAGGCTGGGCGGTATATTTATATTCAAAACTTAAGACCCGTCTGTACCTTCTTGACATGACCAATTGGTAAGGGTACATCTTAAGACAAAGTTTTTTTTTTAAATGAGCATATATTAATATCACACGGATACCAATTATACCCAACATCTGCAACAACGCATACCCTATTGGCAATACGGATGCACACAGCCGAAAAAAGGAAGAAGAATTACAAAAAAGAAAAGTCCAGCTACATCGATTAGACCCTTAGTAGCAGCGACGCTAACCCCACCAGAACAACAGCAGAAGTACAACATCTCCAATAGCGACGCCTTTAAGAAGGAAACAGAGCACAATCACCGTCATTGCCTGATCAAAGATCATATGTTTTTATCCTGGAAAAAGTCCTCGCTCACAAAACAATGTCTTCGACAAGGTCATTGCCAGGCACAACCAATTAAGGCCAGACCTTGGATTTTCACCCTGCAAGGTAAGACTGTGAACTTCTCTTGTGCTGCCGCCCCCACTTTCTGATGCCGCTGCTACAATTTACGAATCACCAAGCCAATTTCTCATCGCCACCACGACTCGAGCCACCATAGCTAGTCCACAAATCTTGGCTTCCATGATATTCTCCGCACATGGACTTCACCATGGAACTAAAGACATGTTCCACGATGGCAACAGACTGCAGAGCTTTGCCTCAATCCCTCTGAAACCAAACGGTCAGAAAATAACGGTTGCACGCGACCGAATCCCATCCGTTCCAGCATCTCCAGGCATGAATCGCCCATGGGATTTCGCCGGCGGAGCCTTCCGGAACACGACACTGCCACCAGATCAATCGAAACAGGCTGAAGACATATTTTCGTCTTGGTGTGAGAGAAACCCTAGGACCGCGTTCCTGCCAGCAGATGCGACCCGCACAACCATCCGCCGAGGGAGTACCGCCATCAAAGCCCGAGGCCGCCAGCCCGACTTCCAGACCCCGCCGCCAACATATCATCGTCGGGGCAACAACCAGCAAGCGCCCAAGGGGATCCCGGCGGGGGAGAAGCCACCACGCGAGGAGGCAGCCCCGCCGCCACCGTCGGCTGGCCGGGCTTAGCCCGCTGGCATCCTCCGATGGCAGCGGGGTAGGAGAGGAAGGAAGATTCAGGGGCGACGACGGCTTAGGGTTTTGCCCGTGCCCCCCCCTCCCCCGAGAGCGGCACGTCAATCTTAAGACGAAGTAGACGACCTTCGGCCTTCACAAACTCTTTGCTCCTTCACAACCACGGAGACTCCCAAGTGACACCCTAGCCGACTAGGAGGAGGAAACCCTCCAAAGCTAGCAACAAATTGGCTAGCACTACCACAACTTGTTTTATTCTGATTTCCGGGTCAAGAGATGCAAGTCTCAAGTCTCCTAGAAATCTTTCTTGACCAACAATGCTTAGGAATAATTCCCTCCTTTTGCATGAGCATTGCTTATGTTTCAACACATGCACATTTTTCACATGCACAAGTTTGTATCATTTTTCATAGTACTTTCAAAAATAATATAGTGCAAGACTTTTGAATATTTTACATTATTGGAATTTATGTTATCTACTTCATATGATGACTGATTGTTGCCCTACTTAGTAATTAATATCACATTTTGTCTAGTTGTGATCATACTAAACTTTGTGCCGTTGGTAATAAACTCCAAAGTACATTTTTTATCATCTACATACTGGAGGACCAGCATCGAATCATCGATTAAACTTGGAAATGTTGATACGTCGGGAAAGTTTCTATGAACTTTGTAATTTGTTATGATGAGTGTGGATTTTTTCCCCACCGGGTGGCTTTACCATCCCATTCATCATCGTTGGATCGTTTTGGTGGAGAGTCGTTCCAAAGTGTCAATGAACATGCACAATGTACTTAAAGCTGCTAAATTCATGTAAACTACAGATTTAAATGCTAAATATATGTTGATATTGCAGGAAATGTGTCCGTATTGCTGAATTTTGCAGTGCCACGGCTGAACTTGTCAGACCATATTTACTCCTTGTGCATCTTGCATGATGCGATGGTGCATGCATGTAGCAGCGAGCAAATAGGGTGGCAGCATCTTAGAAAAAATGAGTGCGGTGAAATCAGCTAGGGATTTTTACTTGTAAAGTTGACACCGCACTAAACGAAATTTAACTTGTAAACTAAAATTGAGAAACAAACCTAGGACGGCTCCATTTTAAGTGGAGCCGACATATATAGGTTCGGCTCCACTCTAATTAGGACCGAACGGAGGGTTCAGATTCCAAGATAGTTTTCTAAATGGGTTAGATGTGAGACTAGTTATAGAAAGCGGTCGGTCTGTCAAAAAATACTTATCATGGCGCACTACTATCCCTCCGTTTCAAAATATACGATTTTTCAGCTTTATTAAGAAAATATATCTAGACTACTTTTAGTGTGTAGGTTCGAAGTAATTCTCTATGAACCTACACACTAAAAATAGTCAGATACATTTTATTCACAAAGCTAAAACATCTTATATTATGAAACAGAGGGAGTATAAACAAATCTCTGTACTAGTGGCACTTCCTTTGACCCCTTACAAATGTTTTGTACCCTTCTTGCATGTTGTTGCCTTCTCCCTTTGTATTGGAGCGATATGCAGTTTTCACGGCCGGCTACCGGATGTTCCACACCCACGAACGACACTACATGGTACAAGAATTAATGGTTAAAGGATGCATAGAGTTGGAGGGCATATCTGTATATCCGTTTCCAAAGAGAGAGGGACATGGGCTTGTCATGTTAACTGACTACACCCATGCATACGTTTCAAATTATAAGAATTTCTGATGTTTTTTTTGGATTGTATTATGTAGATTCGTTTTAACTTGTCTACCCACTCATTTGTATTTTTTAGTACTTTTAGACATCTTTATACAATGGTTAATAATTATTAATAAATCGGTGAAATTTTCGCAGAAAAAAAGTTTTGATACATCGAGAGCTTTTTTATAGGAAAATGATGCTGTTCCCCCGGACGATGGGGCGTTTCGATCATCCGGGTTGACTCTCGCTCCTCTCGAATCCGTCTCCCATGACCCATCCCCTGACCCCGATCTCTCCGTCCTCCTGCCCCTACACAGCGAGCCCGATACAACCATAACCGACGCGAACCGATACGGCCGTCGCGCTCGTGTGCACGACAAGGACCGGAGCTAGCCCATAGAGCTTGTAAACGACGTGTCTGAGGACGCGTTCCGTCGCGACGATGCGCCCAGGCGGGCCGCCAAACGCGTGGCCGGGTCTGGGCTGGGGCAGACGCAGCAGTAGCCAGGCACGCCGGGTAGGGCGCGGCGCCGCCCGGATCTCACGCTGCCGCTGTCGCAGAGGGACCTCGCGTCGCTCGCCGTGCCGCTTCCCCTGCCGCCCCCTCCATCCTCGGACGGCCACATCTGCTGCAAGCTTGGACACCATGGTCGCCGCTCCTGCAAGTCCTCAAGGCCGCCTACAAAACCTACCCTCTGATTTTGCTACATTGATATATATTTTTTTGCTATAATACTATAAAATTTTGCTACAAGTTCTCCGACGAGGTCTTTCGGCTAAATTCTCCGACGATGTCTCCGGCGAAGTAGGGTTTTTGCTATATTAGAAGAACGTTGTTGCTATAACCGTCTTGTAGTTTTGCTATAATAGTGTCAACTTTTTGCTACAAGATCTCTGGCGAGAGTCACCGGCGAGTTTTTTCCGATGATGTTTCTGGCAAAGTCAGTTTTGCTGTATTAGCATAATTTTTTTTGTTGCATGGTCTCCGGCGAGACATTCTATTTCTGAAACGAACGATATTTTGCTTCCGAAGCAAAAGCGGCTACATATGTAACAAAAACGGGTCGTTTTGCAGCAAAACGGGATTTGGACCATTTTTGTGGACACGTGGCAGCAGCTAGAGCATGATGATGTGGGCCCTCCCATCGTCCGGGAAACGCGTACGGCTATCCTTTTTTATACTCCCTCCGACTCATATTAATTGACTCAAATTTGTCTAAATTTGGATGTATCTAGCACTAAAACATGTCTAGATACATACGAATCTAGACAGTCCAAGTCAACTAATATGGGTCGGAGGGAGTAATAGGAAACGGAGGGTGGAGCAGCCAAGTCCGTGTGTACACTCAAATACCAAACCGATTAAAAAAAGAAAAAAAAAGGGCCCAACCGTTCTGGCCCTGAAACGTCAGCTAACCTCGTTTTCAAAAGTCGCACTCAGAGTTGGGCTTGTTTACGAAAAAATCAGCGTGACTCTTGAACTGTTTTTATATAATTGCACTAAAAATGTAATACATTCGCTGTCGATCGAGGATGCAGCCTTCGCAGAAAATACCAAGATCTCCACATTTTACCCGCCGGTTATTTGGGCTCTAGCCTAAGAACCAACAGCAACAGGACCACCGATCGACCACATGTGTATTTCTCTCCGTTTTGCCGCCCCTCTCCTACGCGCATAGCTGGGTAGCAAAATCATGCATAGACCATTTCGTATAGTGGATGCACAGGCAGGCTAGCAGTAGCATATGCATCATACCGATTGCACGTTGACATCTCGGGGCTATGGCTGACCACCAGCTCATTCGGCAGCGGCCAGTAGCTCGATCGGCCGGCCGGCGAGCGAGGATCGGACAGGCTTAAATTAAAGCCGTCAGTCGATCGCGGCTCTCTGTCTTGCCACCATGCCTGTTGGCGCGCCTTCTTCCACGTACGACGACGGGCCAGCGTCATGCCTGCACCAACTGAGGGTCTCAGCGCTGGCTGAGTTTCGCGCCGGCGTGCCTAGACCCGCGGCGAGGTTAGCGGCGCCGGCGTGACCCAGATATGCTGTCCAGGTGAGTGGTTCCTACCGTACCTTGTCAGAAAAACACACGCTGATCATCATATCCTTTGTGTGCTGGAAGCCTGGAAGCAGTACAATCACTCGTCTAATCGCACAGCATATTGATGGTTTTTCTTAATTATCAAACCATTCGATCGATGATGATTTCTTGGTTCTTTTTTCCAAAACGTGTTTGTTTCTAGTATATGCATGGATGAGTTTCGTTTCGTTTCGTTTCGTGTGAGGTTTGCTGATCAAGGAAACTTGGAACAATTCTTCTTCCTTCTTGACACAATTCTTTGTTATTGGGAATAATCACTGCAGTTCTGGTTTGACTCCAATTTTTCCTCGTTTTTTTGTTTTTTTTGAACAAAACTGGCACGCCGCTTTCAGAAAGAGAATTGCAGGGTGGTAAAAGAGGCCCAAGGCTATCGTTGGAAAAAAGAGGCCCAACAGTTGCTAAAAAATCTGGCCCAGGAAGAAGCTGCCACTCTGACAAAGTGGTTCTTAGCCCAATGGCAGCAGCAGCAGCAACCCATCACTATGCGCAGGGAGACGGCGGTTCAACTGTTAACCACACTGTTTCCTCAAAAAAAAAAAAAACTGTTAACCACACTGACTGGGCGAAGGAGCTGGTTAATCAGGCGGGGTTTCGGTTAATAAAACATGATCTGATTTTACTTTTACCGTAAACCCTACTCGATCGTCTCGTATAAAAGGCAAATAAAGGCCGGCGCCACCGCCGCCGCCCACGGGAATTATCGAGGAGATGGGAAAGGGGAAGCGAGCTCGATGGCCCGAGGAGCGGCGAGAGCTTGAGGAGAAGCGGCGAGAGCTTGAGGAGCGGCGAGCTCGATGGGGCGAGGAGGTGCGCGAGCGGGAGGAGCAGCTGAATCGACGCGGCGAGGAGCAGCGGCGAGAGATTGAGGAGCAGCGCAGAGAGCTTGAGGAGCAACGGCGAGAGCTTGAGGAGCGGCGAGCTCGATGCGGCGAGGAGCTGCGGGAGCAGCGGCGAGAGCTTCAGGAGCGGCGAGCTCGATGCCGATGCGGCGAGGAGCAGCGAGCTCGATGGGCCGAGGAGCGGCGAGAGCTCCAGCGCACGCGTACAGCCGCGCCGCTCCGTGTAGTTCCTACCCAGCCCCTGGCGCATCGCACCTGGGCGGCGGTGGTGGCCGGCCGCCTGGCGTCAGTGAACAGACACGTATCCCGATCTACACCAAGGCTTGCTTATTTTTGTCGCTTGTCTTCGGGATTGGCGACTGGTATCACATGCAATCGATACCCTGTGAACGTAGTACGAATTAATCCATTTTCGCCGTGGGAGTCGACATCTCTTGATATTTTTTCTAAAAGCTAGCACTAGAGCATTAAGTTTGATTATGATACTCCATCCCTACTAATTAGGCACTATCAATGCATGAAATCTTAATTGTGCACTGTAATTAATCCTAGGTCCCTACTAATTAGGCTAAGATCCATCCCTAGTTCCCTACTACTCATGTTGCATTCAATGTTTTTGTATTATAAGCCTGATTTTTAACCTTATTTTTTGTATTCGATATTTCATTTAATTCATGTTGGGACAAGCAAATTATGTGTAAACTGATGAATGGATAAGCAATTGAGATGACCAATTATTACTATTTACTAGTTGACATTATGATGCCGGGTTCTAATTTTTTTAGGTCTATTTACAATGTGTAACTGACTAAATTGTGCTTCTTTATATGCATCAGCCTTAAATATTATTCCAAAGGTCGTATTGGCTTAAGGCTTGCTTTACTTGATGCGCCAAGAATCGAAGCCGGTACAAATTTTCATGATGAAGTTGCAATAATAAAAACCATATGCAATCCTTATATCGGCTGTCCAAAGAGGTCAGGCACACCATATCTCTTGCTAAAAGATAACCAAAAACCTTTTTTTATATATAAATAACATTACGACATTTTGTGTGTGCGCGCAGTATCCATAACCTCAGGGGATTTTTGGAGGATAATCCTGTGGTGCAGCCTATGGAGACATCTGTGCTAGACATTATTGTAGACACAACAAAGCAAGGCAGGCTTCTGTTCCAGACCTTAATTGCTGTTATATTGGATGCTCATTCAAATAATCGAACCTGGAATGGCGGATTTGGTTCGGATGACATTCGGATCATTAAGCCTTGGGAGTCTAAGGAAATGTTCATAATGGTACTGAAAGAACCAGTCGAATTTGATGTGAGGGCAAGACCTATTCAGGCTATGGCCAATGACATACGCAAAGTTGGTGAAATACTCATCTCGCACTACAAGATTGGTGGTCGTTCGCCGGCTCACTTTGACGAGTTCGAAGAATTATTGCGACGAATAATGGAAAGAGAGAATGCTGGGGATAAATGTGACATGGAGCATTTGAGTTATCATCCTGCCATCATGCCCTCGTCTGCTCGTCGTAACTTTTTGAACAAGCTGAAGCGTACACTTGAACCCCGTGGTAGCCTAACGGATCATTCTGTTATGGTGCAAAAACCGACTGTATATGATCCTGATGATTGGACAAACATCGTGAAGAAATCAGAAGCGCGATGCACTATTCTCTTGGATGTGTACTGGCACAATAATCTTAACCAGGACCCTGCTTTTGAATATGAAACGAATGCGGGGGGGCTTGTCAAGTTTATGCGCAATACTCTTGAGCATGGTAGAGATATCTGTGGGCTGGAGCAGTACCTTGCCAAGAAGTTCAGTAGGTTCCTTCCAAGCATAATGCTAGACCTGTTGCGCTCAGAAGCAATGGGCGAGCCGTGAGTGCCCATCCAGCTGGATTTTCAGTTTGTTTGGAATTTTACTTCTTCTTTGGAAGTTACCCTCTATGCATGCATCATTTTCTTAACTCATTAACTACTTGTATTTCACCCTGCACATTAGCTAT
The DNA here is from genome assembly GCA_910589765.1 of Avena atlantica. Classification (NCBI taxonomy): domain Eukaryota; kingdom Viridiplantae; phylum Streptophyta; class Magnoliopsida; order Poales; family Poaceae; genus Avena; species Avena atlantica. The sequence goes on along the minus strand of OU342736.1, from coordinate 507,328,398 downwards.
GTAATAATCATATGTCTAACCTTCAAAATCCGATCAGCAGTTCAGCACTGGTTAATTACATAGTAGCGAATAGTATCATGCAAGTTTGGATGGTGGAACAAATGCACTTGTATAGGTCTTTAATTATCAGCGATATTTGTAGTATTATGTCTAACCTTCACCTTTCTCATGTATGTAACTAGTGGTGCAAAAGAAGCCTGGAAAGCTTATAAAGACTCAAAGTCGAACGAATAAGATCCACATGGTCAGTGATCATGGGGAGAGGTATATATGTGTTTATGTATAATATCCATTGTTGTGCATAAAACTTAGAACTACAATGTCGTTCACATGTTCCTTTGTTTGCAACCAAAACATTTCCTCTAAATATATAACTTGTTCCATCTAATTGGGCACAACTTTAGCCCATAGATGTCACCGCGCTAAATCATACTCTCGTGTGAATTGTCAGGTTCCGCGGCCGTGAGGTTGCAATTCCTTCGGGTTTCAATACCTTTGAGCTATATATCTAGTTATCTATGGCAGCTGGCAATAAGTACAACATGTGAAAAGTTGTCTCCTGTATGGCTGTATTACTATGATTTGTGTCGAGTGAGGGGCTTTTTAAATGAACCTAAGTGATTGATATTTGGGTTACTTGATATAATGCTAAAAGTTTTCTTGGTTTTAGAAGTTACCAGATGTACAATTTCAAGGAGCTTGTACCGAATTATAGACCAACCATGCTTGATTTGTGAGGTGTGTGTTTCGCATGAACCCATAGGGCTGAACCAATAGGATAACATGCGTACCTGCCTATTTTAATTCCTTGGGTTTCAGAGGTGTGGTGATCACTGACTAGGTAGTAACACGTATATGATTTATTGAACATTAGGCATGCCTTTAACATGTACCGATAACCAACTGCACTTAAAGCACCTAATTTGGCGTATCAACAGAAAAGGTTAGGAGATGGTGCCTAACCAGAACCGTCTTCTTGTGGTTGTGGACTATTTGTTGGTCAGCGAGAACCAACTGAAGGTTAACGACCCAGAGGTGTAGAGAGCCACCGACAACCCTCTTCTTCGTCGGCGGTGGTCATCGGTCTTGTATTTCTCATTAGTGCATCTTTAGGATTGGTGGTTATGAGGTTTCTTAAACCCTACTATTTGTCCACTTAATCATGGAACAACCTTCTCTTCTATTATATACGCTAAAACTGGTCATAGTGGTAGTATCATAATACTAGTATCATGCATATGATACTAGTGTATTATACTATGTCTCTAGTACATTATATTATTGTTATCGCCATATTTTGGCCAAAGGAGGAGATGGGCCGTAATCAAGATGGGCTTGGAAAATACATATATGCAATGTGTTGTTAATCGGCCTTGTGCGTGGATTTGGGCTAAATTGCCCGTGTATCTGTATATTGTAGTAGGTTCCGTTTCGGTTTAGGTAAGAGATAGAGTTGTAGAGTTATTCTAAAGATAGAAAGTCTCCGGACTATAAATATGTACCTAAGGTTATTGAGAAAAGGAGGACAATCACGTTCACAACAAACACAATCTCGGCGCATCGCCACCCCTTGTTTCTAGGGTTTCTTTCGGGTAAGTGTCATGCTGCCTAGATCGCATCTTGCGATCTAGGCAGTATCTGCTTATGCGTTATCTGGTGTTACTCGTACTGAAGCCTTGTTGATGACGAGTAATACTATTATCATAGATTTGTTTGGGTTAGCATCAGTACTTTTCGCTACGATTATTTAGTCACGCTATCTCTAGTTATCTCGCTACCTTTGCACCTTTTCCCGGGTGTAAGGGTAGCACCTTGTTTGATCTTTATTCAGTCGATTTGATCCGTTATAGTTTTGCCTTGTTTTCCAAGGTTTAGTTTGATATCCACGTAGTCAGGCCTTGCAAACGGGTTGAACGATCCAGTAGTACGTGAGGATATGGTTGGCTAGTTCGAGAGGAGTTGTTCCGGGAATTGACTTTACGTCGGTTGTTAGGCCTTCTCTAGGGTTAGTTTTCTATCATCTTTCGTATGTACCAGGCTCAATTACGTGTAGGATGTTCCAGTTACGTGGTGAGAACGTTAAACTGTCGTAGATCGATTTAACTTGTATTGATGAAGCAAAACCCCATGTTATCATAGATTTAATGCAGAACCATGGGATAATCGGTTCCAGGAGCCGATTCACAGGGAAACCTGGGAGCCGGTCACGGCTCGAATTTTACGTATACTTGTTTACCATGCAGGAAACCAATCGAAGCAATCCTTCACCTTCCTGACCAGGTATAGGTCAGGTGGCACGCCCTCGAACCAAGCCAGGACGTGTGCCGGAGTTTTGCGGGCCGTTGCCCGAGGGACCAGGGCCCACCAGCAGTTCTGGGAGCCTCCCGGCTCTTCGTGTTGCTCGTCGCTGCTCGCCGGTGGGTTTTGACAGGCAACACATTCTGGCACGCCCGGTGGGACATTCAACAGCATCTGCATCAACATCCGACGCTGAGATTGGGGACAGACCAGTCACGTACGACGAGCTGCCTGAGGAGCACAAGGCGAAGTATGATGACATCAAAGCTCTCTTCGAAGCCGATCTCATCGGCTCTTTTGAGAGGACCCGTAAGCATGGAATCAGGTGGAAAGGGTTCTCACCCGAGGGTGCTCTTGATGAGGTGGATCTGTCTGTTCCTTCAGAGGAGCGCACCAGAGCTCTGCGACAGGAAGTCAACTACATGGTGGCTCATTCTCTTCACCGCCATTCTGAGAGCCTGGTGAACGCTTTCGAGCGGATCGCAGTTCGCGTAGTTCAGGAGATCATGAAACATCAGTATTCTCCGTCGGGGCCTACTCTGGGGACTCACCAGGGAGAAAGACCGCTCCAGGCCAGGCCACCGCTGCCATTCACACTTGCAGCTCCGGAGCCACCAGGGGCAGCGGCGTACGTCGTCTACAAGGTCGGAGGCGACCCAGGCGATTGCCAGTTCCTGTTTGAGCCACCTAAAGAAATCCCCCATGGATATGTGTGCACCCACGTGCTGGACTGAAATAACCTGACACGCACCAACCAGAGTGCGACCGCAGGGATTTCTGCGGCAGGAGTTCCTGGAGCAGGGGTTTCAGGAGCAGGCGTTTCTGGAGCAGCGATGTCTGGGATGGACGCCGACAAACAGGCGTGGCTAGCCAAGTATGCCACTGGAACGAGTCATGAGAATCTAGCCCCTGCAGCTCAAACAGTGGAGCAAATCCGTACCATCTTGAGAGACCAGTTCGGCTTCGTGCCGAAGAGAAGGACAATCGTCTTTTCAAAGCCGTACCCCAACGAGTTTGACCTGATTCCGCTGCCACCCAAGTATCGTCTCCCTGAGTTCTCAAGGTTTAGCGGATCAGAAGGGTCGAGCTCGATAGAGCACGTGAGAAGATACCTGGCACAGTTAGGCATGATTTCAGCATCGGATCAGTTGCGCGTAAGGTTCTTTGCGCAATCTCTGACAGGGCCAGCTTTTGGGTGGTACACCTCGCTGCCACCTGATTCGATCCAGACCTGGAAGCAACTGGAAGAGCAGTTCCACATTCAGTATCATTCAGAGGCTACCGAGGCTGGCATTGCAGACCTGGCACAGGTGCGGCAAAAGCGGGGAGAAACTGTAGCCGAGTACATCCAGCGTTTCAGGACTGTAAAAAACCGATGTTACTCAGCTCGTTTAACTGAGAAAGAAGCAGTCGAGCTGGCAGTGTTGGGTCTCTCAGCACCTGTCAAGGATCTGGCTTTCCAAGTGGAGTACAACTCCTTGGCGCACATGGCCCAGAAGCTGACGATGTATGAACAGCGCCACCCTGAGTTGTACCAAGACAAGTTTAAACGTCCGATAGGCCTGGTCGATATAGAAGAAGAGGATCCTACACAAGACCAGGAGGTGGCCGTGGCTGAATGGGCTCGGGGGGCAGATCCTGTGTCCTGCAAATGGGTAAAGCAGCAGGGGCCTGCAAAAGGGTTCGACTTCGACGTGAGCAAAGCTGAGCAGATATTCGATTTACTGCTGAAGGAGAAGCAGCTGAAGTTGCCCGAAGGCCACAAAATCCCTACGGCTCAAGAGATGAACGGAAGACCATACTGCAAGTGGCATCACTCGTTCACCCACACCACCAATGACTGCAAAGAGCTACGTCGCCAGATCCAAACGGCGATAGAGCAGGGCCGTCTGATCCTGGGGCAATTCGCCATGAAAGTAGACACCAACCCGTTTCCCGGCGTCAACATGGTAGAGCACAGCCACTCCACGAGGCGCCAGTTGGATTTCTCGTTCGATGTCAACATGGCAGGGCCTGTGTACCACCATGGCACGTATAAGGAGGAAGGCGGTCGCTCTCGGGGCAAAGAAAGAGAGGAGGCTGGTCCATGCGACCGGCCCAGCTACGATGACAGACGGTATTTAACTGAGGAACAGGTGAGGAGCGTGCGATATCAGAAGCCACATTCCACGCATCTCCTTAACAAGTATGAGCGTCAGTATCACCGACGTCGCCGGCGCGATGGAGACGATGAAGGATATGAGCACCTCGCTAGGGGACCGTCAAAAGAAAAGGAAGGCGCAGACAAACATTGGGATTGTCCTTTCTTCAAGTATTGCTGGGATGCGGGAATGAGCCGATTGCCTACAATCGATAACTGCCTGGAATGTGGACAACAGAAGGAGGACACGGGGCCAGTGTCAGTGTTCAAGCGTCTAGGGCCTCTCCCACCTCAGAGCCGACACAGGGAGTCCGCTCGAGCGAAAGATCTCGAGGAGCCAATGGATGACAAAGAAGAAGACAGATATCACCGTCCAAGGTGGTGTCCCGATGGACTCAGACACACCCAAAAGCGTAGGGTCCAGCGACTGCGTAACTTGGAGGAAGCCGAAGCGCAGTACCTCCACGCTTTAAGGAAAGCACGGCCCGATCTAGCCGCGAAAATTCGGCAGACATTGGAAACGGAAGATCGTCCAAAAAGGAGAGAGTGGCGCCCTAAGCCAGTAAAAGCCGATGCGAAGACATCGGCTGGCACAAACATGGTGTTCATACTTCCGTCAGAGTTCTGCGCTCCGAAAACCAACGAGCTGCCAGTGGCATAGTTTGACTGCGGCCCACGGCCGGTTATCTTTGAAAAGCCCCGTGAAAAGGGCTACAAACATCTGAAAGCCCTGTACCTACGAGGTTACATCAATGGGCAGCCTGTCAGCAAGATGTTGGTGGACACCGGAGCGGCAGTCAATATAATGCCATACTCCATGCTACGGCGTTTGGGACGCTCCACTGCAGATCTGATCAAAACCAACGTCACGTTAAGCGACTTCAACGGCCAAACTTCAGAAACGCAAGGCGTACTGAACGTGGATCTGACCGTGGGCAAAAAAACCATCCCTACGTCATTCTTCGTCGTGGACAGCAAAAGCACCTACGCTGTCTTGCTAGGGAGAGATTGGATTCATGCTAACTGCTGCATTCCATCCACGATGCACCAGTGCCTAATACAGTGGGATGGAGATGAGGTGGAGGTCATTCATGCAGATGATGCTATAGAGATCTCCATAGCTGGCATGAACATCTGGGAAGCAGAAGACCAAGAGCCGATCTCTGGAATTAGTCTAGACGGCTGTGAGCGCATTGAAGCTACAAAAAACGGGGTGAGGCTGGTCTTATCCACTGGCCTGACAGAGTAGCAAAGTCCACGACCGTACGTGGTACGGCCGATCCCTGCGATCGGCCACAAAAAATAAAAAGCAGCAATCTTACGACAAGCAGATCATGTAGTCGTAGCAGGGAGATTTCCTGCCATTGTAAAACACAAATAAGGTGTAAACCGTCCTTGACTAATGCAATCAAAAAGGGGGCCGATTCAGGCAATCGCCCAAATTATTTTTGTTATCCTCACCTACTGTTTGCCCTGTGTTTAGCATCGATTTAACAGGTGACGGAAAGCTAGGGTATGGGTTTACATCCGCTGATGAGCTAGAGGAGATCGACATCGGTCCTGGGGATAAGCCACGACCAACATTTATCAGCAAGAAGTTAGATCCGAGTCTGCGGGGTCCGATGATAACTCTGTTGAAAAAATATCCAGACTGCTTCGCCTGGGACTATACAGAGATGCCTGGGTTAGACAGGAGCATCATTGAGCATCGACTCCCGCTTCAAAAAGGATTTCGGCCATTCCAGCAGCGAGCACGACAGATGAAGGCCGAAATTTTGGCAGAAGTCAAGAAAGAGGTCGAGAAAATGTTGACGGCCAAGTTAATCAGGCCATGCAGGTATGCTGAGTGGATTTCTAGTATCGTACCTGTAGAGAAAAAGGATGGCCGCTGGCGTGTTGCCATAGATTTTCGGGATCTCAATAAAGCTACTCCGAAGGATGAGTATCCGATGCCGGTAGCAGAAACGTTAATCAACGCAGCGGCTGGTCATAAGATCTTGAGCTTCATGGATGGCAATGCCGGCTACAACCAAATTTTCATGGCTCCGGAAGATATACACAAGACTGCATTCAGAGTCCCAGGTTCGGTGGGGTTGTTTGAATATGTAGTGATGACATTTGGACTGAAGAATGCCGGCGCCACGTACCAAAGAGCCATGAATTACATTTTCCATGATCTGATCGGCAAGCTAGTGGAAATTTACATCGATGACGTGGTGGTCAAGTCTGCTTCAGTACAAGGACACTTGGACGATCTGCAACGCGTCCTGGACCGAACAAGAAAATTCGGTCTACGGATGAATCCAAAGAAGTGTGCCTTCGGGGTGACGGCCGGTCAGTTCTTGGGTTTCTTGGTCCATGAACGCGGAATTGAGATCGGCCTGAAAAGTCAGGAGGCAGTGCGAACAATGAAGCCACCTACCACGAAGAAAGAACTACAGTCTCTCATCGGCAAGATCAACTTCGTCAGAAGATTCATCTCCAATCTGTTAGGAAGAATAGAGCCGTTCATGGGACTGGTGAAAGTTAAATCTGACGAGGAATTCCGCTGGGGGGCAGAACAACAACGATCCTTCGACGAGATCAAAGAATATCTGACAAAGCCGCCAGTGTTGGTTCCGCCCCAGCCGGATAGGCTGTTCTACATTTACTTGTCAGTAGCTGACACGTCCATCGCCTCAGTGGTGGTGCAAGTTTATGATGGTCTGGAGCGAGTTGTATTTTACATCAGCAGAAGGATGCTGGATGCAGAGACAAGGTATCCTGAGATCGATAAGTTGTGCCTCTGCCTGTTTTTCACCTGCACCAAGCTGCGCCACATCTTGCTCTCAGCGGAGATTATCATCATATGCAAATCAGATGTCATAAAGCACATGCTGTCGGCCCCTATGTTGAAAGGCCGACTCGGCAAATGGATGTTTGCGTTATCGGAATTTGACATCCGGTATCAACCCGCGAAAGCAGTTAAGGGTCAGGCATTGGCCGACCTTATTGCTGAAAGGATCAACACTAATATAGCGGCGCTGTCCATACGAGCGTGGGCTATGTTTTTCGATGGATCGGTTTGTGACGATGGTTGCGGCATCGGCATTCTACTCGTGTCGCCCCGGGGGGCAACATTTTCCTTCTCCATCAGGTTATCTACCCCTCGCACCAACAACGTCGCTGAGTATGAGGCGATACGCAAGGGAATGGAGTTGCTCATCGAAGCTGGAGCAGAAGCAGTGGAAATTTTTGGAGACTCCAAGTTGGTGATTTCTCAACTCACGGAGGAATACAAGTGTGAGAGCGAGTCGCTCTTCCCATTATGGCTGCAATGCCGTGAGCTGATGGCACAGTTCCGGTACATAAACTTCACCTGGATCCCGCGATCACAGAATACCGAGGCGAATGATCTTGCACAAATGGCTTCAGGCTACAAGGACGTAGCAGAGGGAGCCGATGTTCAGGTACAATTCCTGGACGCAGACGACTTGAGAGCCGATATCTTCAATTACTTGAAGGATTCGGCTCGGGGGGCACCTAAACGGATAAGGCACAAGGCCATGAAGTATGTGCTCATTGGAGATGACATGTTTTACAGGACTCTGGAGGGGTGATTGCTCAAATGTCTGGGGACAGCCGAGGCCAATCGGCTCCTACACGAGGTACACGAAGGCGCCTGTGGAACTCACCAATCGGCTCACAAGATGAAATGGTTGGTCAGGCGATCAGGGTTTTATTGGCCCACCATGGTTGAGGACTGTTTCAAGTACTACAAAGGGTGTCAAGCATGTCAGAAATTTGGGAAAATTCAGATGGTACCCGCGTCAGCAATGAACCCCATCATCAAGCCTTGGCCTTTCCGAGGTTGGGGCATGGATATGATCGGCAAGATCAATCCTCCATCAAGCAAAGGCCACATGTGGATTTTGGCCATTACTGATTATTTCACTAAATGGGTGGAAGCTGTCCCGATGAAGTCAGTGAACTCAAAGGATGTTATCAATTTTGTGAAAGAACATGTCATCCATAGATTCGGGATTCCCCAAACTATCACGACCGATGGAGGTTCGGTTTTCATTTCTCACGAGTTTAGAAAGTTCTGTGAGGACACGGGGATTAAACTGATTAGATCATCTCCATACTATGCTCAAGCAAATGGGCAAGCTGAAGCGTCCAACCAGAGCCTTATCAAGCTGATCAAGAGGAAAATCGATGAGCACCCCAGGCGTTGGCACGAGGTTTTGTCAGAGGCCTTATGGGCTTATCGCATGTCATGCCATGGAGCGGTAAAAACCTCGCCATACCATCTAGTCTATGGACAGGAAGCCGTATTGCCCTGGGAAATTACGGCTGGATCGAGACGTGTCACTTTTCAGAACAATCTAACAACTGAAGAATATGCAACCCTGATGAGTGACAGTGTTGAGGATTTAACTGAGCTCAGGCTGTGGTCGCTTGAGAAAATCAAAGAGAACAAGGCCAAGGTAGCTCGTGCATATAACAAGAAAGTGAGACCAAAGGAGTTCCACGTTGGCGATCTGGTATGGGAAGCTGTGTTGCCATTAGGGACTAAGGATGCAACATATGGTAAATGGTCTCCAAATTGGCACGGGCCATACAGGGTCGATCAGGTTTTAAGAGGAAACGCGTACATGCTTGAGGAGCTGGACGGCGTAAAATTCCCAGTGGCTGTCAACGGTCAACATCTCAAGAAATATTTCCCAAGCATGTGGGATGATGGACAGTGAAATGTGGGGGCCGATACATGAAATCGGCCAGATAAAAAATAAAATATATAGCCGATGCACAGTCATCGACTCTAGAGGTTCAAACTGTTACAAGCATATGTCAGTTTACATAAACAAACTACTGAAGAAATGCCTCGAAGGCGTGGAGGGCGTCAGCACGGACACCATCCACCTCGGCGATCTCGGCTTCGTCATCTTCGTCCTTGCCCGTCACCAGCTGCTTGTTCAAGGCACGTATTTCTGCCAGATCGGTCTTCAGTTGAGCTTTGAGGCTTTCTGCTTCGTCTTGGGAGCGGGCGATGGATTCTTCCTTATCGCGAATGAGCTGTTTAGTCGCCCGGACCTTCTCTTCAAGATCTTCCAACTCCCTTTTCAAGGATGCGAGCTCGGCGGTACTGACAGAGGTGTCAGTTTTGGCATCCAGAGACGCCTTTTCTCATTGAGCTGCTGACATTTGTCTGCGATATTGGCCTTCAGTGGAAGTTGGGCGCGGCGCAGACTGATCCTCTCACGAGCTAACTTCACCCTTGACCCGTAGAAAGACAGAGTTACAACTGGCCAAAGCTTCACCTGCAATGCTACTGGGAGTTGGTCTTTTATTTCAGCAAGAACGCTCTTCACCTCCTCAGAACCCTCGATCAACTCTTCGATCGGGGAGGACGGGAGGGCTTTAAGACGCTGGAATTGAGGTGGAACAGCCCTGGCTTGTGGTTCATCGTTGGCAACAGAGGGAGTTGGTTCGATGGATTCAGGGTCGAACGTCAGCAAGCCTGAAATATCACAACCCTGGCAGCCCGGAAAGGCGTCAGTATGCGTCCAACATGCAAGGATGAGCCGAAAAAAGCTAACGTACCTCTCCTAAGGTCGAGGGGATAGCAGATGACGAGACAATCGGCTTATGTGTGGTTGCTGGGGGCTTGGCCAAAGTGGTAGCCGTTTCATCTGCACCTTCGGGGATTGTTAGACCCGGCTTGGCTAAAGGCATCGGCACTGCCCCGGCTTTCCCACTAGAAGCATCAGTCGTCTGCATGGAAGGTGCTTAGCCGATGTAAATAATGATGAATCAGCAGATAAAAAGAAGCAAGTGGTAAGAGCATGAAGGGTGATGGTTTTCGAAACCTCCTGGCTCGACGAAGAAGCTTGCAGTCCTTTGCGAGCCCTCTTGGGACCCACAGCTGGCCCCGCCTCGACTGGTGCTCGGGGGGCAGTAGGTTCAGGAGCCGACCTTTTCCTGGAAGCCGATGGTGGTGAATCTGGCTGGCTCGGTGTGATGGTCCTCTCAGAATCCGTTGGGCCCAGTTCTCCTCGATTGGTCTGAGTGTTCTCGCTGGAGGTGTCTTCGACGGAAGCCTGTAAAAAAGGAGAACCAGTAAGCACTGGCATGTCTGCAAGAATGGAAGAATGAGAAGGATCGACCAAGGCATGGATCAGCCTACATGCGAGCTTTCTGGAGAAGGGCTCCGGCGCCTCAAGGTCTTCCTGGAAGCTACCTTCCTCATCATCGTTCTTGTTTTAGTTGGAACTCGAGGGGCAGCTGGCTTAGGAGTTGTTTGGTTCTTGGAAGCCGATTGTGGTGTTATCGGCTGGTTCTGCATCATGACCTTTTTCAAAGGTGGCGAGTTTTTGCAGAAAAGAACCACAGGAGCTGGCGGAAAGAACTCGAAGGGGGAGCCATCACTGTGCGTAGGTTCAGGGTCATCTTGTTGCTGCAAAGAGAAAAAGTGGATTAGTAGAAGAATCATCGGTGAGCTGCATCAAGAAAATTTATAAGTAGTGGTACCTGTTCCACGGGGATGTCATAGTCAGCATCGAGTTGCTTCAGCAATGGTCCCAGAGCTCTCCTAAAGGCGTGAGTCTTCCACATCGACCACCAGTCTTCAAAGCCATCGGTTGATGAGGCGAAGGTGAGGTCGTTAGGAATTGGGATGGTCAGAGCATCGAAGAAGGAATAACACCTTTGACTGGTGAGAGGATCAGGCAGGTCGGCTCTGCTCTCTGTGAGATGGTGGAGAAAGAAATGGAGAGGTACTTGTCCAAGGCCAAATTGCCGAGCCACTACGACCGGCTGGTAGAATTCATACCCAGGCTTGATTATTTTGTTGGATGTGCTCATGCCAACTGGAAGGAAACAGGGACGGATCACAGTGGAGAAGAGCTGCCGAGTGCTGGTGTCATCGGCAAAATTGTCTATCCTGAAGGAGAGTGGATTTTCAAAATGCTCTGATTCCTCCATGTAAGGAAAGAAGATAGGATTGTCCAGGCCTTGAAAGAAAGTGCTGAACCACTTAGATGCTTTCTGAGGGATCAGTTTACTACCTGGCAGTCTATACAAAGCCTGGCCGTAGCTGGTGCATCTGATCTGCTTCCCTTTGACATCTGGAAAGGTGCAACTCACCAAAAGGGGGAAGTTTGGGACGTGGTTTTGGAAATACAGCTGAGCCCATAGCTGAATGAACCACCAAGGACCTCCTGTTTTGACTGCTGTGCCAGAGAACAGTTTGACAGACATCAACTGAGATATCGATAGACCTCTCCGAGAAACAGTTTGCCGATGCCAAGTTGAGTGCCTTTGGCAAGCTCGTAGGCCAAAGAGAGATAATTCTTGGTTGGAGCAAGGGAAGGGCCACATAATATGAAATGTTCCAGCCAGAAGTTGAGAAAGGCTGTGTGTTCTTTCTCTGTGACAGGGCCTTTAGTTTTCATATGGCGTTGGAGGTAGGCACCCCAGTTCGTGCAGTCTGTTTTGGAAGACAGCTTGTAGGGGACTTTGGTCAGCTTAAAAGCGGAGGGGCTGGGTGATGTAACATCCAGGCCAGTAATCATCACCACGTCTAACAGAGTTGGTGTCATGGGGCCGTGACCGAACATAAAGCAGTTCAGAGCATCAGACCAGAAGTAGCCGATGGTTTTTAGAAGATTCTCATGTTTCTCAAGGGGAGACAATGACAAATGCAAGGCATCGGCTATTCCCGTGGTTTCCCATTGGGATTGGTAAGCTCTAGCTACCCTGCTAAACCAGGAGACTCAATGTTCAGGGGGATTAGGCCAGGCTCGCAAGCAGTCGGCCCAAGAGTTCAAATCTAGGTCTTGGCTTACGAAGGAGATTCTGTTTGCTTCGCAAGAGATCAGATGGGCAGGACTAGATTCTGTACGGGGGCCAAGACAGAGAGAATTTGGGAGAGAAGGATGCGGCAGCAAAATGTCTGAAACCTAAAAATTTTTAAGGGTGGAATAAAGCATTAATTCAGGTGTTTGCCATTAATTCTAGCATCGTGTTCAGACTGCGAGGAGTAGGCGTACCTTCAGACCAGAGACCGCTGGGTTGGTGTTGGACGATTCCGCCATCTGGTTTGCCGGCGGAGATGGATATATGCGGTTGGGGATCGAGGGATCTTGTCGCTATGGGCTCGATCTGATTGGTGAGCAATTGGAGATCTGGGTCGCCCTTTTTTGAAGAAGGTCGCAGGTTACCGTTTGAAACTGGAAGGTGGCCGCTCAGATTTGTTTAAGTACGCGACCAAAATTGACCTTGTCAACGTTTTTTGAAAGCCGATGTTTTACCATCGGCTCTTTGAGCTTTGATTTGTTTGACTATATGAGTGCAGTGTGGTGAAAGCCGATACAGTACTATCGGCTTCAGGAGCATCGACCTATTTTGACTATCGGCGAAATTGGGTCGAAAAAAGCAATCTTCGAGTTGGAAAAGCAATCTTCGTTCATTCAAAAGACGATTATTTACAAGTGGAGCTGATTGCTTACAAAAGGAAATCTACTACTACTACTAGTTCCTAATCTAGTAGTTCCTAATCTAGAGGCCGAGGTCGTCGCCGTTGTCTTCGCCGTCGTCTTGTTCGCTGTCATCAGCGCTGCTGCCGGCGTCGTCTTCGCTGCTGCTGCTGAAGATGCCAGCGGGGGCCTCCTCGTCCTCGTCGTCCTCCTCGGTGTCCTCGCTGGACCCGGCGCGGAAGCGCTTCACTGGCGGGTACTCGTCGGAGGAGGTATCCTCCTCGGACTCCTCCTCCTCGGAGGATTCGACGCCGTCCCAGGACCAGGCGTCGTCGCTGCTCTTCGCCTCCAGTTCCCCATTGACGAGGAACTGCAGGCCCTCCTCGCCGTCAGTCAGGGACGCGTCGTCCTCCAACCAAGTGGCGAAATCCCAATCCCTCTCGTCCCACCATTGTTGGGCGAGAGTCTCATACGCCGCCGTTGGCGGGTGCTCCGGCGTCGGCTCCCGGTCGCTAATGGTGTTGGAAGACTGGGAGGAAAGGACGGAAGAAGAGGAGGCCATGGCGGAGGAAGAGGGTTTTTTCGGCGGAGGAAGAGGGTTTTTTGGCTGCTGGAGGAAGATGGGGACTGCAAACTGCTCAGATGAATTTAAATAAGGGGAATAGTGGAGGCGGTTCAATGCTATAGCGGTTTCCCAGAATGTGCTGCCAAAATTGTCAAATCATGCACTGCGAAGGAGTTGAGAAGACAGGGCATCATGATGAAGGGGTGGCGTGACGATTCTGCTCTGCAACGCGTAACCCGATAAAAAAAGGAAGGGGGGAAGAAAAAACATCAAAAGAGTGGTTTTGGAATTATTATTGCCAAAACCAGGGGGGCATGTGTTATCGCCATATTTTGGCCAAAGGAGGAGATGGGCCGTAATCAAGATGGGCTTGGAAAATACATATATGCAATGTGTTGTTAATCGGCCTTGTGCGTGGATTTGGGCTAAATTGCCCGTGTATCTGTATATTGTAGTAGGTTCCGTTTCGGTTTAGGTAAGAGATAGAGTTGTAGAGTTATTCTAAAGATAGAAAGTCTCCGGACTATAAATATGTACCTAAGGTTATTGAGAAAAGGAGGACAATCACGTTCACAACAAACACGATCTCGGCGCATCGCCACCCCTTGTTTCTAGGGTTTCTTTCGGGTAAGTGTCATGCTGCCTAGATCGCATCTTGCGATCTAGGCAGTATCTGCTTATGCGTTATCTGGTGTTACTCGTACTGAAGCCTTGTTGATGGCGAGTAATACTATTATCATAGATTTGTTTGGGTTAGCATCAGTACTTTTCGCTACGATTATTTAGTCATGCTATCTCTAGTTATCTCGCTACCTTTGCACCTTTTCCCGGGTGTAAGGGTAGCACCTTGCTTGATCTTTATTCAGTCGATTTGATCCGTTATAGTTTTGCCTTGTTTTCCAAGGTTTAGTTTGATATCCACATAGTCAGGCCTTGCAAACGGGTTGAACGATCCAGTAGTACGTGAGGATATGGTTGGCTAGTTCGAGAGGAGTTGTTCCGGGAATTGACTTTACGTCGGTTGTTAGGTCTTCTCTAGGGTTAGTTTTCTATCATCTTTCGTATGTACCAGGCTCAATTACGTGTAGGATGTTCCAGTTACGTGGTGAGAACGTTAAACTGTCGTAGAACGATTTAACTTGTATTGATGAAGCAAAACCCCATGTTATCATAGATTTAATGCAGAACCATGGGATAATCGGTTCCAGGAGCCGATTCACAGGGAAACCTGGGAGCCGGTCACGGCTCGAATTTTACGTATACTTGTTTACCATGCAGGAAACCAATCGAAGCAATCCTTCACCTTCCTGACCAGGTATAGGTCAGGTGGCACGCCCTCGAACCAAGCCAGGACGTGTGCCGGAGTTTGGCGGGCCGTTGCCCGAGGGACCAGGGCCCACCAGCAGTTCTGGGAGCCTCCCGGCTCTTCGTGTTGCTCGTCGCTGCTCGCCGGTGGGTTTTGACAGGCAACAATTATGTAGTAGTATTATAGTAGTGGTATATTTATTGAATTATAAAATCTCTATGTACAATGTGTGTACAAGATTTACTTGTCACTATGATTTGTAGTTTTACGTGCTATGATATTGTATCTACTTATGATACTCTAACCACCTCTCTCTTTATTAATTGCAATGCCACATCAGATTTTTGCCAAGTTGGCATGCATGATACACCTTATGATACTAGCACTAGAACCAGCCTAAGGGACCAAAGATGCTAACCAACGTTGGTTTTGGCTGCCCTCAATCAGGGAATGCACGTGAGAGGAGGAGACTCGTTCTCCCCTATTATTCTCACTGATTTTTACCATGAGATCAATTCCAACATCCCCTCCTCGATGGAAAGGTTAACAAACATCATAAGACCACACTCAATAAAAATAAAGTATCAAGAAAACGTGTTATAATGACCAATGAAACAACATTGAATATCTTTACCTATCGGAATAAATAATAGTGCATGAAAGTTTTGGCTACCATGTCTTTATAAATTTTTTCTGGCTATGGGACGGACGACGAGGCGGACAAGCGGAGACATCACCACAGAAGGCGGGCCCCGCGGCCCGGGATTCCCTGACACTGAGAGATCACGCGCCCTTTCGTGCCACTTGTTGCTGGACGGTGAGTCACGCACACGTTTTGGGCCCAGTGTTAGCGGACGCAGGCGAGAGCGTGCTCCGTGGCAGGCATTAGGAGAAGACAGGCGCTCTGCGCCCACCAGGTCATGGGGCCCGTCCGGTGCTGACGTGGAAGAGGAAACCCTTGCCCGTCGTGGGTTCTCTTGGGCGGGAGCTGATCTAGCAGCGGAGACCCTCGCCCGCTGTCGGTTCTCGCGACCGGGAGTGATACGTGGGAAACGTATCTATAATTTTTGATGTTCCATGCTTGTTTAGTATCTACTTTGCTTTGTGTTGTCTACACCTTGAGGTGTTTTTATATGTTTTCTGGTACTAACCTATTAACAAGTTGTCATAGTGCCAGTTGCCTGTTTTCTTCTGTTTTTGGTTCCAGAAAGGCAGAAAATTAATATTCTCGAAATTGGACAGGACAAAAGCCAAAGTCAATATTTTACCGTTGGTAACACGGTGTCCAGAGGAGAAACAGAGGGGCGCCACAGGGAGGCCAGACCCCCCTAGGCACGGGCCCACCCTAGGCCACGCATGGGCAGGGTGTGCCCCCCTGGTCGCCTCTCAGCCTCGCCTCTTCGCCTATAAGAAGCCCCCGATGCAGAAACCCTAAGTATCCGATCAATATTCCACGAAACCATCTGTAGCCACCGTCACCATCGTCCCTAGATCGGGAGGGGATCTGAAGTTCTTCCCGGCACCCTGCCGGAGGGGAGATCATCCTGGAGGCCTTCTTCTCCGGTATGAAGCGTGAGTAGTTCCACCTTGGACTACGGGTCCATGTAGTAGCTAGATGGTTGTATCTCCTCCTTGTGCTTTCATGTATATATTTTGTGAGCTCCGTTCATGATCAAAATCTAATCTATTTGTAATCATGCATGTGTTTGCGGGGATTCGATGGATATTGAGATTATTATATCAGATTGGTTAATGGTTTTGTCTATTTGATTCTATCATGTCTGTGTTGTTTGTGATCTTGCATGCTCTCTGTTGTTAGTAGCTATCTTGGGCCGAGTAGTTGCTAGTGACTCCATGTAACTACCTCGGTGAATTACGCTCCTAGTACAAGCCTGGATGAGCGGAAATGGTTGAAATAGTACGGTGGGGCCCAAATGCCACTCACAGGTAGACCTTTCGGCCGTCCCAACCATTTCCAAGCATCGGGACAAGAACGGGCGGCGTAATCGGCAGGCGAAGGGATCAACTACATACACAAATGAGTATGTATGCAAGCCACCATACAACAGTACATCAGAGCCATTCCATCTAAAAAGAAAGGAAATATAGCAACGCCATACAGCAAGATTCAAATGTCCTAGATAGATATAATAGTTTAGGATAACTCCTCATACATCAAACATCAGAGTATCAGGCGGAAGCGGCAAACAAGATCCGAGTACGGATAAGAAGCAAATCGGCATAAGATGCCCCATAAATAAACACATCCCGCCCACAGATCTCACGGATCCCCGTTCCTGGAATCTCTACACCGAACGATCGTTGCCCACATCGTCCGCCTCCTCCACCCAGTATCCATCTTGTGAGTGTACCTGTTCATCTGAATCAAATAATTTATCGTGTGAGACCCTAGGGGTACTCAGCAAGTCTTTATGCCTCTAAAGGGGACACAACCTGGGGTGATGCAATTGCAGCAAAAGATAAACCTTAACAGTTCTATAGATACTCGCTAACCATCCGCCTAACCAATGATAGACGGATGTCCGTGAATTAATGACAACAGTTATAACAGTAATATCCACCGATCCATCCTCCTCCTCGCTTACCAACGAGGAAGCGGACGAATAACCCCCCATCCGTTGGCAGTTTTATTATCCATTCCATGAGTGTTGCACTATTTACTAGTCAGTTCTTTAGTCAAGTTAAAAGCGGTACTTTAGTTATGCTTGTCTATGATCGAGAAACTGTGCTCCAAGTCGTCCATAACCGCGGACACGGCTTTCAGAAAGTTTTACCCTGCAGGGGTGCACAAATAACAACACACACTCGATCAACCTCGGAAAAACCAAATCAAAACCCAACGAGGCCTTCACGACAAAGCAATCACAGGATTCAGAAATATTTCAGGGGGCCACCCCATTGAGTACACCCGCAACGAAGTTAGCTGACTCCGAGACGGACTCAAGGTTTGCGTCAATGGCTGTAAACGACTGGGAACCCGAAAATGTGACTGGGCTTGTCGATACCGCGAAAACACTCCGCTTCCCTAAACAGTACAGGTGCTCCTCGCACAATTGTAATAAAGCAGTAAAGCATGGCATAAGTACAGGATAGTAAATAAAACCTCAAACTAGTTTGTGGCCCCAAGAAATAAGAATGAATCAAGCTCTGGCTCAGGGGGGTCCCATAAGCCTCCCGGATGTGGATAGCGCGAATATTCAAGGAACAGGAATCAAGTACTCGGGGTCCTACGGGACACGAGTGAGCAGGAAAAACCAAATAGCAGATATTGCTCACCGGTGCCACTTTCATTAGTTATCCCATTACTACTCAGGTTAAGTTGTTTAGGTACCTCGTTATCCATCAGACACTCACATACCCTACACATGCTGTTCTACGACTCGCATGGCTCAAACAACTCCTGTAGTAATGGCTCATGGGATGGAGGAACAAGCTTCGGTGGGGTTTAAAAGTAAAGGCTATGCAATACTTGGGATTCAGTTTAATGCAATCGCGACTCAATGATGCAAGAATAAGATAGAGGCAATAGGTACTATATGTATGCAAGCATGTGGTAGTGCTTGCCTGGCAGCTCAGTTGAAGCGAGAGAAGGATCTGGGTAGTGCTCCTGGGTCTCTTGATATATCCCCTGCTCAGTGTCTATACGGAGAAGAACCAAACAAACAAGGGCCAACATAAATAAAGTGCACAAGCATAGGAATAAAATGCGTCAAGCAAACAATCATGCCATGATGAATGATGCACAAGTTGCATGGCAATAATGTAGCATGGCATGGGTGAGGTGTAGAATACAAGAAATAAACATTTTATTGAGTTTTGGCCACATTTTATACCCAAATAAGTTGCTGTACTCTTTATATTTATATGATGCATGCTGCAAAACAGAACATGAAATGCATAAACAGAAAGGTCCCGTCGAGCTGATCATTTTAGACATATCATTTGTTAAATTTGGAGTTATAAAACAAAAGTTATTAATTAATTAAGGGGAAGGGCATTTTCTTGTAATATTTGTCAACTTGAAATTTAAAATGTGCAAAATATATTTTGGATGGCATATTTGAAATCCTCACATTTTTCTGATTCAAAAACATATATTATTTGTATTATTTGGAATTATGAATTTAAATTTATTTTAAAGTCAAAATTAGTCAAAAGGGGTCAAAGTCAAAGGTTTGACTATTTTAAATCAATTCTGAAAATATTTGATTAAAGATTTGAATTAACATTCAAAAACAAAACATATTTCATATAAAGTTTGAATTCAAATTCCTAATCATTTGAAAGTTATGAATTAGTTTGTATTTAAACAGATTTGAAATCTGAATTGAATTTGAAATAATTTGAAAAGGTTTGAATTTGAAACAGAAAAGATTCCTGGACTTTTGTTACTCAGTCAGATTCTACCCACAGCCAGTGACAGGTGGGGTCGGTGCTGACTGGGACAACACGCGCACGCAAAAACTTTTCTCACCCAGGGTTAGTCGAGCCACAGCCGATGACAGGTGGTCCAGGGAACTGCAGGGCCACAGCATACACATGGTCCAGCGAGGAGGCGACACGTGGGCGGTCCGGGGACTGCGCGGGCTAAGGCGGCAGAGCTGGGGGCTGTTTTGCAAAACGGTCAGAGAGGCTGACGGGTGGGGTTCGGTGGGACTGCGGGTTGAGGCGGGAAAAAGGCTAGGGGCCTCTGCGCAAAACGACGGCGGCTGCTGCTGACTGCTGACGAACGCGGCGCTGCCGGCGACGAAATCTGGCCGTCTCCCGGCGACGATGGCGACGCACCTAGCGAGAATTAGAAGATGATGCCAAAACAAAAGATGGAGGGGAAAGTCCGGTCTACAACTTTCGTGTTCGGGGTTTCTCCGGAGGAGGGCTACAACGCGCGGGCTTCGACGAGGAACAGAGGCAGGGGCTGCAGCAGCTGCTGCTGTTGCCAGAGCGTGGCGCGCGGCGGCGCACGCGGAGTGCTCGACGGAAGGTGGCGGCGCTGCGGTACACGAGAGGGGAGGGGACCATGTCTAGGGGATCGAGGAGCTCACCAGGAACTCGACGGCGTGGTCGGAGGAGCCCGGGGTGGCCGCGATCCGGCGCGTAGCTGGCTGGCCGGAGCTCCTGGTGCTCACGGGCACGGCGACGGCGAGGCTTCTCCGGCGAGCTTCAGTGGCGACCTCCGGTACAGCGTGATGTAGGGGAACGAGATGAACCTCCTGGACGCCTGGGACACCTTCTAGCACAGCTCCAACCGCCCTTCTTCTAGCCTGGCCGATCTAGGGTTTAGAGGGGCATGGGGTGGCCATGGCCATGCTTGGGGAAGGAGGAAGGAGGGAGAGGGGTTCCTGGGGTCTCAGATCTCGAACTGGGGTGGTGGCGAGATGGGGTGGTTGAGGTGATAAGGGGGAGAGGGGAGAGGCACATGGGGGTGTCCTCTTTAAGCAAAAGAGAGAAGGGGTGGCTCGGGTTAGGGTGGTAGCTAGGGTTGGGGTGGAGAGAGAGAGAGGGGGTAGATGGGTCCAGGGTGACCAGGTGGGGCCGAGCTAGGTGAGAGAGAGAGGCCGAGAGAGAGGGAGGAACTAGGGTTAGATTAGAGGGCTCGGGTTAGGGTTCATGAGAGAGGTGAGATGGGGTAGAGTGCCACTAGGGTTAGGTGAGGGATTAGGTGTAGGGTTAGGATCTTAGGTGGAGGATTTAGAGAGAGGGGGAAACCACTAGGTAGCATGGGGGTGCCCAAGAGATTAAACCCACACAAAAACAATTGAAAAATGCTCAAATAAACTCACATGAAAGGATAAGGAAGAAGGGGATGGTGATGTTGCATGGGACATGCAAGAATGAGAATAGCCACTTCTATTAGTTGTAAAAACAACTATAGTTCATGTGGGAATTTATCACATGCATGCACATCACTATTTGAACAAAAACCAACCCACTAGATACAAGCTTGATGAATATATGGGAATGGTGGAATCAAGCATAATTGAATATATAGGCCATGCTAGTGTGTATGTTCCACTAAAAGTTTATTTGGCCACAGTTATATTCAAACAAGCTCAATTAGCCAAAACACCTATATGGAAGATAAAAGGAAGATTATACTCACATGGAATGCAAGGTGGCCACGAGGCTCCATATAATTGTTATTGTGAAAACAACATACTTCATATATGGACATGTAGACATAGAATGGATCCACACCATCACATATGAGCTAGAATTAAATAGCCAAAGAAACAATGGCTCATATATGACTAGGGTGGTGGAATTTTAAGGTGGTGAAAGAAAGGTGGTGGAGTGGAATAAAAGATATGCCCCCAACTCAACTTGGGCATTTAAACAATATATCAAGAACCAAATACAATATCAAGAGGCAAATACAATTAATAATGCATATGAGATAAGAACCAAAATAAAAAGGGTTTTTGTATGATGTTCAAATGCAAGGTGGCATGATGACATGAGCATGATAGAATGATGATGCAACAATTATATGTAGGAAGTAGCCATTATATTACTAGACCAAGTAGCATTACAGTTGTTAGACAAATGGGATGCTACAACTCTCCCCCACTAAACAGGAATCTTGCCCCGAGATTCTAGGAAGAAGGAGAAGACTCAAAGAGGGTAGGATAGTTGGCACGGAGCTCATCTTCACGCTCCCAAGTGGCTTCATCAACGGAATGGTGCGACCACTGCACCTTGCAGAACTTGATGGACTTGTTGCGAGTCCTTCTTTCTGCGGTCTCAAGGATTTTTGTGGGGTGTTCTTGATAAGACAGGTCTTCTTGGAGATTGATTAGCTCATGATCCACGGTCCTGCCGGGATCCTTGAAGCACTTCTTGAGTTGAGAGATGTGGAAAACATCATGGACCTTGAGTTTTCCGGGAGCTCAAGAGCATAAGCAACTTCTCCTCTTCTACCACGAATTTTGAAAGGACCGATGTATCTAGGAGCCAGCTTTCCTTTGATACCAAAACGGTGTGTGCCTTTCATGGGAGTGACACGAAGGTAAACGAGATCACCAGGGACATACACCATGTCCGTGTGCTTCCTGTCATAATTGCTCTTCTGGCGACTTTGAGCAATCTTCAGATTTTCAAGAATGATATGCACCTTCTCCTCCGCTTGAGTTACAATGTCAGGGACAAACCAAATTCTTTCTCCTGCACCTGACCAACCAATTGGAGTTCTGCATTTGCGGCCATAGAGAGCCTCAAATGGTGCCATCTTCAGACTTTTCTGGAAGCTGTTGTTGTAAGAGAATTCAGCATAAGGAAGACATTCCTCCCACTTCATGCCAAAAGAGATGACGCAAGCACGAAGCATATCCTCCAGAATCTGATTGATCCTTTCAACTTGTCCTTGCAACTGAGGGTGGTAAGCTGTGCTGAAGTTCAACTTTGTTCCCAAAGCATTTTGGAAACTTTCCCAGAACTTGGAAGTGAAGATGCTCCCACGGTCTGAACTGATCTCAAGCGGAACCCCATACAGAGAGACAATTCTGTTGATATAGAGCTCAGCCAACTGAATTCCATAAATTGTTTCCTTGACGGGGAAGAAGTGAGCCACTTTAGAGAGCCTGTCAATGACAACAAAGATTGCATTGTTGCCCTTCTGCGACCTTGGAAAACCAGTGATGAAATCCATCTCTACTTTCTCCCATTTCCATTCCGGGGGTTTCAATGGCTGTAGAAGACCGAAAGGTTTCTGATGAACAGCTTTCACTCTGCGGAAGACATCACACTCCGAGACATACTTGGCACAATATCGTTTCAAACCCGGCCACCAATATTGTGTTTTCAAGTCCATGTACATCTTTGTGCTGCCAGGGTGGATAGAAAGAACAGAATCATGCGCCTCCTTGAGAACTTGCTCTCTCAAACCCGGGTAGTTCGGAATAAACATCCGGTGTTCAAAGAAAAGCGTGCCTTGATCATCGACGTGGAAGGACTCATACTTCGGAAGCTGAAGTTTGGAGATGATCTTTTTGGTGTGCGGATCACCAAGCTGACGAGAGCGAACCTTTTCTTCCAAGAGAGGGGTAGCCAGAAGGTTCAGGAGATGCCCTTGTTTCACAATTTCAAGGTTGAGCTGACGGAATTCCTCGCACAAGAGAGGCTGTTGTTCTTCCATCATGAGGTTGTTGACATAAGCTTTGCGGCTGAGAGCATCGGCCATGACATTAGCTTTGCCCGGAGTGTAGTTGATGGTCAAATCAAAATCATTGATTCCTTCAATCCACCTCCTCTGCCGAAGGTTGAGATCAGGCTGAGTGAAGATATACTTCAGACTCTTGTGATCAGAAAAGATTTCACAACGGTTGCCCAGCAAGTAGTGCCTCCATAGTTTCAAAGCAAAGACAACTGCTGCGAGCTCGAGGTCATGAGTAGGATAGTTGATCTCATGCGTCTTCAACTGTCGAGAGGCATAAGCAACAACTTGTTTTTCTTGCATAAGGACTGCACCCAATCCTTGCAAAGAGGCGTCACAGAATATCTGGAAAGGCTTAGATGTATCCGGAGGAACCAAGACTGGTGTGGAAGTGAGCTTCTCTTTGAGTGTCTCAAAGCTTGCTTGACATGCAGGAGTCCAAAGGTATTTCTTGCCTTTCTTGAGGAGATCGGTAAGAGGCTTCGCTATCTTCGAAAAGTTCTGAACGAAGCGACGGCAATAACTAGCCAAACCTAGGAAACTCCGCACTTCTTTGACATTAATAGGAGGAAGCCATTCAACAATTGTCTTTACAGTTTCCGGGTTGACTGCAATGCCCTTGGCAGAGATGACGTGACCAAGATAGGTTACTTGAGGCAGCCAAAACTCACACTTGGAGAACTTTGCATACAGGCGGTTCTCACGAAGCTTGTTTAGGACACACCGAAGGTGTTCTTCATGTTCTTCCTTTGACTTTGAATAGACTAAGATGTCATCCAGATAGACCACAACGAACTTATCAAGATACTCCATGAAAACTGAGTTCATAAGCCTCGAGAAGGTAGAAGGTGCGTTGGTGAGGCCGAAAGACATGACCGTGTACTCATACAGGCCATAGCGGGTGGTGAAAGCTGTTTTAGGAACATCTTCCTTGCGAATCTTGATTTGGTGATAACCACTTCTCAAGTCAAGCTTAGAGAACACCACAACTCCAGCTAGCTGATCGAAGAGATCATTAATCCGCGGAAGGGGATATTTATTCTTGATGGTTTTAGCATTGAGAGCCCGATAGTCAACACAAAGTCTATCAGTCCTGTCTCGCTTCTTCACAAAGATTGTTGGGCTACCCCAAGAAGAGGTACTGTGTTGAATGAAACCCAACTTCTCTTGTTCATCAAGTTGACGTTTGAGTTCAGCCAACTCAGCAGGACCCATTTTATAAGGCCGCTTGGAGATAGGAGCCGTTCCAGGTTCAAGCTCAATTACAAACTCAACCTCACGATCCGGAGGCATACCCGGCAACTCTTCAGGAAAGACATCTGGGAACTCACAGACCACCGGAACACTCTGAATAGCTTCCATAGCATCATCATTCAGAGCCGCCAAAGAGAAAAGCTGGATAGCAGGAGTCAGACTTGGAGAATAGACTATATGGCCTTCAGGAATCTTCAGAGAAACCGAGCGTTCAGCACAATCAATCACAGCTGCATTTGCTGTCAACCAATCCATGCCCAAGATGACATCAATGTCAGAATTGCCCAGAACAATTAAGGATGCCGAGAACGAAGAGCCACCAATCTCAATTTGATTGCCATGGCTGATTTTAGCAGCTGCCACTGTTGCTCCAGGAGAAAGGACCATTAACCGCTTAAGGAGAGGATCCATAGCTAACTCATTTTCATTTGCAAACTTGATAGAAACAAAAGAATGCGATGCACCAGAATCAAACAAAACTCGTGTAGGGACTGAGTTAACGGGAAGCATACCCATCACAACTCCAGGTGCATGCTCAGCTTGAGCGGCGTTGACACAGTTGGCACGAGCAACAGTAGACCCGGGCTTAGTGTTGATGTTGAGAGCCCGAGGTGGTGGTGCACGAACCAAAGGAGAGCTTGCCGCAGATCTTGGAGGGGGTGGAGGAAGAGCTTTGTTTTTCATCGGATAGTTCCAGTTTTGATGCCCAGAGTCTCCACACGTGAAACAAGCACCAGGTGGACGTGGAGCAACGTAGCCAGGGACTCCGCCAGGCGCTCCAGGGTAGTGGTGGTTGTAGCCCCTGGGAGCAGCAGTGAGGAAGTTTGGTGGCCTTGCCGCGTAGCTTGCAGGTCTTGGTGGAGCCGGGAGCGACGGTGGGGTGTTAGGAACCCAGACACGACGCTTAGAGGGCGCTGACATAGCTGAAGAGCTTGCTGCATCACGGTTGTGTTTCTTTGACTCCTCAAACACTTGCCTACTTGCTTCTTCCTGGAGAGCTGTATGCTGAAGTTCCAGAAAAGACGTCGGCCTTGCATGTGTGATTGCATATTTAATCGATGCATTGAGCCCTTGCCGGAACCTCTTTTGCTTCTTCTTGTCATCGGAGATCTCATCGCCACCATAACGAGAAAGATTCATGAAGTTCCTGATGTAGGTATTGACATTGTCATTTCCCTGCTTGAGGTTGAGAAACACTTCCTTCATCCTTTCCATGACAATTTCTGACAGATACTGCTCTTTGAATGCTCCAGTGAACTGTTCCCAAGTAGGCTGAAAACCAGTGCAGTTTGCCTTCAGGTAATTCTCCCACCAGAGAGCTGCATCTCCCTTCAGAAGGTGAGTAGCACATTTTACCCATTCTTGCTCAGGAACATCAGCAGTCTCCAGTAGCCTTGACATCTCACGCAACCTATCATCAGCATCAAGTGGTTGATCAGAAACATCAAATTGGCGTGGGTTGAATTTCAGGAAGCTTTTATGTCTCCTCACTTGGGAGGTGGAGGTAGCGGAGCAAACTCATTCCTCCTGACACTTTCCTCAAAACGCTGTTGGTTCTGCTGCATTGCTGCCAAGGCATTGGCGATGTTTGACAACGCGGACCCCAGTTCAGGTGGTATGTCCTCATCAGAACGGCGTGGTGGAGCCATCCTGTGATTGATATAAAACACAAGTCAGTACTATAATGGAGAATAATAATAATCCAAAATAGTACCAAGATGGAATTAACCAAGATTAAAGGATACAATTTACTAAGATGATATTAAAATATCAACAAAGTTCAAAGCACCTAGAAGATATTAAGCATATCGCACACGACTGAAAAGGAGTGTGGTACACAAATATATCAAAGAAAATTTTTCCACAAATTTCGGCATTAGAATACCAATAGATGCGCAAAATCACTTAACGAATCAAGATTAGTGACTCTACCAATTCAATATACAAAAGCGAATGATAAGAGTAGTGGTATGGTCGCGACTCCATCCCGCACTCAAATCATTACTCCGCACATGAATAAGTGGAACACACATCCTAACCCCTTCTTCTCACGATGAACCTAAAGATTAGTAACTACGGAAACGAACACCCCAAACAAGATAACGTCGAATAACAAAGAATAAGACAGATCGCGGCGGTATACAACGAAACAGATAGATCGCGTCGGTTTGCAAAAGCCTGTCGGTATGGAATGTACCAACAGTTGATAACCAAGAGGCCGATTGTGATAACAACTTGGATGCAACAGATAGACAAGGAATTACACACACACACACACACAACCTATGGTACTACGGAAACCCAGAACACGTGAATCCTAGTTTGAACTTTTAAGAAGAGGATTGAAAACGTTACACTTCCTTACCAGAAAAGGGTCGGTGGGTGGGTAGAAGAAAAGTGGAAGCAGTCCTACTCTCGCGTTTTGTTTTTCCCTAGTATACATAACTACCAAAAATATTTGCTAGACTGACAACGACCATTTGGCTGAGACCCTGAAGGGCGGGATGGCTCTGATACCAATTGTAACTACCTCGGTGAATTACGCTCCTAGTACAAGCCTGGATGAGCGGAAATGGTACGGTGGGGCCCAAATGCCACTCACAGGTAGACCTTTCGGCCGTCCCAACCATTTCCAAGCATCGGAACAAGAACGGGCGGCGTAATCGGCAGGCGAAGGGATCAACTACATACACAAATGAGTATGTATGCAAGCCACCATACAACAGTACATCAGAGCCATTCCATCTAAAAAGAAAGGAAATATAGCAACGCCATACGGCAAGATTCAAATGTCCTAGATAGATATAATAGTTTAGGATAACTCCTCATACATCAAACATCAGAGTATCAGGCGGAAGCGGCAAACAAGATCCGAGTACGGATAAGAAGCAAATCGGCATAAGATGCCCCATAAATAAACACATCCCGCCCACAGATCTCACGGATCCCCGTTCCCGGAATCTCTACACCGAACGATCGTTGCCCACATCGTCCGCCTCCTCCACCCAGTATCCATCTTGTGAGTGTACCTGTTCATCTGAATCAAATAATTTATCGTGTGAGACCCTAGGGGTACTCAGCAAGTCTTTATGCCTCAACCTGGGGTGACGCAATTGCAGCAAAAGATAAACCCTAACAGTTCTATAGATACTCGCTAACCATCTGCCTAACCAATGATAGACGGATGTCCGTGAATTAATGACAACAGTTATAACAGTAATATCCACCGATCCATCCTCCTCCTCGCTTACCAACGAGGAAGCGGACGAATAACCCCCCATCCGTTGGCAGTTTTATTATCCATTCCATGAGTGTTGCACTATTTACTAGTCAGTTCTTTAGTCAAGTTAAAAGCGGTACTTTAGTTATGCTTGTCTATGATCGAGAAACTGTGCTCCAAGTCGTCCATAACCGCGGACACGGCTTTCAGAAAGTTTTACCCTGCAGGGGTGCACAAATAGCAACATACACTCGATCAACCTCGGAAAAACCAAATCAAAACCCAACGAGGCCTTCACGACAAAGCAATCACAGGATTCAGAAATATTTCAGGGGGCCACCCCATTGAGTACACCCGCAACGAAGTTAGCTGACTCCGAGACGGACTCAAGGTTTGCGTCAATGGCTGTAAACGACTGGGAACCCGAAAATGTGACTGGGCTTGTCGATACCGCGAAAACACTCTGCTTCCCTAAACAGTACAGGTGCTCCTCGCACAATTGTAATAAAGCAGTAAAGCATGGCATAAGTACAGGATAGTAAATAAAACCTCAAACTAGTTTGTGGCCCCAAGAAATAAGAATGAATCAAGCTCTGGCTCAGGGGGGTCCCATAAGCCTCCCGGATGTGGATAGCGCGAATATTCAAGGAACAGGAATCAAGTACTCGGGGTCCTACGGGACACGAGTGAGCAGGAAAAACCAAATAGCAGATATTGCTCACCGGTGCCACTTTTATTAGTTATCCCATTACTACTCAGGTTAAGTTGTTTAGGTACCTCGTTATCCATCAGAGACTCACATACCCTACACATGCTGTTCTACGACTCGCATGGCTCAAACAACTCCTGTAGTAATGGCTCATGGGATGGAGGAACAAGCTTCGGTGGGGTTTAAAAGTAAAGGCTATGCAATACTTGGGATTCAGTTTAATGCAATCGCGACTCAATGATGCAAGAATAAGATAGAGGCAATAGGTACTATATGTATGCAAGCATGTGGTAGTGCTTGCCTGGCAGCTCAGTTGAAGCGAGAGAAGGATCTGGGTAGTGCTCCTGGGTCTCTTGATATATCCCCTGCTCAGTTTCTATACGGAGAAGAACCAAACAAACAAGGGCCAACATAAATAAAGTGCACAAGCATAGGAATAAAATGCGTCAAGCAAACAATCATGCCATGATGAATGATGCACAAGTTGCATGGCAATAATGTAGCATGGCATGGGTGAGGTGTAGAATACAAGAAATAAACATTTTATTGAGTTTTGGCCACATTTTATACCCAAATAAGTTGCTGTACTCTTTATATTTATATGATGCATGCTGCAAAACAGAACATGGAATGCATAAACAGAAAGGTCCCGTCGAGCTGATCATTTTAGACATATCATTTGTTAAATTTGGAGTTATAAAACAAAAGTTATTAATTAATTAAGGGGAAGGGCATTTTCTTGTAATTTTTGTCAACTTGAAATTTAAAATGTGTAAAATATATTTTGGATGGCATATTTGAAATCCTCACATTTTTCTGATTCAAAAACATATATTATTTGTATTATTTGGAATTATGAATTTAAATTTATTTTAAAGTCAAAATTAGTCAAAAGGGGTCAAAGTCAAAGGTTTGACTATTTTAAATCAATTCTGAAAATATTTGATTAAAGATTTGAATTAACATTCAAAAACAAAACATATTTCATATAAAGTTTGAATTCAAATTCCTAATCATTTGAAAGTTATGAATTAGTTTGTATTTAAACAGATTTGAAATCTGAATTGAATTTGAAATAATTTGAAAAGGTTTGAATTTGAAACAGAAAAGATTCCTGGACTTTTGTTACTCAGTCAGATTCTACCCACAGCCAGTGACAGGTGGGGTCGGTGCTGACTGGGACAACACGCGCACGCAAAAACTTTTCTCACCCAGGGTTAGTCGAGCCACAGCCGATGACAGGTGGTCCAGGGAACTGCAGGGCCACAGCATACACATGGTCCAGCGAGGAGGCGACACGTGGGCGGTCCGGGGACTGCGCGGGCTAAGGCGGCAGAGCTGGGGGCTGTTTTGCAAAACGGTCAGAGAGGCTGACGGGTGGGGTTCGGTGGGACTGCGGGTTGAGGCGGGAAAAAGGCTAGGGGCCTCTGCGCAAAACGACGGCGGCTGCTGCTGACTGCTGACGAACGCGGCGCTGCCGGCGACGAAATCTGGCCGTCTCCCGGCGACGATGGCGACGCACCTAGCGAGAATTAGAAGATGATGCCAAAACAAAAGATGGAGGGGAAAGTCCGGTCTACAACTTTCGTGTTCGGGGTTTCTCCGGAGGAGGGCTACAACGCGCGGGCTTCGACGAGGAACAGAGGCAGGGGCTGCAGCAGCTGCTGCTGTTGCCAGAGCGTGGCGCGCGGCGGCGCACGCGGAGTGCTCGACGGAAGGTGGCGGCGCTGCGGTACACGAGAGGGGAGGGGACCATGTCTAGGGGATCGAGGAGCTCACCAGGAACTCGACGGCGTGGTCGGAGGAGCCCGGGGTGGCCGCGATCCGGCGCGTAGCTGGCTGGCCGGAGCTCCTGGTGCTCACGGGCACGGCGACGGCGAGGCTTCTCCGGCGAGCTTCAGTGGCGACCTCCGGTACAGCGTGATGTAGGGGAACGAGATGAACCTCCTGGACGCCTGGGACACCTTCTAGCACAGCTCCAACCGCCCTTCTTCTAGCCTGGCCGATCTAGGGTTTAGAGGGGCATGGGGTGGCCATGGCCATGCTTGGGGAAGGAGGAAGGAGGGAGAGGGGTTCCTGGGGTCTCAGATCTCGAACTGGGGTGGTGGCGAGATGGGGTGGTTGAGGTGATAAGGGGGAGAGGGGAGAGGCACATGGGGGTGTCCTCTTTAAGCAAAAGAGAGAAGGGGTGGCTCGGGTTAGGGTGGTAGCTAGGGTTGGGGTGGAGAGAGAGAGGGGGTAGATGGGTCCAGGGTGACCAGGTGGGGCCGAGCTAGGTGAGAGAGAGAGGCCGAGAGAGAGGGAGGAACTAGGGTTAGATTAGAGGGCTCGGGTTAGGGTTCATGAGAGAGGTGAGATGGGGTAGAGTGCCACTAGGGTTAGGTGAGGGATTAGGTGTAGGGTTAGGATCTTAGGTGGAGGATTTAGAGAGAGGGGGAAACCACTAGGTAGCATGGGGGTGCCCAAGAGATTAAACCCACACAAAAACAATTGAAAAATGCTCAAATAAACTCACATGAAAGGATAAGGAAGAAGGGGATGGTGATGTTGCATGGGACATGCAAGAATGAGAATAGCCACTTCTATTAGTTGTAAAAACAACTATAGTTCATGTGGGAATTTATCACATGCATGCACATCACTATTTGAACAAAAACCAACCCACTAGATACAAGCTTGATGAATATATGGGAATGGTGGAATCAAGCATAATTGAATATATAGGCCATGCTAGTGTGTATGTTCCACTAAAAGTTTATTTGGCCACAGTTATATTCAAACAAGCTCAATTAGCCAAAACACCTATATGGAAGATAAAAGGAAGATTCTACTCACATGGAATGCAAGGTGGCCATGAGGCTCCATATAATTTTTATTGTGAAAACAACATACTTCATATATGGACATGTAGACATAGAATGGATCCACACCATCACATATGAGCTAGAATTAAATAGCTAAAGAATCAATGGCTCATATATGACTAGGGTGGTGGAATTTTAAGGTGGTGAAAGAAAGGTGGTGGAGTGGAATAAAAGATATGCCCCCAACTCAACTTGGGCATTTAAACAATATATCAAGAACCAAATACAATATCAAGAGGCAAATACAATTAATAATGCATATGAGATAAGAACCAAAATAAAAAGGGTTTTTGTATGATGTTCAAATGCAAGGTGGCATGATGACATGAGCATGATAGAATGATGATGCAACAATTATATGTAGGAAGTAGCCATTATATTACTAGACCAAGTAGCATTAGAGTTGTTAGACAAATGGGATGCTACAACTCTCCCCCACTAAACAGGAATCTCGCCCCGAGATTCTAGGAAGAAGGAGAAGACTCAAAGAGGGTAGGATAGTTGGCACGGAGCTCATCTTCACGCTCCCAAGTGGCTTCATCAACGGAATGGTGCGACCACTGCACCTTGCAGAACTTGATGGACTTGTTGCGAGTCCTTCTTTCTGCGGTCTCAAGGATTTTTGTGGGGTGTTCTTGATAAGACAGGTCTTCTTGGAGATTGATTAGCTCATGATCCATGGTCCTGCCGGGATCCTTGAAGCACTTCTTGAGTTGAGAGATGTGGAAAATATCATGGACCTTGAGTTTAACATCATGGACCGGTGTCGAGACGGCGCCGAGGATCTCGCTGGGGAGTTTTGTTCCTCTTTTTCGTCCGCGTCACGCCGGCGTCTCCTCAGGCGCTGTCGGGAAGACAGGGGAAGACGTAGTGGAGCGATTGCTGCCGGCCTGGTGTGGCTGGTGGTGGTCTGGTTGACGCGGAGATCCATGCAGTGCTCGTGGTGTGCGGCATGTGGATCTGGCTCTGTCCCTCGACGTGGTCGATGGGGTGGACCGGATCTGGAGATCGGCGATGAGCTTGGGGATGGTCCCCGACCGACGAGCCCCAGCGACAAGGTGAAGAGGAGAAGGTGTGCCCCCCTGGTCGCCTCTCAGCCTCGCCTCTTCGCCTATAAGAAGCCCCTGATGCAGAAACCCTAAGTACCCGATCAATATTCCACGAAACCATCTGTAGCCACCGTCACCATCGTCCCTAGATAGGGAGGGGATCTGAAGTTCTTCCCGGCACCCTGCCGAAGGGGAGATCATCCTGGAGGCTTTCTTCTCCGGTATAAAGCGTGAGTAGTTCCACCTTGGACTACGGGTCCATGTAGTAGCTAGATTGTTGTATCTCATCCTTGTGCTTTCATGTATATATTTTGTGAGCTCCGTTCATGATCAAAATCTAATCTATTTGTAATCATGCATGTTGTGTTTGCGGGGATTCGATGGATATTGAGATTATTATATCAAATTGGTTAATGGTTTTGTCTATTTGATTATATCATGTCTGTGTTGTTTGTGATCTTGCATGCTCTCTGTTGTTAGTAGCTATCTTGGGCCGAGTAGTTGCTAGTGACTCCAAGAGGGGGCATTTATGCTCGATAGTGGGTTCATGCCTCTAGTTTCCAAGGGAAGTGACAGAAATGTCTTCGGTTGTACGTTGTTACCACTAGGAAGAAAACAATTGTCTCTTGTTCATGGAACAAGTGGATTGTTTACCTTACACACTTTGCTTAAAGCAGTTGTCTGTTGCTTGCAACTTAATACTGGGTTCGGATGATAACCTGAAGGTGGGCTTCTAGTCATAGATGCAGTTGGATGGTGGTCTATGTATCTTATTGTATTGCCCAATCGAATCTCATAGGATCTTTCTGACTAGTATTGCATTGTTATGCCTTGCTCAGTTTCTGTCAATTGCCCTGCTGTAATTTGTTTATCCTTCATGCCATATTGTTTATCTAAGGAGAGTACCTCTAGTGAACTATGGACCCGGGTCTAATATATACCATTGTTACATCTTTCACTGTTACCACCATACAGTTAATCCTTTGTTACAGCAAACATATGAGCTTGACAACCTCACTGTTCGTTGGGACAAAGTCTTGAGTTTGTGTTGTGCAGGTTTTCATGTTGCTTGCAACACCTTTGGGACGTTTTCTTCCTGATTCTGTTTCGATAACCCATCACACCTTGCTCTTGGATTTTCCAACGAGGTGCACCACGCATCAGCCAACAGGGAGCCGAGGTGGCAGCGGAAACTCTCGCCGGACATAGGTCTTCGTGTCTCGCGATTGTGCGGTGGGTCCCGTTCGCACGGTAAAACGTCTCTCCCATGATGTATCCCTACATGCTTTTTCGGAGACACGCCATGTCGCGTTTGGCCTATAAAATACCCCTCCGTCTCCCTCGCAACATTTTAGCTTCTCCCTTGCCTAGGTTCGTTTTTCCTTCTCTCTTCATCGTCCTACAAGAGACACTGTCAGTCCCTTGAACGACGGTGTTGCCATATCCGTTCGTGGTGGCCGCATGGTGCTCTTTAGAACGACGGGTAGCGGAAGCGTAAATTCGTGCTTTTGTACATGCAATGCACCGATAGCCACCGCACTATAGCTTCAGCTGCACGTGAAGCTATACGGAGTCTCCAGCATTACGATGTAAGCTCTGCTACAGGTTCACGGCAACATCATGTCCTGCTGCCAGATGTACATGGGACACTGTCAACAGGGAGAAAGCTTCGCGCAGGCCTTAGGTCTTCACGCCACGACGCATGCGTGAACCACGTCGGCAGGAAGAAGCTAGCGGTCACGACTAAGGCGAGGAGAACTGCATCGAAGCGGGGGAGAAGCGTTCACGCCTCCCGCTGTGATATACGCGGGAAATGTGTCGGCAGGGAGAACCGAGAGCCACTTCAGTGGGGAGACATGCGGATTGTTCCTCTTTAATTAGTTGTTGGCCGAGTCTAGCTTAGGGTTACTTTAGTCGTAGGTTACTCTACCATGGGGTTCTGTAGATTTTCTTTCTCATGTAATCTTCACTTTCGCTAGGTTGGTATAAGCAATATACTAATAGCGTTGTCAGAAAGTAATAAGTATTAAAAATAATGATTTTTGCGCGTCTTTTACTTCAGACTGATTAATGCTCGCTTGCAGTACAAATAATTAGAGAAAATGATGTTTCGCACATGTCTTTTTCTTCAGATCAATTATTTGTAATTTCAGTTACCGTTGTGTGTACCTTTGTCTAAGAATCGTGTTGAGCTTCCTCGGGAGGATCCCGCACACCGACCTTCCGAGTCGACACTCGACAGCCATCCGATGGACCTCATCAACATCAAGTCCTTTTCCCTCGGAAAATGATGCTAATCCCCCGGACGATGCATCGTCCGGGTCGCTACCGTACACCCTTTTTTTCTCATGAGTCGCTATCGTTCTTTGGCCCACCGCTCCATAACGCAATCGTGGGTGGGTGCCCTAACTCGGTTAGGGTTTCCGCCAAAGCCCCCATGGCGAGCTCGGGGAGCTCTTCAAATCGGGATGGAGATCATGGGAAGAAAACATATGCAATTGATGATCTATTCCTGCGTATGGGCATCAAGGATGATGAGATAGATGATCTGGTTTTTGAAGATGACGAAGCTGCACCTAAAGAGGGCATCAAGTGGATGGCGTTGGTCAAAGTGCATACAAAAAATTTCTTTAGCCCTCTCACCTTTGAACAACACATGAAGAACGCGTGGAGTCCAGCGAAGCACATCGAGATTCAGCACCTGGAAGGTAATCTGTTTACGATCCAATGTTTTTGTCTTGGAGATTGGCTAAAAGTTGTGGAAGGAGGACCATGGTTGTTCCGTCAGAACGCAATTTGCATTGAAGAATACGACGGCTTGTCCTCAACTGATGCCTTTGATTTGAATTTCTTTGCGGCATGGATCCAAATCCATAAACTGCCCGTTGGTTATCGTAATGAAACTCTCATTAAAAGTTTGACGGAAAAGAAGGTGGGCAAGGTAATCAAAGTGGAGACGGATGTTAATGGCGTAGGTAACTTTGTTCGCATTAGGGTTAAACTGGATGTGAGGAAAGCTCTGGCTCGTGTGGTGACTATCTCAAGGGCTGGTAACCATGAATTCTATCAAATCAAATATGAGAAAATTCCAAGGTTTTGTGGTGCTTGTGGATTTTTCGGACACACTCATCTGGAATGTGGAACTGGTGAGCATGTAGAGGCGAACCTAAGGTGGGGAGATTTTCTAAAAGAGGATTGGGATACCTGGCGTGGTCGTGGTGTTGGCGCTGGCCGTGGTGGAGGACGCGGCGGTGGACGATTTGGGGGCTTCCCTGGATATGGTAGAGGGATAGATCCAAACTGAAGAGGCAGAGGTTCAACGACACCTTGGAGGTATGCCAGTACCAACCCTAATGCTACCGGGAAGGAAGGCGCTCTTGATGATACATCAGCTATCCATGAGAAAGCTAGGGACATGGACCTAGATAACCGGGGATTAGTACCTACGGTGGCAAAAAGAACATTGGATATGGATGTTCATAGAGATGAAACTGATCTGGATATTCTAGGTAGCAAAGATGGACATATGGTAGCAATGATCACCGATGGCAACACGACCGCTGAGGCACTGGCGAGTGATAACGAGAAGGACCATAAGAAGAGAACAAAGAAGGATGGAGCTATCTCCTCTTCAGTAGAATCGGCGGGTTCCAGCGAGGAACCTGTCGGGCGCAATGAAAATATTATCTTTGAACTGTCAGGGTTTGGGGAACGACCCGACAGTTCGAGCGCTTTTGGATCTCCAAAGGCGAGTAGACCCCGAGGTGATGTTTTTTTCGCAGACACACGTGGACGATTATCCGGCTGAGTGTTTGAAGAGAAGGCTTCATATGGACCTGAAAATTGTTAACCCCAGTGATGATAGAAGGGGTGGAGTCATTATTTTCTAGAAAAGAGAGATAGTCATGCAACAGGTTTTTTGGCCCCTAAATATATTGATGTTAAGGTGATCGAGTCACCTGAGAAGATTTGGAGACTAACGGGTATTTACGGTGAGCCCCGATGGGAAGACAAGTACAAAACTTGGGACAAGATACAGGAGCTCAACAATAACTTGAATATACCATGGGTTCTTATAGATGATTTCAACGAGATTCTATATTCTCATGAGAAGGAGGGAGGTAACACCGGGCCCCAAGGGTATATGCAAGCGTTTTGGGACACACCGACGGACTGTAACCTAAATGATCTTGGTTTCACTGGCGATGCTTTTACTTGAAAACGTGGAAGAATACGAGAGCGTCTAGACCGAGCTATAGCTAATAATGATTGGTTGAATATGCATCCAGGAGCGACATTGCAACATCTTGGATATATTAGGTCGTACCACCGACCAATATTGCTAGATATGGAGTTCCAAAGCGATCTTACTATTTGGAAAACTAGACCTCAAAGGTTTGAGGCAAAGTGGTTGAAGGAAGAAAACTTTAGGCAAGGTGTGGAGCGGGCTTGGGAATCGGCGACAATAGAGGGAGGTGACGTGCTGGCCAAGCTAGGCCGCATGCATGGAAAACTTCACGCTTGGGGCGCTTCGGTGCTCCAAAGACCAAAGGAGTGCCTTCGTAAGGCCCAAAGGGAGCTCGATAAAGCGTTGAGCTGGCAGATTACTGATGAGTCCGAAGCTAAGGCGAAGGAAATGTCAAATCTTATTGAACTTTTGTTAGAACAGGAAGAGGTTTATTGGTCACAAAGATCTCGAGCTAACTGGATTCAACATGGCGATCGGAATACATCTTTCTTCCATAACTTTGTTTCGGCGCGACAGAAGAAAAATTACATTAAAAGGTTGAAGGATGATGCTAATAATTGGGTGGATGGTAAGAACTCTCTAAAACCCTTGATCATGCACTATTTTTCAAATCTGTATACATCTGAGGTTCATATGACTGACCCGGCCGTCTTGGATAAAATACTGTTGGAATTATGCCCTAGAGGCAATAATAAAGATGTTATTATTATAATTCTTGTTCATGATAAAGTTTATATTCCATGCTAGAATTGTATTAAGCGGAAACTTTAATACTTGTGTGGTTTGTGAACAACACCGTGTCCCTAGTACGCCTCTATGGACTAGCTCATTGATCAATGATGGTTAAGGTTTCCTAATCATAGACATGAGTTGTCAATTGATAATGAGATCATATCATTGGGAGAATGATATGGTGGACAGACCCAAACTAAGCGAAGCAATTAGATCGTGTCATCGTGTTCGTCTTTGCGAAGCTTTTCTTATGTCAAATATTGTATTCCTTAGACCATGAGATAATACAACTACCTGGTATCGGAAGAAAGCTTTGAGGTCATCAAACGTCATCCTATGAGAGGGTGATCATAAAGGTGTCTCTCAGGTGATCGGAAAGTATCTGTTGGGTTGTATGTATCGAGATGGAATTTGTCCCTCCCAAGTCGGAGAGATATACTTCGGGCCCACTCGGTAATCGATATCAACACCGCTTGCAAGCATGTGGTTAAGGAGTTAATCACAAAGTGATATCGGATTACGGAACGAGTAAAGTACTTGCTGTGAACGAGATTGAACTAGGTATGACGATACCGACGATCGAATCTCGGGCAAGTAAAATATCGCGAGACGAAGGGAATATATATATGGGATTGATTGAATCATGGCATCGTGGTTCATCCGATATGATCATCGATGAATGTGTGGGAGTCAATATGGGTGCCCAGACCCCACTGTTGATTATTGATAGAAGATCATGTCTGCATATTCTCGAACCCGCAGGGTCACACACTTAACGTATCTCGACGCTAGGATAGATTGGATAATTGGTTTATGAATTTTTTGTTCGGAGTCTCGGATGGGATCCGGGATATCACGAGAGGTTCCGGAATGGTCCGGAGAATAAGATTCATATAAGGCAGTGCAGTTTTTGGAGTTCGGAATTGTTCCGGGTTAATCGGTATTGTATCGGAAGCTTCTAGAACCTTCCGGAAGGGGACCAACGTGGCCCCACCTTCCGGGAGGGGGCATGGGCCTATGAGGGAGTGTCCTGGCTGCATTGGGCCAGGGGCACAAGGCCCCATAGGGCCCAGCCGATCCTAGATAAGTTTAAACTCGTTTAAACTAGAGATAGGATTTCTAGATAAGGGAGAGTTTAAATCGTTTAAACTAGAGATAGGATTTCTAGATAAGGGAGAGTTTAAATTGTTTAAACTAGAGATAGGCTTGGAGGAGGGGCAAGGGCTGGCCTCCCCCCCCTCTATATATAGAGGGGTGGTGCGCCCCCTCACCCCCACACACCTTCCTCCAAGCCCTAGCTGCCTTGCTACCTTCCTCTCTCCCTCCCGACTGTTTGTAGGCGAAGCCCTGCAGCAGAAATTCTCCACCATATACACCACGCCGTCGTGTTGTAGATCCAATCTATCTCTCCACCATACTCGCTGGTCCGAGGAAGGAGGAGACGTCGAGGTGCTGCACGTGTGCATCTCACGGAGGCACCGCCACTTGTGGTGCTAGATCGGATCGGATCACGAGGAGGAGAAGCGAGTACGACTACATCACCCACGTTCCGACGAACGTTCCGCTGTGCGAATCTTCAAGGGTATGAAGATCTAATCCAATCTCTCTCGTTGATTGCATCTCCTAGATTAGATCTTGGCTTTCCCTCTGTTCGCATCCGTAGAAAAATTTTGATTTACTATGCCGCGAAACCCTTCAGTGGTATCAGAGATAGATCTATGCGTAGATGTGTTTCACGAGTAGAACGCAACATGGTTGTTGCGGGCGTTGATGTTTTCTGTTGCAAGCCTCTTGTTTGTGTTCTTCTTATGACGCGGGATAGTGAGATTGAAGCGGTCCAGGCCAACCTTACGCGACGTCGTTCGCGAGACCGGCTCCGCACTTGACGTGTGGCTTGTACCACACATGCGGCTGGTGGATGTCAGTTTCTCTCACTATAGTTGTCATGGGATTAACACCGGAGTTTGGCAACCATAATATCACCGTTGTGGCTTTTCGTAGGTAAGAATCGTTCTTAGCATCTACTCCCATAAGCCACGTAAAACATGCAACAACAAAGTAGAGGCGTCTAACTTGTTTTTGCAGGGAGTGTTTTCTATGATATGGTATGGCCCAAGATGTGATGTGTATATTGTATGCGATGGTCATATTTTGTAATGTTTCACGACTTGCATGTCGATGAGTACACAACCGGCAGGAGCCATATGGTTGTCTTTATAATTGTGTATGACCTGCGAGTCAACTTCTTATACGCCATGTAATAGCTTTACTTTATCGCTAAGTAGTTAGCAATAGTTGTAGTTGCTATTCGTGGTGGAGGCAATCATGGTGGAGTGATGGAGATCATGCCGGAACGCACAAGATGGAGATCATTGCGCGAGGATTGGCTATACCATGTCACATAAAGTTATATGCATGTGATGTTTATCCCTTTATGTATCTTATTATGCTTACATCACGACGGTAGCATTATAAGATGATTCCTCACTTAAAGATCAAGATAAAAAGTGTGTTCTCCCCAAGTATGCACCGTTGCAAAAGTTCGTCGTGTCCAAGCATCACGTGATGATCGGGTGCTATAGACTCTACGCTCACATACAACGGGTGCAAGCCAGTTTTGCACACGCAGAAATACTTGGGTCTAACTTGACGAGCCTAGCATGTACAGACATGGCCTCGGAACACAAGAACCGAAAGGTTAAGCATGAGTCATATGAATGATATGATCGACACTTCGTTGTCCACCATTGAAACCACATCTCTTCTCGTGAAGATCGGATTAGGTGTGGTGAATTTGGATCGTGTTCACTAAACAACTTGAGGGATGTTGAATTTAGTGGGAGTTCATCTAGTAATTTGATTAAGTTGAACTATTTATCATGAACATAGTCTAAATTGTACTTGCAAATACTGTAGATCACATGGCCAAATCCAACTTCAACTTCAACGTTTTTGCTGAGAAGGAAAAGCTTAGAAACAATGGGTCTAACTTCACCAATTGGTTCCGCAATCTAAGAATCATTCTGTCTGGCGGACAAAAGGACTATGTCCTTGGTAAAGCGTTAGGTGACCCCCCCTGCTGCAACTGCGCCGGCTGATGAGAAAGCTGTCTATCAGTCGCGCAAAGATGATTATGGTGTGATTAAGAGCACCATGTTGTTTGCTATGGAACCGGAGCTTCAAAATTGTTTTGAAACTTATCCCGGGCCCTTTGAGATTCTCGAGGAGCTGAAAACCATGTTTCAGACTCAAGCCCGTTCTGAGAGATATGAGATCTCTGAGAAGTTCTTTAACTGCAAGATGGAGGAAGGGAGTTCCGTTAGTGAGCACGCCATAAAGATGTCGGGCTACACTCAACGCCTTGAGCAACTGGAATGCACGATTCCAGAGGAGCTCAAGATTGACAGGGTTCTGCAATCACTCCCTCCCAGCTACAAAAGTTTTGTAGTGACTCATAATCAGATTGGTTCCACTGATACGATCACCGAGCTCTTTGCAAAGCTGAAGGCTGCGGAAGTGGACATCAAGAAGGATAATCATGTGTTGATGGTCAACAAGCCCTCCTTTAAGAAAGGTAAGGGAGCAAAGAAGCCCTTCAAGAAGGGCGGCGGCAAGCGCAATGCCCCTGCTGAGAAGAAGCTCAGGTCTCGTCCTAAGCCGGACACTGAGTGCTTCTATTGCAAGGACAGGGGTCACTGGAAGCGCAACTTTTCGAAGTACTTAGCGGACAAGAAGGCTGGCACCATCAAAGGTATATTTGATATACATGTTATTGATGTTTTCCTTACTAGCCCTCGTTGTAGTGCCTGGGTATTTGATACCGGTTCAGTTGCTAATATTTGTAACTCGAAACAGGAGCTACGGAATAGACGGCGGCTTGCGAGGGATGAGGTGACGATGCGCGTTGGCAACGGATCAAGAGTTGATGTGATGGCCGTCGGCACGCTCTCCTTAGTTTTACCTTCGGGATTAGTTTTAAACCTTAATAAATGTTATTATGTGCCTGCGTTGAGCATGAACATTATTTCCGGATCATGTTTATTGCAAGACGGTTATTCATTTAAATCGGAGAATAATGGTTGTTATATTTATATGAGTAACATCTTTTATGGTCATGCACCTCTTGTGAATGGTTTATTTCTTCTAAATCTCGAAAGGGATGAAACACACATCCATAACATTGAGGCTAAGAGATGCAAAGTAGATAGTGATAATACTACTTATTTGTGGCACTGTCGTCTAGGTCATATTGGTGTAAAGCGCATGAAGAAACTCCATTCTGATGGACTTTTGGAGTCTCTTGATTTTGAATCATTAGACACATGCGAACCATGCCTCATGGGCAAGATGATCAAAACCCCGTTCTCCGGTATGATGGAGCGAGCAACGGACTTGTTGGAAATCATACATACCGATGTATGCGGACCGATGAGTGTTTCGACGCGCGGTGGATATCGCTATTTTCTCACTTTTACCGATGACTTAAGTATATATGGGTATATCTATTTAATGAAACATAAATCTGAAACATTTGAAAAGTTCAAAGAATTTCAGAATGAAGTGGAGAACCATCGTAACAGAAAGATTAAGTTTCTACGATCCGATCGTGAAGGTGAATATTTGAGTTATGATTTT
Source organism: Avena atlantica (assembly GCA_910589765.1). Taxonomy (NCBI): domain Eukaryota; kingdom Viridiplantae; phylum Streptophyta; class Magnoliopsida; order Poales; family Poaceae; genus Avena; species Avena atlantica. The sequence goes on along the minus strand of OU342736.1, from coordinate 507,286,748 downwards.
CTCACGCATCTTAAAGCAAGTGGAATCGTTTCACAACTCACGCCACCCGGAACACCACAGCGCAATGGTGTGTCTGAACGCCGGAATCGAACCCTATTAGATATGGTCCGATCAATGATGTCTCTTATTGATTTGCCGTTATCATTTTGGGGTTATGCATTAGAAACCGCTGCATTCACTTTAAATAGGGCTCCATCTAAATCCGTTGAGACGACACCGTATGAACTGTGGTTTGGTGCTAAACCTAAGTTGTCGTTTCTTAAAGTTTGGGGATGCGAAGCTTACGTCAAGAAGTTGATGCCGGACAAGCTCGAACCCAAAGCGGAGAAATGCGTCTTCATAGGATACCCTAAGGAAACTATTGGGTATACCTTCTATCATAAAACCGAAGGCAAAGTGTTTGTCGCAAAGAACGGTTCCTTTCTTGAGAAGGAGTTTCTCTCGAAAGAAGTGAGTGGGAGGAAAGTAGAGCTAGACGAGGTTATTGAACCTTCTCTTGAATTGGAGAGTAGCGCAGCACCTGAAATTGTTCCAGTGCCGCCTGCACCAACAATAGAGGAAGCTAATGACAAGGATCATGAAGCTTCGGACGATGCTGCTACTGAACGTCGCAGGTCAACAAGGTCGCGTGCCCCTCCTGAGTGGTACGGCAACCCTGTCTTGACTGTCTTGTTAATAGAAGACAGTGAACCTACGAACTATGAGGAAGCGATGATGAGCCCAGACTCTGAGAAATGGCTAGAAGCCATGAAATCCGAATTGGGATCCATGAGCGAAAACCAAGTATGGACTTTGGTGGACCCTCCTAGCGACCGAAAGGCCGTTGAGTGCAAATGGATCTTCAAGAAGAAAACGGACGCGGATGGTAATGTTACCGTCTATAAAGCACGGCTTGTCGCAAAAGGTTTTCGACAAGTTCAAGGTGTTGACTACGATGAGACTTTCTCTCCCGTAGCAATGTTTAAGTCCATTCGGATTTTATTAGCAATTGTTGCGTTTCATGATTATGAAATATGGCAGATGGATGTCAAGACTGCATTCCTCAATGGCAACATTGATGAAGAGTTGTATATGATGCAACCCGAAGGTTTTGTCGACCCTAAGGATGCTGATAAAGTATGCAAACTTCAGCGTTCCATTTATGGACTGAAGCAAGCATCTCGGAGTTGGAACCTTCGTTTTGATCAAGTGATCAAGAGCTTTGGATTTGCTCCAAATTGCTACGAAGCTTGCATCTACAAGAAAGTGAGTGGGAGATCGGTGACGTTTCTGGTACTATATGTGGATGACATATTGATTATTGGAAATGACATCAACATGCTTAACGATGTGAAGAGTTATTTGAACAAGTGTTTTTCAATGAAAGACCTAGGTGAAGCTGCTTATATATTGGGCATCAAAATCTATAGAGATAGACAAAGACGCCTGATAGCTTTAAGCCAGAGTACATACCTAGACAAAGTTCTGAAAAGGTTCAGAATGGATAAGGCAAAGAAAGGTTCAGTGCCTATGTTGTCAGGTAAGATATTGAGCAAGGCTCAGTGTCCAGCTACGGTAAATGATAGGGAAGCTATGAGCAAAGTGCCTTATGCCTCGGCCATAGGTTCCATCATGTATGCCATGTTGTGTACTAGACCGGATGTGTCCAATGCTCTTAGTTTGACGAGCAGATATCAAAGTGATCCAGGAGTGGAACACTGGACAGCCGTGAAGAACATCCTAAAGTACCTAAATAGGACTAAAGAAATGTTCTTAGTCTATGGGGGTGATGAACAGCTTGTCGTAAAAGGTTACGTCGACGCTAGTTTTGACACCGACAAGGATGATTCTAAATCTCAGACATGATACGTGTATATTTTGAATGGAGGAGCTGTGAGCTGGAGAAGCTGCAAGCAAAGCGTGATCGCGGGATCTACAGTAGAAGCGGAATACATGGCTGCTGCAGAAGCGTCAAGTGAAGGAGTTTGGATCAGAAACTTCATCACTGAGCTTGGCGTGGTTCCAAGTGCATTGGACCCACTGGAGATATTGTGTGACAACACTGGCGCCATAGCACTCGCTAAGGAGCCAAGATATCATCCAAAGACCAAGCATATCAACCGCAAGTTTCATATAATCCGGGATTATATAGCAGATGGAGATCTGAAGATTAGCAAAGTACATACGGATCTGAATGTCGCAGATCCATGACTAAACCTCTTCCAAGTGTAAAACATGATCAACACCTCAGTGCCATGGGTGTGAGATTGTTGCCAAATGTAAACTAGATTATTGACTCTAGTGCAAGTGGGAGACTGTTGGAATTATGCCCTAGAGGCAATAATAAAGATGTTATTATTATAATTCTTGTTCATGATAAAGTTTATATTCCATGCTAGAATTGTATTAAGCGGAAACTTTAATACTTGTGTGGTTTGTGAACAACACCGTGTCCCTAGTACGCCTCTATGGACTAGCTCATTGATCAATGATGGTTAAGGTTTCCTAATCATAGACATGAGTTGTCAATTGATAATGAGATCATATCATTGGGAGAATGATATGGTGGACAGACCCAAACTAAGCGAAGCAATTAGATCGTGTCATCGTGTTCGTCTTTGCGAAGCTTTTCTTATGTCAAATATTGTATTCCTTAGACCATGAGATAATACAACTCCCTGGTATCGGAAGAAAGCTTTGAGGTCAACAAACGTCATCCTATGAGAGGGTGATCATAAAGGTGTCTCTCAGGTGATCGGAAAGTATCTGTTGGGTTGTATGTATCGAGATGGAATTTGTCCCTCCCAAGTCGGAGAGATATACTTCGGGCCCACTCGGTAATCGATATCAACACCGCTTGCAAGCATGTGGTTAAGGAGTTAATCACAAAGTGATATCGGATTACGGAACGAGTAAAGTACTTGCTGTGAACGAGATTGAACTAGGTATGTGTTATCGCCATATTTTGGCCAAAGGAGGAGATGGGCCGTAATCAAGATGGGCTTGGAAGATACATATATGCAACGTGTTGTTGAATCGGCCTCGTGCGTGGATTTGGGCTATATTGCCCGTGTATCTTATATTGTAGTAGGTTCCGTTTCGGTTTAAGTAAGAGATAGAGTTGTTAGGGTTATTCCAAAGATAGAAAGTCTCCGGACTATAAATATGTACCTAAGGTTATTGAGAAAAGGAGGACAATCACGATCACAACAAACACAATCTCGGCGCATCGCCACCCCTTGTTTCTAGGGTTTCTTTCGGGTAAGTGTCATGCTGCCTAGATCGCATCTTGCGATCTAGGCAGTATCTGCTTATGCGTTGTTTGGTGTTACTCGTACTGAAGCCTTGTTGATGGCGAGTAATGCTATTACCATAGATTTGTTTAGGTTAGCATCGGTACTTTTTGCTATGATTGTTTAGTTATGCTACCTCTAGTTATCTCGCTGCCTTTGCACCTTTTCCCGGGTGTAAGGGTAGCATCTTGCTTGATCTTTATTTAGTCGATTTGATCCGTTATAGTTTTGCCTTGTTTTCCAAGGTTTAGTTTGATATCCACGTAGTCAGGCCTTGCAAACGGGTTGAACGATCCAGTAGTACGTGAGGATATGGTTTGCTAATTCGAGAGGAGTTGTTCCGGGAATTTACTTTACGTCGGTTGTTAGGCCTTCTCTAGGGTTGGTTTTCTATCATCTTTCGTATTTACCAGACTCAATTACGTGTAGGATGTTCCAATTACGTGGTGAAAACGTTAAACTGTCGTAGATCAATTTAACTTGTATTGATGAAGCAAAACCCCATGTTATCATAGATCTAATGCAGAACCATGGGATAATCGGCTCCAGGAGCCGATTCACAGGGAAACCTGGGAGCCGGTCACGGCTCGAATTTTACGTATACTTGTTTACCATGCAGGAAACTGATCGAAGCAATCCATCACCTTCCTGACCAGGTATAGGTCAGGTGGCACGCCCTCGAATCAGCCAGGACGTGTGCCGGAGTTTTGCGGGCCGTTGCCCGAGGGACCAGGGCCCACCAGCAGTTCTGGGAGCCTCCCGGCTCTTCGTGTTGCTCGTCGCTGCTCGCCGGTGGGTTTTGACAGGCAACACATTCTGGCACGCCCGGTGGGACATTCAACAGCATCTGCATCAACATCCGACGCTGCGATGGGGGACAAACCGGTCACGTACGACGATCTGCCTGAGGAGCACAAGGCGAAGTATGATGATATCAAAGCTCTCTTCGAAGCCGATCTCATCGGCTCTTTTGAGAGGACCCGTAAGCATGGCATCAGGTGGAAAGGGTTCTCACCCGAAGGTGCTCTTGATGAGGTGGATCTTTCTGTTCCTTCAGAGGAGCGCACCAGGGCTCTGCGACAGGAAGTCAACTACATGGTGGCTCATTCTCTTCACCGCCATTCTGAGAGCCTAGTGAACGCTTTCGAGCGCATCGCGGTTCGCGTAGTTCAGGAGATCATGAAACATCAGTACTCTCCATCGGGGCCGACTCTAGGGACTCACCAGGGAGAAAGACTGCTCCAGACCAGGCCACGGCTGCCATTCACGCTTGCAGCTCCGGAGCCACCAGGGGCACCAGCGTACATCGTCTACAAGGTCGGAGGTGACCCAGGCGATTGCCAGTTCCTGTCTGAACCACCTAAAGAAATCCCACATGGATATGTGTGCACCTACGTGCCGGACTGCAATAGCTTGACGCGCACGAACCAGATTGCAACCGCAGGGATTTCTGGGGCAGGAGTTTCTGGAGCAGGGGCTTCGGGAGCAGGTATTCCTGGAGCAGGGATGTCTGGGATGGACGCTGACAAACAGGCGTGGCTGGCCAAGTACGCCACCGGAACGAGTCATGAGAATTCAGCCCCTGCAGCTCAAACGGTGGAGCAAATCCGTACCATCCTGAGAGACCAGTTCGGCTTCGTGCCGAAGAGAAGGACAATCGGCTATTCCAAGCCGTACCCCAACGAGTTTGATCTGATTCCGCTGCCGCCCAAGTATCGGCTCCCTGAGTTCTCAAGGTTTAGCGGATCAGAAGGGTCGAGCTCGATCGAGCATGTGAGCCGATACCTAGCACAACTAGGCATGATTTCAGCGTCGGATCAGTTACGCGTAAGGTTCTTTGCGCAATCTCTGACAGGACCAGCTTTTGCGTGGTACACCTCGCTGCCACCGGATTCGATCCAAACCTGGAAGCAACTGGAAGAGCAGTTCCACATTCAGTATCATTCAGAAGCTACCGAGGCTGGCATTGCAGATCTGGCACAGGTGCGGCAAAAGCGGGGAGAAACGGTAGCCGAGTACATTCAGCGTTTCAGGACTGTCAAGAACCGATGTTATTCGGCTCGTTTAACTGAGAAAGAAGCGGTCGAGCTGGCAGTGTTGGGTCTCTCAGCACCTATCAAAGATCTGGCTTTCCAAGTAGAGTACAACTCATTGGCGCACATGGCCCAGAAGCTGACAATGTATGAACAGCGCCACCCTGAGTTGTACCAAGACAAGTTCAAACGTCCGATAGGCCTGGTCGATACAGAAGAGGAGGATCCTACACAAGACCAGGAGGTGGCCGTGGCTGAATGGGCTCGGGGGGCAGATCCTGTGTCCTGCAAATGGGTGAAGCAGCAAGGGCCTGCAAAAGGGTTCGACTTCGATGTGAGCAAAGCTGAGCAGATATTCGATTTACTGCTGAAATAAAAGCAGCTGAAGTTACCCGAAGGCCACAAAATCCCTACAGCTCAAGAGATGAACGGGAGACCATACTGCAAGTGGCATCACTCGTTCACCCACACCACCAATGATTGCAAAGAGCTACGTCGCCAGATCCAAACGGCGATAGAACAGGGCCGTCTGATCCTTGGGCAATTCGCCATGAAAGTAGACACAAACCCATTTCCCGGCGTCAACATGGTAGAACACAGCCACTCCACGAGGCGTCAGTTAGATTTCTCGTTCGATGTTAATATGGCAGGACCTGTGTACCACCATGGCGCATATAAGAAGGAAGGCGGTCGCTTGCGCGGCAAGGAAAGAGAGGAGGCTGGTCCACGCGACCGGCCCCGTTATGACGACAGGCGGTATTTAACCGAGGAGCAAGTGAGAAGCGTGCGGTATCAGAAGCCACACTCCACGCATCTCCTTAACAAGTATGAGCGTCAGTATGACCGACGTCGCCGGCGCGATAGGGATGATGAAAGATATGAGCACCTCGCTAGGGGAAAGTCAAAGGAAAAGGAAGGCATGGACAAACATTGGGATTGTCCCTTCTTCAAGTATTGCTGGGATGCCGGAATGAGCCGATTGCCTACAATCGACAATTGCCCAGAATGTGGACAGCAGAAGGATGACACAGGTCTAGTCTCAGTGTTCAAGCGTTTAGGGCCTCTCCCTCCTCGAGCAAAAGACCTCGAGGAGCCAATGGGTGGAAAAGAAGAAGACAGATATCACCGGCCAAGGTGGTGCCCCGATGGACTCAGGCACACCCAAAAGCGTCGAGTTCAGCGGCTGCGTAACTTGGAGGAAGCCAAAGCGCAGTACCTCCACGCTTTAAGGAAAGCACGGCCCGATCTGGCCGTTAAAATTCGGCAGACCTTGGAAATGGAAGATCGCCCGAAAAGGAAAGAGTGGCGCCCCAAACCGGTAAAAGCCGATGCGAAGACATCGGCTGGCACAAACATGGTGTTCATACTTCCGTCAGAGTTTTGCGCTCCAAGAACCAAAGAGCTGCCAGTGGCACAGTTTGACTGCGGCCCACAGCCGGTTATCTTTGAAAAGCCACGTGAGAAGGGCTACAAACATCTGAAAGCCCTGTACCTGCGAGGTTACATCAATGGGCAGCCTATCAGCAAGATGTTGGTTGACACCGGAGCGACAGTCAATATAATGCCATACTCCATGCTACGGCGTTTGGGACGCTCCACTGCAGATCTGATCAAAACCAACGTCACGTTAAGCGACTTCAACGGACAAACTTCAGAAACGCAAGGCGTACTGAACGTGGATCTGACCGTTGGCAGGAAAACCATCCCCACGTCATTCTTCGTCGTGGACAACAAAAGCACCTACGCTGTCTTGCTGGGGAGAGATTGGATTCACGCTAACTGCTGCATTCCATCCACGATGCACCAGTGCCTAATACAGTGGGATGGAGATGAAGTGGAGGTCATTCATGTAGATGATTCGATCGAGATCTCCATAGCTGGCATGAACGTCTGGGAAGCAGACGACCAAGAGCCGATCTCTGGAATCAGTCTAGACGGCTGTGAGCGCATTGAAGCTACAAAAAACGGGGTGAGGCTGGTCTTATCCACTGGCCTGACAGAGTAGCAAATTCCACGATCGTACGTGGTATGGCCGATCCCTGCGATCGGCCGCAAAAATAAAAAGCATTAAGCTTACGACAAACAGGTCATGCAGTCGTAGTAGGGAGATTCCCTGCCATTGTAGAGCACAAATAAGTTGTAAACCTTCCTTGACTAATGCAATCGAAATGGGGGCCGATTCCGGCAATCGGCCCAAATTATCTTTGTTATCCTCACCAACTGTTTGCCCCGTGTTTAGCATCGATTTAGCAGGTGACGGAAAGCTAGGGTATGGGTTTACATCCGCTGATGAGCTAGAGGAGATTGACATCGGTCCTGGGGATAAGCCACGACCAACATTTATCAGCAAGAAGTTAGATCCGAATCTGCGGGGTCCGATGATAGCTTTGTTGAAAGAATATCCAGACTGCTTCGCCTGGGACTATACAGAGATGCCCGGGTTAGACATGAGCATCATTGAGCATCGACTCCCACTTAAAAAAGGATTTCGGCCATTCCAGCAGCGAGCACGACAGATGAAGGCCGAAATTTTGGAAGAAGTCAAGAAAGAGATCGAGAAAATGTTGACAGCTAGGCTAATCAGGCCATGCAGGTATGCTGAGTGGATTTCTAGTATCGTACCTGTAGAGAAAAAGGATGGCCGCTGGCGTGTTGCCATAGATTTTCGGGATCTCAATAGAGCTACTCCGAAGGATGAGTATCCGATGCCGGTAGCAGAGACATTAATCAACGCAGCTGCTGGTCATAAGATCTTGAGCTTCATGGATGGCAATGCCGGGTACAACCAAATTTTTATGGCTCCGGAAGATATACACAAGACTGCATTCAGAGTCCCAGGTTCGGTGGGATTGTTTGAATATGTAGTCATGACGTTTGGACTGAAGAATGCCGGCGCCACATACCAAAGAGCCATGAATTACATTTTCCATGATCTGATCGGCAAGCTGGTGGAAATTTATATCGATGACGTGGTGGTCAAGTCTGCTTCAGTACAAGGACACTTGGACGATCTGCAATGCGTCCTGGACCGAAAAAGAAAATTCGGGCTACGAATGAATCCAAAGAAGTGTGCCTTCGGGGTGACGGCCGGTCAGTTCTTGGGTTTCTTGGTCCATGAACGCGGAATTGAGATCGGCCTGAAAAGTCAGGAGGCAGTGCGAACAATGAAGCCACCTACCACGAAGAAAGAACTGCAGTCTCTCATCGGCAAGATCAACTTCTTCAGAAGATTCATCTCCAATCTGTCAGGAAGAATAGAGCCGTTCATGGGACTGGTGAAAATTAAATCTGATGAAGAGTTCCGCTGGGGGACAGAACAACAACGAGCCTTCGACGCGATCAAAGAATATCTAACGAAGCCGCCAGTGTTGGTTCCGCCCCAGCCGGATAGGCCGTTCTACATTTACTTGTCAGTAGCTGACACGTCCATCGCCTCGGTGGTGGTGCAGGTTTATGATGGTCTGGAGCGAGTTGTGTTTTACATCAGCAGAAGGATGCTGGATGCAGAGACAAGATATCCTGAGATCGATAAGTTGTGCCTCTGCCTGTTTTTCACCTGCACCAAGCTGCGCCACATCTTGCTCTCAGTAGAGATTATCATTATATGCAAGTCAGATGTCATAAAGCACATGCTGTCGGCTCCTATGTTGAAAGCCCGACTCGGCAAATGGATGTTTTCATTATCGGAATTTGACATCCGGTATCAACCCGCGAAAGCGGTTAAGGGTCACGCATTGGCCGACCTTATTGCTGAAAGAATCAACACTGATATAGCAGCGCTGTCTATACGAGCGTGGGCTATGTTTTTCGATGGATCGGTTTGTGATGATGGTTGCGGCATTGGCATTCTACTCGTGTCGCCCCGGGGGGCAACATATTCCTTCTCCATCAGGCTAGCTACCCCTCGCACCAACAACGTCGCCGAGTATGAGGCGATACGCAAGGGAATGGAGTTGCTCATCGAAGCTGGGGCAGAGGCAGTGGAAATTTTTGGAGACTCCAAATTGGTGATTTCCCAACTCACGGAGGAATACAAGTGTGAGAGCGAGTCGCTCTTCCCATTATGGTTGCAATGCCGTGAGCTCATGGCACAGTTCCGGTACATAAACTTTAACTGGATCCCGCGATCGCAGAATATAGAGGCGAATGATCTCGCACAAATGGCTTCAGGCTACAAGGACGTAGCAGAGGGAACTGATGTTCAAGTACAGTTCCTGGAGGCGTCCGACTGGAGAGCCGATATCTTCAATTACTTGAAAGATTCGGCTCGGGGGGCACCTAAACGGATAAGGTACAAGGCCATGAAGTATGTGCTTATCGGGGACGACATGTTCTACAGGACTCTGGAAGGGTTACTGCTCAAATGTCTGGGACCAACCGAGGCCAATCGGCTCCTACACGAGGTACACGAAGGCGCCTGTGGAACTCACCAATCGGCTCACAGGATGAAATGGTTGATCAGGCGATCAGGGTTTTATTGGCCCACCATGCTTGAGGACTGTTTTAAATACTACAAAGGGTGTCAAGCATGTCAGAAATTTGGGAAAATTCAGATGGTACCCGCGTCAGCAATGAACCCCATCATCAAGCCTTGGCCATTCCGAGGTTGGGGCATGGATATGATCGGCAAGATCAATCCTCCGTCAAGCAAAGGCCACATGTGGATTTTGGCCATTACGGATTATTTCACTAAATGGGTGGAAGTCGTCCCTATGAAGTCAGTGAACTCGAAGGATGTCATCAATTTTGTGAAAGAACACGTCATTCATAGATTCGGGATTCCCCAAACTATCACGACCGATGGAGGTTCGGTCTTCATTTCTCATGAGTTTAGAAAATTCTGCGAGGACAATCACGTTCACAACAAACACAATCTCGGCGCATCGCCACCCCTTGTTTCTAGGGTTTCTTTCGGGTAAGTGTCATGCTGCCTAGATCGCATCTTGCGATCTAGGCAGTATCTGCTTATGCGTTATTTGGTGTCACTCGTACTGAAGCCTTGTTGATGGCGAGTAATGCTATTACCATAGATTTGTTTAGGTTAGCATCGGTACTTTTTGCTATGATTGTTTAGTTATGCTACCTCTAGTTATCTCGCTGCCTTTGCACCTTTTCCCGGGTGTAAGGGTAGCATCTTGCTTGATCTTTATTCAGTCGATTTGATCCGTTATAGTTTTGCCTTGTTTTCCAAGGTTTAGTTTGATATCCACGTAGTCAGGCCTTGCAAACGGGTTGAACGATCCAGTAGTACGTGAGGATATGGTTTGCTAATTCGAGAGGAGTTGTTCCGGGAATTGACTTTACGTCGGTTGTTAGGCCTTCTCTAGGGTTGATTTTCTATCATCTTTTGTATCTACCAGGCTCAATTACGTGTAGGACGTTCCAATTACGTGGTGAAAACGTTAAACTGTCGTAGATCGATTTAACTTGTATTGATGAAGCAAAACCCCATGTTATCGTAGATCTAATGCAGAACCATGGGACAATCGGCTCCAGGAGCCGATTCACAGGGAAACCTGGGAGCCGGTCGCGGCTCGAATTTTACGTATGCTTGTTTGCCATGCAGGAAACTAATCGAAGCAATCCATCACCTTCCTGACCAGGTATAGGTTAGGTGGCACGCCCTCGAATCAGCCAGGACGTGTGCCGGAGTTTTGCGGGCCGTTGCCCGAGGGACCAGGGCCCACCAGCAGTTCTGGGAGCCTCCCGGCTCTTCGTGTTGCTCGTCGCTGCTCGCCGGTGGGTTTTGACAGGCAACAGTATGACGATACCGACGATCGAATCTCGGGCAAGTAAAATATCGCGAGACGAAGGGAATATATATATGGGATTGATTGAATCCTGGCATCGTGGTTCATCCGATATGATCATCGATGAATGTGTGGGAGTCAATATGGGTGCCCAGACCCCGCTGTTGATTATTGATAGAAGATCATGTCTGCATATTCTCGAACCCGCAGGGTCACACACTTAACGTATCTCGACGCTAGGATAGATTGGATAATTGGTCTATGAATTTTTTGTTCGGAGTCTCGGATGGGATCCGGGATATCACGAGAGGTTCTGGAATGGTCCGGAGAATAAGATTCATATAAGGCAGTGCAGTTTTTGGAGTTCGGAATTGTTCCGAGTTAATCGGTATTGTACCGGAAGCTTCTAGAACCTTCCGGAAGGGGACCAACGTGGCCCCACCTTCTGGGAGGGGGCATGGGCCTATGAGGGAGTGTCCTGGCCGCATTGGGACAGGGGCACAAGGCCCCATAGGGCCCAGCCGATCCTAGATAAGTTTAAACTCGTTTAAACTAGAGATAGGATTTCTAGATAAGGGAGAGTTTAAATCGTTTAAACTAGAGATAGGATTTCTAGATAAGGGAGAGTTTAAATTGTTTAAACTAGAGATAGGCTTGGAGGAGGGGCAAGGGCTGGCCGCCCCCCCTCTATATATAGAGGGGTGGTGCGCCCCCTCCCCCCCACACACACACACACCTTCCTCCAAGCCCTAGCTGCCTTGCTACCTTCCTCTCTCCCTCCCGACTGTTTGTAGGCGAAGCCCTGCAGCAGAAATTCTCCACCATATACACCACGCCGTCGTGTTGTAGATCCAATCTATCTCTCCACCATACTCGCTGGTCCGAGGAAGGAGGAGACGTCGAGGTGCTGCACGTGTGCATCTCACGGAGGCACCGCCACTTGTGGTGCTAGATCGGATCGGATCACGAGAAGGAGAAGCGAGTACGACTACATCACCCACATTCCGACGAACGTTCCGCTGTGCGAATCTTCAAGGGTATGAAGATCTAATCCAATCTCTCTCGTTGATTGCATCTCCTAGATTAGATCTTGGCTTTCCCTCTGTTCGCATCCGTAGAAAATTTTGATTTACTATGCCGCGAAACCCTTCAAATACATCCTCGAGTAACACAAGCGATGAACGAGAAACTGGTTGCTCCTTTCTCGGCCGAAGACGTAAAAAATGCAGCCTTTAGTATTGGGGACTTTAAAGCCCCAGGGCCAGATGGCCTGCATGCCATATTTTATAAAAAGTTTTGGAGTATTTGTGGAGAGGATATTACCCATGAGGTCCTTCAGGCGTTGCAAACTGGAATTATTCCGGATGTATGGAACGACACTACCATTGTGATGATTCCCAAAGTTGATTCTCCAGAATTGGCAACTCAATTTCACCCTATTAGTTTATGCAATGTTATTTATAAGATTATCTCTAAAATGCTTGCTAGAAGACTTAAAGATATTTTACCTGACATTATATCTCCCATGCAAAGTGCTTTTTTTACCGGTCGCTTGATTACTGATAATGTTCTTGTTGCATATGAGTGCGTCCATGCCATTAAGAATAAAAGATCTAGTAGTAATGGAAGCTGTGCGGTGAAGCTCGATATGCACAAGGCTTACGATAGAATTGAATGGATTTTCCTTGAGAATATGATGATGAAGCTTGGTTTGGATGAAAGATGGGTTTCTTTGATGATAGATTATGTGAAATCGGTCAAGTACCAAGTAAGGTTTAATTCAGAAGAAACGGATACGTTTACACCCACGAGAGGACTGCATCAGGGCGATCCTCTTTCACCTTATTTGTTCCTGTTATATGCGGACGGGTTATCCAGCCTCTTGTTGTATGAAAAAGAAGTTGGTGGCATCGATGGGGTTAGGGTGTGCAGGAATGCACCATCAGTTTCACACCTACTATTTGCTGATGATTTCTTGATCCTCATGAAAGTTGATGACTTACAACTTTGACCATGATTTATACTTATAATATGTCCAAATAATTAATACAAAAGATATATATAATAAAAAGTATTGCAAGACAAATGCAATGCCACCATTTATACATTCCTAATCCATATAATTTGGTATATATTGATGGTCAAATTCGCACAACTCAATTCTTTTGGGATGGAAGGAGTACAACTCAATTCTTTTGGGACGTAAGGAGTACAACTCAATTCTTGGTCCTTTTTAACATAAAAATATTCATTCGATGGGACCTCTCGATCGATGTAAATTTCCTATGTTATTCTGTATGCATTCCAAACACCAACTCCGGTGTTCCTATAGTTATCTCTATTCTTATCTTCACACCTTATTTCATTTCCGTTTGATCCTATACTTTTCTTTGTCTTGTCTGAATCATGTAATTTTCTTCACATCTCCCAGGCTTGTCGCATGCTACTTCTTCTGAAAACATGGGTTAATGTTTTTGTGGCCAATACTTCTCATTTTCTTGTGTTCTTGCTTCAGAATGATGCTCCTTACAAGGACACGGTTTGAGTGGCCAGCAAACTACTTTGAGTCTACACAATGAATGGATAATTGAATAACACTAGTGACCAACCATATCGCCATTAATATTATTACATCTACTCCCTCCGGCCCATATTAGTCGACTCAACTTTAGCATATCCGCAACCTTGAGCTCTACACAAGTAGCCCATCAGTTCATCCGCAGATCATAAAACCACCAGTCAACCTTCACATATATATATAAGAAGGCATAGGCTTCAGACGAAGAAAAAAAATGCACGGCTTCACAGCCACCCTATCAGACATGCATCAAGCTACTACTCCCTGATTCCTACAGAGAATTCAGCAACATGCCATCTACTCCCTAATTTCTACAGAAAGTTCACTAGCATAAGTTATTCGACAAGCATTCATCCGTTGCTCCTCTAAATTAGCTGCGCCACGGTGTCCCAGTTGGTCACAGAAAGGGATCCGTCCCACAAACAGGCCACGATTCTTGTTCCAAAATGGAGACTGCTACGACGGTCTCTGTAGTTTGTAGACCACCTGGCCTAGGTTCAGGACGCAGCACGGCGCGATCGCGAACCAGCTCAGGAAAGCCATGGCCGTAGCAGACATGAAGCTTGGGCACGCATTACCGTAGCAGAATTCCAGGTCGTCATTGATGAGAATGGTGATGCCCGCCGATGCGGACGCGGCGCTGATGGTCAGTGCTCCAGTGATCTGCAGAGAGCGAGCAACATCAAGGTCAAAAAGGCGGGTTTTAGTTTCCAAGGAAACGTGAAAATGCACATGATCGACAAACAGTTTATTTGATTATTCGTACATTGAGAAGATTTCAGTCTGCTAGTAGGTCACAAGGGACGGCAGATGACTGTTGGATTGAGGTGTCTTGAGAAAACATGACTCACCCAGTCCCCAAGGCTAAGTATGCCCACAACTCGGGGAGTTCGGAAGGAACGTCTGACAAGAAGCGCGTACACGTCCACGCTGGCCATAGCGAGGCTCCACAGGCACTGCATTGCTGCCGTTGGTACGAAGTAGCTGGCAAAAATCAAAATAGCAACAATAAGCTCATCAATAAGAATGAAATCAATTCCGTGTCCTTAGTTCTGGAAGAACAGAAATCCCAAGTGAAAACGCTATGTAATTGCATCACAGGAATAAGATTTTTTTTTTTTTGAAGTAGGAATAAGATATATATTAGCATACGGTTTGTTATCTTCAGTCAGCGGGTCGACAATATGCATGCATAACGAGTGACTGTTTTACACTCAGAAGTCTTCTGAGTTCCGACATCCAGGATGTTAACCAAACTTAACTGCGTACAAACAAAAAACATCGCACTCCTAGTTTTCACAGGAACGGTCGCGATCAGCAAACGACACTCAATCTAAACATTGCCGTATCGTTCCTAAGAATACAGGTGAGAGTGATATGTACTGATATCATATCACAGAGAGCATAGATCATGCCGCCATCTAGCTGGATTGCCTCTTTCAGGAGATGCTTATTCGAAATGCTAAAAAGACGTAGCCACTCACGAATAGAGACCACTTCTCTTTGGAGAAGTAAGAAAAAAGGCCCGATAATAGTTTGTACTGGAAACTTGCTCCACATGTCTCCAACAGAGAGAGAGGGAGGGAGGCTCTGAAAAAAAATTGACTCAGTCCTAATCAAGGGATTTCAACTGGAACCCACAATGAGACCCCCCTGAAATCGTTAACTGAAACCCAATGTAAACGTTGCTGTATTTGCCATCACAAAGACGAGGGAGAGTAGAGTAATATGACATCACAGAGAACATGCACCATCTAGCTGCATTTGCCTCTTTCAGTACACCAAACAAATCCGGAAGGGTAAACACATAGCGGCAGCCCACGGATGAACACCGGCACTTGTCTCTGGAGAGCTAAGAAAAGGGCCCGGTAATAACCTGTACTGGATGCAAATTTGTTGCGCATGTGCCTTACAGAGATACTCTGAGAAAATTTGACTGATGCAGCCACCTGAGATGGATTTCTTTCAGCTAGAACCCACAGCCACAAACAGAATGAAATCCCTGAAGATCGTTGGTTAGCTGAAAGTGAAACCTCACTTCACAGGTACGTACTAGTAGACTCTAGGGATTTCAGGTAAGCCGCTGGCACGGGGAGAGAAATGTTGTGGAGCAGAGCAGGGGGGAGAGGGAGAAGTGGGAGCACGCACCGGAAGGCGGTGATGGAGGCGTAGTCGTCGGCGGAGGCCATGGCGCCGACGGCGGCAGCCGCGAGGCAGGCCTGCGCGAGGCGTAGGCCGAGGGCGGAGCGCGTGCCCGGCGCCCCCGGGAAGTTCCGCATCAGCACCCCGGGCGGCGCGGCCGGGCCCGCGTTCGCATTCCCCTGCACCTGCAGCGCAGCCGGTGCCAGAGCGGGAGCGGGAGCGGGCGGCGGCGCCGCGACCACCGGAGCCGGAGCCGGGTCAGGGTGCACCACCGGCTGGCTCGCCCGCAGCATCACCGACTGCGTGGTAGCTACTGAGGTGGGAAGGGAAGGGGTTTTGGAGGATTTTGTGAGGGCAGCCGAGCAGAACAGAAGATGATGAATGCGGGATGGAGCAGGAGCAGTCGGGCCTACACTCCTTCCTGGAAATTTCCTCCACCACCTTGTAGTAGGAGCACCTTTTTCACGCTTGGTGCTTTTCCTTTTCTTTTTTGAAAGTTATTACTCGGTGCTTTTGTTACCAACTCCTATTCGAATATTCAGACATGAGTGCCACTGCAAATATTCAGACACAGCGGATATATCATCAAGAGCTACACATATATCATCAAGTCACTAGCCTGAAGGTGTCTCACTGAAAAAGAGCTACCCGTACTGCTCAAAGCGGATGATGTGGACTGCCATGGCGAGCCTCTCGTCCTTCACCGGCTCCAATAGGAACAGATCTCCGGCCTGCAGGCGGTTGTCGGCAACAAACTCGTGCCACCCTCCTGTTGGGATCATCTGCCTGTGGCGCATCTCGACTCGCCATGCCTTGCCCCACCCGGCTTGACGGAGCGTCAGCGTGTGCCTCCCATCAGCAAGATGTCTATCATCAGCAGCATCTCCTGTGGCACCCAAGTCCTATACATTTTTTCACGGGTGCAACAGACATGGCAACTAATTAATAGTGTGGTGAAAATACAGATTCAAGAAGTTTCAGCAGCTATATGATGGATGGATTCAACAAGTCCTTTTCTCGCAGGTGCAACAGACATGATAGGTAATCAATCGTGATGAAAATACATATTCAAGAAGTTTCATCCATGCCGGGAGAAGAAATCTCGCGCCGTATTCTCCAACCGCCTACAGCCCTCCGCAAACAAGTCGTGGAACTCCATACGTTGTAGAGAAGTCCATGATCGGAGGATCGCCGTGGCTCGATAGATAACCTGCAAGGGAGAAGATACAACGTTATTAAAAATCTTGTCATTTCTACATAGCCAAAGCGACAAAATAATGGAAAGCGCTCTCACCCTAAATAAAGTCCCATATTTATCCTTAATTGCATTCATCCAGTTGCCAAATACATTGACTATCGATCTAGAGGGAGATAAACCAGAGGCTATTTGGATGATTGACCATATAGCACGAGCAAATTTACAATGGAAGAATAAATGTCGTATTGTCTCATTTTGGTGACAAAATACGCATTCAGTGCTACCATGCCAATTCCTCCTAACAAGATTATCTTTTGTACTAAGAATCATCCCTTTACGGAGATACCAAGCGAATATCTTCGTTTTAAGTGGTATCCTTATCTTCCAAATTTTACTATTATCATCGAATGGAATATTAGGTTGGATCAAAGCTCTATAAAATGAATCAACGGAAAATTTATCACTATGTAGTAATTTTCATTTGAATTCGTCCATGCCCTCAAAAAGCTGTATCCTAGATAATCTTACTAGAAGATTATTCCAAGACACTAGTCTAGGACCTAAGAGGCTTCTTCTGAAAGACACATTAGGAGGATTGGTTTCCATTACCTTAGCGAGAGTATCCCCTTTGTGCCTAACTATCGAATATAGAGCTGGATATTGTTCACGAAGAGAATTTTGGCCAAGTCATTTATCTTCCCAGAACCTAATCTGTGAACCATCCTTAATATTAAAATTTCTAAACCGGAAGAAATGCTTTTGGAAGCCATTAGCCCAGCCCAAAAGTGTGAATCACCTGGTTTCCAAACCAGTTTAGACACTGCTTTTGAGCCAATATATTTCCTCCATAGAATGGTTTGCCAGACCCCTTCTTCTGTAAGAAGTTTGAATAACCATTTACCCAGTAATGCGGTGTTTTTGACTTTTAAATCATGTATGCCCAATCCACCATATTCTTTGGGTCGGCAAACGACATTCCATTTGGCCAGTCGATATTTCTTTTTCTCACTATCCCCCTGCCAAAAAAATCTAGAGCGGAAATAGTCCACTTTTGATAAGACACCTTTTGGTAACTGGAAGAATGAGATCATATACAGTACCATGTTGGTGAGTACGGAATTAATGAGTACCAGTCTTTCACCGAGGGATAGCAATTTACCTTTCCAACTATTAAGACGTTTTTTAAGTCTTTCCTCAACGAGTTTCCATTCAGCAATCGTGAGACGCCGATAATGTATCGGTATTCCCAGATAATTGATTGGAAATTGCCCCTGACCACAGCCAAAGAGATCGGCATACAGGTGGGACTCGTCTTTAGCCTCGCCAAAACAATACAAGTCACTCTTATGGAAGTTTATTTTCAAACCAGAGAGCTGCTCAAATGCTGAAAGTATCAATTTCGGATTCTTAGCTTTCTCCAGATCATGTTCCATAAATAGTATTGTATCATCGGCATATTGAAGAATAGATAGTCCACCATCAACAAGATGTGGAACCAAACCTTCAATTTGGCCATCAGCCTTTGCTCTCTCAATAAGGATAGCCAGCATATCTGCCACTATATTAAATAGTATAGGCGATAGAGGATCCCCTTGTCGCAACCCTTTTTTGATCTAGAAGTAATTAGACGTGTCATCATTGACATTTATGGCAACACTTCCACCAGACACAAAAGACTGTATGAGAGCACACCACTCTTCTGAAAAACCTTTCATACGGAGTGTTTGCTGTAGGAAAGACCAATTAACTTTATCATATGCCTTTTCAAAATCAATCTTGAACAATACACCATTTAGTTTTTTTTAGTGCAGTTCATGTATCGTTTCATGCAGAGTTACAAATCCGTCTAAGATGTTTCTTCCTTGCATGAAAGCAGTTTGAGAAGGGCGAACAACATGATCAGCCACTGAATTCAGCCTAATCGTAGCAATCTTTGTAAAAAAATTAAAACTAACGTTAAGTAGGCAGATTGGACGATACTGTTGTATATGTTCTGCGTTATTAACCTTAGGTAGTAAAATTATGTTACCAAAATTTAACCTGAAGAGGTCCAGCTGACCAACTTGCAAAAACTCAAACAAGCGCATCAAATCCACGTTGATAACTTCCCAGAACTTTTGATAAAACTCTGCTGGAAAGCCATCAGGCCCTGGCGCTTTGTTATGTTCCATTTGTAAGACAGCCTTCTTAACCTCCTCCTCAGAATAAGGATCAGTCAGAAAATTGTTTTCCACAATAGAAACCTGAGGAATATCCTCCGTCCGGAACTCATCCAACGAAAAGGAATTTTCTGGTACTGCCCCAAACAAGGATTTATAGTAGTTGGTAATATAAGATTTAAGATGATGTTGTCCTTCAATCGTCCATTCATCCTGAATTAGAGAGTGAATAAGTTTTTTCTTATGCTTGCTATTTGCAACAGCATGGAAGTATCTTGTATTCGCGTCTCCTTCAAGGATGAATTTAGCTTTAGAACGTTGGTACCACTTGAGTTCTTCCTCACGCAGAAGTCTGGCAATTTCTGCATTCAATTGGTTTTTAAGCTCAATCTCCTGTGCAGTCAATAACCTAACCTCCGCTGAAGCCTCCAAGTCATTAATAATAGCAGAAAGACGTATTTTTTCCTTTTTAAGAATACCAGCAGTATGTCTCGCCCAACCACGTAGGAATTTGCGCAAGACACGCATTTTGTTGTTCCAACATTGTATAGGTGTGTGACCTTTTCCCAAATAGCCTTCACCAAGTCATAAAAACCATCACGATCAATCCATCCCAGTTCAAATTTGAAACTGTTCTTGGATTTTCGTGGTGGTGTTCCGACAGATAACAGTAATGGAGCATGATCCGACAAAGTCTCAATACATTCTAGGGCGCGAACAGTTACCATAGGAAATTTATCTTCCCATTCGGTATCCATAAGAACCCTATCTAATTTTTCGTATGTAGGCTCTGGAAGACTATTAGCCCAAGTAAACTGTCTTCCTAACATTGTAACCTCTCTTAAGTCCAAGTTGTCAATGACAGCATTAAACATGAAAGGTCAATGTTCATCAAACCTGCCCCGACTTTTCTCACGAGGGAATCTTAGCAAATTAAAATCCCCACCTATAAGGATAGGATAGGGATTATCCTTAGCTAGATTTACCAACTCACGTAAAAAGGCAGCTTTATAAACATCCTGTGCAGCCCCGTATATGACGACTAGAGACCAAACGAAATCATCAGAATTGTTTCGAATATGGAGTTTGATAAAAAAAATCTCCAATCGAACTGGCTAAGATTTCCATAGTCTCATCTCTGACGCCTAACAGGATTCCCCTGGATCGCCCCCGCGACGGACGTAATACCCAAGTAAAATCCACTCCACCAGAAAGGCGATTGAGTTGACTTTGTGAGAAATCACGTCTACCAGTCTCAGAAATACCCAAAAAATCCAACTTATAGTCTCTCACACAATCGGCAAAGAACGAATGTTTAGCCAAGTCTCGAAGACCTCTGCTATTTGAGAACATGCCATTCGTTGAGAAACAATTGGAGATTTAGATACACGTGACCTCTTACGGGACCGTCGGCTCTTTGATTTCCGACTAGAAGCTGTAAGATCATATAATGAATCCAACCCAGTCTCATCAAAGCCCACTTCTGATACTTCACCAACTAAGTGAGATAAGAGTTGACCATCTACTGTGGCATGCAACTCCTTCTCCTCCATTGGTGAAGAGTCAGGAACGACAGAGATTTTAGGAGTAACCGTTAGACGGTCAACCTCCATATGTCTCAAAATAGAACTAGAAAGATTAACTTCACTTACAGATCTCCCCAAACTAACACCAACGTTAGCCAGCTTATCCATAATAGAGTTGTTTGAGAAAGAAAGAAAGGATTTAGAAGATACACCCGGGGTGTCCAAATTCTTTTCCGCCTTCCTCCGCATGGCCTTGCCCAAGGAGTCCTCGTCCGTGGCTAAGGCCCCTAGAGTGTCAACACCATGACGAGAGCTCCTGCGAGCCGGGGTCCCGGCCACGAAGATAGGACCATCTGCGACAGGGGACAAACCCAACCCCTCCTGGGTCAAGTCAATCCCCCCGGTCACAGGTCCACCCTCCGAGCTAGAGCGCCCCTCCCTGTCCGCCGTACAAGCACCATGGGAGGGGCCTCCAGCATCCTGCGTCGAAGTCGAAGGGGGTTGCACCGCCAGGGGCAAAGGTGAAGCGCCCTGTGCCCCGGCAGCCAACCCAACAACCCCTCGGTCGGCGAGCCCCACCTGGGCCCGCCCCCGCGCCGAAGACCCAAAGTCGACCTCCTGCACGACCGGTACCACCTCCTGTAGCACCGGATTCGCGCGCGAGGGAATAGAACGGCCCATCATGTTAGGCCTCCCACGCGTGGGAGAATCCGGAAGCGAAGAAACACAAGTCGTCCCAGAAGAACCACAAGCCACATGCAAAGCCTCCTGAAGCTGTGAAGGAGAGACACGAGGAGAGCACAACACCGGTCCAGAACCGCGCAGGGGAGAGTCCAACGGAAGCGCCTCCAAAAGTTCCTTACCGCGGGGAGTGGCAGGGTTAGCATTAAAAGGAGTAACAGCAAACAGTAGCACATGATCTGAAGACACTGAACAGTCCAGCTGAGCACCCTGCCTGGTAGGCGGCTGCGCCGAGCCACACTGCCTAGTAGTGGTCGAGGAAGATCCAGCCCCAACAGTCTGTGAGCCACCCCTCGCGTCAGATGTATCCATAGCATCATCAAAAGGCTTCTCATTCGCATCATCATCCAGATCATCATCCCTCTTCCTCCATAAGTAAGGTGCAAACTCAGGCTCATATACATAACCTTCCGGCTCCAAATGAAAACGAAGCTCATAAGCCTTGAGACCCACCACAGCATCAGTCACAATGTAATGTCCTAGCGAATCCTGCAGCCTCAAGAAAACAGTTGTATCCGTCATAGCAACAAGAATCCGAACGACACCACGTCTCCTCAAACTGAAAAGGTCCACATCCAAAGTAGTTCCCATGAGACCACCGACTTCCCATAAACCCAAGAAAGACCGCAAACAGTGCGACACCCCCTCGACATGCAGCCAAACCTGTTGTAGCTCAAGCTTGTGGGGCACCTCCTGTGTCCGGTAAACAGAAAACGAGAGCTGCTCAGCGGCACCGACACCTGGATCCCATCCACCCTGTCCAAATCCTCCATCGACGGAAAACTCACAAGAAAGGCAGATTCTCCATAGGGCATCGTTTCCCACTTCCACTGAGTACGAACCGGGCATCTCCTGGCAATCTGTCGCTGAACCACATCTGCAAGGATCATCGGCCCAGTGACCTGAACAAGAGCTATGGGGGACAAGTTGGCCCCAAGATGGTCCCGCACCACAGAATCAGGAATCTGAGAAAATAAAGTCAACTCATTGCCAATACCAGACATCACCGGGGTAGGTCTTGGCTGCTTAAGAACGGGACATCTAAAAGTGGGACGAGCAGAGTTGTCACAAATATAGCAATTATGAACCGCCATACAATCTTTAGAACGGATTTCTGGTTCTTCTTACCCGCGGCAGTAGGCACCAGTGCAGCAACAACAGTCTCCAAAGCTACCTCAGCCTGAGAAACATTGGCAACTGTCCCCTGTGGCCCATACTGATACTGCGGCTGGTGTCCCAAAACATGAGAAGACGTCCCCGCCTGACCAGCGGGATACCCATAATGCTGAAACTGTGACGGCTGCTGGAGCGGCTGAAAACCCGGATCAAGACCCACCTGCAACTGATCCTGCTTCTTCTTCTTCTTCTTCTTCTTCTTCCGTTTCGGCACCTGCGCACTTCCATTGCCGACCCCGACCGCAAACTGCTGCGGCGACACCCCCTGCTGGATCATTGGTGCCCCACCCGGCGGATGGCTGCGATACGACGGCTGGAGTGGCTGCAAGGCGAACTGAGGCCGTGACGCCGGGAAGTAAGCACCCTGGGGTGACAGAAACGGCAGCGCCATCCCCTGACTGAAGTGAGCCGGAGGCGACACCCCGGGCGGCCCGGAGAACGGCGGTGGCCCATGGCCAAAGGTAGGCGCAGCCATAGGCGGCACAACATACGAGGGTCGCGACCCAGACCCCTGTCCCGGGAGAGCGCCGGCCACGGGGGGTGCCGGAGCCGTGGCAGCCTACTGCTGCAGATGGGGGGTAGACGCTCCTGCGGACTGACGAGGGGCACAGGGAGTCGGAGCACGAGGGGCCGCAGCCCCCGGCGGCGGAGCAGCAGCACGATGCGGCGGCACGGCCATGGAGTTGACGCCGAGCACGGCTTGGACGAAGGATCTCGATGGAGTAGACGGTTGCGTTGACGATCGGCAGCCAGAAGCCTGAGGGACGGAGTCTTTGTAGACGAGATTGGCGAGGCGGCGCCTGATGCCAGCTTTTCTCGCTAAAAGAGTCCAGCGCGTGACCTCCTTGTTACTTTCCCCGCGTAGAGGCCCACCCGCAGGGTCCACAGAACCACCCGCGCACTCCTCGTGACGCCCCGGTCCTCGCTCGATCGTCGCCCGCGCAACTGCAGGCGCAGAAGCTGCGCGGCGCCCCGTGTTGTCCGCCCGCTGAACCACCTGCGCTGGAATTGGATCCCACGGCGAAACCGAACCAGCGGCAGCCGCCTCGACGAACGACGCAAGCAGAGGCGGCGCAGACGCCCTCCTCGCAGGCAGGGGCCTCCTCCACGGCCGAACCAGCAGACCCCGGCGTACCAGCAGCCCCGCCGGCGACGAGGCAGCCCTCCTCCGGTTCTTCGGCGGCGAGGAAGAACGGCAAGACTGCAGCGTGCTCCTCGGCGGCGACGAAGACGACCCACGTTCCCAGAACCGGGATGCCAGCGTAGGAAACCCCATCTCCTCCCAAAACTCTTGCTTCAACTCCGCATCCGTCCTCCTTCTTCGGCGACAAACCGAAGTCCAACCCAGTTCGCCGGTAGGATCCTCTAGGTCGTGAAGCTTCTCCCGTGCAGCGAGGGCCTCGCCGTCATCGGAGTCGGAATCAGAGCCGAGATAGTGGAATCTCGAACCCGAGCTCGACGGGGATGGCGCAGCCGCCTCCGGCGAACCGAGCGCCCCGGGCACCATGGTGAACCGCCTGCCACCTCTCATCTTCCTCGCCTGCATCCCGGTCACGTCTCCTTCTCTTGCTCTCTAGTTTCAGGTCCGAGGCACAAATTACCTCTATGACATACAGCAAGGTTAGGGTGAGGAAACAAAAATCCGGTACTCCTAGCGAGAACCACACTACACCGTGAGACAAAAAGGACCAGAGGAAAACTACGGATCACAGGAGGTGATCATATTTCGAACGACCGAGAAGCTCGAAAAAAACAGGTTCAGAAAACACCCTCAACACAAAGGTTTTCAGCATCAACTTAAACTAAAAGGTTTTCAGCAGTAAACCATCCATCCACTTGCCATAACATGTACTAGTAAAAGGTTTCAATTTCTGTAAACATGTGCTTTGGGGATCATGCAGCATTCCATATGACATACAGCAAGGTTAGGGTGCTGAAACAGAATACTTGGTCAAAAGACAATTATTTCCAAACTGCATAGAGCTAATGTTTGGGAGGCAAAAATGACAGACGGATAAGCTAGAAATATCAGTTGCATCACTACCACATGTGGGCATGATTTCTCACTCTCTCAGATTACGTACTGGCCCATCACCCAAGTACCACTAGAACAAGAGCTACACATATATCATCAGCTCACTAGCCTGAAGGTGTCTCACTGAAAAAGAGCTATCCGTACTGCTCAAAGCGGATGATGTGGACTGCCATGGCGAGACTCTCGTCCATCACAGACTCCAGTAGGCACAGATCTCCGGCCTGCAGGCGGTTGTCAGCAACGAACTCGTGCCACCCTCCTGCGGGGATCATCTGCCTGTGGCGCATCTCGACGCGCCACGCCTTGCTCCACCCGGCTTGGCAGAGCGTCAGCGTCTGCTTCCCGTCTAGAAGATGTGTATCAGCAGCAGCATCTCCTGTGGCACCCAAGTCCTATACATTTTTTCACGGGTGCAGCAGACATGGCAACTAATGAATAGTGTGGTGAAAATACAGATTCAAGAAGTTTCAGCAGCTATATGATGGATGGATTGTGAAAATACAGATTCAAGAAGTCCTTTTCTCGCAGGTGCAACAGACATGATAGGTAATCAATCGTGATGAAAATACATATTGATGAAAATACATATTCAAGAAGTTTCAGCAGCTATATGCATGGATGGATTTTCAATATTTAAGGGCGTGGTACATGCGATCTACAGCAATTTCTGATTTGGGCGACCCGTTTATGATTCAAGAAAATGTACATTAGTGAAGAGCTACATGATCCTAGTTATAACTAAGCATCAGGAAACCAAGGTTTTATAACTTACTAGGGCAGAACTCAAATTGCTCTTGTCCATGGCTGCCACATAAATGGGCACTGGAGATTTGATGTCCTTCACCTTCTCTGCAACTATCTTCTCCTGCGCAGTGGTTAAATGGGTACTACAGCCTAGTACCACGTACCCTGATCTGTTAGAATCATCTGAAGCTCCTGCATATAAGATACCTGATCTGTTAGAAACATCTGAAGCTCCTGCATATAAGATACTTCACGTCATTAAACGAGGAAATAACAGTGGAAATTAAGTGGAAATTCACATACCGTCAACTGGCTCGTTCTTAACACAGGATCTTGAGGCTTCCGTGCTCGTTCTGCCCTTCCTTGAGCCAGGGACAGCATCACCACCCTTGGATCTTCTGGTGCTTCTTGCTTTAGGAAGCAGATGGACCATCACCGTGAATCTTCTCCCCTCGCCCTTGTTGATTGGTTGCAGGACGCAGATGTCCCGCTCACGTAGATGGCTGTCGCGGACAAACTCTAACCACCGCCCGTAAAGGACATATCCGGTGTTGCCCGGTCTGACGTAGAAATGGGGATGCCACTTCTTTTTCCCTCCTGGGATTCCAAGTGTAATTGTTTGGCTTTCACTAGGAAAATATGCATCTGCATAACGCTTCAAAATGACCTGAATATACAGACGACAAAAGACAAAAGTTACAAGGAAATAATACAAGAGATGACAAACTGAGATAACTGTTCCTGATTTCAAACATAAAAGCAAGGAAACAAGTATTGTGTATCTTACAGTTTGTGTACTACACGAAAACAAGAATTGTACTACAATGCAGGCCGCTATGTTTTCTAGATGACTGTAACAAACAACTAGAGCACGACTCTTAACAAGATCTTTGAAGGTACTTCCTGTAGGATGAGCACAATAAGTTTGAATCATCATTTTCTTTATGATGAAGCTTTCAAAACAAGACTTAAATAGTACATAGGACAGGACAAGAATTAGTAGCACAAATTAAGTGTTTACGGAGCAAATAGAAAATGCACCTTGGACAAACCAAAGAATGTTTGTGGGACAACTGGCAGTGTTTAGTTTCACAAATTTAATTTTTTTTGAGAGATAAAAATTAAAGTGGAGAGTAGAATAATTTAAATCTGTTAGTAGAATGGGAAAAAACATACTCCCTCAGTCCCAAAATTTTGACAAACTTCCGACATCTATTTTGAGACAGAGGGAGTAGAAGAAATAAGTATGGGGGTGTGCCGTACAGAATAAACAAACAATGGAGTTACCCAGTGCAGAATAGAAGTTACCAAAGATGCTTGGGATCCTTTGACACTGCTCTTCGTCATTTGAGCCACTAGCAAAGGAATTTCAGGTTGAATTTCTGCAATAAGAGCATCTATTCCCACCTCATCTTCTTCATCGAGCCGGCACCTACTCGTGAAGATATAGCGAGCCTCGGAGGAAGTCTCCTGGTGATCCGACCAGATAGATCCATATTCAGATGGACTTTCTTCTCCTGTCAAGAGTTTCAACAGTAAAATCAAGTGTAATAACATGACAAAGAAGTAACTGCGGCATTTCTACTAGCTGAGGGTTAATTGTGTAGTATCATACTGAGAGCAGTTGAAATAATGTCAATGTAATCTACACTTGTTTCTTGAACTTACCATGGTTTGAGCCGATATCAGTTCCTCCAGTTTTGCGAAGCACGCGGACCATAAATGAGAACCTTGTTGACTCAACCTCTGTCATAGGTTGAAAGAGGCAGAGATCACCCTCCTTAACATGATTGTCACGGACGAATTCATGCAAAAAAAGGTTGCGTCCGGTTCCATCAGGTCTGATGTAGAATCTGCATGACCAATTCTTGCTCTTCCCAGGCAGCTTGAGTGAGACAAATTTAATTCTGTGTGGAAAGTATGCCTGTGCGTAATCCTTGGATATTACCTGATTAAAAGAGGGAGAATATATATGATGCTCCGCATTAGACTGTCAACAAGGCTATTTATAATAGTATACACATGATCTCAGCTGTAAAACAGAGACATTAATACTATTTCATAATATACACATGATAAACAGCATAATATGCTCCGCATTATTATGCTGTTTAATTGTTTCAATGTTATATAAGTATCCTTTAGATGCTGGTTACAATTAACAGTATCATCAAAATAAAGATAGTTGAGAGCGTAGAATTCAAACCTAACGTACCAGGTTAGCAGAGCCATTCACATTGGTCTTCTTCATCGTTGCCACAAGCAGAGGGGTTTCAGGTCGAATTTTCGTGACAAGCGTCGATTTCATCCTCTTGTTCTTCTGTGAGATGGCATCGCCCTGCTAAGACATAATTCTTTGAGAACCCCTGAAGATCATCAGACTCCATAGACTCACTTTCTCTTTCCGACTCACTACCTTCTGCTGCGAAAAAGATTCAGGTGTAAGAGATCAATCTGTCGTTACTAAAGACTAGTAACCAATTAATTTGAGTACACAAACTTAACCTGACAATTCATCGGAAGACGAAGATTTTGCTGCAGGCGTCTTTCCTTGTTTTCTACAACATTCACCTGAAGTATCATCCTGGGAACTGCTCGACATTTCGGCACAGAATGTGCATTGGTTTTCAACATGAGTAGGATTTCTCTCCCCCGCACGACACGAGATTCTCTCCTCACCATGGGAATCAAAGATGGTAACCTTGAGGCAGGAGATTTCGAGGCATCGGAACATCAGGAAATAGTTCTCTTGTATCTGA
This sequence comes from Avena atlantica, assembly GCA_910589765.1. Taxonomy (NCBI): domain Eukaryota; kingdom Viridiplantae; phylum Streptophyta; class Magnoliopsida; order Poales; family Poaceae; genus Avena; species Avena atlantica. The sequence continues at coordinate 507,258,635 of OU342736.1, read as the reverse complement.
TTGGCATCAACAAACGCTTCCCACCCGTTCTGGAGGATTGTTCTCTTCGTCTTCTTGGCAACTCCAACATCAAATATCTTACCATTAGGGGCCTCTAGTTTGATGGTCCCAGAGATCTTTCCTCCAAAATGGTCCACAAGCCGCTCTGGTATGACCTGCAGGGAGCAGCAGTGGTGGAACCAAGGCTCAAAGAATGCTCGCAGACTCTAGAAAAAAACCGAGGCAGTGACAGAAATTAAGCTCAACATACCATGCAATCTTTGAAGTTACCATGCATATGCATGATGAACTGCACCTTAATCTTCCAGCACTCGCAAGGGTTGCTCATCTCAACCGGAGACTTCCTGCAAGATGGATCATAGTTCATGTCCATAATGGAAGTTCTGTTTGCATGACCGATTCATGTCAAGTTACTAGTGTTTCTATAGAATCTTTTAAGGGTATAGACAAATTAATTGATATTTTGTTGTTTAGGAACAGGAAAAGCATCAAATAAACATCGCACCACCTGCTAACCCGATGTGCCAAGATCACTACCATGTGAACAGAAATAAGAACCCAAGTTAGAAAGAAGAGATGTCACTACTGTCTGCAGATTTTTTTACTTACAAGAACAAATAATAAACATGAACCCTTTCCAGACCACGTACAAAGCCATGAACTTGGAAGAGGAGGAGGAAGAAGAGGCTTACTGCATATGGTGCTGCACTCCTGCGGCTGCAAGGGATTGAACAGAAACCGCAACGCGCAGCCCAGAAGCACTGGCTATTTATCAAAGGGAGCTGCAGAGTGCAGACCAAAGGTTGTCATTAAATCGTGAAAACTGACACAGGTTTAATAATGGTATTAACTGCAGAATACTAGTACTATTGGATTCGCCACACCAATGTCCGTTACTTCATGAAGAGCGCTGTCGGTGCATTTAGATTTCTCGTCACAGCATTTACCTTTCTGCGTTCCGTGCTCGGCATTTCGTCGAACGCCTGACGGGCAGAGAGCGAGCAAGCCGTGGCACCCGTAGCACAGGCGGCAGGCGCACATGGTGCTTCGGCGGTGAAGGAAACTAGAAGAGGCATCCCCGGTGCTTCAATCTTTCGGCGGCTGACTTTGGGGCACGACTGCCTGTAGCGGGTTCGTCGGTCTGGTGCGACAGGAGGGTGGTAGCCGTGGAACATGGCTCTGCTGGCTGTAGGTGACTGCGAGGCGGGGACCTGGCTTGCCGTCGCCAGCGCCGGAGGAACGGACACTAGCGTTACCCGCAATGCGGCCGCGAGGAGGCGATGCCATCGCTAGTAGACGTGTTGCCAGGCAGAGGAAGAGGGGAGGAGGAAGATGAAGAGTGAGGTGTGCACCACGTAGGCAAATTGGTGTACAGTGGCTGCCACGTGGGAATGTCGATTGCGTGAGCATCTTCACTCGCTCCCAGCAGGGCCTCCGGGGCTTTTTTTTAAAAAAATCCGGACGAACGAAAAATCATCCGGTCACGTTTCTGGACGGCCACTTTTAGTCCGATTTGGTTCAATTTACACCACGATTTCTAGATCAAACCCGGGGTGTAGGGAACCGCCTAGGAACGCCGGATGAGAAAAAAATGTTGGTCTAACCCTGTCGGCGACACAACCCATTCCCCAGCGCGAATTGGCTCTCCCGCGGCAGAGAGTTTTCTCCCAATTGCCCCCTCGTCGTCATGTTGTCACCGGCGTAACCCCGCCCAACCCAGCCGAATCCACACCTGTAGAAAGGTCCGCCGCCACAGCTGCATCCCTTCCCCTTGGCCTAGGCCTTGTTTCGCCTTCTCCATCCTTCGCTGCAGCCTGGCTTCGTCCCCTCAACTCCTGCCCATCTCGCCCGTGAAGTGTTCGGGTTTTTCATGTTGGGCCATGGACTCCGACGACAAAAAGATATTCGCAGTTGTCTGGTCCCTTGCTATGACCTGGTCGAAAGATCAAATATGTAAAGTGATAAACTGTTGTGTGACCTTGCACAACATGATCATTGAGGATGGGAAGAAACATCCAGTGGATTTGGTCGAGCAGGACGAGCCATACTACAGACAGGACCTCTTGCATAGGGGTGGAATCGAGCCGAGCCGAGCCGGCTCGTGGCTCGGCTCGGCCAGGCTCGGTAAAACTCGAGCCGAGCCCAAGCTCGGCTTGGTGCTGAAAATGTGCTGAAAAGAGGGCTCGCGGCTCGCTCGGTCAGGCTCGCGGCTCGCTCGAGCGGCTCGTCGAGCCGGAAAAATGAGCCGATACCCCTTCCCCTGCCCGACCCACCCCACTCGTCCCGTGCGTGGCAGTCGATCTCCTCCTCGGTGTTCATGACGAAGGGCCCCAGCTGCGCCACGGGCTCCCCGATGGGCTCGCCGGCGACGAGCAGGAAGCGGAGCGGCCTGTCGTCGGACCTGTTCCACACCTCCACGCCGTCCCCTCCCTGCCCGAGCAGCGCCAGGTGGTGCGCCCCCACCTGCACCTTGTCGGCGGCGCCGGACCCGAACCAGGCCTCGCCCTCCAGCACGTAGACGAACGCGTTCCAGGACGCCGGCACCGGCTGCCGCGCCGGCGCGGCCGCGCGCGCGCACTGTTGTTGGCTCTCGAGCCCAACCCCTCTCGCCCCATCTCGCGCCGCCAGCACTCCCACCGCCGACAGCCCCAGGCCCCGGGTGCTCCTCCATGGCTCCACTCCTCCATGGCTCCACTCCCTCCTGAACCCGTTCCCCTCCCCTTCCCTTGGTCTCGTGTGGCTGAAGGCTGAAGCTAGGGTTAGCGCCTAGCAGCGCTGCGGCGGCCCTCTGCCCGTCGGCCGTCGGCCCTCCGCCGCCGCCGACCATCGGCCGCCCTCCAGTCCTCCACCTTGTCCTCTCCCCCAGACCTCCACCGACATCCCTCTTGCAAGCTGCACATCCAGATCAAGGACAAGGTCAGTGCATCCCCATTGATCTATTTCTTCAGAGAAAAGTGTGAAATAGATAGGATAGAACAGGAATTCCGAGAGGACTATTATTTGTGATTAACGTTTATGTTTAGATTCTTTTGTGATTAACGTTTATGTTTAGATTCTTTTGTGAATAACGTTTATGTTTAGATTTGTCTTTCCATGGACCGATTGTCATGTTATATTTGTTGAACTCTGTTGTTGTGTTGGACTATGTTCCTATGTTAGATTTGTCATATATGTCCTTGTCTATAGGACTAAGTGGTCTATTTGTCTTGTGAAAACACTGAAACTTGTGTCATAATGCTACTGGTATGATTATTGCTACTTTATAAAACTTGCTAGACTATTTTTTTTATGTATTAATGATCAACTATTGTTTATAAACTGTGACTTATTGCAATTTTAGGCAAAGGTATGGCAATTTTTTAAATTACATCGAGCCTTCGAGCCGGCTTGCGAGCTTCACCGAGCGGGCTTGTCGAGCCTCGAGCCTTAATCGCAAGGTCTAGGCTTGGCTTGTCCATTCTGCAAGCCGAGTCGAGCCCGAGCTGAGCCTCGAGCCTCGAGCTATAAGTCCACCCCTAACTCTTGAAGAGCCTGACCACCAGGTGCCGACATCGTGGGATGCCTTCATCGCCATGCGTCAGGAGATCCGAGACCCGATAGTGCATCAACAGACGCAAGATGATCTGGTTGAGCATATATGGATACGCAAGGGTAACACGTAGATCCCAAGCATGATCTGGCCGAACTAGGTCGAACTATATTGTATTTCAGTCTATGCTAAACTATACCGAACTTTGTGGTGTTTAATTTCATGCCAAACTATATCAAACATTGCTCTGTATTGTATTCATATTTATGCCGAACTATTTGAATTTGATCCGAATTTGAACGGAAAGTCACCGATTTTTCCTTGCCTAGGAACCACACCTGGGAACATGAGTGAGAAGTTGACCGTTCCCAGGCCGAAAGTTACATCAATCCGGCGCTAAATAGCATTGGATTTCGGTCTCGGAACGCCGAACGAGTGGAGGTGCTCTTAGAGAATCTACAAAGCAATAACACATCTTGGCTTAAGTTTATCTATCTGTTAGTATTCGATTTTTTTAATAATAACTTATTTAAAACATTAGTGTTTCTTTAGAGCCTTTGATCACACCCTAGGCGTGCCTCCCCTTTCTTTCATCGAAGGGCGATATATTGGTGCAGTTCTGCCTTGCGGCGTGCGCACATCTTCTTCCTCCCGGCTTGAAGCATTTGGGGAGGCAGTGATGCCAAGTTCTGGAGTTCAGATCCCCTTTCGCTATCTTTGGCTACTGGAGGTGGCGAGTTTGCATTCCGACTGTCCCAAGTGGTTTGTCCTTGTCGATGATCGAATGTATCATCACCGAGGCATCATCACTGAAGCAGTGTTTTGGAACCGATTGTAATCACCTTCTTGTCTCACCATCCTCCAATATAATTCTAGGGTTTGGCTTGTAAATTCTTTTGTTTGTAGTCCTTAGTTGAACTTTGTACTAGCATTGATGCTTAACTAATGGAAGTGACCCATCTAGTGTTCAGAAGAATATGTGACACCATAATATCCAAGAGGTTCTGGGACTTTCAGCAACAAGGTGAGTTTTCTTCACAACGTTTGCAAATTGCAACCATAATAATACCATTCACCAAAAAAATCGTGTGACTTCCCATCTATGAAAGCCAAATTCCTCCTATTTTAAATGTGACCTACAAATTGATCGCTTAGTTCTAGTCAACTCTGCCTTAACTAGTTACCTATGTTCAGTTGTCATTTCTCGAGATCCCTAAGGGGGGTCAGAAACGACTAGATTTTTATAGGTCTCGCTTTTTCTGGCAAAATAAAAGAAAATATAGATTAATAAAATGGAACATCATTTGTAGACCAAAAGATCAGGGTGGTCTCGGTATTGAGGTTTTGAAATTAAAGAACAAATGTTTATGAAAATGGATTTTAAGCTTTTAATTGAAAAAGGAGTGCGGAAAGAGTTGATATATAACAAATATTTAAGTCAAAAAACATTGTCCGAAGTCGAAGCGAAACCAACAGATTCTCCATTTTAGAAAGAACTTATGCGGGTAAAGTACGTTTTTTTTCTAGAGGTCATTTCCAAGTGGGAGGTGGTGCTAAAACTCGGCTTTGGGAGGATACATGGTTGGGAGACATTCCCTTAGCACAAACAATATCCAACCTTGTATAACATCGTGCATCGAAAGAACGAAACCATTGCACAGGTTTTAACTCATGTACCACTAAACATTGGTTTCAGGTAATAAGGATTTAGTTGTCTGATAGTGATGATAAGTTTGTTTAGAAATTGACATCATCTGAGGTATTTTGTGTTAAATCTATGTATGAGGATCTTATGAATGATTATACGGTTTTTCTTCGGAAATATCTTTGAAAACTTAAAATCCTAGTTAAAATCAAAAAATTTATGTGGTTCTTGAGTAATGAGGTGCTCCCCACGAAGGATAATTTAGCAAAAATGAGTTGGATAGGGTGTACTAAGTGTTGTTTCCGTGGTGCACAAGAAACCATAGAGCATTTGCTTATATCTTACCCCTTTTACGCGTCTTCTGTGACGTATTATTCATTTTGCTTATGATTTAAACCCCTGAGTATTGTAACAAATATGTTTGGTAATTGGTAAAATGACATTGATAAATCATATAAGGCTAGAATTTGAATTGGCGTTATAGCCTTATGTTGGTCTATTTGGAGATGCAGAAATGATACTATCTTTAACAACACAAAACTTTAATCTTTTGCAGGTTATTCACATGGTGGCTCATTGAGTGCAGTTATGTGCGTTCCTATCGCTGCAAGACCAGCGGGATATTATGACTAGCGGTGCAACCGTCTCCTGACTGTCGTTGGCACATCTTCAACCAGTCTGGGTGGCTACGTTTTAGTTGACTTTTTTCCGCTGGTTGATCTATGCATTGATCTTAAGTGATGCATGAGTTGTATTTGTAATGGTTGTTTTGACGTTTGAACTAATAGTAAAAGTCTGTGTGCATCAGTCAACGCAGAGGCCGGGGATTTATTCTCTTCTGAAAAAAATTCGTATCCAGATAAAATTGAGGCATTAATATAGAGACGTCTTTTCGAATTTTGAAGTATCTTGGCCAAAACTCTGAATTTCCGTAGTACAGCACGCACCGACTCCACGAAAACAAAACACAAAAACAATTTACATACACGGGACGGGACGCGGCCTGGGGTCAAAACGAAACAGAACCCCCCTCCTTCCCCCTCTCTCCCCTCTCTCTCGCTTCTGGGGCTGCTGCTTCGGCCCAAACTCCGGCGGCGCGGCGGCGGCGGCGGCGGCGAGGAGCACAAACGAAGGAAGGAACACCCGATGGGGAAGAGCAAGGGGCGGGCGTCCAGCAGCGGCCTGGCGGCGTCGCTGCTGCCGGATACCCCTGGCACCGTCCCCGTCGTGGGGTTCGGGGGCTACCACGGCGCCTCTCGCGTCGAGCCCGCCGCGCTGCTGCCTTCCTCATCCGCCGACCCCGACGGCCCGGTCCGCCTGCCCCCCGTACGGCCCCCTCCTCCTCTCCCCCTCTCTCATAAACCCTAGCTACGGCCACGCGCCCTTGCTCGCTTGCTGCTACTACCTTGTTCCGCTCGAGCTCGTCCGCGGCGATCTCACTCTCGTGTTGTTCGGGTCTTGTTTTTTCCCAGGACGTGGATGGCGAAGTGCTGCAGCACCTCAGGAGGCTGGGCAGGAAGGATCCCACAACCAAGGTCACCCAGATTTCCCCCCTCCCTTTCTCACTTAGTGCCCCTTCCGCTGTACCCGGCATCTTATTGATTTATATTATTGTCCGTCTCTGCCTGGAGAATTACTCCATCATATGTAGCAACACAAAAGAGCAATTCAGACATGCTGTGTTCTCTAGACTAGATGAAGTGAAGTTATGCCTTTCCATAAACGTATATGCCATGTTTGGTGTTTCCTGGCTATACTCAGAAAATTTGTAAAACATGTGCTGTATATACACTGTTATATTATCTTGAACCATCTGGCGCTCGACACCGATTCTTACTAGAGGCGATTGTTACTGCCCAAATCATGCTATCAGAATGTTGATTTACCCTCACATCTTGTTTCTTACTTAATGCAGCTCAAGGCGTTATCTACGCTCTCTATGCTCTTTGCACAGAAACCTGGCGAGGAAGTCGTTCAAATCGTTCCGCAATGGGTATTTTTTCCTCATACACTCTGTTTGCCCTGTCATATTAATATTATGTTCTTATGGTCCTCATTTAAGGATTACTTGAGGTTCTTTTTAGGCCCAATTCTGTATCTTCCTTGGCAACATCTGTAATGTTTCTATGAGAATACACCAATTGCCATGGTAGTCTTCTTTCCAACACGTAATGTTAACTTTCAGAGAATTCATGTCAAACATAGCTTTAGATTAGCATGTGAGCCGTTTAGTGTTCTCCCAAGTAAGCTTGGATATATGCTAATAATGGATAGGAGGAGGGGATGCACAGTTCCTTTTTATAAGTGCTCTTCTTGCGTGTTTGGTGACAGGATGTTGTTTTTATGACTATTTTGTTCCTTTTTGATGTAGTGATACTTAGATTTATTTCATGTTATAATTACGCCTTCTCCAGGAAATACACACATACAATATCTACCTTCTTCATTTTACAGGCATTCGAGTACAAGAGACTGCTGCTTGACTACAACAGAGACGTTCGTCGTGCTACTAATGATACCATGTCTAGCCTAGTCACGGCAGTCAAGTATGACCATTTCCTTTCATTGAACTGATGTGCAAGTGATCTGTGATGTACTGCTTTATATTTACTATATTGTGGCTTCTGGTCCAATTATTAAAGGCCTTATTATGCTTAGAATTCATTTTACTGCCTCCTTTTCCAAATACCTCATGCTGTTGACTAAAGATTTATATCTAAATACTTGACACATTGAAGTCCTAGGCTATTCTCCTAAATTTCCCCTTCTAAAATTAACCCATTGCCACTACCTTGTTACTTCTGCTTGAGATATTACTGAAGGGTATTTTGGCAAGCACACATAGAAAACATGAGCATGTAAATATTCATGTTCACTCAAAACTGACAAAATATATAGAAACAGTAAATACAGTTTGCCAACTCTGTCAATCTTCGATGGTTATGGATGTTTGAACTGACAATTCCAGGAAGGGTCTAGCCCCACATCTCAAGTCTTTGATGGGTCCTTGGTGGTTTTCTCAGTTTGACCCTGCTGTTGAGGTTGCACAGGCTGCTCGACGTTCATTTGAGGTGCATATGATTATTCCTTTATCTGGTTGATGATATTGGTTGAAAGTCATTGTTAACTGGAGCTCCGTCTGGATTTTGCATTCATTTTCAATTGGGATGCTTTTCTGCAGTATACTAAAACCCACTGGCTTGGAAGAACTGAAAACTAAAGTCAATCAACTACCAAATATTGGCAATTGCATTAAATTAGGATCATATTGAAACATAGTTAGGGCATGTTGGCCTAGTTTGTTCATATAATTTTTTTTATCAGTTTAGTTCTATTTCGCTCTTGACTAATATGTTATCTTGGTTTGTTGTACTGACCTGTTGAAACAACAAAGCAGTACTCCCTCCGATCCATAATAAGTAAGTGTCCACTTATTATGGATCGGAGGGAGTAATACTTTCCCATTCTTTTAGTTTGATTATATGAGACAACTCGAAGATTTTAGAAATTTGAAAAAATCTTGGATGTAGCGTGCTATTACTGTGAACCTGCAAAATTCCATAAAATCTAACCTGCAGTGGCCTGCACATAGAAACCAAATAGTCAGCTTTAAACTGCATTACTCTACAATTAGTGCATGTTTTCTTTGTGCAGGCTACAATTGGTCATATTTCTGAATGAAATTTCTCAGGTTCACATATTATGGCATGCACTATATGCATGAATAGCATACAATTTGAAGATATTGTATGCAGCTGTACCCATGCACATATGACTTCGTTACATTTGTTCTGCTCTATTTGTAGGCAGCATTCCCACAATCTGACAGAAGGTTGGATGCTTTAATGCTATGTGTGAAGGAGACGTTTCTGTACCTGAATGAAAACCTTAAGCTAACAACACAAGCTTTATCTGACAAGGTTACACCGATGGATGAATTAGAAGATATGCATCAGAGGGTATGCTTGATGGTCCTAACCCAACATGTGATCAGTTATCTTCATATCGTAACCTGTTTTTGTTCTGCATGCAGTCTGTTTTAAAGAATTTTGAGCTGCTATAGAAATTGATCATTTTGCAATCTTGCAAAGCAGATGGATTAGTTTGTGTGTGCAAATCTGTTGTACAAATAGATTGTGCGTGCTCTTTGTGCCGTGCAAAATGGTTCTTAGATCCGTTCACGCGTTTTTAGCATTAGATGCAGGTCTGTGGGAACTAAAATGAAATATCTGCTTCCCTGGAAACAAACTGCACCCTTTGGTATGGGCCACCTCCCCTGTTGGAGCATTTGATCTGGTTGGCACACAGCTCCTTGTTTTAGCAATATTTGAAGGTTCCTGCAAGAGTACATACTAGGACATATATCACTTAGACCGTTGCGTTATTACTTTATTTTGCTTAGTCTAGCCTCGCCAATGCTTATATATTTCGCTATTAGCATTCACATTGTGTGCCTCATAACTTTCACAATGATATATGTAACACCCTCAGAATCGGACCTATGCAAGTTTGAGCAAAATTCGCCAAACCCGCATAGAAACGATTCAAAGGTGCCCACCAGGCACTTTCGTGCGGGTGGAAAACGAAGTAATAACATTACACAACAGTCCTCGATGGGACCCACAGAACAGATATATATATAAGCGACTCCATGAGTCAAGAATACAGATATAATGTACAAAGATCCAAATCACCTTGAAAACGATAGAGCGTCCAGCTACGGACAAGATGCAAATGGGGCTAAGAGCCCTGAAGAATAACCAATGGCGTCCATAACCCTGCCCAGGCCAAGCCGGAAGGGTTACCCTGCTAACGGCGTCGATCTCAAAACCTGCTTAAACAAAAGGGGTGCCGACAAAGGGCAAAGGAAAACAGAAGGAGCGTCAGTACTGAGGCCAGTACACGGCGAGGCTAGAATTCGGCGGTCCTCGCCTACAAAGGTATGGTGGACTGAAGCGGCAGCGGCAGCATGCACTAAACAACCTATAGAGACTCGAAACAACTGGCGGTTATCAGAGAGGGATAAGAAGGACCTATCCGGAACCAACCTGACACTATCATCAAACAAACCCATCCTGGCGTTTCCCCCTCGAAGCCAAACGAGGAAGTTAACCGAGGAACTCACACAGTTGGCAGTTTTTATTTATTCAGTTATCGTTGCAGCACTTACTAGTCAGGTTTAAATAATCATCCTGATAAAATAAGCAGTGGGTCATTTTAGTTATCCATTCCGTTATGGTTGCAACACTTACTAATCAGGTACAGATAGCATGAGATAAACCCAAAACCCAGTAGTTGTTGGTACTTTTATTCAGCCAATTCGTTGTAGTTGCAATACTTACTAGTCAGATACAATTGTCGCAAGCGACAACCAAACAAGCAATTGTGGGCAGTATTAATTAGCCATTCCATTGTAGTGAAGCTGATTACTAGTCATTATAAGTCAATTTATAGCAGTAAACTTTAGTTATGCTTGTCTATGATCGAGAAACTGTGCTCCAAGTCGTCCATATCCGCGGACACGGCTTTCAGAAAGTTTTACCCGGCCGGGGTGCACCAATAGCAACACACACTCGATCAACCTCGGAAAAACCAAATCAAAACCCAACGAGGCTTTCACGACTGAACAATCACAGGATTCAGAAATATTTCAGGGGGCCACCCCTTAAGTAGATCCCGCAACGGAGTAAGCAAGCTCCGAGACGGCCTCAAGGTCCTGGGTAGACGGCTGTGAACGACTGGGAACCCCAAACGGGGCTTGTCGACACCGCGGAATCGTGTCCCGATCCTAAACAGTACAGTGTGCAGTACCTCGCACAATCGTAAATAAAGCAGTAAAACATGGCATAAGTACAAGATAGTAATAAAGCCCCAAACTAGTTTGTGGCCCCAAGAAATAAGACGGAATCAAGCTCTGGCTCAGGGGGGTCCCATATACCTCCCGGATGTGGATAGCGCGAAAAATCAAGGAACAGGAATCAAGTACTCGGGGTCTTACGGGACACAAGTGGGCGTTCGGAAACCAAATATTATCTATCACCCACCGATGCCTCTGCTTATTCAATTTTAGTTGTTAAACAGAAATTAAAGTGACAATAAGTAAAACTAGAATCATCTCCAACCTCAACATGCAGCAAAACATCAGCAACTGTGGCATATGACGACTCACAACAGCACTTGAGCAAGCAACTACGACACGCGAGTCCAACTATCTACCAAACAACAGGTAATAGGATGTGTCCAAGGCAAATATAGGGCTGCAAGGGATATCACGGGTACGGAAACTAGAGCATCGCAACACAGATAGCAATAGATCAACAGGAGGGAATAAAGACTATAAAAGTAAGATAGGTAGAAAGAGGGAGATGCTCGCCTGAAAACATGTCGAAGGGTTTAACCGGAGATCGGGGCGAAGCTCACATCAACTCAACGGCCTTATCCGCGAAGAAGCAAAACACTAGAAGAAACACCGGATGCAATATTTAATACAACGGCAGAAGATCGGCATGATGCATGCATGATGGATGGCATGGCAAGATGCGATGCAATTAGGTCAAGATTAAGCGGAACCGGGGTCCCGACAATTAATTAAATGGTTCAAGTTATTTAGAACCCCCGCAATTAAGTGTTGTTTAACAAGGCAGAAAAGGTAACGGTTCGCTACACAAGTTTAAATGAGGCCAATATGAGACTAGATTTGCCCGCATATGGGCCCATATTTAATTATTAGGTGAATCGGCGTAAGGCCCCCAAACCACAGATATGCATGCGAGATGACAATTAAATATGCAACAAGTTGTTATGTTATAAAATAGGGTTCCGGGAAGGGGTTCACACATTAGGGGGCTCGACGATCTTGGGTTCCGGGGTTCGGGGTTCGACGGGTCCAGGGTTCGGTCTCGGGGTCCAGGGTTCGGCGAGGTTGTTCTCGGACTTAGGGGTAGGTCTTGGCGCATCCGGGGTCTTCGGTTCACGTTGTCGGTCATGGCGTTCAGGGGAAGCACTTGTCGCGCCGGGGTCTCGGTGTCCGGGGTGACGTACTCAGGGTCTTAGCGTCGGTGGCCTTGACGGTATCGGGTTCGGACTCCGGATCCGGGCACGGCGTCTTCGGTTCCGACTCCGGGAAGGTGAACTTGGCGTTATCGATGGATCTCGGCGTTCGGGTACCCGTCTTCGCATCCGGGACGAAAATCTCGTCGCGTGTGGTCGCCGGGTCCGCGAAGTGGCTTCGAGGATGGCGACGCAAAACGAAGATCTTGTCGAGCGAGCCTATCCCATCGAGGAGGTTAACTTGGCAGCGAAGGGTACTCGACATGGAATGATCTTGTCGTCTCCTGGGAAGCAGCAACACTGCAGGGCTTGGCGGCGGGCACGGAGGTTGACGAGGCGGCGCGGAACGTCGGGGCCGTGGAGAGCTCGTCTCGGCGGAGCGGGTCGGGTCCGGGTCGCGGCGGCGCGCTCGCGTTGCTGGGGGAAGCCGCGGGGCCCAGGGAGAGCAGCGGAGCGGCGCCGGCTCGCCGGGGCCTGCCGGAGCAGAGGCGGAGGGGGCCGGCTGAAGGCGCGGGGCAGGCGTCCTGAGCGGCACGGCGGCGACGATGGGGCGGAGCACGGGGACAGGGGTGCGGAGGCAGGGGTCCGAGGACGCGGCGGCGGGAGTGGAGGCAGATGGCGGCGTCGGTGGCGCTCGCGGTGCGCGCCGCGGCGGGGCGGAGCTCGAGGCCCGGCGCCGAAGGGGCTTGCGGGGGTCGTCGCTGGCGAGCTTGGAGGGCTAGGGGCAGCGCGCGGCGGCGACGGCGGAGGCGAGAGGCGGAGCCGCCGGGCGCGGTGAGGAGGCAGGGGGACGAGGGGGCGCGCCGGTGAGCACCAGAGGGTGGCGCGGCGCACTCGAGGGGGAGGTGCTCTGGGGAGGGCGAGCGGGAGAGTGGGTGGACGGTGAGGGCGGAGCTTGCGGCTAGGGGAGGCAAGGGAGGAGCGGGGCTGAGCACGGCGCGCGCGGGGATGGGGAGTGGCCAGAGAGAAAGGAGGAAGAAGGAGGATGGGGTCCGGGCTGGTGGGGCCGCGGGTCCCAGGGGCGGGGCCAGCGCGTGGGGCCCAGGGGTCGGTTAGCAGAGGAGAGTGGGGGCAGTTGGTGGGGGGTTCTGGCGTGCGTGTGTGTGTGTAGCGCGGGAGTTGTGTGGGCAGGGTGAGCTGGGGGGTGAGAGGGATGAGAGGGGGTTGGACAAGTGGCAGTTTGTGAGTGGGTGAGGAGAGGGAGTGGGGTGAGGTGTCGGATGGTGATAGGTGGGAGTGAGGTGGAGGGTGAGAGAGGGTAGATTCCTGGGTAGCTGTAGGATTAGATGGGGCAGGTAGGTGGACCGTTTTAGATTTTAGGGGTGGTCGTTCGGGTCAAAACGGCCCGTTCGACTGCCCCGCTAAAAATAATATAATTTTTATTTGATTTAAACGGGCCGTTGGCAAACCGATAACAGCCAAAACAAAATATTCCGGGGACCCGGTTTTGATGTTTGGATAAAGAGGGGGCGTTTAGAAAACACCACGGCTTTGCAAACATGGTTTTATGCGAACGGTGCATGATGATGACGATGCGATGCACAAATTCAACGCGATTTTCTAGTAGTAGTTTTGCGGGATGCCACAATATATTTTTGTAAGAGCACTCATTATGATTAGTTGTTTGATATAATTATGGTCTTCCACATATGACATTTTATCTGTAAATGCCTACTGTACTTCTTATGTCTGTCATTCACTTTCTATCTCCCTGTGTTAGGTAATATCATCATCACTGTTAGCAATGGCAACTCTCATCGACATTGTACTAGGAGTAAAATTACAAAGTGATGGTGGTGACAGTGCAAATACCGAAAGAAAGAGTCATTCAAAAGTTCGATCTGCGACATTGTCTTCCGCTGAAGCTGCACTTTCTATGCATAAATATTTTATTGATTTTCTGAAGTCTAAAGGTGCTGTTATACGGTCAGCTGCATATACTCTGCTTACAAGTTATATCAAATATGTTCCTCATGTTTTCAACGAAGAAGCCATGAAGATACTATCTCCAACTCTACTTGGTGCCTTTAATGAAAAGGACCCGTTATGCCACTCTTCCATGTGGGACACAGTTCTTGTTTTTTCTAGAAGGTTTCCAGAGGCTTGGTCATATTGCAATGTTCGCAAGGTTGTCCTCAATCGGTTTTGGAACTTCCTACAAAATGGGTGCTATGGGTCTAAACAGGCCTCATACCCTCTAATTGTTCAGTTTTTGGAATGTATACCTCCTAAAGAAGTTGCTGCAGAGCAATTTGCCTTTGAGTTCTTACAAAATCTTTGGGCTGGTAGAAATCAGAGGCAGTTATCAGCTGCTGACAGTTTGGCTTTCTTTATTGCCTTCAAACAGAGTTTTTTGTGGCTTCTTAAAAATGTACCGAGGTATTCTTTCCAAACTTCCACTCGATTATTAAAGTCTGATTTCATTTTTTCCATGTTCTCCAGTTTCTTAGCAATTACCTTTTTTTCAGAAATTCTGTAGGGGATTCTTCAGATTACATTCGCAACAGGCTTATAACTAATGTTCTTGTCAAAATGGTTTGGCATGATTACCTTCAATTATCATTATCAAAAAACCTGGATGCAGTTCCGAGTTTGTTGTCTGAAGAAGCAACTACTGATGATCACCAGCCATATCATAAAAAGTCATTATTGGTCCCGAATTTGCGTCAGCCTATTTACTATTATCAGGATTTGGGGAAATGTATGGCTGAAATATTGGATGCCCTTTCTGTTACAGAAAGTCCTTTGTTGGAAGTTGCTTGTGAGTCTCTGTTGAGGGACTATTTGGACATAGTTCAACAAGGGGAGAAGCTATCAAAATTTCAGGACCATGTAGGCCAACTTGTGTCTTTCTTTCGTTCTTTGGATCTAATCGTTTTACAGAACGGTAGGACATGGCCCCTGGAAAACTTAGCAAGACCGCTGGTTGAACATTCTCTTCCAGCTATCAAGTCCATGGTAAGCTGGCGCACTGAATTGATTCATCTTCTCTTGACTCTTGTTTATTTCATCTAGAGGTATTTGTCTGTGCTATATTATGCTGACATGCAAATTACTTGGCAAATTAACTTGATTCAAGATTTTTTTTTGCTTTGGCGCAGGACTCCCCAAGTCTTATTGAACTCCTTCTAGTTTTGGTTGAAATATTTGGGCCTGCCCCCCTTTTCTTGAAGAATTCTGAGAAAAATGATGATAAATCATATGTTGAGCCTTATCTGAATTTATTCAATACTGATTTTGTCCCTTGGTGCTTGGATGGGAAGTATAGCACCTGCAGCTCAAAGATTGATTTATTGCTTGCTTTGATTCAAGAAGAGTGTTTCTTTGACCAGTGGTGTTTGATCATCAAATATACTGGAGCTAAACAAAAGCGAGTTGTTGAGAATAAAACCTCACACACAAATGACCAATTTGAACTGCTGACATTAATACTTCAAAAGGTCAGAGAAAGAATTGCCAGTGGAAAGTTGAAAAATTTGCAGAGAAGCGGCTCCCTGCCAGAACATTGGCGACATGATCTATTGGATTCTGTTTCTGTTTCTGTCTTCTGTGATCTGCCTGCTACAGATTCTCATGTACATTTTCTATGGTATGTGCCTGTAACTTTATCTGCTCTGTTATGTGCTTTCTTGTTTGCTTACGCATCCAGTGGATTAGTTGTTTGTTTCTTCAAATTTCTATTGAAAGTGCATTTGTGGGATTATGGCTTTTATGGGCTTAATAGCCAAAAGTTATTGTTCATTTTGATTACCCAACAGTCGAAACTGTTGATATTTCTGTTCACTAGAGTTGCCATGGTGGCGGTGTTCCACGAAATATGTATTTGTTGTGGCTTGACTTGAATTTTATAATATGTGAATTTGTAGTGCTGCACTTGGTGGCTCCAGTCAAGATGATCAAATTTGTTTTCTTTCTGCTGAGGCTGTTTGCAAAATTCGTGGGTCCATTTTAAAGTCTTTGGCATCTGTACTCATCGCATCAACTTTTGAGTGGACAAAGTCTTCACATTTTCTGTTGTTGCCCGTGGAACATGAGCATTTCAAGATTCTAGGGGAACAATCCTTGTCAGCAAACTTTGAGATGGCTCAGTTCGCTTTTCAAGTTTTTGAGCGTAGCTTGTTTGCCCTAAGGATACATGACGAAGAATCTGTTTTTTCTCATATTCTGGCTGCTCTGTTTATCATTGAGTGGGAATGCAGTATGGCTTTAACTCTTGCAGAAGAGAGTGATTTGAAAGGTCATAAGGAGGAAATCAATACTGAGGCTTTGAGGTGCAATAGTTCAGATGATCATTTGGATGAGGCAGTGCATTTGAAGGCTAAGCTTGCAGAACATATACATGCTTTCCGTCAAAGCTTAATTCCATCCTTTTGGAATGATCTTCATTCAGGCACTTTGAATAGGCTGGTGAATATTCTAGCACAGTCTGTCAGGTATGCTGTATTTGACACGATAGACTTACCTATTGATAGGACAGCAGTCTTATGTTCCGAGTGGGTGGTGGACATGTTGAGACTCATTTGTCTTGACCACATAAAGTTGCAAAGTTTTTATGATATTTTGTTATCTGAGGGAGAGTATTGGCCACTTTGGGTGAAACCTTTACAGAATGGCCATGCATCAGTGAAGATCCAACATGAGCCAGTTACTACAGATAATCCTGTAAGAATCTCTTTCTTTTTACCCCCACCGCACCGAGATAGTGTCTGCTTCTATTTGCAAACTAACTAGACATGCTTCAGTTCTCATATATAATAGCATGCTCTCTCTCTCTCTGATTTGAATACCGCCAGTTATAAGAAATTGTATTTTTGAATTTAGTGCGTTAATCAGAAGTAGCACTTGCCTATTTAGAAGTGATTAGCCTGGAACATTCTAGTTGATATATAATAACTGTTTGTAGCTTGGTTGTCTGAGCTCTGAAATTGTGTTAAACATATATCATGCCTGACACCATGTTGGGCGCCAGGCATTATGTGCGCAGGGCTAGGCCAAGGTGCCAGGATGAGTCTTAGGCCTCATTATCTTTTCTTTGCTTGATTGATTGTGAAGTGTTCAGAAAATACAAAATGAACACCTAAAATTTAACTAAAGGAATGGATAGGTAATCAAATATTCTGATGCAGAATATAAAAACCTGAAACAAAAAATTCATAATAAAAGTATAAAATATTTTTTCTTACAGTAGTATTGACAGAAGACTATTGTGCAAAGAGTTAAATGCGCTTAATACGGTTAATTCTTTTGATGCAGGAACTGAAACATCAACAATTCATTGCTTTTGTTGACAAGCTTGTCCTAAACCTCAGCTTCGGCGAAGTGATTTTAGCACCTGCTTCTTCTTTCTCTAGAGCATGGGTTGCTGCAGAGATGATTTGCACTTGGAAGTGGAAAGGGGGAAGTGCATTTAGCTCATTCTTACCTTCTCTGCTTCAGTACATGAAAACGGAGCCATGTCTTGACGTCAGCTTCGTGTCCCTGTTGCTTGACACATTGCTAGAAGGGGCCCTTATGCACGAGAGTAGTGACTGGGCACTCTTCAATGCTTGGCATCTCTCTTACAGTGAGATTGAGAAAATTCAAGACCGTTATCTGCGTGCTCTTGTGGCTTTGTTATTTACTACTTACACCAAGGAATCTATTTTGAGAGAATCTGATGCACATGTACTTTTTGAACAGCTACTTAGTAATCTTTTTATTGGTTCAACAGTAAACAGAAAATGTTTAAGGACTCTTCCCTTCGTCATGAGTACAATCATCAAGCCCTTGACAGAAAAAATGAGATCGAATGAAGCTTCTTCCTGCAGTGATTTGTTAGGAAAAAGCATGTTGAGTTGGCTTGATGAAGCCACCTCTTGTCTTTCATCGAGCCCAAGGGAAGCAGCACAACAAGGTAGGCTACATTACAATTCTTGCAAATTATACTACTCCCTCTGACCCATATTAGGTGACTCAAATTTGTCTAGATTTGGATGAATCTAGACACTATTTAGTATATAGGTTCATCCAAATTTTGACAAATCCAAGTCAACTAATATGGGTCGGAGGGAGTAGTATAATACTCCCTCCATTCCAGTGATTAAGACGGCCTTGTTTTCAGTGTTTTTTCTTTGACCAAGAATTACTCTAAATATACAAAGATTATTGGTATAAAATTAGCATCATTAGAAAGTGTTTTTTAATACGAATCCAACGATACTAATTATGGACAATATAATCAAGATATTGTTGCTCCTTTTTTGGTAAATGTTCGTCTTGTAATGCGCGTGGGCCTTATTCATAGGAACAGATTTAGTATGTTTTTACAATCAGATAACATATCATCTGTTACTTTGCCAGATATTGAGGACTGGATGCAAGTGGTGTTATCTTGCTTCCCCGTGAAGATAACGGGAGGATCACGAAAACTGGTAGTTCAATTTGAACGTGAGATCAGTGACGCAGAAACATCATTATTGCTTACTCTGTTTTCAAGGTACCAGACTTTCTATGCTAGCGCAGATCCATCTCTGTCCTCCAGGGAAACTATGCTGTCAAAAACTGTTGAACTTTTGGGAGTGAAACTAACAGCAGTTATGGTTGGTTATTGCTGGACAAAACTTGGTGAAAATGATTGGTGTTTTGTGTTCCGTATTCTACAGAAGTGGATTGAATCATCTGTTCTACTTGTTGAAGAAATGACAGATAGCATCAATGATGCTGTGGTAAACCAGACATCCACTGAAGATATCTTGGAGAAGCTTCAATTGATAGCTTGCACTATGGAGGACCTAACATTTACTTTTGCTGAATCTGCTTTGGTTACATTGTGTCGCCTCAACTGTGTTGACAATCTCCATGAAACAGATAATTCCCAAAATCTGCAGCTTATTAGATCAGGGGAGTATGCAGAGAGTAATGACAAGATGATGGAGAATATCCTCCGTTTGTTCTTGGCTTCTGGTGTTTCAGAGGCAATTGCGGGATCTTGTAGTGAAGAGGCTTCATCCATCGTAGCGTCAAGTCGTGTTGATTATCTGCATTTTTGGGAACTAGTGGCATCATTCATCATCGATGCTTCACCACAGATTAGAAGATCTGCACTGGACTCCATGAAACTGTGGGGGCTTACCAAGGAATCCGTCAGTGGACTATATTCAATTCTTTTCTCCTCACAGCCAATATCTCATCTACAGTTTGCAGCATACTCTCTACTTATGTCTGAGCCGCTGTGTCAACTTTCATTAGTCAAAGGATCTTCTCTAGGAGAAACCCCTTTGTCATCTCAGGAGTCTGACATGGGTCAAAGTATTGAGTCGATCCCAGATTCAGAGAAGGCCCTATACCTCAGAGACGAACTCTTGGCCTTGATAGAGATGCCTACTTCTGACCTCGCCAAAACAGATCTGATTGCTCGAGAGAGGGTATAATATAATCATGTGATTTAAATTCAGCTATATCTTATTTCAGCTTATGTCTTAGTTCATATTATAATGATCTGTGTTTTCATTCACTAGGTTAACGTCTTTGTTGCTTGGGCACTGGTGTTGTCCCACCTGCAGTTACTGCCGTTATCATCCACTACCAGGGAAAAAGTACTTCAGTATGTACAAGATAAGATTAGTCCGGACATATTGGATTGCATTTTCCAGCATATCCCATTAAGGACTGCTGCACCTAGCGGGAAGAAAAAAGATGTTGAACTCGTGCCTGAAGCAAAAGCTGCTGCAAAAGCTTCTAACGATACCATTGTTACATGTTCACTACTGCCATATGTTGAATCTCTTTGGCCTGTTGGGGTTTTGCAAATGGCCTCACTTGCAGGGTCATTATATGGGATGATGATTAGACTACTGCCTTCGTATGTACGCACATGGTTTACTAGCTTGAGAGATCGTTCACTGTCATACTCAATCGAGTCCTTCACTAGAACATGGTGCAGTCCTCCTCTGCTACTAGATGAGTTTTCTCAGGTATGAGCTTTTGCCTTTTTTGGCTTTACCTTCTCTTGTTGACCATGCTTTATTAATTGTCAAAATACTATGTTGGTTAAATTTATTGGCCACCTCTTAAGTCTGATTTTAGAATAAAAATCTTTTGCCAACAAAATAGAGATGTGTACCGATAATTTTTGGAGTTTAGTAAGAGGCACATGCCTTACATGAATAGTTAGTGTTGTTAGTACGGAGATAGTAGCCGAAGGGAAGTAAAAAAAGTTGAATATGTGGTTCCTGAGATCTGTGAGCAGGTCTTCAGTCACCCTTTGATTCACATAATTCTGGATGGTGTTTTTATATGTCATTGAGTAGTCATAATCTTGTCAAGATGTTTAAGTCAATAAACAAATTTTGTATGAAGTATATTGAGAAAAACTTAGATAATAGACTATAATCCCGTAATACAAACTATCAACGAGGAGAACAAGGATTACAATTTTAGTAAAAACCTTAAGATATTCTTTTACATCTTCTCTTCGGAATCTCAGGTTTCAGTAATGTTTTTTGATGCTCTGTATCTGGTGTTACACCATTCAGCAAACCTTTATTCTAAAATCATAACAAATAATATCTATGCTACTACCAATTTGCTTAGTCCTGTGATCCTGTTGTAGGCATCATCAGCTCTGAACAACCTACCTGAACATCCATACGCAAGGACACATTCCTTTGTAAACAATAATTTTGTCTGCCCATAATAATGATTTTGTCAAACATTGCAGGTAAAGGACTCTGTTTATGCTGATGAAACATTCACAGTTAGTGTAAACCGATCTGCATATGAGATTATTGCTACATACAAGAAGGAAGAAACAGGGATTGATCTTGTCATACGCCTTCCGAGCTCTTACCCTCTGCGCCACGTTGATGTCGAATGCACGAGAAGCCTGGGTATCAGCGAAGTGAAGTGCAGGAAATGGCTGCTCTCTCTGACGTCATTTGTCCGCAACCAGGTAACAAACTCGTCAAGAGGAAGTATAACAGGAAAAAAATGTTAAATGGCATTGATGATGACATTCGTGTGTGTGTCTATGCAGAATGGTGCGATCGCCGAGGCGATCCGGACATGGAAGAACAACTTCGACAAGGAGTTTGAGGGCGTGGAGGAGTGCCCGATCTGCTATAGCATCCTCCACACGAGCAACCACAGCCTCCCTCGGCTGGCGTGCAAGACATGCAAGCACAAGTTCCATGGCGCCTGCCTCTACAAGTGGTTCTCGACGTCCAACAAATCGACATGCCCACTGTGCCAGACCCCCTTTTAGAGATAGTAATCGGCTAGGAACCACTTGGAATACTTTGCTGAGAGAGTAGTTCATGGATAGGTGTATCTTCCCAGGATACTTGTTTTTGTATGTGTTTACAGGTTAGCTGGGGGATTGACTATAACCTGATAAATTTTGGAACGGTCATGGCTGCCTAAGCATGTATGTACTGTTATAGAGTAGCAGAGTGTATGGCGGTAATTTTTGTCTGTCAGCGGCATGTTGCTCTTGAATTAATTAGCGCATCAGAAACTGAGTAAATGTCTCACTGGGATATCATGGTTTTGTTTTGAACTCTGCTGGGTATATGTTCATCCACTGAAGGGCATTTTTGTGTCTTATTTTTGAACTCTTGGTATTGGTATATTGTGGTCCATGTGCTTGGGTTTACACGTTTTATCATGATGGATTGCCCTTGCAAGGGTTCCGAACTTGTATGCAGTTGCATCTTTCAACTGCATAAGGGTTAAGTTTTTTTTACTCATTCTATTCAATGTGTCTTGAGTCAAATGTGTCTTTCAACTCAGCCTCCAGCTGAGTTGAATCCCAAGCAGTTGGACGATCCCTTTATGTGCTAGAAGAAAGGAAAGGATTCCTCATTGGTTTTATATTTCTCTACTTTGCTTCTAATCTATGCTACTCTCTCCATTCCGGTATATAAGTTCTCATAGTATTTGTAGTCAAAATTTAACTAAGAAAATTTTAGTGTATACTTTTGGATTCGTATTCAAAAGAAGTTTTTAGTTAGTATAATTCTTATAGCATATGACCCATATTTGTTAATTAAAATCATTGTCAAAGTATGATTCGATAAATAAAATGGACTTATACATGGGAATGGAGGGAGTACAAACAAAAACAAAACTTTTGTTGTCTAGGTTTTTTTATTAAGTTTTTAGATTTAGATATTTTTTTTTGCATAAATTTAGAGATTATGATAACAAAAGGATTTATGAAACTCAAGCAATGAAAAAAGCTTCTGCAATGTTTATGATCGGACATTAATAAAAAAATGTTCACGATCGGAGGCGGTAATTATCTCAGTTAGCAGGGTCTACTAAGCAAAAAAGCCGTCCAACCACTCTCTCTAGTCTCTACACCCAGCAGCAGCAAGGTCAGGCTCAGACCGCACCCGCGACCCCGATCTGGTCGAATCGAAAATCCGACGAGCACTCGCACCGGCGGCGGTGGATATGGGAGGTGAGCATGGCGGCGGCCACGCCGGAGGCGACTTCCGGCAGAAGGTGTGGAGCATGACTGGCGGGCCCTACTGCCGGCCCGTGCACTGGCGCCGCAACACAGCCATCGCCATGGTCGGCATCTTCCTCGTCTGCATCCCCATCGCCATGAAATCCGCCGAGCTCGAGGTACGTTTCTCCTTCCCTCTCCCGTCCGTCGTTGCCTGAACCCCCCGAACCCTAATCGTCGCCCCCATGGTTCTAATCGAGGAACGAGATCTGTGTGCCTGCAGGGAATTTTGACGAACAGCTTTTCAGGCGTGCTTTGTAGAGATTTATAGGCGTTAGTTAGCTGGGACACGCCGAAATGTGGAACCGATGTCTTCTAATCGGTGCTGTTGCTGTGCATTTAGCTGCAGAAATCGGTACTTTGAGCGCGTCTGGTTTGATCCTAGGCAGGTGCTTAAGTTCGGGGTGTGAAATGCATTCCATGAATTCTATGATAGGATACTCTACTGCTTGTAGCAGCTGTGCTTATTCAATTGGTAGTACTGCATTTGTACTGAATATGCCCTTTCGTTGATTTGCTGAAACCCTTTAGCTTAACTTGGTGTGCTGTGCGTGATAGCTATTGTGATTAGATATCTTGTATGGTGATTAAGATGGATCTTCCTCACAAGTCGGGAAAATTTTGAGGTTGACCAAATCTATCGTTGTTACCTCTATAAAATCAACTCGATGACATATCATGTGGCATAAATTACCGCACAAAGATGCTCATAGCTGCACATGCGCCTTTGGTGATGCGCTGAAACTCTCTAACGGAACTCTGTGTACAGAGCATGATCACTGGTGGAAATTAAGATGGGTCTTTCTCGCATATTGGGCAAATATTGAGATGGACGAATTTTATCCTTGTTACTTATATATAAAATCAACTAATTTACAAAACTTCATGTAGCAGTTCTCGGTAGCGGTACAAGGTTCAACAGAAACAGAGCAACTTCCTCTTTTTTGAATCTCCCAGTAACAATCCTTCTTTTGCAACGGCTTAGATTTATTCTCGTGTTCTTGACTATGTATTTCAGATATTCATTATGCAGCATTTTTTATCCAGTAGTTGTGCTACTAGTCGGATATAGCCATGCAGGTATACCTGTATAATAAAAATCAGGCGTTGCCTTTTTACAGTAGTTGAGGATTCAGCCAAGATGCCTGGTGCCTGTTGCTTACAGTTCTTTTACAGGCTTCACGTGGCCATCTGCTTTATTCCAAATGAATCGTGGATGACTTGTACTGATTGCAGAGTAGACTTGGCTTTAATCTGGCCTCCCACCTCTTAGAGTTATGAGTTAGTCCTAATGCACCGTGTTAGAGTTTTGGCTGCAAACCTAGTTGTTAAACTTTGGCAAGAAGGGGTGTAGCTTTGTAGTTTGATGATGACATTCGTCAAACATTGTCTCCACATATTGGGGTGTAGCTTTGTAGTGACCTGATTTACTTGTTTTCCGTGTAAGGAAGTGCTAACAGATGTAATGTACTTTCCGTGCAGCAACGCCCGCATCACCCAGTCCGTCCAATCCCATCCCAGCTTTGGTGCAAAAACTTTGGCAAGAAGGAGTACTGAAGGATGCACCGAGTTGCACGGAGAAGTCCTGCTTTTACCTCCTTTTGTCATAATCGATGTTTGTTCAGCAGTGAACGCTGGAAGAAGTATGCAACCATGAGCATGGATGCTAGATGTACGGTCATATAACTCTTCTGACTTTTATTATCACACACAAAGAGTGACTGTTTGCTATTCAAATAAACTCTGCATAAGCCTCCATGGATTTGCTTGGGGTCCATGCTCTGGAAATAGACTGTTTTTTGTTCTTTTGGTACCCCAATGTGTTTGAATGTAACTGGTTTCCTGCACCCCTGAAGTTATGCCTTTGGGGAGCTAGTTGTCATGCCATATAGATGTGCTTTGCCTTTTGCCGAGATTCTCAACGTGTCTGTCTGGTGTCTGATATTTGCAATGTCTATTTAGCTAGGAAAGAGGGTTGGAGAATCCCATATTCTTGAAGCCTAAACCTCCCAAGGTATTTTGGCATAGCTAGCACATCCCATGATGCCCATGTAGGTTTACCTTTTCCATCTTTACTTCACCACCGGAAGCCTCGTATTATTGAAGCAGGACATTCAACCTGGGCGATAAATTTAACCGGTACATCTTTCTCTCCCGAAGATAAAGTTTGTTCCATCTATCCCTAAATATACTTCCATCTCTGGTCAGCTCAAATATTTGAAAGATCCATTCTTAGAAGGCCAAATAATTTTCCGTCAAAGTTTCATTTGGGACTTGCGGGATGGCCTTGATTTCCCCTTGGATAGTTTCGATACATCTTTTTGCTAAAGTGTACCAAAGATTTATCTTTGTGACCCTTTGGCTGTTGCAAGACACTATTATTCCGACAACTCTGAAATTTTCAGAGCTCTCGCTCGCTGTATTTGCCTTCATAAATAGCAATCTGTCAAGTGCAAAGAGAAGGTGATTGACTGGGAGTGCTTGGGGTGCCATAATGATTTCCGATAAATTTTCGACCCCTGCTCCTCAACAGTTAAGTCAGACCTTCATCTGCTAACAAAAAAATGTCGAGATATATATGATCACCCTGAGGTATGCCTCTAGTTGGCTCGGAAATGATTTGTAGCGACTTATGTTCTTTCTCTATTAAACAGAACCGAAAACGAAACTGAAGCAACAACTCTGTTGATTGAAGAAACAAAGGTGCGATGAATAAATCCAGCTCCAACATATATAATGGCTTCCAAATAGTCCCACTCCACTCTGTCATAGACCTTCGTCATATCCAACTTCAGAGTATAGTATTGATCGTTGCAACATCTCTTCTTTTCCATAAAATGCAAACATTCATATGCCAAAATAATATTGCACCTCATCAATCTTACAGGCAGAAAATCGGACTACCCATCAGAGATAATTTCCTTGATGTGATTAGCTTGGACCTTTTAAACAGTTTACAGAATCACATGCAAAGCCTAATAAGCCTAAACAGGGCTCCACACTTTCAAGATTAGAACAATGCACATAAGATTTATGGAGTCGGGTAGCTCATCACCAGTAAGAATATTTAAAACTGCTTTTGTCACCTCCGTACCACAATATCCCAATGGTGCTGAAAAACTAAGCCACCAAGCCATCAGGACCCGACGCTTTAGTTGGAACAATCTGAAGAAGAGCCTTCTTCATGTCATCTCTGAACCTTATCCCTGAAACTCTCTCCTCTCTAAACTTTATCCTTTGGATCTCTCGCTACTCAACTTGTAATCGATAGAGGAATTAGCGGGGCATCACAGAGTCCTTCCAAGCTTTCTCAAAAAACATGGAAAATCGGGATGTATCTCGCTCATGACCTCATACTTGAATGATTGTTGCCATGCTAGAGGTGGTGGAGGAGGAGGAGGTGCCCTTCATGCCACCGTCGACGTCGATGCTCTCCGGAGAAGAGGGAAGTACTTACCTGGTGGGGACGGAGCGGGAAATGGAGCTCGACCTCGATCTGGGAGGGGGAAAATAGCAGGTGGTGTTTCGACGTGAGCGGGGACGGTAGAAATAGGGGATACTCTTGGCAGGAAAGATTCACTCACATCCCGCCCTAGCTTTTCGAGCGGCCGCGCTCATGCGGGGAGCTCTGATTTTGCATCTGCTGGGCGCATGACGAAGGTGGCTCGCTGGAAACAGCCAAATCGACCGTAGTCGTTGGGCCTGGATGCGGGCTGCTTTAAAGTTCCTGTCGACGCAGCCCAAACACCAATGCAGACAACCAAACGCGCCCTTAAATACCAACAATACCAGGGCATCCGTGTCGACCAATAAACTATTGAAACTTGTCTCTCCTCTCTCTGAACCTTGTCCCTGAAACTCTCTCCTCTCTGAACTTTATCCTTTGGATCTCTCCCCACTCAACTTGTACCTAGATTTTACCATATTTAGTGGATCTGAGCTTGAATCGGTACAGGAATTAGCGGGGCATCACAGAGTCCTTCCAAGCTTGCTCAAGAAACATGGCAAAATCGGAATGGGTCTCGCTCATGACTTCATACTTGAATGATCGTTGCCATGCTCGACAGTTTCCATCGGGGAAGAGTTTGCTAGGGCAAGGTCCAGCTGTACCTTGTATGTGTGCCACAATGCACATTCTTTTCAAAATTCCAATTGAGCCTCACACATGCCACAAACATCAACAACCTCGCGAAACCCTCTCATCTGTGATGAAATAAACCCTGTTGCACATCTAGTCTAGTTTCGGTAGAATAAACCGATGAGTAGTGTGCACCTGTACACACCTTGTTCAGATAGTTACCTTCAGTTTTGTCAGTAGACTAGTTAGTCGCTGCGGCTAGGCATCGTGGGATGGCACGAGGCACATCTGGTCGTGGGGCTTGTAGCGGTCGTCGCATGCCGAACGCCATGGGATGGCATGGCCAGTCCGTTGGGACGTGCGAGACTGAATCGTGTTTCTGTTAGCGTATTGTGTGGATCGTATGTATCCATATAAATAAAGGGAAAACTGAAAAGTCGCTAGTTGTTGAAAGCGGCACAAAATTGCACTGTCTCCTGAGTACTTTTTCTCTTCTCTGTTCTTGCTGCTTTGATCATCCGGCAACGACAAGTGGTATCAGAGCCCACGGTGTTCGATCCGCCTCACCACTCCCGCGCGGTGTACGATCCGCCGCGGAATCATGCCGGGATCTCACGATAGCGACAGTGACGCTGAGAAGAAGAAGAACAAGATGGATCAATCCGCCTCAAGCCCGTCGAAGCCGCTGGCACGTCTGTCTCTTGACGACACCGGCGAGACGCGGGTGGTGGAGAGGGTGTACCACGGCGGTGGGGGCTCGATGCAGCCGCCCATGCTGACAAGGACCAACTACTCTGAGTGGTCCCTGGTCATGAAGGTGCAGCTGGAGGCGGAGGGCCTCTGGGACGTCGTCAACGACAGCATCGGCACCACCCGCGACGACCGGCGCGCTCTGGCGTTTATCCTCAAGGGGGTGCCGCCGGAACTCATGCGTGTGCTGGACGTCAAGGACACCGCACATGATGCATGGGAGACACTCAAGACGATGCGCATCGGCATCGAGCGTGTTCGCGAGGCCAAGGCGCAGACGCTGCGCTCGGAATATGACAACCTCAGGTATCGCAAGGGCGAGGGCATTGAGTCATATGCTTTGCGTTTCAGGACAATTCTCGATGATCTGAAGGTTCTCGGCGATCCCGAGGACGAGCGCAAGGTTGTGCTCAAGATCTTGCGCACAGTTCCCAGGCCGTACAAGGAGATGGCCATGGCGATCGAGTCTCTGATCGATCTGAAGAAACTCTCGATCGAGGAGCTGACGGGGCGCCTACTCGTCTGCGAAAATCGCGACGACGATGATGAGAAACCTGTCTCAGGTGGGCGTCTGCTCCTCACGGAGGAAGAGTGGGTTGCGCGCAGCAAGAACCGCGACCGCGGCGCTGGCTCCTCCGGGGGCGGCGACCGCAAGGACAAAGGAGAATACAAGCCCAAGCAGAACGCCGGTGACCGTGGCCAGACAAAGGCCGGCGGCGACGCTGCCCCACGGCGGAAGGGCGAGTGCCGATACTGCGGCATCCGCGGGCACTGGGCGAAGGAGTGTCGGAAGCGCGAGCGCGACCGACGCGAAAAGGGCAATGAGGCACACATCGCCCAAGCCGAGGAGGACCGCTCCGACGCGCTCCTCACTGTCAGCGTCGTCAACGTCACCATCGGTGCTGACAAGGGGGCAGTGCCCCCAACGAGCGGCGCTGCAGAGCGTGCTCTTAGAGCACCCGGCACGCTGGTCCCCGGCACGGAGCGCGCACCAGCCGCACGCCACGACAGCAACGCCGGCATGCAGTACGTGTTCCTCAACGAGGAACGCGTCATCCCCACTCCGACAGAGGGGCGGCGGTGGTTCTTTGACTCCGGGGCGAGCAACCACATGACTGGGTGCAGGGAGATGCTCTCCGAACTGGATGAGACGGTACACGGTACGGTCAAGTTTGGGGACGGCTCTCTCGTGGAGATATGTGGGCGGGGCGTCGTCCTCTTCACCGGCAAAGCCGGCGAGCACCGCGCACTAACGAACGTCTACTTCATCCCCAGGCTGCGCACCAACATAGTAAGCCTGGGGCAGCTAGACGAGGTGGGCTGCCAGTCCATCATCGGCGGTGGCGAGCTGCGTCTCTATGACAGGCAGCGCAGGCTGCTAGCCCGCATACCAAGAGCGGGTAACCGCTTGTACCCCATCCAGTTCCAGCCGGCGACGCCGGTCTATCTGCTGACGGTGGCGAATGAGGATCAGGCATGGCGCTGGCACGCGCGCTTCGGGCACCTACACTTCCGTGCTCTCCACGACCTGGGAGCAAAGGGAATGGCGCGGGGAATGACTGTCGTGGATCACCTGGATCAGTTCTGTGACGGGTGTGCTCTTGGCAAGATGCATCGCACACCTTTCCCTCGCGCGACAGCCTACCGTGCAGAGCGTGTGCTTGAACTAGTGCACGGCGACCTGTGCGGTCCCATCACACCGGCCACAACTTCTGGTAACAAATATTTCTTACTAATTGTTGATGATCACAGCCGGTACATGTGGCTTGAGGTGCTCAGGTCCAAAGACGAAGCATTCAGATACTTCAAGAAGGTCAAGGCCCTGGCAGAGTCAGATCGACAGGTCAAGCTGCGAGCGTTCCGAATAGATCGAGGTGGTGAATTCAACTCCAACGAGTTCACCCACTTCTGTGAAGAGGAAGGCATCAGGCGGAATACCACAGCCCCATACTCCCCCCATCAGAATGGTGTAGTCGAGAGGCGCAATCAGACTGTGGTTGAGATGGCTCGGAGTATGATGAAGAGCATGGACGTGCCGACGACATTCTGGGCAGAAGCTGTCAGGATGGCAGTTCATATCCTCAACAGGTCGCCGACACGCAGCCTTAAGGGGGTGACCCCTTACGAGGCGTGGCATGGGAAGAAGCCCAAGGTCGATTACCTGCGCACCTTTGGGTGCGTAGCTCACCTGAAGACTGTGGGGCCTGGGATCACCAAGCTCTCAGACAGAGCACTCGCCGGCGTGTTCGTCGGGTACGAGGAGGGCGCCAAGGCATACCGCGTCTTTGATCCTGCTGGGAAGCGAGTACACATCACTCGTGATGTGGTGTTTGAAGAAGGACGCAGGTGGGATTGGGGTGCACAAGCTGACGCCGCTGATCCGCTGGAGCAATTCACAGTGGTGTTCTCTGACGATGCCGAAGTGAGTGTGCCCAGAGAACGTGATCCCGAGCCTGTCACACGCTCGCCACCCACACCAGCGACGCCCTTGTCATCAACAACACCAAGCTCTCCCACAGGTGGCGTCTCGGTCGAACAGACCTCCCCACCAAGCAGCCCGGAGTCGGTCCAAGAGCGAGCAACACCTCCAGCTCCGACACATCCTATGCGCACGCGCGCACAGGATGGCATCTTCATGCCAAACCCCAAATACACTGGTGAGCTCGAGCTTGGGGAACTGTGTCTCTCTGCCGCTGAAGAGCCAGCCTCTGTTGATGATGCACTCGAGGAAGCGCCATGGCGCAACGCTATGGAGGAGGAGATGAAGTGTATCCGGGAGAACGACACGTGGGAGCTGGCAACACTGCCGGCCGGTCACCACGCCATCGGACTTAAGTGGGTGTACAAGGTAAAACGTGACCCAGCTGGGAAGATCGTAAAATACAAGGCCCGCTTGGTTGCAAAAGGCTATGCCCAGCGACAGGGCGTCGACTTTGACGAGGTATTCGCACCGGTGGCTCGCCTCGAGACAGTGCGTCTACTGTTAGCCGTGGCGGCGCACCGATGCTGGATAGTCCATCACATGGACGTCAAGTCCGCGTTCCTGAATGGTGATCTGGCCGAGGAAGTCTACGTGCATCAACCTGCCGGTTTCGTGGATAACGACAATGTTGGCAAGGTGCTGAAACTGAGAAAGGCCCTGTACGGACTGCGCCAGGCGCCTCGAGCGTGGAACGCTAAGTTGGATGCCTCCATGGAGTCTCTGGGCTTCACTCGCTGCGAGCTGGATCATGCTCTGTACAGGCGAGAAGCGGATGGTGAGTCCCTGATCGTTGGCATCTATGTCGACGATTTAATCATCACCGGTACAAGTGGAGCTGCAGTTGATCAGTTCAAGCAGCAGATGCACACATTGTTCCAGATGAGCGATCTGGGTCCTCTCTGTTACTATCTGGGTATAGAGGTCAAGCAGGAGGAAGGGAGAATTGTGATGTGCCAGTCAAGCTATGCAAGGAAAATCTTGGAGGTTGCGGGCATACAAAATTGCAATCCCAGTCACATTCCTCTGGAGAACCGCATGCAACTTGGCAAACTGATCGATGGAGAAGTGATTGATGCAGGCAAGTACAGAAGCCTTGTTGGAAGTCTTCGCTATCTGGTAAACTCCAGGCCTGATCTTGCTTATTCCGTTGGGATCGTCAGCAGGTTTATGGAGTCACCTGGCAAGCAGCATTGGGCAGCCCTGAAACAGATCCTTCGATATGTACAAGGTACAGTGAAGCTGGGCTGTGTGTTCAAGGCAGGTGCAGGTTCAGAGAAACTCACTGGATACAGTGATAGTGATCTAGCAGGCGACCTTGACGATCGGAAAAGCACATATGGGCTGGTCTTTTTCCTAGGATCAAGTGCAATCACATGGGTCTCTCAGAAGCAGAAAATTGTGGCACTATCAAGTTGTGAGGCTGAATATATTGCAGCATCAGGGGCAGCGTGTCAAGCAGTCTGGTTGAGCAGATTGCTCGGGGAAATGACAGGAGAAGAACCAAGGAAGGTCAAGTTGCTGGTGGATAACAAATCAGCAATTGCCCTTAGCAAGAATCCTGTTCACCACAGCAGGAGCAAACACATTGACACTCGATTCCACTTCATCAGAGAGTGCATCGAGAAAGGGTAGGTGGATGTCGAGCATGTTCGGACAGATGAGCAGTTGGCTGATATCTTCACCAAGTCGCTTGGACGTGCAAGATTCACTGAGCTGAGGCAAATGCTAGGAATGATCAAGGTGGATTAGGAGCAACAGGTTTAAGGGGGTGATTTGATGAAATAAACCCTGTTGCACATCTAGTCTAGTTTCGGTAGAATAAACTGACGAGTAGTGTGCACCTGTACACACCTTGTTCAGATAGTTACCTTCAGTTTTGTCAGTAGACTAGTTAGTCGTTGCGGCTAGGCATCGTGGGATGGCACGAGGCACATCTGGTCGTGGGGCTTGTAGCGGTCGTCGCATGCCGAACGCCATGGGATGGCATGGCCAGTCCGTTGGGACGTGCGAGACTGAATCGTGTTTCTGTTAGCGTATTGTGTGGATCATATGTATCCATATAAATAAAGGGAAAACTGAAAAGTCGCTAGTTGTTGAAAGCGGCACAAAATTGATCTGTCTCCTGAGTACTTTTTCTCTTCTCTGTTCTTGCTGCTTTGATCATCCGGCAACGACAATCTGAACCTCATCCTCGCTCGCCCACACCAAAGTGTTGTCCCAATGGAGAACTTCACTAAAATCACCAAAGCAAACCCATGGAAAATCGGATTCAGTGCCCAAAGATACAAAATAACTCCCACGTCTTGTGCACCTGAGATCTATTTGCTTCACCATACATACCCATAACTCTCTGTAGAT
Organism: Avena atlantica; assembly: GCA_910589765.1. NCBI lineage: Eukaryota > Viridiplantae > Streptophyta > Magnoliopsida > Poales > Poaceae > Avena > Avena atlantica. Next base: position 507,226,254 of record OU342736.1, on the reverse strand, counting down.
CCTTCCTTAGCAAGAAAACTTTCATATCCATATGATATTATGAAAATTGAAAAAGATCTAGGGGCAAAGATATTGCGAAAAAAATCCATATACACAAAGTAGGCTAGAGTAATGGCAAACACTTATCAAAGTAGTACGATCAGGAAGGTACCTTTACATGTCCATGAAAGCGAGCTCCTGAACGACGATGATGGCGAGGTTTCAAGGCTGGGCCTTGCGGGCGACCGGCTGTAACACCCCTACTTTTAGTAATCCTCAATTAGGGCTTTGATGTGCATTATCATGAGCATGGCATGCATTGTTTTTTAACCTAAGAAAAATGTTGCATTAATTAAAAAAACTAGAGAGATAAAACAATTCATGGGAAAACTATATAACCCCATTTCTCTCCCTAAGTAATTCTTCTCCAATGGTTTTGATAGTTTGAAAATCCAAAAGGTGGATCCCAAATTGTATAGAAGAAGGGCCCAGCTGTATTTTGAACTAATTTAACCACTACTATGTTTCTAAAATAATTGAAACAGTTTTGGAATTTAAATACAAAAGAGAAGAGGAGAAAACAGAAAATTCCTGGAAAAAATATATTTCCCTAACCCTAACTGGGCCTCATCCCACCTTCCTTGGCTCCGTCCCTGCCGCCCAACGCATCAGACTGCAGCCTTTGTCCCTTCCTTTGGCTCGGCCCAACCACAACCCAGCCGCCGGTGTACATGCCAACTACCACAGCTCCTACTATCAAGCACAAGAAGGAGGTGCCTCCAGCACCCATGTTATCTGGACATGTGGATACCGGTGGAGGTGTGATGCTTAGAGCACTTGATCGTTGGAGCCGTTCATGGAATAATACATCTTCTTGCGACTCGCTATGGCTTGTTGCGGGGATCGACACACGATCAACCTCGTCATCAACAAACTTCTGCTAGCTCGATCTTAGAGGGTATGATCTGTTACCTTCTCCCTCATATTGGATTTTGGTTATGCGCAAGATTTTTTTGCTTTGCGTAGCGCTTTCGCCAACAACTAGTCCAAGACGAGTGTTTCAAAACTCACATTAAGCTGTAGTATAACCTCATAATCATAAAAATTCCACCTTCATTCTTGGGGAGACATCCCTAAGTTTAGACTTTTGAAATCCCTCTTCCTGTTCATTGCGGTGGCGACAAATAGTTATCCGGATTCCATTGGGTGCTCCAATGGTCAAAGTGGGATCGTTTGCGGAGCACCGTTGGGCCTTGTATCATATACAATCACATAGTTTGGACGACCTCCATCCCTTTGTGAGGGTTCTTGGAATTGTCCTAAGGGCATGAAATTTTCGGATACGCATGCGATTTTGACGCTTGTAGAAACGACGACCATAGTTCTCTCGAATTGAAACTATAAACTAACATCCTTTTGAAAGTTTAGCACCATATAGCTATATTCCTAACGATGATCATAGTTCTCTCGAGTTGAAACGGTGAACTAACATCTTTTTGAAAGTTTAGCACCATATAGCTATATTCCTAACGATGACTTCTCGTCTGTCTAGTACAACAAGCTCTACTACGACAAGGTTTGCACGACTCCGATGATAGAGAGGTGAGGACGGCGGCACGCCTTCTGGTAGTGTTAGTGTCTATAGTCGTCGTTAGGTGGTACACGAATATTTTCATATTTTTTAGTATGTATTACTTTTAGGGCTCCTTGTATCGTCATTGATGATCATTAATGGGTCGGTAAAATTTTCACAAAAAAATCTATTTTCTAAATAATTATGAAATTAACCGTTTTTTTGTGTCGCTCTTGTCGAAATTTAGTCTTACTTTGAGTTTCATATTTTGTACTACCACCTTATTTCGTAGTTTTTTTTTGTTTACAAATATTTTTAAACACGCCTATCTAATGCGGTTGGGTGAATAATTGATGAGAGTGATAGTGGGGCGTTTACTGGTCACGAGCTAGTTTCCTTTTTCTGGTATATGGGAACCTAGCAATAGCAACTTTACCCATCACCTTGCCCAAAACCAACAGAGAAATCCCCGTTAAGTTCACAGGCTCTCTCTCTCTCCCCTCTCACTCCCGGCTCCACTCTCCACGGCGACGCAGGCGGCAGTAGCGGCGGCGGCGATCGATGGACGGCTTTGACCACCAAAGTAACCATGACCTAGATTGCCTTGGTTCGCTGCCATGTATGTATGTATGTTCGGGTCGGGAGAAGAGGAACCGTACGTCTCCAATTCTTTGATTTCTGACCGCCATTTGTGGACAATCATCAGCCTGCGCCTGCTGCGGAGAAGAAGGCGGCGAGATATAAGATATTTTAGATTTGTGAAGAAAATATATCTAGACTCTTTTTAGTATATGGTTTACTAAGGTTTAGAGTGAATCTAGACACTAAAACAAGTCTAGATATATTTTCTACATAAACCTAAAACATCTTATATTTTAAAACGGAGGGAGTACTTTCCATGTTGAAGTCAAAATGTTCATACATATACTCTGCACCTTTTCTGTTACTAGTTATATAGAAAGCGGATATGGTACGTCCATCCTCCCTAGAGGAAGCATCTATCACCACACATATGCTTTCCAACACATATTTCTCAAATGAGTTTCTCTCACTTTCCACATGACATCTACAAGCATTTGAGGAAACTTGCCACAGTTGGCAGGTCCTATTTATACATAGTTTGCAGCCTTTGTTTAAATCTGAGTTTGAATTCCATGCAAAAAAAGGCAACTGCTGCATGCAGTGGGCCGACTGGCACAGTGACAGCCCACCGTGGGTCTCTGCACACACAAGCTCTAAACACAGCCTCTTGCGATTTCAAACAATCAGTACCCACGTGGGCTGGCATCCTATTTCCGTGCACAAGGTGCCTAACGCAGGCCTGCCAAAGGGATTTTGAATTTTCTGTCGGTCAAACCATCGATCAGTACCCATGGGCCGTCTTCCGTTGAGTACCCGGTGTGTGTGTGGGGTGTGTCAGCCAGACAGTTGGCCAACAAGACAATTGACAGAGGTTTCCCTCAAAAAAAAAAAAAAAAAAGACAGACGTGTTGGCTGGGAGCGCCAGGGCGCAGTCAGCCATTCAAAATTTGAATCCAATTGATCCAGACGGAAATACCTTTCACGTGATATTGTTAGCAAGAAGGAAATTAGACTGCATACATTTTTTTGAACATTCTTGACATCCATCTAGTACTAGCAACATCAATCTGACTATCCATTAAAAAATACACTACCATAAGGATTGTTTTCCAGGAATTAAAATACGCACATAAATCAACAAAGGGGTGCATAGATCACAATACCAGGTGCTTGATCTCAAATAAAAGGGGTACATAATTATCTCAAGCTGGGTACTGAATAAGACGTCACAACTGACTAGTACCATCAAATTTTAAATTCAGCACCATGGCATAACTCCTTAAGCACTCATCATAGTTCACATCTAGCATCCTTGTTTAAATTGTTAGGTACCTAAATTGAGAGATACCAATACACCGATTAAGTACCCTCTGAAATTTGATTACTAAGAACTCATGGGTACCTACTAGTTTTGACATGATCGACACATTGAAAATAAACAGCTGCCAAGCTTTATAACGTGCCAAATAAAAAATTATCATTGAGCAAAGTTGTCATCGAGCGTCGATGTTCATGGGCACTCCTGACAAGAACCTTGGAAAGGGATAAAATGGAGCACTGTGCCAAAAAATAGTACTGATCGTTTAATAATCATAGGTACTTCAGGTGACTAAAGTTGTTTCTATGTCAAGCGTCAAATTCAGCACCGTGCCATACCTCCTTAAGCACTCATCATACTTCACATTCAGCATCCTGACTGAAATTGTTAGGTACAATAGGAAAACGTGCTAGAATTTAACACACAAGAAATGAGATTAGACAATCAATAAGTGCACACGGATGAAAATCAAGTATTTCTTCATCCCGATGCATCAATTGTGGAACAAGGCCCTCAGTCCCTCACACTACAAGGCATCAAGTACCTTGTAAAATATAACAATTCAGTACTAGAAGATCAATGACTTGGCACCATATTCAGAGACCGAAATTACAAAGGCCTAGTCAAATGCAATCACACAATAAATTCTTCAGCAAAAAAGCAAATTATTTGAGTTTAATATAATAGCTGAAATAATTCTTTAGTTTAGTAGAACCAGGTTTCGTGTAGAGATTAAAATTTCGACTCCCACTACAGATTAGTATTCTAGATAATGAAATACTTCTCTTACCTTCTACTATCCAGGTATCAACTATTTGAACAAAAAAAATGGGGTCAAATGCTAGCAGAATCACATAACTCATCAAGTACACTACGAACTTTGCAAACTGCATAGGCTAACAATAAGAGTCGACTCAGAATTGTTAACTAGGTAGAATTTGGGGTCACAATTCAGGCATGCAGAAAAACTTAAGAGACAGCTTGTCATAATATGGAAGTATCTTGGAATCATGCTCAACAAAACATGAACTTCTGCAGGCCCCAGAATAACATGTTTGGTGTCTGTAACTCCTTCTATAGGTCAAAAAATTACTCGACACCATGACTCAACTTGTCGAGCACCGTTGGAAAAATACATCCGGCACCCAGGTGGAAATTCTTAAGTGCGTAAACATATACTCACAAGAAAATCAATCTAACATTCAGTACCCAAGAATGCAATATTCTAGCTCAATATTGTAGAAGGAAAACTATCTCTAGCATGGGTGTCAAGTGCCTATTAGTAACTAGCTAGGACTTAGTCTATGTCTACTGAACTTACAGGCTCACAAGGAGTCCGGAGTCCCAGTACGGCAGTACCTGATGATTATGCACTTGGCACTAAGATTAGAAAGATCCAGTACCTGGTAAAAAAATATAAAAAGCAATCTGCAATAAGTTGAAGCCAATAGGGACGCAACTGAGTAAATGGAATCAATAGGAAGGAAAAGCACCCTTAGTGAAAAAAACCTAGTACCTAGGTCGAGATCTTCTCGGAGTTAATAACTAAGTCAAAGATTATTCATTATTCAATACAAAAGTAGGCATGAGTAAGAAGCACATTCAGACCAGATGGTGTCCTCCGCAAGTCCCTATTGAACTAAGCACTCTATACCCTAACTAACAGACTGTAAGCCTATCATTTTTTCTTCACTTTCATGATTTCGTCCACAGCAAGCTCGTATCTGGTTTTTCCACTAAGATTCAGAACCCTGCTTTAACTTACTAAGCTCCCGTGCATTGACAGTTAAGCACCTTGTACACGCAGATCAATTGAGACATACGTATGATGAGTAACATGAACATACACCAGATCTGATGGAAAAAATGACAGCACCTATTATCATGAGTGCATAGAGCATCATATCAAGAATGGGTAGCTCCGTCGGGTTCCCTGCCCACTCGGTGAAAGTCGGCGCTCGCATCGTGGCCTCCGCTGGGCCGTCTCCGCGCCGTGCTCGTCCCCCTACGCCGCCGCCCCCCAACCCACTTCCGCCGGCGCAGGTGGCCGCCCTAGCCGACCTGCACGGGCTTGCGTGGGGGGACGTCGATGAAGAAGAAGCGCCGGTGCTCTCCGCGGTGGCGCCCTCGTCGGAGGCGGCGCCGGAACCGGTGCTCGGGCTGCGTCTTGACGGTGAGGTCTCGGACGGCGAGCGTGGTGTGGCGCGCCCGAGGTGCCAGTCTGCCCTCCTCCCTCCATCCCTGGGGGATTTCCTTCCCCTGGCCCGGGCTGCCGCCCGGCGGCCTCGCCGGCGGGGAGGGTCCCCAGCCAGGGCGTCCATGGCGGCGCCTCAGCATGGGGTAGGAGGGGTGGGGAGGGGACGGCGCGGTGGCGCTCCTGGGCCGGGCGACTGGACGGCTCGTGGGCCGAGGCCTGCGGGCGGTCTTGCCCAGGCGGCCCAGGTTCCGCTGGTGGGCGCGTTGCATGCGTCCAGGGCCTCTCGGCCCATCCGGCCCTCCCCGGCCCAGGACGTGGCGTCTCCACTTGCCCTACGCCACCTGTCCCAGACGCCCATCGCCACTTCCCTGGTTCCCGTGCCCCCGCCGGACGTACCTTGCCGCCTCGATGGCTCCCCGCCCGCCGGCTCAGCAGCTCCCGCCCTCCCCGCATCGCTCCCTGTCGCCGCGCCGCTCTCGCTCGCCTGCCCGTGTCCGCCGGCCGCCGCCGATGAGGGGTCAGCATGGTGCGTACCGGCACCCCGGCCGCCGCTCGCCGCCGCCGGCGCGGTCCTTCGACCGCCGCCCGTCCCGCTCCCCCCCGCACGCCAGACGTCGCCTGGATGGTCCCCGCCGCTCGCCCCCACTCCCGTCGGCAGCTGACAGGGACCGGGAGGCCCGCCTCCGGTCCGCTGCGCTGTTGTCCCGCGAGGGGGTGACGCAGGCCAGGCAGGTGGCTGGCCGCGCGGATGCGGGCCCGTGGCGCGGGGAGGCCCCCCCGTCCGTGCCCGTGCCTGTGGTGCCGCAGCCCCGTGAGGGTGGGGTGGACGCTTCGGCGGCCCCCAAGAGGAAGAAGAAAAAGAGCAAGAAGAAGAAGAAGGCCCCCCCTCGGCCGCCGCGGGCGCGTCGGGGACATCGGTTCCCGCGGCCGTTCCCCCCCCCTGTGGCGTCGCGTGGTAGTGGCAGCGTGCTGGCGTCTACCCTTCCGCGGCCCAGGGAGTCTCTGGAGTACTATGGTCACGGCGTCGACGGGGGCTTCTACTTCATCGACCTGGTGGGCGTGCAGATGATGGTCCCGGAGACCCTGGCAAGGGTGTCGATCCTCCCGGACCAGGCTTCTCCTCTCTTGGTGACGGTGACGGAGGCCCTCCTCCAGGAAGAGCTCAGCGCGGTGCTGCCCGGTCACGAGTGGCCGGTCCGCCGCATCTCTGACTCGGAGTTCGTGGTCTCCTTCCCCTCGGTGGCGGTCTTGCGCATGTGCGCCCTTGGCTCTTCCTTCACGCTCCCCATCCACCAGCTGAAGGTGGCCATCCAGCCGTCTTCCGCGGCGCAGGAGACGGTGGCCACCCTCTCGGAGGTTTGGGTGCGCCTCCTCGGAGTCCCGTTCGAGGCTCGGTCCCCGGAGGTGGTGGCGCTTATCTCGCAGGCGGTTGGCAAGCTGACGGAGGTGGACTTGGGTTCGCTGGCGGGACACGGAGCGATCAGGCTTCGCATCCTCTGTCCTTCCGCCTCGGTGTTCCCTGTCTCGCTTCCCCGGTTCTTCTTCGACCGCGTGGCCCGGGACCTCTTGGTGGAGCTTGACGAGGAGGTGGTTACCACGGTGACTATCCCCCCGCCCAGCCCCCCTCCCCCGGCCGGTGACGACTCGGGGGCGGGTCGCGGGTCGGAACACTCCGACGACAGTGACTCGGGCTCCGACCCCGAGTCCCCGCTCCCCACCGACGCGTCGCCACCCCCGCCCCTTACCTCTCAGGGGGCCTCTGGAGGTGGCTCGATGTCGGCTGCTCTCTCCGGTGGGGGTCCCTTCTTCCCCGGGAGACGGCCCCTGTCTCTGAGCGCTCCGGCCAAGTTGGCCCTGGTGGTCCCCCTTCGCTGCTGCCGCCCGGACCCCCCCGTCTCCTTCGACCTCGACATCGCGCAGTACGGTTCCAACCTCCCCCTGCCCTCTCCGCCCCATCCGGCCCCCCTGGCTGCCTCTCCCCCCTTGGAACTGGAGTCCTCGGGGAGTGAGGGGATGGTCGTCTGCGCCAATCTGTCCCCGCGGTCCCCCGGTGTGGTGTGCTACTCCCTCGCCCCGGACACCCCGGCACCGCTCGGCCTCACGCTGACCTCTGGTGACCCTCCCTCCCCTGCGGCGGTTGCCAAGTTGCGCCGGGCCAGGACTCCCAGGCCTCCTCCTCCGCCCCCCTCCCGCCACAGTGTGCGTCTCGCCGACTCCCGGACAGGCCTGTCCGGGCCCGAGCCGACGGTGGCCGAGAGGGCTGCGCGCCGGGTGGCGGCGCGTGACGACTTCTCAGGTACTCCCGCCGATCCTTCTGCTCTTCCTCCTGGCCCGGATCCTTCGGGATCGATTGGTTCCCCGTTTTGTGTTCTTTCAGAGGTTTCCCTGGCTCACCTTGGCGAGGTGGCGGACGACTGCGGGCTTGTGTTCCGGGGCGAGAAAGGACCACGTCTCGAGCAGCTCGCTGCCATTAAGGAGCGGGAGGGGTATGCGGGGGCGATCGCTGCTGCCCGGGCGCGCGGTGCCCGGGAGCGGGAACGCTCCCGGATCCTTACCGAGGACACGTCCGTTGGGCTTGTCCTTAGTGAGGATCCCCCTCCTGCCCCTGATGGGCGGGATATCACCCAGGCACCGACCCCTTCGGGTAGGCCGCGTGGGAGACCTCCCAAAGCAGCTGCGTCTCGTCCCCCTCTCCCCCGTGCTCGCTCAGTCCCCACTAAGGGGACCGCCCTGGCCTAGGAGTCCGGATGGACATCCTTCGGGCCTTCCGGATGTTCATTTGGAACATCCGGGGGTTCGGTCACGAGGGCAGACGCCGTCAGATCAAGGATTACATCCGCCAGGAGGTGCCGGATATTGTCGGCTTTCAAGAGACTATACGCCAAGACTTCTCCATTTCCGAGTTGGAAGCCCTCAGCCACTGCAAGTTCTCCTGGTTCTGGCTTCCTGCTGCTGGCCATTCCGGGGGTATCCTCTTGGGGGCCAAGGAGGATACCTTTGTGATAGATGACATGGACCGGGGGGATTTCTTTGTGAGCATGGCCCTCACCCATAGGCAATCCCACTTCAGCTTCGAGGTGATTATTGTCTATGGCCCCGCGGACCATCGGAGGTCCTCGGCGTTTCTGCTTGAGCTCAAGTCGAAGGTGGAACGGACTGATATCCCGGTGGTGATAGCCGGTGATTTCAATCTGATCCGCTCGGTTCACGACAAGAGCTCGGCAAACGTGGACCTCCCTAGGATGCATATGTTTAATGACTGCATCGCTGATCTCGCACTCCGCGAGATTGTGCGGGTGGGCGCTAGATATACGTGGACAAACAAGCAGCTCCAGCCAATCCGTAGCGTCCTCGACCGTGTGTTTGTCTCCGTCGAGTGGGAGGTGGCCTTCCCTCTGTGTGCCCTGAAGGCGGTCACTAGGATTGGGTCCGACCACACCCCACTCCTTTTCTCGTCCGGCGGTGGTCGGCCGCCCCGATTGAACCGCTTCCACTTTGAGTCCTTCTGGCTACAGAAGCAGGGCTTTGTGGAGGCGGTCCGGTCGAGATGGCTAGCTGCGGCCGCTTCGACCCCCCGTGTTTACTGTGCGGTCGATATCTGGCACCATTGTGCTAAGATGGCGCACCAATTCATGAGGGGTTGGGGGGCTAACTTGGGGGCGGACCTTCGTGCTCAGAAGGCGTCGATTTTGGGGGAGATCCAAGCTTTGGATTGGGAGGCTGACCTCCACGGCCTCTCGGCCGAGGAGTGGTCCCATAGATACTCCCTGGAGACCTCCATTATGGAGATCTACAAGGGAGAGGAGGCGTTCTGGCGTCAGCGTAGCCGCCAGAACTGGACGGTCCAAGGGGAGTCGAACACGACCTACTTTCATGCCGTGGCAAACGGTAGGAAGCGGAAGTGTTCGATCCCCTGCCTCTGGGCGGGGGAGGACCTGTTGGAATCCCCACAGGCCCTTTCCGCCCATATTAATTCGTTCTACCGGGACCTCTTCTCGGCGCCCGCGCCTTCGGGTCTCTCGCTGGCCCCTGACTTCTGGTCGGCTGCCGCGCTGGTCTCCCAGGCAGAGAATGAGGACCTTACCCGTCCTTTTCTCTCGGAGGAGGTGGCGACGGCCCTGAAGTCCATGAAGACTAGCTCGGCCCCGGGCCCGGATGGGTTGCCCGTGGGCTTCTTCCAGACCTTCTGGCCTCAGCTTCAGCTGGTGATTCTTCAGATGTTCCAGGAATTCTATGTTGGGACCCTGGTGATGTCTCGCCTGAACCTCGGCGTTATTTCTCTAATCCCCAAAGTGGTTGGGGCCACGGACATCCGCCACTTCCGCCCGATTACTGTGATCAACGTCATCCAGCGTCTGTTCGCCAAGGTCTGTGCTCTCCGTCTCGCTCCGGTGCTGGAGCGACTTACCCACCCTCTCCAGTTCGCCTTCTTGAAGGGACGCCTCATTCATGACGACGTCCTGGCCTTCCATGAAATTATTCATGAAGTCAAGACGAAACTTCAACGAGGGGTCTTTCTCAAGTTGGACTTCCAGAAGGCCTATGATCGCTTGGACTGGGCCTTCTTGAGGATGGTGCTGGAGAGGAGGGGTTTCGACGTCCGTGTGATCCGGTGGATCATGCAGTTCGTGATGAGTGGGCAGACGGCGATCAACATCAATGGAGAGATTGGACCGTTCTTTCGCCCTTCCTGTGGGGTTAGGCAGGGGGATCCTATCTCCCCCCTCCTGTTCAACGCAGCGGTGGACGCCCTGACGGAGATTTTAGATAGGGCCAGAGCAGCTGGCCACATCTCGGGGGTGGTGGGCCATCTGATACCGGGCGGTGGAATTTCCCACCTCCAGTACGCTGATGACACCTTGATCATGGTTCAGGGCTCGGCCCTGGACATTATTAACCTAAAGTTCCTGCTGCTGTGCTTCGAGTCTTTGTCTGGGCTGACGATTAACTTCGACAAGAGCGAGGTGATGATTCTTGGTTACTCCGACGAAGAGCGTCAACGGATTGCTGATAACTTGAATTGCAAGCTGGCGGATTTCCCTATTACCTATCTGGGAATCCCCATCCGGGAGACTAGAGTTCTGATCAGGGACTTGGCCCCCTTGGTTTCGAGGGTACGCTCGCGCGCCGAACCGTGGCGAGCACGCCTTACGACCAAGGGGAGCAAGTCCATACTGATTAATTCATGTCTCTCGAGTCTGCCCATGTACCAGATGGGCCTATACCTTCTGCCGGAGGGGACCCATGCCGACTTTGCCAAGGAGTTGTCTAGGTTCTTTTGGGCCGCCAGGGATGGCCATCAGAAATATCATATGGTCAAATGGGCTGATGTTTGCGCCCCCAAATGTCTTGGGGGCTTAGGGATCCTTGAGTCTAGGCGCTTTAATGTGGCGCTGATGTTGAAGTGGGTATGGCGCATCCTTAGGGACGATGGAGGACTCTGGCTGCAGCTTATCAAGGCCAAGTACCTCCGGGGTCGCCCTCTCCTGGCCTGTGAACGGCGGGAGGGGTCCCAGTTCTGGAGAGCCATCCAGGAGATCAAGCACTTCATTGGCCTGGGCATTTCCTTTGTGGTGGGGAGCGGCGGTGGGGTGCGGTTCTGGCTCGACCCGTGGCTACTACCTATCCCGTTGGGGGTACATTTCCCCGGGCTTTTCGCCATTTCCGCTTCCCCTGCGGCACTGGTGCCTGAGGTCTTTGACGAGGGTCGCTGGAACATCCTGTTCCGGCGTTACCTCACCATGGACGAAACCGAGGACCTGGTGCAGCTGCGGGGCTCCCTCCCAGCAACCTTAGCGTCCGCCCCCGATGTAGCATCGTGGCGGCTTCAGCCGTCCGGGGAATTCTCCGTGGTCTCGGCCTACCGGGCCCTGTTCCAGGGCCCGGAGCTCCCCTGGACCTCCCCCCTGTGGAAGGCCCCCCTTCCGCTTAGTATTAGGATCTTCGTTTGGCAGCTGCTTCGGGACAGGCTCCCCTCGGGGGTCGAGGTGGCCAAGCGTCAGGGCCCGGGCACGGGCCTATGTCCCCTATGTGGGACTCCAGAGACCTGTGCCCATATTTTGTTCTCCTGCTCGGCGGCGCGCGCACTTTGGTCCTTCGTCCAGGAGGCGCTGGGACCTGCGTGGCAGGCGCAGGAGCTCGGGGAGTTCCTGCAAACCCAGGCGAACAGGGCCGGGGGAGGGCGCCGCCTCTTCTGGCTCGTGTTTGCGGGCATCTCCTGGACCTTGTGGAATGTGCGTAACAAGATGGTGATCGAGAAGATCTTCCCTTCCCGTGTGACTGACCAAGTTTTCTCCTTTCTTGGCTTCCTTCAGCAGTGGTCTCCCCTGGTGCGGCAGCGTGACCGGTCAGCCTTCGACGACACTCTTCGGACCTTGAGGGCAGCGGCGCTCCCCCTCTCGGCTCCGGCCTCGTCGACCCCTTCGGTGGCTTGAGTGCCCCCCCAGTCTTGTAGTCGTACCGTTTTGTTTTATGTTTGGGCTTTTCTGTGCTGTGGCCCCAGCTGTCTGACCCTCCTCTTTCTTTCTTGTTTGGCCTCGGCCTGCTTGGATGCTTGTTCGAACCTTGGTTGTGGATGTTGCTTTATTTATAAAGCGGGGCGAAAGCCTATTTCGAGAGAGAGAGAGAGAATGAATCGCTTCATTCAGTACCACGGTCATCCATGAATGGGCAAACAAATTACTAAATGGAAATAAATCGATGGTGATGACCAGACATGGTGTGTGCCGAAGCCGCGATTGGCACTTCAGAGTTCGCACACTCATTCCCATTTTCAACCCAGAAAGAACAAAAAAAGTTCCCACACTTGCATTAACATGACCCTTTACCAATTTAACATCAAACATACACAGCCAACCATTAGTTTTTCAGGAATAAACGAACAACAGCTAGGCAATAAAAGCCACAGAGAAAATACGAGCTGTGCGGTAAACTATGCTAATTGCTAGAGCTAGTCAACAAGATCATGCCTAACATACTGTCTGAGGTAACAAATCAAGCTTGGGACAAACTGACTAAATGAGAAGGAAAGATGAGAAATCAAATTCAGCCTTTGGCGTCCTCCACGGTCATTTGCGCGTCCGCAAACTTGGGCCTGCTCCATCGGCAGCTAGGCCGTAACCGAATTGCTGGTGGCACTCTCCTCAACAGCTTTGCTCCTCGAATCGTCGTGCTAGTGGAGGAGAAATCACGTAGGCCGCAATGGACGCCCAGTTCCGGCGGGATGCGAAACGCCACAGCAAGCTCTGTCGGGACTCGTGGCTGGTCGGCTCATCGGACCACCGGTCTCTACTCCATCACCGTGTCCCCATAATCACTGCGGCGCCCTCCGCCGGAGTCCCATGGATCGATCAATTCCCGATGGCGAGAGTTTGCCCACCATCCGACGCCCAGCAACCGCGGATCTTGGGGCGAGGACAAACCGACGCCGGATTCAGGGTGAGATCAGGGAGGTGATGCTCCCCGTGCGTCCGTGAAGACCGGCGTCTAGATCCCGGCAGCCTAGATCGAGATGCAACGGAGGGTAAACTAGATCCCGGCAGCCTGGATCGAGATGCAGGGGAGGGTAAACTGGGGGTGAACGGCGATGGTGGCCAGGGATTGGGGGTGACACTCGCTAGTGTGCGGCGAGGAAGAGCGACGTCTGGATCCTGGCAACGATTTAGTGGTGGGAAACCGAAGGTGGTGGTCGAGAGGACGTGAGCTGCCGGGGGTGGGATGGGGAGTTCGGGGTTGTTGGACGGGGAGCGGCCGCCGGCCGGGGTAAATTTATTGGCGAGCCTCTGCCGCGGCAATGACCCAAAGCGCAGAGCTCTGCGTCACTGCGTGGACCCGGTTGTCTCTGTCGCGCGTGCAGGCGGTCAGGGCGTCAGGCACAGAGGCAATAGGGCGCAGCCAAAAGCTATCCACTCTAATTCCTCTTTGAGATATACCGAATACAATGGAAAATACAAAATAGAGAGGGTATTCTCTCGATTCACACGAATCTCCAAGTAACGAGTGGTTTAAGATGCTTCCTCCAGCGAGGATGGACACACACGGAGTTTTGTCTATATACACACACACACATATATATATATATATATATATATATATATATATATATATATATATATATATAAGAGGACTGCAATACCTTCTAGTAAATTATCAGGTATGCAGTGATGAATTTTTTTTTAGGAAAGATGCCATCCCCAATGTTAGAATAGGTTACTATCAGATTTCTTGAAAGCATGGTATATATTTGTCTGCCTAATGTATAACAGTCTATTCCTTCACAGATTATATATGATCACTACTCGAATTCCCTCTGGTAGTCATACCATCGGAACTGTGTATGCATTTCCTGCAAAAAACATGAAACTCAATGCCTAGACAACACGGTGAAACCCGTGACTCTAACCAATGTCTATCTTCTTCCTTAACCCTTCAACAGCGCATACAGCGGAAGGTTGCAAGCCGTCTGAGGAATATGATCTCTCTGTCCGATCCTGTCAACCTAGAGACACCCAATGGCCGTGTATATCCTGTTGAAGCTAAATGGGAGTTTGGCCATATAATTCTTTGTTATGGATGGAAGGAGTTTGTGAGTGAAAATCACATAGAAGAAGACGACTCCATTCTCTTTGTGTGCCGTGGGAATTTTAGATTTAAGGTTCATATTTTTGATTCATCCGGTAATGACAAGTCTTCATGTTCACAACCACTTTCCGGGGCATTTGGAGCAGTTCCTCCTGCTTGTTCTCAAATTGTTGGTCCACCCCCATCTCAGATTATTGACATATCCAATTCTGATGATGATGATGATGACACTGCGAGAGAAGGCGCGGCAGAATCTTGCAGGGCGCAAAAGCGGACACGTAGTTGTGCAAAAACTCACAAGATGGCTTCAGCCTTCTCCCCTTGTACTAGACCGGGTAATGTTACTAGTGCTGCCTATGCATTTTTATTTATATATTTCCATGTTTCAAATGAATTCTGGTCACTCTATGCTCACACTATGAGCGTGTGGTAGGGTTTTCAGGATATGGAGCATCTGTGAAGCTTCAAGTCAGTTTAGAACCTTTGCCAAGCAACCTCCGGCAGCCTTCCTACATTGTAGCCCGGCAGACAACTCTCTCTATGCAAGTGAAGAGGAAAGTTGAGGAGAAAGTCAAGAAAATTGGATCTGAACTTCCAATTTTTGTGAAAGCGTTGACCACTACAAATATTCATGGCGGTGGCAAAAGCATAGCAGAAATGGTGAGGCTACATACTCTCTTGTCTACGGCTGGAAATACGGATGGGGTTCTCTTATTTCTAGTTTTTTTTTTCTGATTCTGTAACAAAAATCTTGAGGCTGACGTTGGTGTTATATTTTCTTGTGAATTCATTTACCATTTAGAGTTCATAATAAATTGTGCTGACACTTTATTGGATAGGTTTTCGGCAAGGTGTATGCTTCTGCATGTCTTCCAGACGAGCCACAACCTATCCTGCTTCAGCTCAAGGGCAGGAAGAAGCAGTGGCCCGCCCTGTTGAGCGTCACTTGTCGAAACACAAGGCGGGTTTGCTGCGATGGCTGGAAGGAGTTCGTCGGGGACAACCATCTGAAGGTAGGAGACATCTGCCTCTTCGAGGTGTCCAGCAGGAACAGCACGAGGCTCACGATGACGGTCCATCTGGTCCGCTGAGTTTGGAAGTAGAGCCGTAGCTCTGGAGCTACTTTATGTATAGTTCTATAATGTGGATTTGACTCTCTGAAACCATACCATTAGATGAGAGAGCTCACTACTGAAGACAACTACATGTGTGTTTGTTTAGGTTATTTGTGTTTGTTGAACGACACTTTGTCTTGTAGCACTATCTAAAAATTTGTCACTACATTTGTCAACATATCAACCCCATTGTCATTTGTGTGCATCTTTTCAATTTGCATTTGCTTGAAATTCAGCACATCTCAAATCCAATGATAGCGACCATCAATACCCATTTAGAGACATGCCATGGTGATACCCATTTAGCATATCCCCAACACCGGTTGGCGCCGTCCGCCAGACCAGGCCCTCCGTCGCAGGGAGGTACCCCTTGGAGATCATCTCCTTGATGTCGCTCTCGGAGATGTCCGAGCCACGCCATTCTCCTTTGTGGGAGTCTGCTTCCTCCTCCAACGGCTCTAGCGCCACCGAATTATGTTCGCCGCCGGTGGACTCGACCACCGCGGATCGCGGCACCACCACGCCCTCCAGTGGGACATGGACTGTGCTAGATGGCTTGGCCGAGGCCTCACTAGACGCCGACGACGATTCATGTGCTGCTGCTTGCTATTGGTGCGGAGGAGATGGATTGGAGATTGGAAGGATTTAGGGTTTTCCTCTGTGCGCGCGATGTGCTCGAAAAAGGGGCTTGGGATGGAGGAAAACAATGATGCAGGGGAGAATGTGGTGAAAAGATAAAATGCCATCGCAGTTAAAATATATAGCCCTTGGTGTCAAGATTCATGCATGTTGATCCAACGGATGATGCGTGGACAAGGCATGAGTGAACATGTGCAAAAATTTCGCCGCGTTCCCGCCACTGCCACCAACATTTCGGATCCATGTGTGAGTTTTACGAGGCGTCGCTGACTTATGGTCTACGTCATCGCGCTGACATGTGCAGACGAACGGTTCCATCTGAAGATTCTGACATGAATAGATCATGTCCGGCTACGAGAAGAGTATGATGGAAGACTCAGTGGTTCTTCGACTTACATGTTGAAGACGGAGGATATTGCAGGGTTCTTAGGAGGACTACAAGGTGTTGCTTAACGATTTGCTGGCATTTACCTAGGCGGAACATTCAATCTAAAGAGGCAAGACTGCGCAAGATCTTGGAGTTCTCCGGAGGCTACTGTTTGGGATATGCTAAATGGATATCACCATGGCATATCTCTAATCCGGCTAACCCGGGTGGCTCACAGTTGGTAGAAAGGCCTATGGCCTGCTTGTCGGCCCAGTTAGATGGATCCAGAGAGGATACCCATGCCGGATAAAGGAAGGCTACGATAAAGTCGCTGACCTACCTGGAGCCTTGGTGTGCAAGACACGTTAGACTAGTTAGTACTCGTGTAGAACTCTATGACCTGTCCGGCTAGGACTTTTCCAGTAACCCTAGGTTCTGGCGACTATATAAGTCGAACCTCTGAGAGCCTTTAGGACATATCGATTTACACACCTCGCACAACTAATCAATCTCTATAACTTGGGCCATTATAGTGATTTATAGCAGGAGTAGGATTCCTCCACTGTCGTGAGATCTGAATCTGGATAAGTTGTGTTACCTCGTACCCGCCAACTCACCGTCTTACCCCACGTCTCGAAACACGCTCCGTGAGGTCCCCTTCATGGCATACTCGTCGGCAATATCACGACATGTGGTGCTAAAGGTCCATGTGTTTTGGTGGAGTTTTGCGTCGCAACACCGACATATCACCACGCTGGCCCAATGCAAAGTATGTCGTCAGTACATCTAGATATGTGGACGCGGGATATTTTATGTGACCCTATATTGTCCCTAAAACTGATCGTGTCAAGATTGTCATTGTGATTTGGGCAATCTGGATTTCACGCAACAGTATAACTCATGATTGAGAAAGTTTGGAGCCTATCCAATTAATGCAGATGATCAGAGATACTCTGGCCTTGCTAGAAGTTCCGTTACAGCAGGCGAGAATTTTGTTGTGCCATGGATGGAGACATAATGATGAAGGATGGGTTAAAATTGATACGTATGTCGATATTGCCATTGAGGCAATTAAAGGTGGAGCAGGAGGTATTGCTAGAAATCATGCCGGTTTCATTGGACCTTGTAGTAAACTGTATCTAGGGAGTGATCCGCTGATTGCAGAAGCAATTGTGCTATGATATGGTGTCATCTTTGCGAAACTCCGAGGTTATTCGTTTTAGGGGCTTTTCCTATCGTATTTCTTAAAAAATAAATAGAACGTTAACTGTTTATCTCTAGGACTCATGAATCACGATGATGGTTCACGCGTAGTTGTTGTGCCGACTCTCCAAGAAATAGAAGGACCATCTTCTTTGTTCAGTTCTTCTGTAATTGAACAAGTACTCAGATCATCTAATATTCCGTCTCACTTTTGGACCAAGCACACTTGCCCTCTTGACGTCACCAGTGTCGGATGGAACTACCTCCTAGTTTCCTCGTGTCTATCCCAGTGTAGAGCTGTTGTTGTTGAATAAAAGCCTTAAGTTTTCATTCAAACCAATATGTGGCTGGGTGGCTAGAAGGATGGTTGTACCTCCAGTCCACCAGAGTTTAAACTCCAGATTTGACACTGTGTGTTGCATAGAAGATGTAATATTCTTTTAGACTTCATTAATCTTAATACCCGATCTGCTGGCTCAGTCTTTCAAGATGCTCGTAGGGTGGATGCGTGTATGTGTGATAAGCGTCTACGGTTGTATTGTGTTTCTAACAAAAAGTTTCCAAAAAAAAGGCCTAGGTCAATTGATACTGACGATCTTAGGCCGAACAAACTGTATAAATAGCTCAATACATACAAACAATTGACAATGGCAATACGTAGTTTTTTTAGGGTTGGGCAATTTTTTTTTTGAGGGTATGAGGGTTGGGCAATTGAACACCTTGATGCTTACAGGCCGCACTACTGACAAAGGCCCAAAAAGGCGAAGCTAGCAGCCCACCAGCGTGCTGTATGCCTGCATCCCTCGACCACTTGGATTAATTGCTCGCTCTGTCTCTCGTGGGCCTGTTTCTCTTAACTTTTTTTCCCGAAGCCGCTCGTCGTCTTTCCTGACGAGATCAGCCGGCGCCGTGCGCGTCTCTTCGACTGAAGTCCACCGTCGGCCGGCTCCAACTCCCCTCATCCCTTCACCACGAAAAAAGATTCGAGATGATCATTTCTACAGTTTCGATCTATAAGTGCGACTATAGCCAGTTCGCTTCATACAAAGAGAATTAATACTCTAAATTCCTATTCCCCAAATTTCCTCCAATTTTAGGGTTTGTTAGATGTTTTTTACAATTATTAGTCGTAGGTTTGGGGGGATCACATGGATTACAAGTAAGGATTAAGGAGTTATTAAGCCTGAGCAGGCCCCCGTCCCATCAAAATGTTTATTGTCAACTAAGCTAGCTTATACGTTGGATATGTATCGTAGTCTATCCTCCATATCCCTTTTATGTATTTAGGTACCAATGATCTACTGTTAATTTTGCAGGTAGTACCAGTTTTGCCCGTTGACATTGAATCTATGGAGAGGTGTTTTCAGCAATGAAAATAGCCAAGGCAGTGCCTGCATCATTTGCTTCATGGAGTAAATACCCCTATATTCAGTTCCGATAATGATGTGGTAGATCACTTCCTTAAGACGAAAAATACCGGAGGCCAACAAAAATTCAGGTAAATACTTTTGTCGTCGCATTTTATTTTCTATGAAGTACATTATAGACATGTTAGTTAGCGCTACCTCCATTTTAGGGAATAAGGCATTCTAAAGCATAGTTTGACCGAATAAATAGAACAATTAAAATTTGATTATATTATGTAAAATTAGTATCGTTGGATTCGTATTGAAATACACTTTCTAATGATGCTACTTTTGAACCAACATTTTTTATATATTTAGAGTAAATCTTGGTCAAAGAAAAAACATGCAAAACAAGCACATCTTGGAACGAAGGTACAACTAACCACACATTTGAGCAGTGCAAGCTATAATTTTGTGCTATTTTGTAAAGGCCCACACAAAATGTTATGTATTTGTGTTAAAACCAGTGACCTTTTTTCCTGGCTCTGCCCATGAATGTGACAGGAAGGATATTACATTGAACCTAAGTGCAGTGGTTCAACTTGTCGATGCCCCCTGCTGTATCGATCATCGACGCATCCATTAGACCATTTCTATGATTGGCACTCAGACCTTTTTTTTGTACTTGAAGAAACAAATAATATCAAGTTCCTTGGTCAGAGTCAAACCAGACAACTAAATATTTTTTGGACCAATCTGTAGCTACCTCTGTGTATAATAATATCTTCTCAATATATTTTCTGCAAATTTAATAGGAACTGCTGGGTGCAAGTAGTAAACTAAACCTCTATGCTCCTTGAATGATTCTTTTTCCTGCATACAGAGGCAACCTCTCCTGCATTTGTCCTACAAATTCTAGAGATCATCATACGCATGATCTGCTCTATTAATCTCATAAGCAGCTGTGTAATTAAACTTTTAAGATCTTTATGTGATCTTTTTGTTCAACGGAATTCTGATAGTATTATAGATAGCAGCTGTACAATTAACACTACACCACGGTAAACACTTATACCCAGCTACGCTGCTAAGGCGAAAAGATTTCCTCGGTGCTTATTGCCCGCCCTTAAAGAAGACTTCACCAAGAGTATTTCCGTGTAGTTAACTCTGCATCTCTGTCTTTGTAACGAAGCCGCTCTCTTAACTTTTTTTCCCCAAGCCACTCGTTCATCTTTCCTCGGGAGATCAACCGGCGCCGTGCGCGTCTCTTCGACTGAAGTCCACCGTCGGCTGGCTCCACTCCCGTCACCCCTTCACCGTGAAAATTGTACTAGATCATTTCTATAGTTTCGATCTGTAAGCTCGTTTACTTCATACGAAGAGATTTAATACTCCAAATTCCTATTCCCCAATTTTTCTCTAGCTTTAGGGTTTGTTAGATGTGTTGATTTTTTACAATTAGTCGTAAGTTTCAGGGGATCACATGGTTTACAAGTAAGGATTAAGGAGTTAAGCCTAAGCAGGCCCCTGCCCCATCAAAATGTTTATTGTCAAGTAAGCTTATACGTTGGATATGTATTGAATCTATCCTCCATATCCCTTTTATTTATTAGGTACCAATGATCTACTGTTAATTTTGCAGGTAGTATCAGTTTTGCCCGTTGACATTGAATCTATGGAGAGGTGTTTTCAGCAATGAAGGCAGTGTATGCATCATTTGCTTCAGGGGGTAAAGACCCCTATATTCAATTCCGGTAATGATGTGGTAGATCACTTCCTTACGACGAAAAATACTGGAGGCCAACAGAAATTTAGGTAAATACTTTTGTCACCATATTTTATTTTTTATGATATATTGGTAATTATGATTCTTTATTATTTGTGTTAACTAAAAAATACATCGTAGTCATGT
Organism: Avena atlantica; assembly: GCA_910589765.1. NCBI lineage: Eukaryota > Viridiplantae > Streptophyta > Magnoliopsida > Poales > Poaceae > Avena > Avena atlantica. The sequence goes on along the minus strand of OU342736.1, from coordinate 507,205,443 downwards.
TAGTTAATACCGGCTACACAATTTAGCCGCACAAGCTATAGTTTACTGCTATTTTTCAAGGACCGTGCAAAATGTTAGTAGTACTTGTTTTTGTTAAAACCGGAAACGTCTTTTCTTGGATCGGCCCTTGAATGTCACAGTGAGGATATTGCATTGAACCTAAGTGCAGATTATTAGTGCTTCAACTTGTCGATGTCTCTTGCTGTATCGATCGACTCATCCATTAAACAATTTCTATGATTGGCACTCGGACCTTTTTAATGTACTTTAAGAAATGAAAAATATCTAAACTTCCTTGGTCAAAGTCAAACCAGACAACTAAATATTTTTTTGGACCAATCTGTAGCTACCTCTGTGTGTAATACATTGAATGATTCTCAATACATTTTCTGCAAATTTAATAGCAACTGCTGGGGGCAAGTAAACTAAACCTCTATGCTATTTGAATGATTCTTTTTCATGCATAACTTGGCAACTTCTGCTGCATTTGTCCTCCTACATATTCTAGAGGTCATCATAGGCATGGCCTGCTCTATTAATCTCCTAAGCAGCTGTGTAATTAAACTTTTAATATCTTTATGTGATCTTTTCCGTTCAACGGAGTTTTGATAGTATTTTAGATAGCAGCTGTACAATTAACACTACACCGCGGTAGACGCTTATATCCCCCAGCTAAACTGTTTCCTCGGTGCTTGTTGTCCATCCGCGAAGAAGACGTCACAAAGAGTATCTCCATGGCACCTTGGCTACCTAGCGATTATACTTATGCCACAAAATCTAGACATGAAAATTATTTAATATGCCGCAATAGATGAATTGGTGGCATACAAGCTTTCTGTGTAAAGCCTTGATCACCACGACACTTATGCTAGCCGTGTCATGGTTAGGCTAGGTCGGTACAGTTTGCCTTGCCACGGTTAACTTAACTCGACACTTTAATTTGTGCAGCATCAACGTTTTATGAATCAAAATTTATCATCAAAGTCATGCAGAAACTAACCTGATGGACTATACCACAAAAGAAGACAAACAGTATTTGATCATACACACATATTCAAACGACATAAAATTTAACAACTAAGTGATGCTGTTTGTTACAATTTTTCTGTACAAACTGATCCTTCCCACTACCAATTCTTCAGGAGCTTCACAACATGCTCGAACCCTCTCCACACTTTTGATGCATCAGTTGCCCAATACAAGTGCCAGTATATTTGTAGTTATTAAAATTAATTTCATGACTCTAGCACAAAGACTCAGGATTTTCTACCAGTCTCCATGGTTGCCTCCCTAGAAATAGAGTGCACAGCGAAAGGAATTTTTTTTTCTCATGAGGCTAATAACTTCATATTTCTGTTTATATCAGAATTAGGTGCAAATATTTCCGTTCTAGATTTACACGTCTGACCTGTTATCTCAGTGTTCATTTTGCTGATCATCATAGTTATGTGACTATGTCTTGTGTCTGCTCATCTGGCATGCCAATGATGTTGTGCTTGTCCACGTGTCAGTGTATCTGTTTACTGACTTACGGGATGCCACATGAGAGAATTTAATGGTTCAGCCGTTTTGACGTATCTGCAGGGGCGGAGCTATGATAGCTTAGGAGTGCACCTGTGCTAGGGTACAGATTTTTTTTCCGTTAGGAATTAGTCTGGAAATTTAGCTTGTGCGCCACCATAAACCGTCTTAATTAGGTGCACGATGGGGGCTCAGAATACCACAATTAAAGAAGCACATACCCTCGTTTGAAACCTTGGTCAATCTAATTCTTGCTCTGATCCTTGTGTGTATCTCTAAGCTTGTCGATTTTTACACCTAGAGACTGCCGAAGAACTCTTTACTGTTCTAGTGACCAGCAATTCATGTGATTAGCCATTAGAAAACTTGCATGCATCCTTAACGCATCACAACCCGTTCTTATGCACAACCTTCTAGTTCTAAGGCATACTGCCTTATCTGATTTGCAGGAAAGAATTAAACTCTGGTATATTTATTTTTATTTTTCAAACTGGGGAGCAACCCCACTTTTCACTAACATGCATGGGATAACGGAAACCTCACAAAATCCACAACAGAAACACTGGAAAATACTCACCAGGCCCCAAAAAAACCTTATGGGGCACAAAAAAAGAAGCAAAAACCTGACATACAATTCAACAAACTTTATACATATAGCAAAACAAAAGAGAAGATGAGGCCGCAAATGCATGGAACACTAGCCGAGCATACGCTTAAAGATCTTGTTGATGGTTGGAAGCGTGTATAGAGAAGATAGATTAGAACCCGAAGCCGAAGGGGCTGGATAATAAGCTGGGTAGGGAGCGTAGCCGGGCGGCGGCTGGTAGTAGCCCTGCTGTGGTGCACTCCCCCATGCGTGCTGCGGCGTCGGCGGCGTCCAGACAACATGGGCGGCGGAGGCACCTCCTCCATGTGCCTGATGATAGGAGCTGTGGTACTCAACATGTACACCGGTCTGAGCAGCAGCAGCAGCAGCTGGTTTCCCGCTGTTGGCGCGAGCTTGGCTGATGAGGTTGAGGTCCATGATGCAGTTGTTGATCTGCTTATCCACGCCGTCTAGCTGGGCGGCCCTCTTGCTGCCGTTGAACATGCCGCCGACACCTCCCTGGCAGGATCGGACGAGCCTCAGCGCCTCGCCGACGGCGTCCCGGAGCCTCTCCAGCACCCGCGCCGTCGCCGCGTCGTTCGTGTGCGCGAAGCAGGGCAGGATGAAGGCCAGATTGTTCGCGCGCTCGGCGACCTCCAAGCATTTGGACTTGTTCTGACTCGCCGTCGACGCCGCGCTTCTGATCAGCTGCGCCACCGTCAGGATCGCAGTCACCACGCTCAGTGGATCCACCATCGTATCTATCTGCTATGCCAACCAAGGAAATCTACACAGCTTTAAGGTTAGCAATCGATCAGTAAGGACATATAAACATGCATATAGAACTCAGGAAATCCATAAACATGCAAATAGAGAAGAAAAGGGGAGAGGAAGAGGAAGGGCGTACCAGCGTGCTTGCGAGTCGATTGCTTCAAACCGGCAAGTCAACCGCCGAGACAGTTCATATCTATAGTCCAGCACAAGTCGGTCGTCTCTCCCTAGCCTCACCTATACCGAGTAATTTCCGTGACTATGACAGCCCACAAATCACATCCCCGAATCCAAACATTTACCAATTCAACCCGCTCCTTTCACCCCCAATGCATGCTGACAGACAAACAGTTTTAGCCTACTAGGAAGTTGTACATCTGATTAATTTCACATTGCCACCCAATACAATGCTTGAATTAATACTGTCTCACTAAGCCGCAATGTAATTGCTCAGACCATCTCTTTCAGCTTACAACCATCTGGCAAATGAAAAGCAGGTTAACAAGAGAAATAAATCAAAATATAGCTAACATGTACGCGTACACAAGACCATTTCCTTACATATTCATACACGCACATATATTCACGCATCCAAGAGCAATAATGTCAAAAAAGATATATTGTACTCCCACAAACCGAATGATAGATGTGCAATGTTAATATACACGACACCGGGCCAACTTGCATCTTATAGTTCACTGATGATGCCAACATACTATAGCTATTTTCAGACCATGAGATGGTGGACAATTACACCCGTAATACAAGATAGTAGTATGTCATTTCTTTTTATTAGACATAGCTGACTACCATTCGCCTCAAGGAGCTAACTAAGCAGTTTATTGCACTTACTTTTTTTAATAATACCCAACTCACTCCATTATTTCTCTTCAGCATAAGAAATTCCATGACCTTCTAGTTGTAACTACATTATGAATCTAACAATATTGTAGACAATATTTTCTGTGTCTTCACCCAAATTGACCAGGTTGTAGGTACGATTGACTTGGTTATGGGTATAGGCGTCTCTTATATCCGAATTACATGTGGTTATAGGCTTGGTCATAGGGAATGTATTCTCCAGAATGCTGATACTGGGTGGGGCAAGCTAATTAATAGGCTTTTGTTCTTCCGTCTTGGCTATTAAGTATTTTTACAGGTAAAGAAATTTGCTGAGTGAACCCAACTATATATATACATATATAGTCTCGAATCTGGATGACAGCGCCTTGGGTCATTGGGTGTGCCGATATTTCAGGGAGAATTACTCCATTTGAATTGGGCTAGAATTGATGATGACGACCCGACTATGCCAAATCACGTACGCAAGGTGCGCTTTACTGATTGCTAAAATAATTTCATGAATGCTACTGAATATGCTGAAAGTGTGACACAGACCATGCATGAAGGTCTAATTCATGCAAGCGATGGACAGCAGTCCATAACAAAAATTCACAACCCGGATATTGCGAATAAAGATGATGAAAAGTCAGGATTCTGAAGGATATGCATCAACCAAAGAGGCTGGGGGTTATCCTCCTTTTTATAAGAAAAATCTGGGACACTGAAAACGGTCTTGGTCTAGTTCGTTGGACACAAACCGAATTGTGCCAACTTTTGAGTAAACGAAATCTAATCCTAGCCAAAGAATATGACTAAATATTTATTAGATGCGTTCTGCCGTTTCATGTTTTGGATGCCAAGTTAGTAACACCGGAGTTGAATCCCAGAACGAGCGCGTGTTATAGATTTCCTGGTTGGTACCGCGCACTCATCTGAACTTATTGTTTCGCAAAAATGCCAAAAGACTTGCGGTTTCGATGTATTGATAGAAAAGAGAAGTTATATGTACAAGTCCAAAGAGCGGACCAACACCCTCGCCATACAACTCAACCCAATAAATAAGTATTATTATTTATTCTTCAGAAATAATACCAGCTTTTTTCTTATGTAAACCATCATCCTTAGTAGCTTCACTAGAAACATTTGCTCACTTTATTCATTCCGTGTCCGTCCATGGTTTTGCTACATTTGTATGGATGTTCTTATATCTTCTATGAGATGGAGAAGACTATGTCTTGCGTTTTGGGGAGGCTTGTTCTTGCTGAAGTTGACATTGCCATTTTCGTTTCATTAAAGGGCAACTAAAGAATAGGTTTAGGATTTGATAATGTATAATAGAGATGTCCAAGTGGGTGGATGTATTCTATTTTCTGATGGGCAAAGGAAGCTTACCCTATACGTAGGTGTATTTCTCCGTGCGTGGATTGAACGAGTACTTACCACACCGAGCAGTGTCACAAGACTGGCAATATACATATAGCGGGCTATATATTTTTCTTTACTCTCTTTCTATATATATAAGTAAAATGTAAGTGCAATATAGTATTGTTTCCTGCAACCAACTGCTTAATTAGCTCCTTCACACAAGTGGCAGTTAGCTATGGCGAATACGAAGAAATGACAGTGTCAGCACTCGAACGGGTGGCACGGCTGGGGATGGTCCGGTGGAACGCACCCGGGGTTTAGTTCCATCTCGCTAGTTGAAGGAGGCCGACACCAGCTTATATAGCTGAGCAAACCTCTTCCTTCGGTCGCGGCTTTTGGGATGAGAGAGGCCTTGGGCCTCCAAATACACTGGTTGAGCGTGGGCTGGTCTTTGGGTCGCTAACAGACAGAATGTACGATATTCTATTACAACAGCCGTACGGGTGTAACTTACCACTATCTCGTGATCTGAAACGAGCTAGGTTGACATCACTAAACTAACATGCAACTTGGCTGCGTATATTGACATATTTGACATCTATTACTTGGTTTACGATACAATGTTATGTCATTAGTTGCTTTTTCAGAATAATGTCAAACATACAAAAAGAAGAAGACCGGCTGATAGGTGCAGCCAATGGGCGCATTATAGATAATGATGATGATACCTCCTCCCTATGTTCCCTATGAACTATATATATGGAGGTTCCTGGCCGGTTCAAGCAAGAACTAGCTAGTCCTAAGCAGGCCGGTACGCCCTTTCCCGATCTAGCCTTAATTCTTCCTCTCCCATTTTTCTTCTCTGGCCTCAGAGTGTTACTGAGTTCCATATGTTTATATGTGCAGTGTAGCTGATTACCAACTTACTACCCCTCGCTGGCGGCGAGGCGATTGCCCGATCCCACCACCGTGGAGAAACGAGGTATGTTACACCCTCTCAACCGTACGTCCTCTCTGATTGTGGTTTCTATGTCTTTCTTTCTATGTTTTTCTTTCACTATTTCAGTAGGTTACTTGCATTCATCAGAAGCTACCTACCTGGAAGGCTGGAAATATATTCCCCAAAATTGTGCTTAATTGCCTTGGTGGGGTGGAGATGGTGGATCCACTGAGCGTGGTGACCGCGATCCTGACGGTTGTGCAACTGATCAGAACCGCGGCATCAACAGCGAGCCAGAACAAGGACAGATGCCAGAGCTTGGCACACGCGGGGGCGAACGACCCGGCGACGGCGCGCGTGCTGGAGAGGCTCAAGGATGCCGTCGGCGAAGCGCTGAGGCTGATCCAGTCCTGCAAAACTGCCGGCGTCTTCTCCGGTAAGTACAGCAGCAAGAAGGCCGACGACTTGGATGGCGTTGACAAACGGATCAACAACTGCATCATGGACCTCAACCTCATCAGCCAGGCTCGCACGAACAATGGGAAACCGGCTGCTGCTCAGGGTGGTGTACATGTCGACTACCACAGCTCCTACTATCAGGCACAAGGAGGAGGTGCCTCCAGCACCCATGTTACGTGGACGCCGCCGAAGCCACAGCACGCATGGGGGACACCGCAGCCACAGAGCTACTACCAGCAGCCACCCGGCCATGTCCAGTGGGTTCCTGGTCCTGCTCCCTACGCAGCTTCTCCAGCCCCTTCTGGTTCTAATAATCTATCTTCTCTTTACACGCTTCCAACCGTCAACAAGATCTTTAAGCGTGTGTTCCGCTAGTGTTACTTGCGTTTTGCCCTCATCTTCTATCTCAGTTTGCTACATATAAACTTTGTTGAATTGTATGTCTAAGGGTTTGCGCCGGCATCTCGCAAGGTTCTTTTCAATGTCTATCCAGTTCTCTTGAAAATTATGAATAGATAGACACCACTAATTTTAGCATTATCGTTACTTCTACACTAGTGGATGAACTTGACGCCGGCTACAATTAGTTCTGGCTAAATTACCGTCTAATCGACCTGTTTTCTAACATGCTGTGGGACCTTCACTTACTCGTTGTTACCCAGTAATTCTACGGGATTACGTGGAGGCGTGCGGACTAATCATGGGCCTGAAACCACGGGAGGTGGAAAAAACTACACCAATTAATTGCTGCCATATCATCCCGTAAGTCTATTCCGTAGAGATGTTTCCGTAAGTCTAGCATTTTCGGTGGGTGCCCCTAACCACGCGATAGAAGACGGTGCGCATCTTGTAGCTTTTTTTGCTCCATTACTCTGCTCCCAGGCCTAGAGCCGTGACAATCGTAAAATATCCCAATATGCGACTTTTTATTGACCCCTGAGTCCGCCCACGAGGATCGTACCAACCACGAATTTTATTTTGCGTTCAACAGTAAAGCCCTACGGGGATCATCTCACGACCTATAAAGTGACAATTTTTTTTGTTCATTAGCTGTTCACGTTATTAGCGAGGGACTTTTGGTTTTCTATCATGGATGCTGCTACGGCGCCCAGCGGTGTCAACTAAGACTCAATTCTACTTGTTGTTATTTTTAGTTTGATCTGGTTTACTTGCCTACTTTAATCAAGATCAATTATGTGGATTTTTATTTAAATCTAAGGTTCTGTTTGAGGTGATAGTTTACTTTTTCTGCGATGAAGTTCTAGAACTTCCTTGTTTGCCTTCCAGTTGGCTATTGTTCATCATGATCGTCTTAGGATCAGTGATGCCCCTCTATCCCTACTGTTCTAGATTCAGACCTAATGGTCTTGGTTGGCTCTCTATTGGGTTTGTTACCTCAAATTATATTTTCATTCTAGGAATTCGTTCTAGAATGTTTTTCCTCGGATTCTACAGTAAATGACATCATCTTATGATGGAGCCAACATTTTAATCTTCACATTTTTATTTTTTGTGTCCTTGTTTAGTTTGCTTGTTCAAGAAGAAGATATGAAGATTGATAGGAAACAGAATAGGATTTCCTTTTTAGTTTGTATTAGGTTTCCTCTTCACGTGACTTTCTTTCTTTACCCTTTTTTTTTGAAAACGATGACTGCTACAAATATTGAAGGTGCTTCCAACAGCCCAAGTGCAATGGTGACGCTGTGGGTGGGGGTTCTCTTATTTGTAGTTTGTTTGCTGATTCCATGAATGAAAAATCTTTAGTCCGGCCGGGGTCGGTGCAATATTTTCCGGTGAATTTATTTACGACTGATCTGAATTTTAAGAATTGGTCGATTGTACTGAGACCACTTTTTTTTGGATAGATTTTCGGCAACGAGTATGCTTCTGCATGTCTCCCAGACAAGACACTTCCTCTCATGCATGCTTCAGCTGGAGAACAGGAAGGATCAGTGGCCCGCCAAGTTGAGCGTCAAGTCTAGGAAAATTTGGCGGATTTTTCTCGGCTGGAAGGAGTTCTCCATGGACAACCATCTAAAGGAAGGAGACATCTGCCTCTTCGAGGTGCAGGAACAGTACTACGAGCCTCACGATGAAGGTCTATCTGGTCCGCTGAGTCGGGAGTGGAGCTGTAGCTCTCGAGCCATGCCCGGTGGCTACTTTGTACTCCCTCCGTCCTAAAATAGATGTCTTAAATTTGTTAAAATTTAGATGAATTTAGACATTATTTAGGATATAGATTCATCCAAAATTTAAAAAACCTATGACATATATTCTTGGACGGAGGGAGTATATGGTTCTGTAACGTGGCTTTGACTCTATGAAACCGTACCCTTAGATGAGAGAGCTCTCTACCGAACACCTTGATGTGATTTTGCTTAAGTTATTTGTGTTTGCACCTTGAGGGGTCACCTTTGAATCTGTTTCAAGATTCAAACTTGGATTAGATGGATGGCAGCCTCAGGTGAAGAAAAATCCAAGCGCAGGCATATCCACTTCACAACCTTCACCTTTTCTGAATTCTTATGCCTTTGACATGAGGAAACTCATCTTTCATTTCAAATAAGAAATGCGCTAGATAGTGCCAGCGACCAACAGCTACAAAGATGCAAAGTATGACAGTGTACCCGGCCAACGGCGAGGCCAAGAAAAGAAGAAAAAACACAACCATCCTCATCAACCGACTACCATGAAAAACCACCCTTCTTGACCAGTGTCCAACATCCATGAATCCCGAAAGCAGAGCGCAGGGCCTCGAAGCCGCTTTACTAGGACCACGACACTAGGATTGCCAAGTTGTACTCATCTTGCCTTTGAGCAAGACTAATAGCTGGAGTAATAAAATAAATATGCATATTTGTCATACTAAGAAAATCGGTCAGATTGGAAACTATAAAAATAGTCACAAGAGTATGATACGGTAACGACAAAGACATCATCATCTTAACATAACAGAGGAACTCAGCTCTGTATAAATCTTGTGTTAGTGTCGTTCGACAGGGCTCCAGACCTAGTCTTAGTAGGTAGTGTGGCCTTGTGGGATTTCTGCCAGTTTTCCTTAAAAACCATGCCGTTTTAGGGTCCTTTTCTTGTCCAGTTCCTTGTAACCGGGCACGTGTGTATATAAGTCTGTATCTGGTTTCGGCCAGTTTTCCTTCCAAACTGGTCATCTCTTTTCTGTTATATAAAAAGGTAGAGCTCTTGCTTGTTGCTCCTATATCCACCTTAATCTCTTAGAAACATTCTTTTTATGAAAACAATAAAAGTTGATGCATAATAAAGTCGACGAGACAATGTAAACCCATGTATTTTCTTTGGAAACGTTTAAATCACCCATGCATCAGCTGGCCAAACACATCCACGACCCCTCGCCATACTTTGTCTTCCCTTATTACTCCTCTTTTGCGGACCGCTTCCCCCAACACTCTCATCCTCTCTCGGGTGGTGACCTCTCCTCCCAAGTACTCGATAGATGCCTAGACGTTTGGGAATGGATTAAGGATGGCCCGGTCGAATGTCGGCAAGCACATATGTCTCTGGCATGTTGTGTCCTTCGGTCACATACGTTTTCGTGATGTTGTGTGTGTCAGTCACGCATGTTTGGATGCATTGGTTTTTCTCGTTGAAAATACTGACATATTTTTTCAACACTTCAACCAAACAGAAAATTGTTGCTTATGTTGCCTCATGCTACATGTGTGCATCTGAAATGTTGTGATAGTTTTCATAACTTTAGAGAAACAAAGAAATCTCTCAAGCCAAGTTGCATACACACATAAAATATGTTACATGGGAAAGTTCAGTGTTTTATTGATCAAATGTTCCAGATCTCACACTTAACTAAGATCAGACGGCTTCGGAGGTGGGTGATTTTCCCTCATATCCGTCGGTAGATGCCTAGCACCTGACTTCTTTTACATTCTCAAGATTCTAGGATCCCACAAATCAGAGATGGTTCTAGAAATGGGGTTCATGTTCAATGGCTCGATTCACAAAGAAATTCTAGTGTGAAGTTAGATTTCGTGGATTATGCAAAATTTCTAGCATGGATTTAGTAACGGATTGAAGAACGTGATTTCACAAATTCATAGCTTTTGGATTTTTATAGAACGTGGCATACCATTCTAATTCTAATTTTTTTAATGGTTGTACCTTTTGAATAATGGAGAACATACTCTCAAATGTGGGTGAGTAAGTTTATGGTGTATGTACTTAGGATCTTGAAAGATTCTCGAAAAATCCATGGGTCTGCATCCTCTTAAAATTTGTATGCCCACAACAATTTATCTAGCCCTATGGTCAAATATGTCTTCAGCAAGAAAAACAAGTGTTGCAGTTGTACAAAAAAAGACTTGTGCATATTGTCTAGCATTGTATACCTAAGATAGCCAAGGACACTCCAAAAACCAGAATGATGATACTTATTACAAGCACTCTATTAAGATATTTAGAATACTAAAGTAGACACACAAACATACATATACCAACGATTTATGACATGAGGTATTCTTCTCTTACAAGTTTTTATGAGTAATTATGGGAATTTCGTGTAACTAAATACCTTTGAATAGTTAGTGCCTTGAAAAGTAAACAACTAATGCCTATTTTCTTGTAAAATATAGTTAAAGGTTAGTGTGAGTGTATTTTTCAAATTATAAAAAACAAATGTGCAATTAAACATATTGTGCACTATTTAGTATTGCTATTAATTAGGGAATCTCTATAAACATAACATATCGTGCACTATTTAGTATTGCTATTAATTACGGTATCTCTATAAACATAAAGGGTAAAATATATTTTGTAAGTTCGTGAATCGAGAGGGAAAATTATAAGTACAAAAGTTTAGTATAAGAGGTGTGATTCCATAGACCCCATGACTAAAAGATTGTAATAGTCGAAAAGAGCATTCCGGACCTCATGCAGATTACGTAGTGTAACTACCTCGGTGAATTACGCTCCTAGTTACAAGCCTGGATGAGCGGAAATGGTTAAAATAGTACGGTGGGACCCAAATGCCACTCACAGGTAGACCTTTTGGCCGTCCCAACCATTTCCAAACATCGGGACAAGAACGGGCGGCGTAATCGGCAGGCGAAGGGATCAACTACATACACAAATGAGTATGTATGCAAGCCACCATACAACAGTACATCAAAGCCATTCCATCTAAAAAGAAAGGAAATATAGCAACGCCATACGACAAGATTCAAATGTACTAGATAGATATAATAGTTTAGGATATCTCCTCATACATCAAACATCAGAGTATCAGACGGAAGCGGCAAACAAGATCCGAGTACGGATAAGAAGCAAATCGGCATCAGATGCCCCATAAATAAACACATCCCGCCCACAGATCGCACGGGTCCCCGTTCCCAGAATCTCTACGTCGAATGATCGTTTCCCACATCGTCTGTCTCCTCCACCCAGTATCCATCTTGTGAGTGTACCTGTTCATCTGAATCAAATAATTTATCGTGTGAGACCCTAGGGGTACTCAGCAAGTCTTTATGCCTCTAAAGTCGTCCATAACCGCGGACACGGCTTTCAGAAAGTTTTACCCTGCAGGGGTGCACAAATAGCAACACACACTCGATCAACCTCGGAAAAACCAAATCAAAACCCAACGAGGCCTTCACGACAAAGCAATCACAGGATTCAGAAATATTTCAGGGGGCCACCCCATTAAGCTACCCGCAACGAAGTTAGCTGACTTCGAGACGGACTCAAGGTTTGCGTCAGTGGTTGTAAACGACTGGGAACCCGAAAATGTGACTGGGCTTGTCGATACCGCGAAAACACTCCGCTTACCTAAACAGTACAGGTGCTCCTCGCACAAACGTAAATAAAGCAGTAAAGCATGGCATAAGTACATGATAGTAAATAAAACCTCAAACTAGTTTGTGGCCCCAAGAAATAAGAATGAATCAAGCTCTGGCTCAGGGGGGTCCCATAAGCCTCCCGGATGTAGATAGCGCGAATATTCAAGGAACAGGAATCAAGTACTCGGGGTCCTACGGGACACAAGTGAGCAGGAAAAACCAAATAGCAGATATTGCTCACCGGTGTCACTTTCATTAGTTATCCCATTACTACTCAGGTTAAGTTGTTTAGATACCTCGTTATCCATCAGACACTCACATACCCTACACATGCTGTTCTACGACTCGCATGGCTCAAACAACTCCTGTAGTAATGGCTCATGGGATGGAGGAACAAGCTTCGGTGGGGTTTAAAAGTAAAGGCTATGCAATACTTGGGATTCAATTTAATGCAATCGCGACTCAATGATGCAAGAATAAGATAGAGGCAATAGGTACTATATGTATGCAAGCATGTGGTAGTGCTTGCCTGGCAGCTTAGTTGAAGCGAGAGAAGGATCTGGGTAGTGCTCCTGGGTCTCTTGATATATCCCCTGCTCAGCGTCTATTCGAAGAAGAACCAAACAAACAAGGGCCAACATAAATACAGTGCACAATCATATGAATAAAATGCGACAAGCAAACAATCATGCCATGATGAATGATGCACAAGTTGCATGGCAATAATGTAGCATGGCATGGGTGAGGTGTAGAATACAAGAAATAAACCTTTTATTGAGTTTTGGCCACATTTTATCCTCATATTAGTTGCTGTTTACATTATATTTATATGATGCATGCTGCAAAACAGAACATGGAATGCATAAACAGAAAGGTCTCGTCGAGCTAATCATTTTAGACATATCATTTGTTAAATTTGGAGTTATAGATCAAAAGTTATTAATTAATTAAGAAAAGGGCATTTTATTGTAATTTTAATCAACTTGAAATTTAAAGTGTTCAAAATATATTTTGGATGGCATATTTGAATTCCTCACATTTTTCTGATCTAAAAACATATATCATTTGTATTATTTGGATTTGTATTTTAAAAGTTGTTATAAATCTGATTTGAGTTTTGAATTTGAATTAAATTTGAAAAGATTTGAATTATAACAGAAAACAGAAAAGCTTTTTCTACTCAGGCTAACCTAGCCACAGTCAGTGACGGGTGGGGTCAGGGCTGACTCAGCAACTCGGCGCGCTGCAATTCAATTCACACCGCGGGTTCACCTACCTTAGTGGATGACATGTGGGCCAGGGACAGAACAGGGGCCACGCACGCGCACGGCTAACTGGGGGTCGACACGTGGTGGATCCGGGGACTGCGGGTGGAGGAGTACAAAACTCCGGGAGCCTTTTTGCAAAAACGCCACGGAAGGCTGACATGCGGGCCTAGAGGGAGCGCGGGTTGAGGAATAAAAAGCCAGGGGGTTTTTTGCAAAAGTGCGGTGGCACTGTGGATCTTCTCCACCGTCTGGCGCGCGCGGTGCGCGGCGCAGCGAGGCGGGGATTCGATCCCGCGACCTGGGCTCACGCGCGGAGGCGACCACCGTTGGGCTAGGGAGAGGTTGGTGTCAAGTGGGAGCTAGGCGACCAGATGAGGTTATGCGCGTCGCGGGGAGTGCAGACAGCAGCGAGCGGTGGTGCACCGAGGGCGCTCGACGCAGGGTCCGGCGAGCACAGGAAGCAACGGTGAGGAGGGGCGTGTCTGGGAGGGAGAGAGGCTCACCGCGGTTGGGTTGGTGGGGTCGGATCGAAGCGGGGAGCGGCGGATCGACGACGAGGCTGGCGGCCGGAGTTCTAGGGTTTCGCGGCGGAGCGCGTCGGTGTGCAGCGAAGCTGGTCCTTCTCCTCCTCGTCTGCGGGTACAGGGACGATGCGAAGGGCCTCCTCGACCTTGCCGACAACCTCCTGCCCGCCTACGCCTCCTGGATCGCCGGGGATGGTGGAGACCGTCGGTTGGGTTGGTGACGGTGTAGATGGTTGCGGTGGAGAAGAGGGGAGGAAGGGCAAGGCCCTGGCGGATCTGGGAGAGGCCAGAGGCGAGGGAGAGGGGGTAGATAAGGACGGGAGGGGAGAGGGGTGCCGTGGGGAGGTGGTGAAGGGTAAAAGGTGGCTCAGCCACCTTTTTCTCCTCTACCCCCATGTGCTCGTGCTGGGAGGCAGGCAGGGGCAGGTAGGCCTGGGGGAGGGGCTGCAGGTGGGACCAGAGAGAGGAGAAGGGGAGGCTCGGGTGGGGCTGCTGTGGCAGAGAGAGAAGCGAGAGGGAGGGGTGTGGCATGGAGCTAGGTTAGGAGGGGGCTCGGGCTAGGGTTTGTTTAGGGTTGGGGTAGAGGTAGCTAGGTGGGGCCTGCATGGCATGGGTGAAAGGGGGAAGGCATGGTGTAGCTCGGTTAGGAGCTAGGGTTTTGGAGAGAGGGGTAAGATAGATGGGGTAGGTCATGGGGGTGGTGGCTCGGCTTAAAGAGAGGGAAGGCGAGGCTTAGGGTTAGAGAGGGACTAGGGTTTTTAGAGATAAAGGGGGGAAAAGCTCACACATGGCTTGCATGGATGGGGGATGGGTGTAGGGTTTTTGACATGATCCAAACAAGATCAAGAAAAAGAAGGAGAGAGAGAGGTGAGAGAATGATCCCCTCAAATAATTTCAAATAAAATCCAAATGACTTAGATGTGGTGGTTCTTGCATGGCCCATGCAGGTAATAAATGCCATGTATCATCCTTGTGAAAACAGTAATGATGCTATGGCATTATTCTTATGCATTCCCAAGAAGTGGAATCAATGCCAAGCAAAAGAATTTAGAATTGGATCCACCCAACCCACATGAGCTAGAGTAAAAATCCAAAGAAAATAATTACAAGCTCATGGGTTATTGGAATGGTGGAAGTATAAGGTGGTGTCCAAGAAAGGTGGTGGAGTGGAGTAAAAGATATGCCCCCAACTCAACTTGGGCATTCAAACAATATATCAAGAACCAAATACAATATCAAGAGGCAAATACAATTTACAATGCATATGAGAGAAGAACCAACACAAAAAGGGTTTGATATGATGCTCAAATGCAAGGTGGCATGATGACATGAGCATGATAGAATGATGATGCAACAATTATATATATGAAGTAGCCATTATATTACTAGACCAAGTAGCATTACAATTGTTAGACAAATGGGATGCTACAACTCTCCCCCACTAAACAGGAATCTCGCCCCGAGATTCTAGGAAGAAGAAGAAGACTCAAAGAGGGTAGGATAGTTGGCACGAAGCTCATCTTCACGCTCCCAAGTGGCTTCATCAACGGAATGGTGCGACCACTGCACCTTGCAGAACTTGATGGACTTGTTGCGAGTCCTTCTTTCTGCGACTTCAAGGATTTTTGTGGGGTGTTCTTGATAAGACAGGTCTTCTTGGAGATTGATTAGCTCATGATCCACGGTCCTGCCGGGATCCTTGAAGCACTTCTTGAGTTGAGAGATGTGGAAAACATCATGAACCTTGAGTTTTTCCAGGAGCGCAAGAGCATAAGCAACTTCTCCTCTTCTTCCACGAATTTTGAAAGGACCGATGTATCTAGGAGCCAGCTTTCCTTTGATACCAAAGCGGTGTGTGCCTTTCATGGGAGTGACACGAAGGTAAACGAGATCACTAGGAACATACACCATGTCCGTGTGCTTTCTGTCATAATTGCTCTTCTGGCGACTTTGAGCAATCTTCAGATTTTCAAGAATGATATGCACCTTCTCCTCCGCTTGAGTTACAATGTCAGGGCCAAACCAAATTCTTTCTCCTGCACCCGACCAACCAATCGGAGTTCTGCATTTGCGGCCATAGAGAGCCTCAAATGGTGCCATCTTTAGACTCTTCTGGAAGCTGTTGTTGTAAGAGAATTCAGCATAAGGAAGACATTCCTCCCACTTCATGCCAAAAGAGATGACGCAAGCACGAAGCATATCCTCCAGAATCTGATTGATCCTTTCAACTTGTCCTTGCGACTGAGGGTGGTAAGCTGTGCTGAAGTTCAACTTTGTTCCCAAAGCATTTTGGAAACTTTCCCAGAACTTGGAAGTGAAGATGCTCCCACGGTCTGAACTGATCTCAAGCGGAACCCCATACAGAGAGACAATTCTGTTGATATAGAGCTCAACCAACTGAATTCCAGAAATTGTTTCCTTGACGGGGAAGAAGTGAGCCACTTTAGAAAGCCTGTCAATGACAACAAAGATTGCATTGTTGCCCTTCTGCGACCTTGGAAAACCAGTGATAAAGTCCATCTCTACTTTCTCCCATTTCCATTCCGGGGGTTTCAATGGCTGTAGAAGACCGAAAGGTTTCTGATGGACAGCTTTCACTCTGCGGCAGACATCACACTCCGAGACATACTTGGCACAATATCGTTTCAAACCCGGCCACCAATATTGTGTTTTCAAGTCCATGTACATCTTTGTGCTGCCAGGGTGGATAGAAAGAACAGAATCATGCGCCTCCTTGAGAACTTGCTCTCTCAAACCCAGGTAGTTCGGAACAAACATCCGGTGTTCAAAGAAAAGCGTGCCTTGATCATCGACGTGGAAGGACTCATACTTCAGAAGCTGAAGTTTTGAGATGATCTTTCTGGTGTGCGGATCACCAAGCTGACGAGAGCAGACCTTCTCTTCCAAGAGAGGAGTAGCCAGAAGGTTCAGGAGATACCCTTGTTCCACAATTTCAAGGTTGAGCTGACGGAATTCCTCGCACAAGAGAGGCTGTTGTTCTTCCATCATGAGGTTGTTGACGTAAGCTTTGCGGCTGAGAGCATCAGCCATGACATTAGCTTTGCCCAGAGTGTAGTTGATGGTCAAATCAAAATCATTGATTGCTTCAATCCATCTCCTCTGCCGAAGGTTGAGATCAGGCTGAGTGAAGATATACTTCAGACTCTTGTGATCAGAAAAGATTTCACAACGGTTGCCAAGCAAGTAGTGCCTCCAAAGCTTCAAAGCAAAGACAACTGCTGCGAGCTCGAGGTCATGTGTAGGATAGTTGATCTCATGCGTCTTCAACTGTCGAGAGGCATAAGCAACAACTTGTCTTTCTTGCATAAGGACCGCTCCCAATCCTTGCAAAGAGGCGTCACAGAAAATCTGGAAAGGCTTAGATGTGTCCGGAGGAACCAAGACTGGTGTGGAAGTGAGCTTCTCTTTGAGTGTCTCAAAGCTTGCTTGACATGCAGGAGTCCAAAGGTATTTCTTGCCTTTCTTGAGGAGATCGGTAAGAGGCTTCGCTATCTTCGAAAAGTTCTGAACGAAGCGACGGCAATAACTAGCCAAACCAAGGAAACTCCGCACTTCTTTGACATTAACAGGAGGAAGCCATTCAACAATTGTCTTTACAGTTTCCGGGTTGACTGCAATGCCCTTGGCAGAGATGACGTGACCAAGATAGGTTACTTGAGGCAGCCAAAACTCACACTTGGAGAACTTTGCATACAAGCGGTTCTCACGAAGCTTGTTTAGGACACACCGAAGGTGTTCTTCATGTTCTTCCTTTGACTTAGAATAGACTAGGATGTCATCCAGATAGACCACAACGAACTTATCAAGATACTCCATGAAAATCGAGTTCATAAGCCTCGAGAAGGTAGCAGGTGCGTTTGTGAGACCGAAAGACATGACCGTGTACTCATACAGGCCATAGCGGGTGGTGAAAGCTGTTTTAGGAACATCTTCCTTGCGAATCTTGATTTGGTGATAACCACTTCTCAAGTCAAGCTTAGAGAACACCACAGCTCCAGCTAGCTGATCGGAGAGATCATTAATTCGCGGAAGGGGATATTTATTCTTGATGGTTTTAGCATTGAGAGCCCGATAGTCAACACAAAGTCTATCAGTCCTGTCTCGCTTTTTCACAAAGATTGTTAGGCTACCCCAAGACGAAGTACTGTGTTGGATGAAACCCAACTTCTCTTGTTCATCAAGCTGACGTTTGAGTTCAGCCAACTCAGCAGGACCCATTTTATAAGGCCGCTTGGAGATAGGAGCCGTTCCAGGTTCAAGCTCAATTACAAACTCAACCTCACGATCCGGAGGCATACCCGGCAACTCTTCAGGAAAGACATCTGGGAACTCACAGACCACCGGAACACTCTGAATAGCTTCCATATTATCATCATTCAGAGCCGCCAAAGAGAAAAGCTGGATAGCAGGAGTCAGACTTGGAGAAAAGACTATATGGCCTTCAGGAATCTTCAAAGAAACCGAGCGTTCAGCACAATCAATCACAGCTGCATTTGCTGTCAACCAATCCATGCCCAAGATGACATCAATGTCAGAATTGCCCAGAACAATTAAGGAAGCCGAGAACGAAGAGCCACCAATCTCAATTTGATTGCCATGGCTGATATGAACAGCCCTCATGTTTGAACCAGGAGATTGTACCACCAGACGACGTGATAAGGGAACCATATCCAGATTATTCTCATGCGCAAACTTATGCGAAACAAAAGAATGTGAAGCGCCAGAATCAAACAAAACTCGTGCAGGGGCTGAGTTAACGGGAAGCATACCCATCACAACTCCAGGTGTATGCTCAGCTTGAGCGGCGTTGACACAGTTGGCACGAGCAACAGTAGACCCGAGCTTGGTGTTGATGTTGAGATCCCGAGGTGGTGGTGCACGAACCAAAGGAGAGCTTGCCGCAGATCTTGGAGGTGGTGGAGGAAGAGCTTTGTTTTTCATTGGACAGTTCCAGTTTTGATGCCCAGAGTCTCCACACGTGAAACAAGCACCAGGTGGACGTGGAGCAACGTAGCCAGGGACTCCGCCAGGCGCTCCAGGGTAGTGGTGGTTGTAGCCCCTGGGAGCAGCAGTGAGGAAGTTTGTTGGCCTTGCCGCGTAGCTTGCAGGTCTTGGTGGAGCCGGGAGCGACGGTGGGGTGTTAGGAACCCAGACACGACGCTTAGAAGGAGTTGACATAGCTGAAGAGCTTGCTGCCTCACGGTTGTGTTTCTTTGACTCCTCAAACACTTGCCTACTTGCTTCTTCCTGCAGAGCTGTATGCTGGAGTTCCAGAAAAGACGCTGGCCTTGCATGTGTGATTGCATATTTAATCGATGCATTGAGCCCTTGCTGGAACCTCTTTTGCTTCTTCTTGTCATCAGAGATCTCATCGCCACCATAACGAGAAAGGTTCATGAAGTTCCTGATGTAGGTATTGACATTGTCATTTCCCTGCTTGAGGTTGAGAAACACTTCCTTCATCCTTTCCATGACAATTTCTGACAGATACTGCTCTTTGAACGCTCCAGTGAACTGTTCCCAAGTAGGCTGAAAACCCATGCAGTTTGCCTTCAGGTAATTCTCCCACCAGAGAGCTGCATCTCCCTTCAGAAGGTGAGTAGCACATTTTACCCATTCTTGCTCAGGAACATCAGCAGTCTCCAGTAGCCTTGACATCTCACGCAACCAATCATCAGCATCAAGTGGTTGATCAGAAACATCAAATTGGCGTGGGTTGAACTTCAGGAAGCTTTTGATGTCTCCTCGCTTGGGAGGTGGAGGTAGCGGAGCAAACTCATTCCTCCGAACACTCTCTTCAAAACGCTGTTGGTTCTGCTGCATTGCTGCCAAGGCATTGGCGATGTTTGACAACGCGGACCCCAGTTCAGGTGGTATGTCCTCATCAGAATGGCGTGGTGGTGCCATCCTGTGATTGATATAAAACACAAGTCAGTACTATAATGGAGAATAATAATAATACAAAATAGTACCAAGATGGAATTAACCAAGATTAAAGGATACAATTTACTAAGATGATATTAAAATATCAACAAAGTTCAAAGCACCTAGAAGATATTAAGCATATCGCACACGACTGAAAAGGAGTGTGGTCCACAGATATATCAAAGAAAAATTTTCTGCAAATTTCGGCATTAAAATACCAATAGATGCGCAAAATCACTTAACGAATCAAGATTAGTGACTCTACCAATTCAATATACAAGAGCGAATGATAAGAGTAGTGGTATGGTCGCGACTCCATCCCGCACTCAAATCATTACTCCGCACATGGATAAGTAGAACACATATCCTAACCCCTTCTTCTCACGATGAACCTAAAGATTAGTAACTACGGAAACGAACACCCCAAACAAGATAACGTCGGATAACAAAGGGTAAGACAAATCGCGGCGGTATACAACAAATCAGATAGATCGCGTCGGTTTGCAAAAGCCTGTCGGTATGGAATGTACCAACAGTTGATGACCAAAAGGCCGATTGTGATAACAACTTGGATGCAATAGATAGACAAGGAATTACACACACACACACACACACACACACACAACCTATGGTACTACGGAAACCCAGAACACGTGAATCCTAGTTTGAACTTTTAAGAAGAGGATTGAAAACGTTACACTTCCTTACCAGAAAAGGGTGGGTGGGTGGGTAAGAAGAAAAATGGAAGCAGTCCTACTCTCGCGTTTTGTTTTTCCCTAGTATACATAACTACCAAAATATTTGCTAGACTGACAACGACCATTTGGCTGAGATCCTGAAGGGCGGGATGGCTCTGATACCAATTGTAACTACCTCGGTGAATTACGCTCCTAGTTACAAGCCTGGATGAGCGGAAATGGTTGAAATAGTACGGTGGGGCCCAAATGCCACTCACAGGTAGACCTTTCGGCCGTCCCAACCATTTCCAAACATCGGGACAAGAACGGGCGGCGTAATCGGCAGGCGAAGGGATCAACTACATACACAAATGAGTATGTATGCAAGCCACCATACAACAGTACATCAGAGCCATTCCATCTAAAAAGAAAAGAAATATAGCAACGCCATACGGCAAGATTCAAATGTACTAGATAGATATAATAGTCTAGGATATCTCCTCATACATCAAACATCAGAGTATCAGGCGGAAGTGGCAAACAAGATCCGAGTACGGATAAGAAGCAAATCGTCATAAGATGCCCCATAAATAAACACATCCCGCCCACAGATCGCACGGGTCCCCGTTCCTGGAATCTCTACACCGAATGATCGTTGCCCACATCGTCCGTCTCCTCCACCCAGTATCCATCTTGTGAGTGTACCTGTTCATCTGAATCAAATAATTTATCGTGTGAGACCCTAGGGGTACTCAGCAAGTCTTTATGCCTCTAAAGGGGACACAACCTGGGGTGACGCAATTGCAGCAAAAGATAAACCCTAACAGTTCTATAGATACTCGCTAACCATCCGCCTAACCAAAGATAGACGGGTGTCCGTGAATTACGGCAACAGTTATAACAGTAATATCAACAGATCCATCCTCCTCCTCGCTTACCAACGAGGAAGCGGACGAACAACCCCCATCCGTTGGCAGTTTTATTATCCATTCCATGAGTGTGGCACTAGTTACTAGTCAGTTACTTCGTCAAATTTAAAGCGGTACTTTAGTTATGCTTTTCTATGATCGAGAAACTGTGCTCCAAGTCGTCCATAACTGCGGACACGGCTTTCAGAAAGTTTTACCCTGCAGGGGTGCACAAATAGCAACACACACTCGATCAACCTCGGAAAAACCAAATCAAAACCCAACGAGGCCTTCACGACAAAGCAATCACAGGATTCAGAAATATTTCAGGGGGCCACCCCATTAAGCTACCCGCAACGAAGTTAGCTGACTTCGAGACGGACTCAAGGTTTGCGTCAGTGGTTGTAAACGACTGGGAACCCGAAAATGTGACTGGGCTTGTCGATACCGCGAAAACACTCCGCTTACCTAAACAGTACAGGTGCTCCTCGCACAAACTTAAATAAAGCAGTAAAGCATGGCATAAGTACATGATAGTAAATAAAACCTCAAACTAGTTTGTGGCCCCAAGAAATAAGAATGAATCAAGCTCTGGCTCAGGGGGGTCCCATAAGCCTCCCGGATGTAGATAGCGCGAATATTCAAGGAACAGGAATCAAGTACTCGGGGTCCTACGGGACACAAGTGATCAGGAAAAACCAAATAGCAGATATTGCTCACCGGTGCCACTTTCATTAGTTATCCCATTACTACTCAGGTTAAGTTGTTTAGGTACCTCGTTATCCATCAGACACTCACATACCCTACACATGCTGTTCTACGACTCGCATGGCTCAAACAACTCCTGTAGTAATGGCTCATGGGATGGAGGAACAAGCTTCGGTGGGGTTTAAAAGTAAAGGCTATGCAATACTTGGGATTCAATTTAATGCAATCGCGACTCAATGATGCAAGAATAAGATAGAGGCAATAGGTACTATATGTATGCAAGCATGTGGTAGTGCTTGCCTGGCAGCTTAGTTGAAGCGAGAGAAGGATCTGGGTAGTGCTCCTGGGTCTCTTGATATATCCCCTGCTCAGCGTCTATTCGAAGAAGAACCAAACAAACAAGGGCCAACATAAATACAATGCACAATCATATGAATAAAATGCGACAAGCAAACAATCATGCCATGATGAATGATGCACAAGTTGCATGGCAATAATGTAGCATGGCATGGGTGAGGTGTAGAATACAAGAAATAAACCTTTTATTGAGTTTTGGCCACATTTTATCCTCATATTAGTTGCTGTTTACATTATATTTATATGATGCATGCTGCAAAACAGAACATGGAATGCATAAACAGAAAGGTCTCGTCGAGCTAATCATTTTAGACATATCATTTGTTAAATTTGGAGTTATAGATCAAAAGTTATTAATTAATTAAGAAAAGGGCATTTTATTGTAATTTTAATCAACTTGAAATTTAAAGTGTTCAAAATATATTTTGGATGGCATATTTGAATTCCTCACATTTTTCTGATCTAAAAACATATATCATTTGTATTATTTGGATTTGTATTTTAAAAGTTGTTATAAATCTGATTTGAGTTTTGAATTTGAATTAAATTTGAAAAGATTTGAATTATACCAGAAAACAGAAAAGCTTTTTCTACTCAGGCTAACCTAGCCACAGTCAGTGACGGGTGGGGTCAGGGCTGACTCAGCAACTCGGCGCGCTGCAATTCAATTCACACCGCGGGTTCACCTAGCCTTAGTGGATGACATGTGGGCCAGGGACAGAACAGGGGCCACGCACGCGCACGGCTAACTGGGGTTCGACACGTGGTGGATCCGGGGACTGCGGGTGGAGGAGTACAAAACTCCGGGAGCCTTTTTGCAAAAACGCCACGGAAGGCTGACATGCGGGCCTAGAGGGAGCGCGGGTTGAGGAATAAAAAGCCAGGGGGGTTTTTGCAAAAGTGCGGTGGCACTGTGGATCTTCTCCACCGTCTGGCGCGCGCGGTGCGCGGCGCAGCGAGGCGGGGATTCGATCCCGCGACCTGGGCTCACGCGCGGAGGCGACCACCGTTGGGCTAGGGAGAGGTTGGTGTCAGGTGGGAGCTAGGCGACCAGATGAGGTTATGCGCGTCGCGGGGAGTGCAGACAGCAGCGAGCGGTGGTGCACCGAGGGCGCTCGACGCAGGGTCCGGCGAGCACAGGAAGCAACGGTGAGGAGGGGCGTGTCTGGGAGGGAGAGAGGCTCACCGCGGTTGGGTTGGTGGGGTCGGATCGAAGCGGGGAGCAGCGGATCGACGACGAGGCTGGCGGCCGGAGTTCTAGGGTTTCGCGGCGGAGCGCGTCGGTGTGCAGCGAAGCTGGTCCTTCTCCTCCTCGTCTGCGGGTACAGGGACGATGCGAAGGGCCTCCTCGACCTTGCCGACAACCTCCTGCCCGCCTACGCCTCCTGGATCGCCGGGGATGGTGGAGACCGTCGGTTGGGTTGGTGACGGTGTAGATGGTTGCGGTGGAGAAGAGGGGAGGAAGGGCAAGGCCCTGGCGGATCTGGGAGAGGCCAGAGGCGAGGGAGAGGGGGTAGATAAGGACGGGAGGGGAGATGGGTGCCGTGGGGAGGTGGTGAAGGGTAAAAGGTGGCTCGGCCACCTTTTTCTCCTCTACCCCCATGTGCTCGTGCTGGGAGGCAGGCAGGGGCAGGTAGGCCTGGGGGAGGGGCTGCAGGTGGGACCAGAGAGAGGAGAAGGGGAGGCTCGGGTGGGGCTGCTGTGGCAGAGAGAGAAGCGAGAGGGAGGGGTGTGGCATGGAGCTAGGTTAG
Organism: Avena atlantica; assembly: GCA_910589765.1. Taxonomy (NCBI): domain Eukaryota; kingdom Viridiplantae; phylum Streptophyta; class Magnoliopsida; order Poales; family Poaceae; genus Avena; species Avena atlantica. The sequence continues at coordinate 507,180,994 of OU342736.1, read as the reverse complement.
GAGGGGGCTCGGGCTAGGGTTTGTTTAGGGTTGGGGTAGAGGTAGCTAGGTGGGGCCTGCATGGCATGGGTGAAAGGGGGAAGGCATGGTGTAGCTCGGTTAGGAGCTAGGGTTTTGGAGAGAGGGGTAAGATAGATGGGGTAGGTCATGGGGGTGGTGGCTCGGCTTAAAGAGAGGGAAGGCGAGGCTTAGGGTTAGAGAGGGACTAGGGTTTTTAGAGATAAAGGGGGGAAAAGCTCACACATGGCTTGCATGGATGGGGGATGGGTGTAGGGTTTTTGACATGATCCAAACAAGATCAAGAAAAAGAAGGAGAGAGAGAGGTGAGAGAATGATCCCCTCAAATAATTTCAAATAAAATCCAAATGACTTAGATGTGGTGGTTCTTGCATGGCCCATGCAGGTAATAAATGCCATGTATCATCCTTGTGAAAACAGTAATGATGCTATGGCATTATTCTTATGCATTCCCAAGAAGTGGAATCAAGGCCAAGCAAAAGAATTTAGAATTGGATCCACCCAACCCACATGAGCTAGAGTAAAAATCCAAAGAAAAGAATTACAAGCTCATGGGTTATTGGAATGGTGGAAGTATAAGGTGGTGTCCAAGAAAGGTGGTGGAGTGGAGTAAAAGATATGCCCCCAACTCAACTTGGGCATTCAAACAATATATCAAGAACCAAATACAATATCAAGAGGCAAATACAATTTACAATGCATATGAGAGAAGAACCAACACAAAAAGGATTTGATATGATGCTCAAATGCAAGGTGGCATGATGACATGAACATGATAGAATGATGATGCAACAATTATATATATGAAGTAGCCATTATATTACTAGACCAAGTAGCATTACAATTGTTAGACAAATAGGATGCTACACGTAGGGTAGCGCCAGGGTAGCCCGCCGAAGCCCCAAGTACAGAACCTATATAACCGTGTATCAGTATACATATAATATGTATAGTAGGCATTACAATCGCTAGGTTTGACTCCACTTCGTGCATCGAGACAGCCATTTACACACAACCCCTTCGCCACCTCCAATCGCAACGATCACAAGCAGCATGTACAAGCCACCGGTTATGGACGCCATCTCCGAGCTTGTCCGACTCTGATGGCGACATGGCCACCCCTGCCGACGGACACATTTTTAGTCCTCCATTTGCAGATCAAAGGTCGGCCAACCAGTTTACTGAGAATTTTATTAATTCTTAGGTCACTTCTTAGCTATCCATTTGTTTGATAGGACTCGTCGCTATTCTATTAACGAGTGTTTCCTGTCGCGCTAACCCGATCATCGTGGGTTTTATTCTTTTGAATGTGAATGCTCTGGGCTTTTTTATGGGTTTTGAACTTCTGTCATCCTAACTTGTAAGCTTGTTCTTTGTTTTATCTTTTAATTCTTGATGAAACGTGTCTGACGTCTTGATGTTGACTGTGCATGTCTGCTGTTTTTTCAAACTTCTTGCTCGTTGCTAGTTAAATGCTTAGGATTTGTAGGAGCTATTATTTGTAGACTGTACGAACTATATGTTCTTGTCTATTTATTTGATCCCTCGAATCAGGCTCGCGCCCCGCTTTATAAATAAAGCACAATCTAAGTACATATTCGAACATACAACCCACACGGCTGAAGCCAAAGCGAAAAAGAAACAGGTCAAAACAACGCTGGGGCCACAGCACATCAACGCCCAAGGAGAAAAGGCAAAAAGGTGGGAGGCCAAGAGAGCCGGCGACCATCATGGCGAAGGGGGCTGGGAGGGAGCGTGGGCCGCAGACGACGACGCCGCGAAGGGGAGCGCCGCAGCACACAGCGCCTGGAGCGAAGACTCGAACCCGGAGCGGTCACGCGGGCGCACCAGGGGGGACCACTGCTGAAGAAAGGCAAGCAAAGTAAAAACAGAGTCAGACGCCCGGATGGGGAAAATCCGTTCGATCACCATCTTGTTGCGCATATTCCACAGAGTCCAAGATAAAGCAGCGAAGAGGAGCCAGAAAAGGCGGCGCCCTCCTCCGGTCCGGTTTTCCTGAGCCTGCAGGAACTCTCCCAGTTCTTGCGCCTGCCAAGCCGGACCCAGTGCCTCGCGAACAAAATTCCATAAGAACCGCGCCGCCGAGAAAGAGAACATAATATGGGCGCATGACTCCGGTGTCCCACATAGGGGGCAGCGGCCGTCGCCGGGACCGTTACGCTTGGATACTTCCACCCCCGAGGGCAAGCGGTCCCGGAGAAGTTGCCAAACGAAGATACGGATGCTAAGGGGCAAGGGGGCATTCCAAAGGGGGCCCGTCCACGTCCTCTCCGGGCCCTGAAAGAGGGCCTTATAGGCCGAGCTCACCGAGAACTCCCCAGAGGGAAGGAGCAGCCAGGAGGCCGCATCCTTCTCCTCGGATAGGGAGGCGGGCAAGGACCCCATCAGGCTCTGGAACTCGCTAGTCTCCACCTCGTTGAAGACGCGGCGGAACAGGAGGTTCCAGTTACCATCCTGGTAATTCTCCGCGATAAGCGAAGAAGGAGAGGCCGTGATGGCAAAGAGGGCGGGGAAACGGATCCCCAGCGGCACCGGGATCAACCAAGGGTCGAGCCAAAAGCGGGTCCCCTGGCCATCCCCAGCCACGAATGAGATCCCACGGCCAATGTAGTGCTTAATGTCCTGGATAGATCTCCAGAACTGTGACCCCTCCCGCCGCTCGCAGGCCAATAGAGGCCGGCCGCGGAGGTATTTGACCTTGATAAGCTGAAGCCACAGTCCCCCGTCGTCCCTCAAGATGCACCACACCCCTTTAACATCAAGGCCACATTGAAGCGCCGGGAGTCCAGGATACCTATGCCCCCAAAACATTTGGGAGCGCAAACGTCCGCCCACTTCACCATATGGTATCTTTGGTGACCGTCCCTAGCTGCCCAAAAGAATCTCGACAACTCCTTGGCAAAGCGGTATAGTCCCATCTGATACATGGGAAGACTCGAGAGACAGGAGTTGATTAGGACCGTTTTGCTCCCCTTTGACGTGAGGTGCGCGCGCCAAGGCTCCGCTCTAGAGCGCACACGCGTAACCAGGGGAGTAAGGTCCTTGATCAACACCCTGGACTCTCGCATGGGGAACCCCAAGTAGGTAATGGGGAACTCCGCCAAGCTGAAGTTGAGGTTGTCCCTCTGTACGAGCTTATTCGTTTTTCTTTGTTCAACCTATATGTATTTAGGTATCAGCTTTAGATGCTTTCAGTTCAATCCATCTAAAATAATAGGAGAAATCTTCCCAAGCCAGGTTGGCAAGGCACCAAGGCGAACGGCTTGATTCCTCTGCTCTCTCATGCTTTCGGTACCGGACTAGACCAAAAAACTTTCTTTGATATACTGATTTCTGTAACACTATCACTTGGGACACCAAAGCTATCATAAACTTCCACTTCAGTCAAATGCTTGCAGAGTCAAAATAAAATGTAGTTCTGAAAAAGGATCCCAAAAACATTTGTAATCCTTTTTTCTATGTACAGCTATGTATATATATTCTGTATGTTAGTTTCTCTTTACCTGATCTGAACATCCGCTTTAATTTGTGGGCGATTCAGGGGCACTTGGAATGAATTTGTATTTGTGTGCCATACATAGGATGGTTACAGCAGTGTACTATATTTGTATTTGTGTGCCCTACATAGTTCTGAAATAGTATGTACATAGGATGATTACAGTACCTGGTCTACTCTAACTATAGCTGCCATTTTTTCTCTGGAAGTTTGCATGTCAGAGGGGAAGATAAAATTCAGAACTTCATTCCTGCAGTTATTAGTTACTTCAATTCAGACCTGTGGGTTTTGTCTTTCCAAATGAATAGAGTCCTTTCTAAAAGGCCGTATATACATGCTAACTGATTAGGTGTATATCGTGAAGAGGAAATTAATATTACTGGATAAACTAAATCTGGGGCAGCAGCCTTTCGATGACACAACCTGCATCAGTATTTCCGTACTGGTACGTTCAAACTTTTGCACTCTACCAATCCTTTGATAGGGATGCAGAAGTGAGATAATTGGGACAAGTGGGATATCACTTTTAGACAATTAGACTAACTCTAATTTATGTGAAATAAGTGGTATAAGCGGGATATGTTAAATCTAGCTTATCCCACCTGTCCCACTTAGTTTTGAGTTAGTCTAATACTCTAAAAATGGTATCCCACTTGTCCCACTTCTGCATCCATATCCTTTGAACGTCAATGCGGCATATATTTACCCTTTTCACATTTAGTTTATTTTCATCGGTTGGGTTAGTCGGTAAAATGTGTTGATAGTTTCAGGTTCAAGATTAATTTCTAATCTTAATTTCTTTCTATATGTGCTTTTGTGTTTTAGCCCACAAAAGAGTATCGGATCGTTACTGGGTCCTCCCATGTGCAACCGCTCGCGTACCGGCTGCCGCTGGGCAGGTGCTCCTACACCCGCAGGCTCGCCACACAGTCCTGACTCCTCGCTCGTCACGCTGCCACGTGCGGGATCTTGCATCACTGAACTAATTCTCGCATGATCACTATTTGTTCCCATATGTGCATGCAACAATGCTGCAGCTGGAGAGCTTTTTCAGGGGAAATTCCGGCGAGCTATGCGATCTACATGACTTTGTTGAAGTAACAGGGTCTCATGTCAGCAAGAACCCGCTCTCAGGCGAGGTGACCAAGGAATATGGGGCTTCCCAACGACGAGATAATAGACCTTGAGGCCAACCAATTCACCGGCGGCATCGGCGACGGCATCGAGAACGCCGCGTTGCCGGGAACAGTTTCTCCAGAGCCATACAGTCTTCGATAGGCGATGCCAAGAACCTCTAGAGCATCGGCTTCTCGTCCTACCAGCTATATATCGGGCGAGATCCCCACGAGCATCGGGAGGCTGGTCCATCTAGACATCATCGACGTCGCGGCCAATGAGATCACTAGAGCCATCCCGGTGAGCATCGGCAAGTGCTTGGTGCTCAACACATCAAACCTCACCAGAAACGAGGATGGTCTCTGGCGCGCGAGGATGGTTCCTGGAATGTGAAGTCGTTGAGAATGCACGCGCTCAACTAGCACGGGATTGTCGGCGGCGTCCGTGATGAGAACCTGATCGGAAGCTACGGGTCAAAGAACTTGCACTACAGGACGCGCACGCTACGCCGAGGGCAAAAAGTCGTCGGCGTAGACCAAAATGCCCTCGGTGTATGATATGCCGACGGCTGCCCTCGGCGTAGCCTCCTCGGTAAAGGTCTCCCTCGGCGAAGCATATAGAGACCGTCGGCGTATCAAAATACCGTCGGCGTATGCTACGTCGAGGGCATTCACATAGCCTATCGACATGTTGTAAAAACATTTAAAAAAAATATTTTTTTCTCAACTTTTTAATTTTTGAATTGTTTGACTCGTTAATCTCTCACTTGAACATTTTTAACACTAATTATATTTAATATTTAATTAAATTGCAGTCTTGGTCAAACTTCTCAGCCGGTCACCCATCCTATTACTACTCTAGCTCCAGCATGCTTAACTTTCTCGTTCCTTCATAATCTGTTTCCGCAAATTAATTCATACATTGTTGTCAATACTATGATATCAATCCTATTAGCTCTTATATCATCATGTCACATGTTTGTATTTTTTAAAATTACAAATAATTATAAGTAAACATTAATGAATAAGTAAAAATATTATTGAATTCAAATAAAAATATAATAATTTTACTTTTTTGTATTTTTCTATTTAATATGGAATAATTAATATCTTTAAATCTGTAAATCGAAATTTAACAAATAATATATCTAAATTGATCAGAAAAATGAGAGGAATCCAAATATGATATCCATATCAACTAATCACAAACCCTTTATTTATGAATTTGTTATTTGGTGGTTGCTTTAGAAAATTCCCTTTTTGTGCTCGGATAATGAAAAATGACTTTTCGGTGCGAAAGTTTCGCATTGTTTCGATTGTTTTTCCTTATATCAAGTTTGATATTTTTCCTTATAACTATATCACATAATATGACACCACGCGAAGGTTTCGCATTGTTTCGATTGTTTTTAAATTTTTTATGCCCGTTTTAAACTATCGTCAAACTTTGTCGAACGACGAGCACGAAGATTCTTAGCTCGGGGCCGAGCCTCGCTAAAATTGCATTGTATCTTTGATAAAAATAGCATATTGTGAACCTAAAAATGATTTTTGTAAAAAAACATGAGTATCGGATCATGTACCTGTAGTTCATATCTAACCCACTTCCTACCGATTCGGCACGAATTTGTCTTTTTCACCAGAGGTGGACGGAAAGGTTTCAGATCCCCTGTTGGGACATTTTCCGTATAAGGTGGTATAGTATTTTTGTAAAAAGTGGCGATAGCATTTTGAATTAGCCATTTGGTGGTTGCTTCACAAAACGGGTCGTTTTTTGTGCTCAGAAAATGGGAAATGGCTTTTTGGTGCGATAAAAAGGAAAACTTCCTCCTGCAACATTGTTCGCCATCCCATGATGCATGTGTATTCACAATATGGGCACATTGTCACAAACTATGCCTTGATTCTAGCTATAACATTGGTCATTTGACCCGAAAGCCAAGAAACCTCGAATGAGATAGGTCATTTTGTGAAGGGTTTTTGAGACATAATCAATATATCAAGTTTAATATTTTTTCTTATAACTATGTCACATAATATAATACCACGCGAAGGTTTCGCATTGTTTCGATCATTTTTTATTTTTTTATGCCCGTTTTAAACTATCGTTAAACTTTGTCGAACGACGGGCATGAAGATTCTTAGCTCGGGGACGAGTCTCGCTAAACTTGCATTGTATCTTTGATAAAATAGCATATTGTGAACCTAAAAATGATTTTTGTAAAAACATGAGCATCGGATCATGTACCTGTAGTTCATATCTGACCCACTTCCTACAGATTCGGCAGGAATTTGTCTTTTTCACCAGAAGTGGACGGAAAGGTTTCGGATCCCCCTGTTGGAACATTGTCCATATAAGAGGAAATTGTACATAACACCACTTGTTGGGGCTTTTGTTGCACAAAACCACAACTTTAGCATTTTTTGCACAGAACACCAACTATTGGGGTAATCTTTGCAAAGAACACAAATCTGCCTCTTAACCACTTTGACAGACACATAATTACTGGGGCCCACTACAGGATGCGTATCGTGGCCGGTTAATAGAAAGCAGAGACAGGATGGCATCGTGGCCTAAGCGCTCAGTATATCCCGAACCAATTTGGAACCAGAGAGGAGCACCGTCCAGCGGCGAGCCGTCCATGCGACCCGGCGACGTCGGCGGCGGCGGCGACTGCTGGGGCGGGGGCGCGCCGGCGGCGAGGACGAGGGAGATGGAGTCTATGGCGAGGAATGAGGCGGATCCCGATCTTGAGGTCGACTGGTTTGCAGCGGACGCAGGCACCAGCGGCGGAGGCTTCGGAGCGCCGGCGACGATGACGCCGGCCATGGACTCCGGTGACCACATGCCATTCGCTGGGTATGATCCGTTCCTGATGCATGTTTTGTGCATAATTTTTTTCGGTGGTGTTGAGAGTAAGAAGCCTAGATAATTTGGGAATTTCCTTTTTGATTCGTTCCTGATGTCTCGTGGTTAGTACATTATAATTAGTACTTCATCTTGTAGATTGTTCGTAATTACCGCTGCTTATTTTCTTCATTGCTTGTCTGTGTTCAGGTCAGATGATTATGCGAGAGAGATATTGTTCCATGGTGGTCAGTTCGAATCAGTTGACATTGTGGGTACTCAGTTCAATGGTCAGTTCGACTGGCCAATTCCAGATGCTGAAGATGGCCAAGGTGAAGCCTTTGTTGATGATGAAACAGACTCCAACCATTATGAGGATTTTCTTGTCCGCTGCGAAGGTGATACAGATGTTGAGGAATGTTTCCCAATGCCAGTCACAAGGGAATAGGTTATAGTTGAGGAAGTGAGGCCAAGGATAAGAGAGGCCAAGGATAAGAGAGGCAAAACTGCCAAGAATAAGGCGGAGTTGATAAGAGCAGCCAAGAGAAGGGCAATAGAAGGAGTTATAGAGGAAGATGCTATGGCATTCAGTGATGAACCGAGTGATGATTGCAGGGAGTTAACTGATTCCAGCGATGATGACGGAGCTGTGGATGACGAGAGAGTGTGTGTATTAAAGAGGAAGAGCAGATCAAAGAAAATGTTCAAGAGAACATACTATGATGAATCAAATGCCAATGCCCATAACCACTTGCAAGTAAAGTTGTGCTTTAAAGACGTCCATCAGTATAGAAGGGCACTAACAAACTATCATATCATGAATCGAAGGGACTTTGAGTATTTGAGAAATGATTATGATAGGATCACTGTTTGTTGTAATACCGAAGGCACATGTCCCTTTGCAATTATGTCATCAACTATCAAAGGAGAAACTACCCATGTCATTCGAGCGATTATTTTGCCTCACACATGTGGCCAGACAAATGACGGTTCAAGAATAAATTGTGCTTGGTTGAGCAACACTTATGAAGATGATATTAGAAGTGAGCCCAATATGAAGGTTGGAGCACTCATTGACAAGGTTATGAGGCAGTATGGGGTTTCTATCTCCAAACACATGGCCTATAGGGCGAAGAGGAAAGCACTAGAGGTGATTGATGGACACCACCAGAGTCAATATTTTAGGATAAGGGATTACCTCCAGACAGTGCTGAACACAAATCCTGGAAGCCGGTGTATTGTGAACACTATTGTCAATCAAGACCCAAGGAAGAATCCTAGATTTCATGGATTGTTCTATTGCCTTAATGCCCAAGTGCAAGGATTTCTAGAAGGTTGCAGACCTTTCATTGGTAAGAGTAATTAGTTGCTGAAATTTTCTAGCAATCTGAATTGTTTCTTACTGCCTTGATGTTAATTTGCAGGTGTAGATGGATGTTTCTTGAAGGTAGGATCTGGATTTCAAATCCTTGCTGCCACGGCTAGGGATGGCAACAATAACATGTTTCCTCTAGCTTTTGGAGTAGTGGGAAAGGAGGAGACTTCAACATGGTGTTGATTTTTATCCCAACTCAGGTATGCTCTAGGTGGTGGCACAGGTAAGCATGGGCCCTTCACTATCATGTCTGATCGTCAAAAAGGGTTGTTGAATGCAGTAAACCAAGTATTCCCAGAGTGTGCACAACGTTTCTGTCTAAGGCACATTTATGCTAATTTTCAACTAGCTGGATTTAGGGGAGAAGACCTTAAAAAGTTAGTAGATGCTGCTGCATATGCTTACAGCTATAGTGTTCATATAGTTGCGATGGATATGCTAAAAGACTTAAACCTAGATGCTTGGACTTGGCTTAGCAAAATTCCTACTAAACATTGGGCACGCCATGCTATGGATACAACATGTAAAACAGACCTAATTGTTAATAATTTAAGTGAAGTTTTCAATAGCTACATCCTAGAACAAAGAGACAAGCCCATAGTGACTATGCTGGATCAGATTAGGACCAAGCTTATGGATAGGTTTGTTGTGCGACGAGATGGAGTAGCTGTTGCACGTTGGGAAATAGCACCTTGTGCTGAACCAAGGTAATGAAGCCAAGTTTTTGTGTATTCTGTCATTTTGAAATATTAGGTCACCTTGTGCTGAACCATATTGCTAATAAAATCCTTGTCTTTGTGTTCTTTTAGAGTAACCGACAGCTGCCTGAGTACATGGAGGCACCTGTAGATCCTGCCTCGCCAACACCGGATCAAGCCCCGTCTGCACTACCGCCGCAAGCAGCAGCACCTGCACCACAGCCACCTGCTCCACGGCCTGCTACAGCAGCACCTTCGCCTCAACAAGCTACAGCTGCACCTCGGCAACCTCCTGCTGCACCTCGGCAACCTCCAGCTGCAAGCCGGCAACCTCCAGCTGCACCTCTGCAACCTCAAGATGCATTCCAGCAAGCTCCAACTACACCTCGGCAACCTCCAGCTGCACCCCAACAAGCTCCAGCACCTCCAAGGCCAAAGCTAACTTCTCTCCGTGGACGAAGACGCAAAAGTCATTACACCGAGACCCGGCTTTATGGTTACTTTACAGCAAGTAATGGGCAGGGACAACAGGAGGAGGAGGAGGAGGAGGAGGAAGAAGAAGAAAATTAGTTATCTCAACTCTGTTGTTATCCAGACTGTTTCTTTTGTATGTGCCATGAGACACTAAAATGATGGAAAGTTTGTATGTGCCTCTTTTGTTACTGACATGGCTCAGGTTGTTGTTACTGACATGGATCAGTTTGAGGCCATCACCAGTGCTACTTTTGTAAATTTATTGACATGGTTATTAATGGATATTTCAGATGATCTGGAGTTGTCTAGTCTGCCTAGCTCAAATGGTGTATTGATCATGCCTGTATTCTGCCAGTTATATTAATCCGTTGCTTATTTCCTCTCTCTGATTGAAGTGGTCGGGTGGATGCATCCTGCCAGTGGGTCCAAGTTTTTAATTATCTGTTAGAGCAGCTGATGTCTTTGTTTGTGTTTTTTGCAAAGATTACCCCAATAGTTGGTGTTCTGTGCAAAAGAATGCTAAAGTTGTGGTTTGGTGCAACAAAATCCCCAACAAATGGTGTTATGTGCAATTTCCTCTCCATATAAGGTGGTATAGTATTTTTGTAAAATGTGGTGGTAGCATTTTGAATTAGCCATTTGGTGGTTGCTTCACAAAACCGTCCGTTTTTTGTGCTCGGAAAATGGGAAATGGTTTTTTGGTGCGACGAAAAGGAAAACTTCCTCCCGCAACATTGTTCGCCATCCCATGATGCATGTGTATGCATAATATGGGCACATTATCACAAACTATGCCTTGATTCTAGCCATAACATTGGTCATTTGACCCGAAAGCCAAGAAACCTCGAATGAGATAGGTCATTTTGTGAAGGGTTTTTTGAGACATAATCAATATATCAAGTTTGATATTTTTCCTTATAACTATTTCACATAATATAACACCACGCGAAGGTTTCGCATTGTTTCGATCATTTTTGAATTTTTTATACCCGTTTTAAACTATATATAATGTTTTATGTTTTACTTAATTTTTATTTACAAATGTGTAATATTTGAGAGCAAATAGATAGGTCTTATTTTTCTGAAAATTTTGATATATTATTTGTATTTTTCCGAATTAGAATGATTTAGTTATGATTTTTCAAAGTTTAATGAGATAAAATAAAAAATAGCTACGCCGAGGGCAGCCGTCGACGTAGCATAGGATATGCCGAAGGCAATTCTACGCCGACGGCTGCTTGCCGGGGCTGGCCTAGACGATGGCTACGCCGACGGCCCCGACGTTTGCCGTCGGCGTAGCGACCGGTCGTCGGCGTAGCTTCCCATTCCTGTAGTGTTGTACCGTGTGAAGCTAGGCAACAACGCCGTTGTGGGGGTGAAGCACATCACCCGCACCCGCATTGCCGCCTTGAGGACCAACGCAGCCATGCTACGTCGGTTGGCGTCGTCTATGTGGTGTTTGAAGTTCGACGCATAGGTGGGTACACTAAGCTCGATCCATCACGTGGAGATGGTGAAGCTGTTGTGCAGCGTGAGGAGCGAGGATGGTGCGGAGAGCCTGCTGGTGTACGAGCACCTGCCCAACGGCAGCCTGTATGTGAGGAGTTGCACATGGGAAGACCCATGAATGAGCCAACACTTTTTTGTGGACTAAAATGCAAAAGCACGATCTAGGAAGCGAATGTATGGACAAATCTTTGTCAAAATCGGTCAAATTCGCTGAAATTCGGACAAATTAGACTAAATTGCTCCCGGTTTGCAAGTTGTTGGACTAGTTTTACTCATTCTGGAAGATGTGGGACTAAAGTGCTCCCATGGTGCAAGTTGTGGGACTACAAATGTATATACCTTTTATCGGCGTGGAGCGGATGACGTCTTCCGACACGTCTCCCGTGCGCTCCGTCATCTGCGGGGTTCCTGTTCATGGCGGGCGCCCGCTCTCCGGGGAGGATGACGGGTGTACGGGCGCGCCCCGGATCCCGTCTCGGTCCCTTACCTACTCCCAGCAAAGCGCTCTCTCTGGTGGTGCCCTGTTTTCTCCGCCTCTACTTCTCTGAGCTAGATCTGCGGCAGAGCGTGGTCTCACGCTGGCGGTAGCGAAGGATGGAGGCGAGGATGAGCCGAGCTGCTGCTCGGTTGGCGCGGGGAAGGCTTCGGGAGCAGGGGAGGAGAAACGGGGGCGAGCGGAGGGTGGCGATGTCGTGGAGTTTTCGAGCGCCCCGCTCGGAACTGCTTCGTCAACCTCGGGTGAGCTCATCGTCACACCCTTCGGCTTTCGTGGTGAGGGATGGGTTGGCCGTGCTAGCTCATACTGCTCAAGCACAGAGAGAAGCGATGCAGGGGCGGAATATGGGAAGTCTCAGGGGAGCATACATGCGAGCTCAGAAAATTTGCTTGGACATGGAGATGCCACCGGCGCAGGATTGTCTGGAAGCTCCTGGCTCGTTGGAGCAGATGGATCTGATGAACTTGTCTGCGCTGGAGAGGGTTGCGCTGGAATCTCTACTACTCCTGTTTCAACCAAGGTAGATGAGGTGTTGTCTGCCGGTGTCTCTGTTTCCTCGGATAAAAATCTCAGGGATGGGATGCTAGTTGAGGTGCCGATGGTTTTTGGACTTCAGAAGAAGCGGGAACTTTCCTCTGGTCATGGTACTGGGAGGAGCTGTCTTTGGAGGGGTCCAGCTAGCAGTGGTAAAGGTGGGGAAGGAAGCTTGGTCCATGGTGACTGTGAGGTGGAGACCTTTTTCCACCAACTTTGGCATATCCCGTGGCACTTCCGTAAAATCGCCAACACTGCACCCCTTATAACCAGCACCCCTGCCCCTCCTAGGGTTTGTTCTCTCCTTCCTAAGCTGGCGGCGGAGGAGTTGGTGGGCTTGAGAGTTTTAGGTGTGGAGGACGTGCTGCCTCTAGTCTCTGGTCTGGAGCAGATGTCCATGGCTGGGGGTGGTGTGAAGCAGGGGAAGGCAAAAAACCTGAAGCCTGGCAACAGCAGCAGATGCAGCATCCCCAGATGCACCAGATGCAACCTCAGATGCAGCAACAGCAACAGATGCAAGGGTATGAATATCCTCAGATGCCTCCTCCTCCTTTTGGATTTCAGCATCCACCTCCTCCTTATGGTTTCATGCCTGGGAATATGCCACCACACTGGGGTTTCCATGGGGGTTTTCCACCATATCCTCCTCCACCTCAGTTTAGTTTGCAGTCAAATCAATGGGTGCTTCTTCCCAGGGGGGTGCTCAACAACAGCAATCCCAGAGTAGTGGAGAAACTCAGAAGCTTAAGGTTCAGGGTAAATCAAAGAAGAAAGGGGGGACACAGCAGGAATAGATCAATACAGGGAGTGAGGTGTTAGCTCAGCTGAACTATACCAGCTCTATTTGTATGTGCTGTGGGGAACCTGGACATCATCAGGTTGTTTGTTCCAAGCAAGCTGCATGTTTTGTCTGCAAGGCTATCAACCACAGAGCTGATGTCTGCCCTGTTAAGAAGAGGCCACACCAACTGGCAAGATATGTTGGGAGTGCTGCTACTGGCTTGGGATTTTATCACATAGAGACTCCTGAAGTGATTGTGAATCATGTGTCTTCAGCAAAGAATTGTGGCTTAGTTGTAGTTGAAGGTGGTATGATCTCTAGTACTGAACTGGCTGAGGAATTCTCCAAAATATACAAGACAAACTGGCCTTGGCAGGTCAGGGAGCTAGGGCAGCCAGGTGTCTTTCTGGTCAAATTTTCTCCCCACATATTAGTGGAACAGGTTATTGGTTATCCCAGGGTTGGCTTGTCTAGGGATGGGCTCTGGGTGAAAGTTGAAGCTTGGAATGATGATCCAGAACCTTTGGAAAGTTTAGTTGACACTTGGATTAATGTGACTGGTCTCCAGGCCAAATGGTGTGAGTGGAATGTGCTTGACCAGGTTAGCTCTGTTTGCGGCATATTGCAGGATGTTGACTGGCTGAGTGTCTTCAAAGATAATACTAAGTCTGTCAGGGTGAAAGTTAAGTGTAGGGATCCTACTAAAATTCCCAGCAGCAGACTTTTTCACTTCCATGGGGGCTTATTTCAGTTGGGCTTCCTAGCTGAAATTCCTATAGAGGGTGATGAGGCTGATGATTTGTTAGGTGATGAGCTTGACCAGAATAGAAGGAATGAGAATAACCAGAAGAAGGGTGGTATGGACTCTGATAGGAATACTGGCCCTCAAGATAAACGTGATGCCAGTAATCAGACCACTAATGCTTAGGGGAATACTGGTGTCAGAGCTAGAATGATGGCTGGTGACAATGAAGCTCAAGAGGATGAAGTGTTCAGTGCAAACAAAGTGTTCCAGATCCTCTAGACCAAAGGTTTGATTGACAGCTCAGGTGGTTTTGTGTGGGATAAATCTCCCATTTCCTCCAGGAAGGTGGACCAAGTCACTGGGTTTTGGAATGAGGAACATGGTTCTTTCCAAGCTGGGAAAGTGGCTGCTGATGAGGTGGGGCTACACCTGCCTGACTGTCTTTTACCTTCTGTGGAAGAAATTGTGGACCAGAATCTGGAGAAGGACGTTGGGAGATTCAAAAAACCAAAAGCATGGGGCCCTGTTCATCTTACCAGGCAGAGCAGTAGGATTGACAGGTCTCAGAGGGTGCTGGACAAGGCTATGGAAAGGAAGAAGATGGTTAACCTTGAGAAACCAAAGATGAAAGGTATAATGACCTCTAATCCTTTTAATGTTTTACCTGTTGATGAGTTAGATAATATGGCTGTAGTGGTAGGTGTTAATATTAATGAGGATTTAGTTTCTACTGAATCTGTAGAGGGGTCTGCAGACATGTCTATTGTTAGTTCTAATATTGAGTCTCTAGAAAGAACCTTTTCTACTGAGAAGGAGTTGGTTGGTGTTCTGGCTGAGGGCTGGATTGAGGTAGCTAATAAGTCTCGGGGCAAGCACCCCAGGAAAAAAGCTAAATGATTATCTCCTTTTGGAATTGCAGGAGTATTTCTGCTCCTGGTAGGAAAAAGTTTATTGATGATAATATTGCTCCACTTAATGTTGATTATATAGGTTTTCAGGAGACTAAAAAAGATCAATTTAGCAAATCTTTTTTGAAGTCTTTGTTAGGAAATAGGAATTTTGAGTGGAACTATCTACCTGGTGTGGGTACTGCTGGTGGAATTCTAGTTGGAATTAACTGTGATATTTTTGAGATAATTAGTTGGGAGATTAAATGTTTCTCTGTTAATTCTATGCTTAGAATTAAGTCTAATGGTGTTACTTTTAGAATTTCTACTATATATGGTCCTGTGTATGAGGATAAGAAACAGGCTTTTATTTCTGAATTGCATGAATTGTTTGTTAATTGGGATGCCCCTGCTATGATTGGTGGGGATTTCAATTTAATTAGATCAGCTAGTGATAAAAGTAGTGGTAATGTAGATTATAAATGGGTAGATAAATTTAATGAATGGATGGAGATTTGGGCTTTGATGGAAATTGGATTAGCTGGTAGAGCTTTTACCTGGGGTAACAACCAGGAGAACCTTATTATGAGTAGAATTGATAGGATTTTCTGCTCTACTAACTTTGATAGTCTTTTCCCTTTGGCTAGTGCTAGAACTTTAGCTAGAATCTGCAGTGATCATACTCCCATTGTTTGGGAGTCTGGTGAAGCTTAGACTATTCAAAATAGAAAGTTTAAATTTGAGAAATGGTGGCTGTCTAAACCTGATTTTAAACTAGTGGTAATGAAAGCGTGGGATATTACTGTTAGGAGTTTAGATGTGGTTGATATTTGGCAAGCTAAAATTAGATATCTTAGGAAATTAGCTAAGGGATTGAGTGCCTATTTAGAGGCTGCTATTAGAAAAGAAAAGAAAGAGTTGATGGTAGAATATGATATGTTGGATATTAAATCTGAGACTATCCCTCTTAGTGATGAGGAGAGGGATAGATTGGATTTTATCCTTAGTGATCCTAATAAGTTTTGGATTCTTGAGGAAACTAAAGCTAAGCAAAGGTCTAGGGATAGAGATGTACTAGAAGGGGACAGGAACACTGCCTACTTCCATGTTGTGTCTAACCAGAGAAGAAGGAAGAAGATGAGCCCTGTTTTAGATGGGCCTGAGGGTCCTGTTACTGAAACAAAAGAAATGCTTAAGGTAGCTCTAGATTTCTATAAAGATCTTTTTGGTTTTGAACCCAGGGCTGATATTAGTCTTATACCTGATTTTTTCTCTAGTGAAGAGAAAGTCAGCATTGATGAAAATATTATTTTGGGTGGTGCTTTCTCAGAGGAAGAGATAAAGACAGCTGTCTTTGATTCTTATTCTGATGGAGCTCCTGGTCCAGATGGTTTCTCTTTTATGTTTTATCAATACTTCTGAGATATTATTAAATCTGATCTGCTGGCCATGTTTGATGCATGGGCGCAAGATAAGCTAGACTTGTATAGATTAAATTTTGCTATGATCACTCTTATTCCTAAGGAAAATGATGCTAGATCTATGAGGAAATTCAGGCATATTAGCTTGTTGAATTGCTCCTTTAAGATTTTTACTAAGGTCTTAACTAATAGATATGCCAAGATCATTGGGAGACTAATTTCTCCTTATCAGTCTGCTTTTATTAAGGGTAGATTTATTCTGGAAAGTGTAGTTACTGCTCATGAGATTGTCCATGAGGTGCGTAGGAGAAAAGATAAAGGACTAGTTTTAAAAATAGACTATGAGAAGGATTATGATAGAGTTAATTTAGAGTTTCTGTATGAGGTGCTAGAATGTAGGGGTTTTGATAGTACTTTTATTAGAATGATAAAACAGGTTACTGCTGGAGGTTCTGTGGGTGTTAAAATTAATGATGTAGACAGTAGCTTTATTCTCACAGGAAAAGGATTGAGGCAAGGTGATCCGATTGCTCCTCTCCTTTTTAATTCTGTAGTGGATGTTTTTTCTAGAATGTTAATCAAAGGGGCTCAACATGGTCTGATTAGGGGGCTATGCCCAAATTTTGTCCCTGGTGGGGTGATTAGTTTGCAATATGCAGATGATACTCTCCTTTTCCTAGATAAAGATGTTGTAGTTGCTAGAAATTTGAAATGGATCCTCACTTGTTTTGAGCAGATCTCAGGTATGAGAATTAATTTTCATAAAAGTGAATTAATCCCTATAAATTTAGATCAGGAAGAGTTTGATCCCTTCCTTGAAATTTTTCAATGTGTAGCTGGTAAATTCCCTGTGAAATATTTAGGAATCCCTTTGCATTTTGATAGACTAAGTAGAGAGGATTTACAACCTCTTTTTGAAAATATTTTAGCAAGGATGACTGGTTGGAGAGGGAAGCTTTTATCCTCTGCTACTAAAAAAACCTTGATCCAAGCTGTGCTGGCTAGTATTCCTGTGTACCTTCTTTCTTTTTTCAAATTCCCTAAGTGGGATTTAAACCTTTTAAATTCTAGTTTAGCTAATTTCATGTGGAATGATGAGGAAGGTAATCATAAGATTCATCTTGCTAATTGGCCTTCTATTTGCATGAAAAAAGAATATGGTGGTATGGGCATACCAAATTTACAGGATCTCAATCTTTGTCTCCTTGGATCTTGGATCAAGAGGTATATACAAGGGGAGGGATCTTTGTGGAGTAAAGTTATTGATGCTAAGTATGAAACTAAGAGTCCTAATATCTTATCTTGCCAATATGTGCACCCCTCTACTTTTTGGAAAGGGGTGATGTGGGCTGCTAAAGTTGTTAAGGTAGGATATAGATGGGTTGTTGGGGATGGTAAGTTAATAAAATTTTGGGAAGATGTTTGGTTTGGTAATTCCCCTTTAGCTATACAATTCTGGGATCTGTACATCATCTCGAATCAGCAAACTTTAACTGTTGCTGAGGTCTGGGATGGTACACAAATTAGGAATGACTTTAGGAGGACTTTTAATGATGACATGATGGTTCAATGGCAAGAGTTGGTAACCATTGCCAGTAGTATAGTTTTTAGTACTCAGAAAGATCAGTTGGTCTGGCAGTTTGAGTCAAAGGGTGTTTATTCTTCAAGCTCCATGTATGCCATAGTGAATTTTAGAGGAGTTAAGCAGATCTTTTTGCCTGCTGTGTGGAAACTTAAGATTCCTCCAAGGGTACAAGTTTTTATGTGGCTCCTTTCCCAAAATAAGATAATGACTAGGGATAATTTGAGGGCTCGTGGTATCATCAAACCCCTAGAGTGTGAATTTTGTAAGGAATTTGAATTTGTTCATCATCTGCTCTTTGACTGCATTGTAGTTAGAACTTTGTGGGCTGATGTCTTTAAGATTTTTCACATTCTAGTTACAAATTATGAATCAATAGCTGTTAGATGGTTGAGTAATAAGAAAATTTTACATTTTAATGTAGTTTCTGCGGCTGTCCTGTGGGGACTGTGGAACTTTAGAAATAGTTTAGTTTTTAACAGAGCTATCTGGATTAATATGAAACAGGTCTGGAGTCTGGTGCTTTCCTATCTGAGGAACTGGAAAGTGCCGTTCAAGGATCTAGAAAGCGGAGAAATGGCCCAGTTCACAGAACGACTACTGCGAAAGCTAAGAAGACCACTGAGGCTTGCCCCGTGCTGACATGCCCAGGCTTTGGCTGGGTCTCGACCTGGAACTCCTCAGCGTTGGCGAAGATGCATGGGGGGAGGACATCGCTGGGTTACCTACAGCAGCGTCCGGAGGAAGGGGACTCCATTCACGTGGTGTTTTGAGTTTTCTTCCTGCTGGTGGTTTCAGGTTACCTGTCGTGTGGCCTCGGGCCTGGCTTTCGATGACTTCTGTAGTTGTTCTGGGGGATAGGTTTCTCTCACTAGCGTCATGTCCTGAAATTGTTTAGTTTAAAATGTTTCTCTGTGGTAGTTGTGTTGGAGATATGCCCTAGAGGCAATAATAAATGTAGTTATTATTATATCTTTGTGTTTATGATAAATGTTTACTTTCATGCTATAATAGTATTAACAAGGAAACATTGATACTTGTGTGATTTGTAAACTTAATTTGAAGTCCCTGGTATAGCCTCTATACTTCACTAGCTTGTTGGTTGATAGATGATTGTGGTTTCCCTATCATGAACATTGAGATGTTATCAACAACAAGATCATATCGTTAGGAGAATGATATGGTGGACATACTCCTATAAGATAAGCGTAGCATAAAGATCGAGTCATTTCAATAGTTCAATTGCTATATGCTTTCTGATACATAGTAACCTAATTCCTTCGACCATGAGATCATGCATATCAACTTTACCGGATGGATGCTTTGATGACATCAAACACCACACCGTAACTGGGTGGCTATAAAGGTGGCATTGAGTGTTTGGAAAGTATTGGTTGAGACACATGGATCAAGAGTGGGATTTGTCCATCCATATGACGGATAGATATACTCTGGGCCCTCTCGGTGGAATGTCATCCAATTAGCTTGCAAGCATGTGACTGGCTCACAAGGGATCACATATCACGGGAACGAGAAAAGAGTACTTATCGGTAACGAGGTTGAACTAGGTATGCAGAGATACCGACGGTCATAACCTCGGATAAGTAAACTATCGTGAGACAAAGGGAAATTGGTATCGTATGTAAGTGGTTAATTCGATCGCAAAGTAATCGTAGAAATATGTGGGAGCCATATGAATTTCCAGATTCCTCTATTGGTTATTGTTCGGAGAAGTGTCTCGATCATGTCCGCATAATTCACGAACCGTAGGGAGACACACTTAAGGATTCGACGTTGTTTGAGTAGTTATGGTATTATGAGAAAGAGACCGAATGTTGTTCGGAGTCTCGGATGGGATCCGGGATATCACGAGGTCATCCGGAATGGTCCGGAGAATAAGATTCATATAAGGAAAGTCCCGTTTCGGAGTTGCGGAATGATTCCGGTGTTTTCATCGAGAATGTTCTAGAAGGTTCCGGAATGTCCGGCACTCCGGGGGGGAAGGGTACATGAATGTGTTATATAAAAGTTGGTATGATTGCATCATGTACTAAGTGTCATCGCTGTCCGAAATAAAGGGTTAATTCAAATCCTAGTTTGAAAAGTCAAACGGCTAGTTTGAAAAGTCAAACTGCCAGTTTTCGGAAAGAGGAGAAGGAGGATTGGTGGAGGCCGACTTTGGGGAGGAGTCCCCTTGGCCGGTGCGCCACCCAAGGCCGACTTGGGGAGGGACTCCTCCCCTTGGCCGCCGGCCCCTCCCATCTATATAAGGAGGGGCAGGGCTCCCCTCCTAGAACACACAAGTTCCTATCTTCTGCCTCCGGTTTAGAGCCGTTTCGGTTTAGAGCTTCTAATTGCTTTAGCCTTCGGGTTAGAGCCTTCTAATTGGTTTAGAGCCTTCTAATTGGTGTGTCTAATTACTAGACCACTAATAGCCTCTCTCATACTCCACCATACTCGCTCCGGCTTAAGGCGAAGCCCTGCGGGATCTCCCCTCTACTTCCGGTACCACGCCGTTGTGCTGCCGGAATCGCGAGGAGAGTGCTACAACCTCCGCTGCCTGCTAGAACAAGGCAGAGGAAGGTCTTCGTCGAGTACCGAACGTGTGACCGACTGCGGGAGCGCTGCCGGAACGCAGCGCCGGAAGGATCGTCTACACGATCTTGAGATCGGAGAGAGTACGACTACATCACCCACGAGAATCCGCTCTCGTTAAACACTTTGGAATCTTCGAGGGTAAGTTATTCCATCGACTCGTTGCTACAATCTAGTAGATAGATCTTGGCTTGTTGGTTTGTATGCGATAGAAATTTTTTGTTTTCCATGCTACGAAACCCTACAGTGGTATCAGAGCCGTGTCTATATGTAGATCTGTTGCACGAGTAGAACACAATGGTCATTGTGGGCGTTGATGCTTTATTGTCGATTGCTTCTTGTGTACTTTGCATCTTGCGGTATGTTGGGATGAAGCGGCCCGGGCTAACCTTACATGACATCGTTCATGAGACTTGCTCCACGCTTGACATGCAACTTGTATTGCATAAGTGGCTTTGCGGGTGCCTGTTTCTCCTAGCATAGTTAAGATCCAATTTACAACGGGTGATCAACAATGCTAGTATCAATGGTGTGGTTCATGTTCGTAAGTTAGAACGACACTTATAGAAAGCCCCAAACCACGTAAAATATGCAAAGAAAGTAGAGGCGTCTAACTTTGTTTTGCAGGGGTGTGCAGTGATGTGATATGGCCATGATTGTGATTATATTTGATGTATGCAATGTTCCTTATTGTAAGTTGGCAACCGGCAGGAGCCATATGGTTGTCTTTATTTTATGTTAAGACCCGCGTGTCTATTCAAAGTAGTTGTAATAGTTGAAGCCGGTGGACGACAACCATGGAGAGGCGTCATTGACCTTGATGCAATGCCGGTGATGATGGAGATCATGTTCGTGGTTGAAGATAGAGATCGGAAGCACGAAGAAGAAAGGCCATATCATATCACATATATATATTGAATTGCATGTGATGTTAATCCTTTATGCATCTTGTATTGCTTAGTAGACGACGGTAGCATTATAAGATGATCCCTCATGCACATGAATTTCAAGTCATAAAGTGTTCACCCTTAGTTAGCACTGTTGCTAAAGCTTGTTGTTTCGCAGCACCACGTGATGATCGGGTGTGTTAGATTCCGCAAGTGTATACAACGTGGGCAAGCCAGATTTGCTCATGCGGAAACTAAGGTTTGATCTTGACGAGCCTAGCATGTACATACATGGTCTCGGAACACGGATCACCGAAAGGTAAAGCATGAATCATATAGTAGATATGATGAACATGACGACTGTTCGCCATTGAAACTATATCAACTCTCGTGATGATCGGTGTTGATGTGGTGGATTTGGTTCGTGTGATCACTAAAACAATGTGAGGGATATTGTTTTGAGTGGGAGTTCACCTAGATTAACTTTATTAATTAATTTGAACTCAATTTGTCATAAAATTAGTCTAAACTATTGCAAATATGTTGTAGATCAATGGCAGCCCCTACCATCAATTTTAATGCGTTCCTAGAGAAAGAAAAGTTGAAAAACAATGGAAGCAACTTCGCGGATTGGTTCCGCAATTTGAGGATTGTCCTCACAGCTGGTAATTTGACCTATGTGCTGGATGCACCGCTGGGTGACCCACCTGCAGATGATGCTCTCGATGAAGTAAAGAATGTTTACCTCGCTCGGAAGAATCAGTACTCCATAGTTCAGTGTGCTATCTTGTATGGTTTGGAATCGGAGCTTCAGAAAATGTTTGAGGATTCAGACCCATATGATATTGTCGAGGATCTCAAATTGATTTTTGAGACTCATGCGGCAATTGAAAGCTATGAGGCTTCTGAAAAGTTCTTTAACTGCAAGATGGAAGAAGGCAGCTCCGTTAGTGAGCATGTGCTTAAGATGTCTGGGCACGCAAACAAACTTCAAAGCTTGGGTATAGTGATTCCTAATGCTTTGGGGATTTACCGTGTCCTCCAATCACTACCACCAAGTTACAAGGACTTTGTGATGAACTACAACATGCAGAACATGAATAAGACATTGCCAGAACTCTTTGCCATGTTGAAATCTGCAGAAGTGGAGATCAAGAAAGAGCACCAAGTGTTGTTGGTCAATAAGACCACCAAATTCAAGAAAGGCAAGTCTAAGCAAAAGGGACACTTCAAGAAGGGTGGTAAGAAAGTTACCACGCCGGCGAAGAAGACCAAGGCTGGACCTAAGCCTGATACTGAGTGCTTTTACTGCAAGGGAGAAGGTCACTGGAAGCGGAATTGCCCAAAGTACTTGGCGGATTTGAAGAACGGCAACATCAAGAAGAAAGGTATATCTGATATACATGTTATTGATGTGTATCTCACTAGTACTCGTAGTAGTGCCTGGGTATTTGATACTAGTTCGGTTGCTCATATTTGTAACTCGAAACAGGTGCTGCAGAATAAACGGAAGCTAGCAAAGAACGAGGTGACGATGCGCGTGGGAAACGGATCAAAGGTTGATGTGATCGCGGTCGGCACGCTACCCCTTCATCTACCATCGGGATTAGTTTTATACTTAAATAATTGTTATTTGGTGCCTGCGTTGAGCATGAACATTATATCGGGATCTTGTTTATTGCGAGACGGTTACTTGTTTAAGTCCGAGAATAATGGTTGTTCGATTTATATGAGTAATATGTTTTATGCACATGCACCTTTGATAGATGGTCTATTCTTATTGAATCTCGATAGTGGAAATACACATATCAACAACATTGAGGCTAAACGTTTGAAATCAAGCGATAATTCGACCTATATGTGGCACTGTCGTCTTGGTCACATTGGAGTGAAACGTATGAAGAAACTCCATTCCGATGGACTTCTTGAATCACTTGATTTTGAATCACTTGAAAGATGCGAAGCATGTCTGATGGGTAAAATGACTAAGACTCCATTTTCTGGTATGATGGAGCGAGCTACGGACTTATTGGAAATCATACATACCGATGTGTGTGGTCCAATGAGTGTAGCATCGCGCGGTGGTTATCGTTATGTTCTTACCTTCACGGATGACTTGAGTAGATATGGGTATATCTATTTCATGAAACATAAGTCCGAAACTTTCGAGAAGTTTAAGGAATTTCAAAGTGAGGTAGAGAATCAACGTAACAAGAAGATTAAATTTCTACGTTCTGATCGTGGAGGTGAATATCTAAGATACGAGTTTGGCGAGCATTTGAAGAAATGCGGAATACTTTCACAATTGACACCGCCGGGAACACCACAGCGTAATGGTGTGTCCGAACGTCGTAATCGAACTCTCTTAGATATGGTTCATTCTATGATGTCACTTACAGATTTACCGCTATCATTTTGGGGTTATGCATTAGAAATAGCCGCATTCACTTTAAATAGGGCACCGTCTAAATCCGTTGAAACGACACCGTATGAATTATGGTTTGGGAAGAAACCTAAATTGTCGTTCCTTAAAGTTTGGGGATGCGAAGCCTATGTAAAGAAGTTACAGCCGGACAAGCTTGAACCCAAAGCGGAAAAATGCGTCTTCATAGGATACCCTGAAGGAAACTATTGGGTATACCTTCTATCATAGATCCGAAGGCAAGATCTTCGTTGCCAAGAATGGATCCTTTCTAGAGAAGGAATTTCTCTCGAAAGAATTGACTGGAAGGAAAGTAGAACTCGACGAGGTTGTCGAACCTTCTGTCGAAATTGCGAGTAGCGCAGCACCGGAAGAAGTTCCTGTGGTGCCTGCACCAATAAGAGAGGAAGCTAATGATGGTGATCATGAAACTTCGGTTGAAGTTGCTACAGAGCCTCGGAGGTCAACGAGAACTCGTACCACTCCAGATTGGTATGATTCCGTTATGAATGTCATGTTGGTGGACAACACCGATGACCCTGAGACATATGAGGAAGCGATGATGAGCCCAGATTCCAATAAATGGCAAGAAGCCATGAAATCCGAGATTGGATCCATGTACGAAAACCAAGTATGGACTTTGGTGGACTTACCGGATGGCCGGAAGGCTGTCGAGAACAAATGGATTTTCAAGAAGAAAACAGATGCTGATGGTAATGTTACTGTCTATAAAGCTCGACTTGTCGCAAAAGGGTTTCAACAAATTCAAGGAGTTGACTACGATGAGACTTTCTCACCAGTAGCGAAGCTAAAGTCTGTGAGGATTATGTTAGCAATCGCTGCATATTATGATTATGAGATATGGAAGATGGATGTCAAAACAGCATTCCTCAATGGAGACATTGATGAAGAGTTGTATATGATGCAACCCAAAGGTTTTGTCGATCCTAAAGATGCTAACAAGGTATGCAAACTTCAACGATCCATCTATGGATTGAAGCAAGCATCCCGAAGTTGGAATCAACGTTTTGATAAGGTAATCAAAAGTTTTGGTTTTATACAAACTTATGGAGAAGTTTGTATTTACAAGAAAGTGAGTGGGAGCTCTGTAGCATTCTTAATACTATATGTGGATGACATATTATTGATTGGGAATGATGTAGACCTTCTTAATAGTGTCAATGAATATTTGAATAATAGTTTTTCAATGAAGGATCTTGGCGAAGCAGCTTACATATTAGGCATAAAGATTTACAGAGATAGATCGAAACGCCGAATATCATTGTCACAGAGTACATATTTGGACAAAGTTCTAAAGAGGTTTGGAATGGAAGAAAGCAAGAAAGGGTTCTTGCCCATGTTGCCCAATACGACCCTGAGTAAAACTCAAAGTCCGACATCAGCAGAATATAGAGAAAGGATGAGTAAGACTCCCTATGCCTCAGCCATAGGATCTCTAATGTATGCCATGCTATGTACTAGACCCGACATTGCATATGCTGTTAGTTTAACTAGCAGATATCAAAGTGATCCAGGAGTGGATCATTGTACAGCGGTCAAAAACATCCTTAAGTACTTGAGAAGAACTAAGGATATTGTTCTTTCTTATGGAGGTGATGAACAGATCGTTGTTAATGGTTACACCGATGCTAGTTGGAACACCGATCCGGATGATTCTAAATCACAATCCGGATACGTATTTATTTTGAATGGTGCAACAGTTAGCTGAAGGAGTGCA
The DNA here is from genome assembly GCA_910589765.1 of Avena atlantica. Lineage (NCBI taxonomy): Eukaryota > Viridiplantae > Streptophyta > Magnoliopsida > Poales > Poaceae > Avena > Avena atlantica. The sequence goes on along the minus strand of OU342736.1, from coordinate 507,155,352 downwards.
AAGCAAAGCGTTGTGGCGAGATCTTCAACTGAATCGGAATACATGGTTGCTTCGGAGGCTTCACAAGAAGCGATATGGATGAAAGAGTTCATTACAGAGCTGGGTGTGGTTCCTAGTGCGCTGGACCCAATGTCTATCTACTGTGATAACATGGGTGCCATAGCCAATGCGCAAGAACCAAGGTCACACAAGAAGCTGAAGCATATCAAGCTGCGTTTTCACGCTATTCGAGAACATATCCAGGATGGGGATATAAAGATTTGCAAAGTACACACAGATCTGAATGTGGCGGATCCGTTGACTAAACCTCTCCCGAGGGCAAAACATGACCAACACCAAACTGCCATGGGTGTTCGGTATATTACCATGTAATCTAGATTAGATGACTCTAGTGCAAGTGGGAGACTGTTGGAGATATGCCCTAGAGGCAATAATAAATGTAGTTATTATTATATCTTTGTGTTTATGATAAATGTTTACATTCATGCTATAATAGTATTAACAAGGAAATATTGATACTTGTGTGATTTGTAAACTTAATTTGAAGTCCCTGGTATAGCCTCTATACTTCACTAGCTTGTTGGTTGATAGATGATTGTGGTTTCCCTATCATGAACATTGAGATGTTATCAACAACAAGATCATATCGTTAGGAGAATGATATGGTGGACATACTCCTATAAGATAAGCGTAGCATAAAGATCGAGTCATTTCAATAGTTCAATTGCTATATGCTTTCTGATACATAGTAACCTAATTCCTTCGACCATGAGATCATGCATATCACCTTTACCGGATGGATGCTTTGATGACATCAAACACCACACCGTAACTGGGTGGCTATAAAGGTGGCATTGAGTGTTCGGAAAGTATTGGTTGAGACACATGGATCAAGAGTGGGATTTGTCCATCCATATGAAGGATAGATATACTCTGGGCCCTCTCGGTGGAATGTCATCCAATTAGCTTGCAAGCATGTGACTGGCTCACAAGGGATCACATATCACGGGAACGAGAAAAGAGTACTTATCGATAACGAGGTTGAACTAGGTATGCAGAGATACCGACGGTCATAACCTCGGATAAGTAAACTATCGTGAGACAAAGGGAAATTGGTATCGTATGTAAGTGGTTCATTCGATCGCAAAGTAATCGTAGAAATATGTGGGAGCCATATGAATTTCCAGATTCCTCTATTGGTTATTGTTCGGAGAAGTGTCTCGATCATGTCCGCATAATTCACGAACCGTAGGGAGACACACTTAAGGATTCGACGTTGTTTGAGTAGTTATGGTATTATGAGAAAGAGACCGAATGTTGTTCGGAGTCTCGGATGGGATCCGGGATATCACGAGGTGATCCGGAATGGTCCGGAGAATAAGATTCATATAAGGAAAGTCCTGTTTCGGAGTTGCGGAATGATTCCGGTGTTTTCATCGGGAATGTTCTAGAAGGTTCCGGAATGTCCGGCACTCCGGGGGGGAAGGGTACATGAATGTGTTATATCAAAGTTGGTATGATTGCATCATGTACTAAGTGTCATCGCTGTCCGAAATAAAGGGTTAATTCAAATCCTAGTTTGAAAAGTCAAACGGCTAGTTTGAAAAGTCAAACTGCCAGTTTTCGGAAAGAGGAGAAGGAGGATTGGTGGAGGCCGACTTTGGGGAGGAGTCCCCTTGGCCGGCGCGCCACCCAAGGCCGACTTGGGGAGGGACTCCTCCCCTTGGCCGCCGGCCCCTCCAATCTATATAAGGAGGGGCAGGGCTCCCCTCCTAGAACACACAAGTTCCTATCTTATACCTCCGGTTTAGAGCTGTTTCGGTTTAGAGCTTCTAATTGCTTTAGCCTTCGGTTTAGAGCCTTCTAATTGGTTTAGAGCCTTCTAATTGGTGTGTCTAATTACTAGATCACTAATAGCCTCTCTCATACTCCACCATACTCGCTCCGGCTTAAGGCGAAGCCCTGCGGGATCTCCCCTCTACTTCCGGTACCACGCCGTTGTGCTGCCGGAATCGCGAGGAGAGTGCTACAACCTCCGCTGCCTGCTGGAACAAGGGAGAGGAAGGTCTTCGTCGAGTACCGAACGTGTGACCGACTGCGGGAGCGCTGCCGGAACGCAGCGCCGGAAGGATCGTCTACACGATCTTGAGATCGGAGAGAGTACGACTACATCATCCACGAGAATCCGCTCTCGTTAAACACTTTGGAATCTTCGAGGGTAAGTTATTCCATCGACTCGTTGCTACAATCTAGTAGATAGATCTTGGCTTGTTGGTTTGCAGGCTACAAGAAATACCACGTCATCAAAATCCTACCTGGAGGGGAGAGAAGAGAGGAGAGAGACGGGAACAGACACTCCGTCTATCGCCCGACTACAGCGCAAATTACAACGCGCTGCCGCCCGCTTGCAGCCCGACGTGAGAGATAGCGCCGGCGCTCCGTATCCAGTGCAATCTCCCTCGCCTCCCGCCCTTCTTCCTCCTCCCAGCGCGCCAAATCCATCTTTTCCTCGCGCCATATCTATTTTTGCGTGCCAAATCGACCTATTAAGCTCCAAATCGCACCCAAATCACCCAAAATTGTCCTCAGATCACCACCACTGGAACCCTAGACAAGTTGAGCTGCCGCATCTGGGAGATGGGCCAATAGTCCAAAAGGACGCGTGCGCCAGCGCCTCTTGAGGTTCCTCCATCGGCTTCTCATCTCGTCCTGCCGCCACCGCCTCAGCTCCTCATCCCGCCGTCTCATCCCATCCAGCCGCCGGCCTTCCGTCCACGGCCTCCGCAGTCCATGGCGGCCTCCTCTGCACCATGCTGGCCCGCCGGGCTGCAGTCGCCTGGTGTAGGAAGTTCTTCGGCTCAAGGCCCTTTCTGGGCGCCGCCTGCAGGAATTGGCGGTTCTTATCCTTGGCCAATGTCTCAGAATGTTGACGTCTCCGATCTGCAATCATGTATAATTTTTTCTTGTTTTTTCTTCAGATAGTGCCCTGTTATATCATCTCAGATGTGTTTGTATCTAGTACGACCTGTCATTTTTTGCCAATAGAAAGTAGCGATCCATCCTTCAGAAATAAACAAGCTGCGTGTGTAAGCATACAATCGGTCATGGAGGAACAAGTAGCGAGCTTATGTCAGTATAAGCATATAAGTTGTTTTCTTATAAAAATATAGAAATACTACACAGAGGAACACGTTCTAGTTAGTTGTCAGTGTAAGCATACAATTGTCTTATTAATTATTACTTTTAACATCTCGGACTGATCGTACAGATTACCTTCATTAGTGACGAAAACAAACAAAGACATGAAGTTAGTACTTCCTCCGACCCATATTTGTTGACTTAAATTTGTCTAAATTTGGATAAATCTAGACAAATAAATTTAAACAAATTTAAGTCAACTAATATGGCTGGAGGAAGTATGTGTTTCTAATTATCTATTGCTTGAGCACGGGACTGGATTCTCACCCACCTGGTGCTTTCCTTGGTTTCTTTAATAACACACCAAGCCACACACACAAGCTATAGGAAATGAGACTTCATCGCAGCCAATCAATTTAGATGATGACACCAACGGTGGCGATTATGAAAGGACTGAAAAACGCTTACTATGGACAAAAGAGGAGGATTGTAGATTGGTAAGCTTTTTCTGCATGCCAACTCCATGTGTTACATTACTCGCACAAACATAACCCCTTTTAATAATGTAGGTAAGTGCTTGGTTGAATAATTCAAACGATCCAAGCCAATCCAATTACAAGAAGAATGAGAAATATTGGAAAGATATTGCTGCTGTCTACAACAGTACTACCCCAAAAAACAGGGTAAGACATGACAAGCAAGTGAAAGATCGCTTTGCGTAAATTAAGAAAAAGGTTGCATGGTTTTGTGCGAATTGGAAGGAAGCTAATGCTTTGTATGCCAATGGTGAATCTGATGTGGATTTGAAGAAGAGGGCAAATCAAACTTATGAGGCAGATCACAAGGAAGAATTTATGTTTGAGCATTGTTGGGAGGATTAAAAAAGGAACCAAAGTGGGATGCATATTTGGAGCGCTTGGAAGACTTGGAGCCGGCCAAGAGGAAGTTCAATGTTGATGATGAAGTTGGGAAGCATTCAATCTAGATGATGCTCGAGATGAACGACCACCAGGTGGCAAGCAAGCTAAGGAGCAATGGAAACGAAAAAGAAGGGATCAAGATTGTATAATTGATCTTGAAGATGAGCTTAGCAAATTTGTAGATGCTCAGAATGCAGCAAATGAAGGCCGCAAAGAGATGTTAGAGACACAAAGGCGCGTGTCTAGTGAGAATCTTGAAGCTCGGAAGCTTGCATGCCTTGCAGCAAAAAATTACAAGGAGTCAGTTATGCTAGAGACATACTGATCGTTGATGATGCAAGACACGACTGTGATGCCTGAAGATTTAAGATCCGAGCACGTGTTGGCATTGAAGTGTTTCAGGGAAAGGTTATTTGGAAAAACTGACTAAGGTACTTCCTATTCCTGAAATTTTATGTGCTAAATTATAAGATTGTTCTTTGCTAAAATTGTTGAAACTATACTTCACATGTAGTCAATGGTCCAAATAACCATGCATGCAGTGCAAAATCATGTAGTCAATGGTCCAGATAACCATGTATGCAGTGCAAAATCATGTAGTCAATTAGTCCAGATAACCATGCATGTAGTGCAAAATCATGCAGTCCAACTACACTTGATTAGTGCAGATAACCATGCAGAATAATTAGTAAACCAAAGAAAACATGACACACCTATATAATGCTATCTCCTCTTTAGACTCATCCAGCCAAACCCATCTTCCAACTCAGCCTACCAACTCATCTACCTCACACACCATGTCAGATGATCCTGATGAGCTAGCCCCATTCAAAATCATGGAAATCTATGTTGCTGAGCAGAACATACTAGATTCGTTTGCTGAGAGGCTCATGAGGAAAATCAAGGCTAGGCTCGGAGTGGGATCATCTCAACGGCGAAGTGGTCAAAGGAAGCGCATACGGAGGGATCATGGAGGTGCGCATCAGCGTCTGGTGGAGGACTACTTCGCTGAATAACCACTCTACCCCGAGAGTATGTTTCGTACAAGATTCCGTATGAATAGAGTCCTCTTCATGCGCATTGTGAATGCCATTGGTCAGTGGTCTCCCTATTTTACTTATAGGTCAGATTGTTCTGGTCGAATAGGGCTCTCACCATTGCAAAAATGTACGACAGCCATGCGCATGCTAGCATACGGTACCCCTATAGATGCCCTTGATGAGTACTTGAAGATTGGGAAGTCCACTACATTAGAGTGTTTGGACAAGTTTACACAGGGGGTGATTGAGGTGTTCGGGGGGGGGGGGGGGGGGGGGGGTACTTGCGACGCCCCAGCCAAGAGTATGTCGAGCGTCTACTTCAGGTTAATGAGTCTCATGGTTTCCCTGGAATGCTAGGAAGTATTGACTGCATGCATTGGCTATGGGAGAAGTGTCCTTTAGCATGGAGGGGCAATTCACCCGTGGTGATTATGGAGTGCCAACGATGGTCCTGGAAGCTGTTGCTTCTCAGTACCTTCATATTTTGCATGCTTTCTTTGGAGTTGCTGGGTCAAACAACGACCTTAATGCCCTCAACCATTCCCCCTTGTTTTTTGAGGCATTGAAAGGAGAAGCCCCCCAAGTTTAATTTTCTGTCAATGGGAATGAGTATAACACTGGATACTACCTTGCTGATGGTATATATCCAGAATGGGCTGTCTTCATGAAAACTATACCACTTCCCAAACAGAGAAGCACAACTTGTTTGCGCAATACCAAGAAGGGGCAAGAAAAGATGTTGAGCACGCTTTCGGGGTGTTGCAGTCCCGTTTTACCATTGTACGTCGGCATGCACGTCTATGGTATAGAAAGAGTGTTGGAAAGATCTTGTTAGCTTGTGTGGTTCTCCACAATATGATAGTCGAAGATGAGAGAGAGCTATGTTTCACTGATGTGTTGCGTATAAAATCTACTATCCGTGCTCGTGCAAAACATGCCCAGCTCAAAAATGATTTGATCAAACATATTTGGCAGAGATTTCAAAATAGCCATCATAATTAATCGTGGTAGGATACTAATATTTGCATGTTCCTATTCCTTTTTTCCTGTAACATTGAGTATGAACATGATATCTTATATGCATTTTTATTTCACAACTGAGCTGTGATATGGTGATTGCTGCTAGTGCTACTTACAGGTATGCATTCTCTAATCTAAACTTGTTCTTTTTATTAACTAAAGAGCACTCTACTCTATAATTTAGTTGATGAGAATGTATCATTATTTAGAATTATACATGATCTGCCAACATGATTATTTATCAATAATCCGTGTGATAAACTAGCTCTTTAGCGGATGGCTGTAATGCTATTGTGAATCCATCGCATGCTTTCTATAATAAGACAAAGAGATTGCATTGTTTTTCTCCAACATTAGTGCTTGCTGGCACATGTTGTCAGTTTTATCTGTCAAAATATTTACCATATTGTCTTTGTTTCCTTTTCACAAAAAGTGACCAAGATTAGTGATGCAAACGGGTGGTTGCTCTAACTACATTCTATCACTTTTGTTGTCATCCAAATGAAAAGCAGTGCCTATTTTATTTAGCATTTTGTTTGGTTAATGATTTTCTATGAAGTCTGTAATGTCTGAGTGCCGATGTCATGGTGCTATGTACCTCCAGGTCGTTGCTTATCGTCTTCTAAATCGGCTTGTTTGCGAGAGACCTTATTTGTTGCTTGCTTATTAATTAATTCCTGTGGTGTATTTTGATGAAGTGGATGGTATATATATGTATATTGCTTGAAATGGCTACAAAGATACATCTCACGGTGGATCACTGCAACTCATATGCACATGTAGTAATTAAATACTTAAAGCATGTCTTCTAGCTAGCCTAATAGACAACCCATTATACAAGTGACAGACTCTAAGGCTAGTCATAGTGGGAGTAACTTGAGTAGTAACATAGTCTTATATGTATTGCCAACTAAGCATTTAGATGACATAACATGTAATTAAATGATGAGAGAGAGGCCTAGCTATGTTACTATAACATCACACATTTCAAGACAAAATGAGTCTATATTGTAATAAATAAACTTTTGCATGACATCACACCTATGTTATTTGGCACTATGGAGATAGTAACTTAGACTAGTAACATACGCGATGTTACTACTCTAAGTTACTCTCCACTATGACCAGCCTAAGTAATATGAATTGGAACGAGTAGAATAAAAGTTGGTCCAAGTTTGGACGATACTCATTTGAATCCGATGGGTCCGAGTCCACTGCAGGATGTGACGCCGCGTCACAGCGGTTGCAAGTTGGAGGAAATTGTACAAATCACCAACTATTGCTGTCGTTATTGCGCAAAACACCAGTTTTACATGCTTTCTGCACAAACCACCAACTATTGGTGTAACATGTTGCACACAGGTCCAAAAATCATATTAAGTGAATTGACTATAAACCTAATGACCGGGCCTCATGGCGTGAGGATGTGGCATCCATGTGCCATTATCTAGTATTTTTTTCAAACTTTATACAAAAGAATATGAAAAAATTGCAACAACTAAAAGAAAATTCTTTCAAACATTTCTAGATTAGTTAGTTTATAGGATAGTTTATACTATTTTAATTACTAAAAGTTTTTCATTTTTCTATTTTTTTGAAACGACACATTGGAGAAAGACACGTTGACCGCCACATCATCGCTACCGCATGGACCCTGGTCATTATATTTGTAATTAATCAACCTAATATGTGATTTGGACCTACGTGCAACATATTACACCAATAGTTGGTGGTCTGTGCAAAAGACATGTAAAGTTAGTGTTTTGCGCAACGACGACAGTTATAGTTGGTGGTTTGTGCAATTTCCTCTGCAAGTTGCAATCCATCTGCCTGTGGGCCCCCACCGTACACGGTCACTGGAATCTGGGTCCCGGCTGAGTGGAGCCCACGCTCTCCAGTTCCAATGGAGCTCGCCACGTCGTCCACGAAATTCGAAATCCCCCGCACCCGGAACTCGCGCCCATCGCCGTACCGGCTCGCCGCGCGCCGCGCCCCGATGACGTGCGGGCCCCGGATCGCGCGCGTCGGCCCGACGAGGCGTGGGTAGGTGCGCGCTGACCGGCAGTCGCACCGTCACGCAGCTGCCTAGGACTCGGCGCCCTCGTCGTCCTCGCCGGAAAAGGTACTAGACGCGAGAAAAAAGTGAAAGTAAAAAAAAAAAACAAGCAAATGGGAGACAGAGTCTGCCATTTTCACTGCTGCTGCTCCGATTCGGGCTCCGGCTGCCAGGTTTCGAATTCAAATCCCCACTCCTCCGCTGCTGCTGCTGCTGCTGCCCTGTACCTCTACCTCTAGTAGTAGTATAGGACCGCTCCGTCTCTCTCCTCTCCTCTCGCGAAGAAGGAAGGGAAGGAGGCTTCTCTCCAGGGCAGGGCAGGGCAGGGCAGGCTCTAGCGGGGAGGGGCCGGAGAGCGACGTTGCTGCTCCTGCTGTAACTGTAAGTGCCCTGCTTCCTTCCCCGCGCGCCCGCCGAGATTTTCCTTCGCCGCCGCTCGCCTGCTCGATCTTATGCGTCAGCGAAATCCGTGCTGCCGGGTGCCTGGTGCGAAGCCCGGAGCGGGGAGGAGGAGGCGCCCGGGTGGGGGAGCGGCGGCGGGGATTTCGAATTCGGTCCCCCCAAATGTTTGGTTCCCTGCTGATTGATCCGTATGCTCTGATTTTTGGGGAGCGGCGGACCGGTTTGCTTCAAATTTTGCGTGACCGGTTTTAATCTGTCGATCTGATCTCTACTCTAGGGTTCTGTTCTTCTAGGGTTTTAGCTCTCCCAGTGTTCCCCGCTAGTGCCAATGCAGCAGCGAGCCTTAGTAGTACTGGGTTGTTTGGGTGCTCCCCGTGGACAAATTCCGGATGCGAAATGCAGCTGCTTGTCCTCTAGCTAGCTCAAATTCGAGAGATCACTGTGTGCTCTGTTCGGTTGGGTTCAAATTAGTTCGTTTCTTCTGCAGTAGATTTAATGCACCTGCTTGTCTTCTAGCTAGCTCAAACTGGGGGAGATTCGTGTACTCTGTTCAGCTGGTTTCAAGTTCGTTTGTTATAGGATTTTCTGAATCCTAATTTCCAATGCAATTGCTAGTCTTCTAGCATGCTCAAATTCGAGAGATCGCCCTGCTCTGTTCTGCTCATTTCAAATCCGTTCGTTTCTACTGCAGCAGACTTTCTGAACCCTTGTGCACGACTGTCTTTTGTCAGAAATTTGATTCAGCTCTTAAATTTGTATTATGTGTACATAAACTGGATCCAACTGTGATCAGTTTCAAATTGTTGTGCAGGGATCAAGTGATGATGGGTGCAGAAGCTACCACAAAAACAACCTCCAGCCCCCAGGGGAGGATGCCATCATCGACCCCTTTGTCTATTGGCCACTGAGACCCCTACCAATCTGCCGCTCCAGTGCCGCCTCGAGGCCTCCACGATGAAGTCCAACGCCGTCCCATCGAAAGGCAAGGCCGCCTTCGAGCTGAAGCACAGGCTGGTCCAGGCCCTCAACAAGATCGCCGACAGGGACACCTACCAGATCGGGCTGAGCGAGCTCGAGAAGGCCGTGGACGCGCTGTCCCCCGACACGGTCGGCCCCTTCCTCTCCTGCGTGATCGACACCGACGCGGACCAGAAGAGCGCCGTGCGCAAGGAGTGCGTCAGGGTCATCGGCGCGCTGGCGCGGTCGCATGGGGGCCTTCTCGCGCCGCACATGACCAAGGTGGTGACCAGCGTCGTCAGGCGCCTCAAGGACGCCGACTCGGTCGTCAGGGACGCGTGCGTCGACACCTGTGGCATGCTCTCGGTGTGCGCCAGGAGCTACGGGGACGGTGGCACCGCGCTGGTTGCGCTGGTCAGGCCCTTGTTTGAGTCGCTGGGTGAGCAGAATAGGTATGTTCAGGCTGGGGCCGCGTTGTGCTTGGCCAAGGTTATTGATGAGAGCAGCTACTTTCCGGGCCCTGTTCTTCCCCAGATGCTAGGCCGTGTCGTGAAAATCCTCAAGAACCCACATTTCATGGCGAAGCCTGCGGTGATCGAGTTGATCAGAAGCATTGTTCAGGTCCCTATACTGCACTTTTTATCAGTAATTAATGCCATTCCAGTAGAACCTCTTGACATGATTAATGCATATGCTTTCTATATTTTGACATGATTATGCTTATACAGCGAGATAAGTACTTTGCTTTTATGATCTGCAGTTCTAGATAGTTGAATGATTAAGTAGTCATTAGTTGCATCATTAATTGCTGCGAAGTAGTTAATCGTAGTATCATGAGAAAGAAGCATGCTTCTTTTGTAAAAAGTACCTGTTATTCAATGGGTGATCAGCATATTGTGACACAAAAGTACCTGTTATTCAATGCATATGTAACTTAAGTAAGACCATTATCTTTTTGTTGCTGTTCTTACTTTCTGTGGTCCCAAATTTGTAGGCTGAAGGTGCTTCTACAGAGCAGGCTGTATCATCAGCACTAACAAGTATTATGGATTCCCTGAAGAGTAGTGACTGGACGACAAGGAAAGCAGCCTCTCTTGCTCTTTCTAGTATCGCTGTCAGCTCTGGATATCTGGTTGCCTCTTTCAGAACTTCCTGCCTTCGCTCCCTTGAACGTTGTAAATTTGACAAGGTAGGTACATACACCGTGAAACTGATGAAGTGTCATCTTCTGCATTTGCTACACTTATATTTGTACTTCCTATGATAGGTAAAACCGGTGCGTGATGCAATTACCCATGCCATTCAGTTGTGGAAAGCTATTCCAGGGTCTGATACTCCTGAACCATCAGAAGCTGGATCATCCACAAAAGGTATATATTCCTTTAGTATTAACTCACTGTCTAGTGTGGATAAAAGCAGATGCAATGCTTTGTTCTGAAGCATTATTTCAACTAACATAATTAGCTTTGTTTCTATTATGTATACTGAAATATTCTCTCTTCCGTGGCAGAAAATTTCTTTGGTGACCATCATGATGCCAGAATTGTGCATGATGGTGGATCAAGAGAGACTTCGTTTAGGAGAGTTGATCCTACACCTGCAGCATCTGTTATCAGTGGCAGCTCTATCACTTCAGTAAAGAAGAGATCCCCGTTGTCCGTCAACAAAATACCCCAAAACAATGCCTCAAATCAGCAGCATTTGAAGTCAAGTGACTGGCATGTGGAAATATCAGTCCCTAAGCAGAATGCAATGCCAGATCTTGGGAAAAAGGGATACGGTAGCGACTGCATGTTGAAATATGCAAAAAGAAGTGCTTATGGAATTGTAGATGAAGACGGCAGGTCTGACTATGATCCCATGGATGATAAACAAGAATGCTCCTCTTTATCAGAAGTAGCCAGCAGGAGTTGTGAGACAAAGCATGTCACCTGTGCTCTTGAAGTCACTGAAGATTGTGATTCTGCACAAGTTACTGAGCTGTGCCCCAGGGCTCGAGAGAGTAAGAGCATAGACTCCACTGTTACAGATGTCACTTCACATGGCACACATACTTGTTGTCTGAGTGCGACGAAAGAATTAGCCCTTATTAGGAAACAATTACAAGAAATGGAAAGGAATCAAGCAAATCTTTTTGATCTTCTACAGGTAATTCTCTTCCTTTTTAGCTCTGAATCATCTTGTTGAATTAAGTCATCTCTCTACTTGCCTAGCTTTCACAGTATGTGATCTGATAGAAAGCGCGATAATGGTTTAGTTCAACATTTAATAGTACATATATGGTTTAGTTACCTAATAAATTATGCCCTTTCATGTTTGAACTACTTGCACATGCCTGTAGTCAGCTTTAAAAAATAGAAATTCATGATGGCAATAAACATCATGATCATGTACTCACGTTAATGATTACCATTGTTCTCTTCATCTAATCATGTATAGAAAAATAACGATCAGATTTTTCAGATTTAAAAAGCGTTGTACTGTATACAAGTACTTTGCAAAGAATTGCCTTCCCAAGTGCTTACGTTCTTTCACTGTTTTATTGTAGGAATTCATGTCGAACTCTGTGGAGAACATGTCAGTGCTGAACTCAAAAGTACACAATCTGGAGAATGGTGTAGACAGGACTGTGTATACAGTTACTCAAAGTGAAAGCCGTTATCAACTTCCTGGTTCCAAGCTTTTTAAGAACCAGAGTGTTTCTTCTTCACCCAGGCTTTCTAACTCGACACCTAGATCATCTGTTGATGCCAACTTTAAGCCACCAACAGTTCCTAATTTGAAACATGAGAAGAAGTGGACTCATGATCTACCAGCTAAGGGCACAAGCATATGTGCAAAAGAAGGACCTGAATTTCTGAAGGGCCATGCGCGTAACAGAAATATGAAGTCCGGGCTTGCGAGTTCAGAGGAAAGATACATTCCAAGTTCAGTGAGGAATCGAGCATCAAGGGTCAAGGGGGCTTTTCCAGTTCCCTTTACCACATCATATGATCAACCTGATCTGCAAAATGCATTGTGTGCTTCCAATGAGGCTGGTGAGTTTCGTGGTGCTGACGGCATGGAGCCTGCATATGCTGAAGCCCTTAGCTATGGTGATTGTGATGATCTCATTGACCTGATGCATAGAACCGGACCTGTTCTTGACAAGTTGTCGTGTGAAACAGCAAATGAGCTTTTAAGGGTTATTGCTGGCCAATTCCTCAATGCAAAGTTATTTGACCTGGCACTACCTTGGATTCAACAGGTAAGCTTAATAGTGGCAATCTGTTTATACTTTGTGACGATATCCATGTCCAAAGAACAACAATTATGATTTCACTGATTTGTGCGTATCGGTCCAGGTACTGGATTTGAGCACAGTTTACAAGCCAAGCCAAGTCTTTGTGTCTGTGAGAGCACAAAGGGAGTTCCTGTCTGCATTGGAGGAAGCAGCGTCCAGTGGATCCACAGAACCAGCCATCAGAATCGCCATCGTCCAGCTTGCATTTAAACTGACCAAAGTTTGCGAGGCTGTCCCATGCAGGTAATCCAGATTGTCCATTGACTGACTAAGAAGTGCTCCACCTGTCCTGCCACTCAATTCAGTTTCCTGTTTTACTGATGCATCAGTTCTCCTGCTGTAGGAAAATCTCAACTAGAATGTCCAGAGGAAGCGAGTCCGTCATGGCCACCGCGATGTGAAAATATTTAGCTCCTTGTGATGTGACCCAAGTGTATGTTCAGGCGTCAAACTTGTCCTCCAGTGGTGCTTTATTGAGGTTTCTTATCTTTTATTCTTGTGGTGATGTATACTAGGTTCGGTTACTGTGTGCAAGATTAGCAGTAGTTTGCTAGCTAAAAGTATTTGTTCCATGGCTGGGACAGGGCAGTTGTTTTAGCTTGAGTGCGGTCGTTCTGTATTAGAAGAAGAACGCCGAGAAGGTGCTAGTTGTTTTAGCATTGTGTTGAGTTTGCTCTTTGGCAAGAGGTAATCGACGAGCTTGTGAGTTTATGTTTGATCAGCAATGTCTTTGTTAATCTTTGATGCACTACCTGGTTGTTCTTGGACTAAAGCCTTTCAGTGAAGTAAAGTATCAGATTTACATGTCCTCTTTACATGGGTAAAACAATGGGGAAGAAGGATTCAGGGCAGTTACAAATTCACTACAGTTTCAAACATACACTCATATTCTACCATTCCTAGATTGACAAGTCTTCTTTATCCTAGCACTGTTCTAGTAAGTATGAGATGGATGGGTGTGGCCTTGAGTGTCACCAATCGGATGCGTCGCTGCACTGTGAATCGCTGCGAAAGCCACCACCCAACCTCCGATCGCTGGCACTGCGCTGGATGCAGCCGGTGAGCTCCTGTGCTACCTCTGACATGGACGGCCGGCACTTCGGGTCAGTCTGCATTTGCAGCCACCAAAAAGAACAGTTTTCAGGCGTGGTTTTTTTCATGTGGGCATACATTGTTTCTGCCATTTTCTGAGGATTTCAGTGAGAGGTTGAACCTGAACGCAGCGGGAGACGACGCCGGCGTAGCGGGACAACGACTTGGGAGGGTACAGGCCACGGAGACCTGGGTCTGCCAGTGTTCCCAGGGCGTCCATGTCATGAAGCTGGGGCGTCACAAACTTGACCAAGGACTGCTCTGTTTCCGGCTTTGAGCTGGAGATTGAGCAATTCCTGGCGCATTAGCATTTCAACCTACATGAATGAATTTTATAGGAGACAGTGGAGAAGAAGGCATGTGTACCTATCATAAGCCATGCGGCCGGTCAATAGCTCTAGCATGACCACTCCGAAGCTGTACACGTCGCTCTTCATCTTGTAACCTGATGGCCTCGCACACTCGGGGGCGTTGTACCCTGGCCCCAAGCTCTCATTTGTATCCTGCGGAGAGTTCCGGTGTCGAAAGATGGTCTTTACGAGCAAGCAAAATCGGTGTCTCATCAGATGTCGGAAAATATTCTTGTCACACAAACCTCGTAGAAGAATGAGAGGCCGCAATCGGCGAGGTGAGGGTTGAGATCAGCATCCAGCAAGACATTAGATGACTTTATGTTCTTGTGGATGACTGGAGGTGAGCAGGTTTCATGCAGGAACCTGAACAGGAAGGAGACCTTAGCATCTAACCTATGAACCTAACATGATCAGGTCACTACTTCATGCTGATACAAATACAAATTGTAGATTCTGGGCTTTGATAGCTACTTGTGAACTTACTCCAGAGCTTGAGCTGTACCGAGAGCGATCCGAACCCGGGTGTCCCAGGTCAGGGGCTTGCTGTAATCATCTGATAAGTGCAGGAAGTCGTAGAGGGACCCATTCATCTGGTAGTCATACACCATCACATAGTATCCGGGCTCTGAGCAGTAACCCACAATCTCGCTCATGCTTGGATGGCGCAGCTTGGAGATGCCATTCACAATTTCCATGAAGTCGCTGCTTCCCGAGAAGCTCAATGGATCAAACTTCTTGATAGCCAGCACCTGGAAAATCATCACGTCAGACCATAAGCTTGACCGGAAATGCGCGTTTTATGGGGAAATGGCCATATTCTTCTTTCTGGCCACTTGACTGAAATAAACTGCCAAAATTCAGTTAAACTGTATGTTGCTGCAATATGTTATTATGTGCATCTTTGACACCAGCAATTCAAAATTTTAAAACATGTTGATTTGTTGAGATGAAACTATATATGCGATAGTTCGTTTTCTATGTATTTGGAGGGAAATCATGGACCTACCTGTCCGTTAGCATATTTTGCCTTGTAAACGCGGCCGGTCGTTCCCTGGCCTATTAGCTTGCTGCTGTGCCAGTTGCCAGTGGCTGCTAGCAGGTCTGCTGATGGGTAAGATACCATGTTTATTGGATCCAAGATTCGCCTGGAAGTGTACCATTTGTTCTCAAATTCATTGTCGTTCATCGACTTGCGTGGCACAGCGGTCGGTGTTTTACAGTCCATCGACATCGATTTCTCCAGCGACTGCATGTCAACTGATGACGCACGATCTGACAATGAAAAACAAAAACCATAATCCAAAGTCCAAATGTAGCAGTACTTGAAACAATATTGACATCATACAAAAATGTATTTTCTTCAATGGTAATTGGGAGGTAAATTGCTGGTTCTGACCTGAATCATCGTCTATGTAGTAATGTGGTGAGACATGAGATGATCTCCTCCGTGCTAACAATGACAGGAGAATAACAACTGCAAGGAGCACCACTATCACCAGTGCTCCGATAACAAAACCGTTGATCCCGCCGTCACTCCCTCCGGCGCTCCATGAGCTTCCTGCTGAAGATCCCTGCACCATGCCAGGAGGAGCTGACCCGGATGGCCACTGGTTGCCACCAGTCCTTGAGAATGCAGTTAAAACTGTCATAACTCATGAAAGTGCAGTGAGAAAGGAGTAATATCGGGTGGAAGTTCCAATTACTTGAGACTGTCGATGTCTTGCAGTTTACTTGGAATCCACCCGGTGAACTTGTTGTTCTGCAGATTCCTTGAGCATAAAGTGAGGAAAACCATTCTAGCTTAGTTCTGAATCATCATACTCGAAAAAAAACATACTTTGAATTTGCACGTTCAGTATTTATGTCAAGTATGTTTTTAATTGGTGTGCGATGCAGTGTTTATTTGAGGAATACTTACAGATCCTCAAGAGGAAGTTTGGCCAGAACATCGATATTACCAGTGAATTGGTTGCTCTCCAAATTCCTGGATACATATTTTAAAAGATCGACGGTTATTTCTTGATCCAAAGAACATATCGAGGAAAAACTAGTACAATCCATAAAATTCAGTTGCCTTACAGTGTCTTGAGGCCAGTGAGGTACTTGAAACTTTGTGGCAGGTTACCTGAGAAGCGGTTGGAAGACAGATCCCTGGTGACACAAATCGGGACTGTTAGAAGAAAACTAATAAGCTTTGGGAAATTAAATTAATGTTACGACTAGGTTTGCATTACATGCTAACTACTAAAGTTATTACAGATCTTTTAAGAGATACTAGAATGAACAATGAATTTGATATGCTTAACTTACATTGTTTCCAGTTTTGGAAGGTTCGAAAACATATCCGTCAACTGGCCGCTTAATTGATTATCACCGACATTTCTGCAATCCATACGGAAGGCAGTTCTAGTGACTAATTCAAGGAAAGAAAATCATGCCAGAAAGACAGTGACATGAAATAGATTCCTACAGCTTCTCCAGATCAGACATCTGAGATATGGAATAAGGAACCCCGCCGGTGAAGGCATTGCCTTGCAGATTTCTGCGTCACAAAACATCAGAAAATACAGGGGATTAATCACCCATGCTAAAACTAAAAGTAATAACAATGAAAGAACAACATATCTGAATGCTAACGGTAACTATGAAAGAAAAAACCCAGAAAACTTACAGCTGAACCAGATTCGGCGGGAGCGCGAACGGGATTTCGCCGCTGAGCTTGTTGTCGCTCACGTCACTGTGCTACGCAAAAGAAGCAAAATTCAACTAAGTTGCACAACTACGACGATCGGTAACGAGTAACCGGAGAGAGAGATCGATTCACAGGGGCAACTCACAATTTAGTTACTGATTTCAGGTTGGAGAGCTTGTAGCCGAGGTTGCCCGTTAGATCGAGCCCCGACAGGTCACTGCTCTATGATGCAACATGACGATAAAGCCAAAGCAGAGTTAAATATCTTGTGTTGGAAATGCAGCAAAGGGAAAGGAAGCCGTTTAAAATTTCCCCAATGTTCAGCAAGCAGGTAACTGAACGAGTCAGGCTGAAGAATGATGCAGGCAATTACATCTTTGTGACGGAGGAGTCGCTGCAGTCGATCCCCTTCCACTCGTCGTCTTCGTCGCACGGGTCGCCGCCGTCCGCCTTCCAGCCGTCCAGTTTGGACGGCTTGTTCATGGTAGTGAACAGCACGTTGAGCGCCTCAACTGAGAAATAATGTAGGCAATGTTAAGAAATCCTTGGGTTGATATTGCATACAGATAGTAGATCGGAAAGAAAAAAAATACAAAGAAAGATTCCGCATCTGTCGCTCACCATCTTCCCGGTCGGTCTTGGCCACCGCGACCACGAGGAGAACGGCGAGCCCGGCAAGTGGCAGCATCAGCGGCGGCCGTCGACGAGCCATGGTGCTTGGACGGAGGGAGGCGCTGACCGTCGTCGAGCCGTCTCAGGGAGCATGCAGCAGGAGGTTCCCACACGCTGCAACACCTCTCCTCCTCTCGCTCATGGCTAATGGTGGGTGGAAGATTAGGTTTCTAAAATTGGGGGGCGGGAGAGAGGCGCAGCATATCGCCTCACCTGCTAACGCGAGAGTGGCGGGAAGCCCCTCGTTTTGAAGGCTCCTTTGAAGTCGGTGTGCAGACTTGTCCTTAATTAATGGTTAAGTAAGCTGATCCTTAACCTCAAAGCAAGTTCCGTCGTAGTCTAGGTGGTTAGGAT
This sequence comes from Avena atlantica, assembly GCA_910589765.1. NCBI lineage: Eukaryota > Viridiplantae > Streptophyta > Magnoliopsida > Poales > Poaceae > Avena > Avena atlantica. The sequence goes on along the minus strand of OU342736.1, from coordinate 507,137,373 downwards.
ACTCGGCTCTCACCCGAGAGACCCGGGTTCAAGTCCCGGCGACGGAATACAAAGCTTTTGCAACAAATTGTTTTACTTTTGCTATAACTAGTTCTATTTTTACTACATGTAGCATAAAATGGTTTGACATTAGAAAATAGAACAAATAGATTAGACCTCGTCAGAAACCTCGCCGGCGATCTTGTAGCAAAACCAATCTCGCCGGAGACTTCTGCTGGTAGATCTCGTCAGAGACCGTGTAGCAAAAACTTTACGCCGTTGTGGCAAAACCACAAAACCTATGTAGCAAAAAAATAATATATTGTAGCACATTCGAAATTTCGAAGGTCTCGCCGGAGAACCCGTATAGCAGAACAACAAAACTTGTGTAGCAAAAAAAAGTTTAGCATTTGTAGAAAAAACAACTTCATCGCCAGAGACTTTGACCGGTGCAGCAAACCTAACGCCCACTTGTATCACTGTCGCACGCCGCTGGTAGCAAAACTCGCCGCCGCTTGGAGCACCGCCGCCGACCACATGTAGCACCATCGTTGACTGCATGTAGCAAATCTTGACGCCGTACGTAGCAGCAATGGTGGCCTTGGATAGTACTCTCGGCGAAACGCATGCAGCAAACCCGTGGGGAGACGACCGTCATCGTCGACCACGGCGACCCCATGCCCCTTCCGTGCTCGCATATGGCAGCACAGCGGGCAGAGCTTTGCAGGGAGACACGTCATGGTGGAGGTGGAGCAACGGGGCTCCCGAGGGCGGCGGCCATGGCGGGTGGTCTTTATCTTCGACGACAGGAAGAATCTGGTGCGGGGTGGAGGCGGAGGTCTTCATCTCCGGCGGCGGGTGGAAGCTGGTGCGGGGTGGAGGCGGACGTCCTGGGGCAACAGCCATGGCAGATGGGATCCTTCTCCGGCGGAGGCATCTGCCTCGGGTGTGATGACGGGAGGAGCGGGGAGGCACGAGCTACAAGCAGAGCGGGTGGGAGAGCGAGGCTGGACGGCGCTACGGTGGCGTAGATGCAGCGGGCGGCGCGCGTCGTGGAGACAGACATAAGTTGGTTGTTATGTTTTTTATCTCCAGGCATATTAGGATGGTGTTGTAGTTGGTGAGGTAGAGCAAGGACATGATATTTTGATGATAAGGTTCAAGATTGTATCTTTTGGTGAGTTCTCGGCTTGATTAACACGAGACTAAATTTTTATCGCTCTAATTTTTTTTCTTGTCAGTCTAGCTATCATGGGACAAACCATTCTTATCATGGTTATTTTGATTTGAAGAGATAATGCAGTACATACCATAGTGAATTGATTACAAGATCTGTGACAGCTAATTATATTCTTATCATGTTGATCTATTTTGTGCAGTGGTGTTTTGTTTGATCTCAACAGCCAGGTTTGTTATTGTGCGCTGCCAAGTTTCTTCAGCTAAGGCAAGTTTACGGTCTATTCATGGACTTTAAACTCTCATATCCCGTTTAACAAAAAAAATGTCCCCTTTCTATCTATTACTTCCCAACATTTTTGAAATGTTAGTTGGAAAAACCTGAAAACTATATCACTGAGCTAAAATTATCCGGATTTCATAAGTATGAACATCAACATTATTTGTTGTTCTGCTAACGCGGTGATTTTTTTGTCCCAACATTTTAGAAATATTGTTCTAATGTCCAACGCATTGAAGCTGTAATCTACTTTCTTACCAACTTATTGAATTGCTAAAACCTAAAAGTTTGTGTTTTTGCATTAGACATGACTCTGCGCTATTCATTGTCGTGTTGCTTGAACAAATTTGGCATGATATTTCCTGCAGCCAATGGTGAGAAGCAGATGGATAAACTGTTTATCCATCATGCATTTATGTTGTTGTATTCTCACTACAGTGTCGCTCTTCTTTGCTGTTGAGGAGGACTATGAATTTGCAAGATTTATACACTCGGTCTATCACTTTTATGTATTTTCCTTCCCTTTAGAGATGTCGCTCCCAGCCATCCTTAGAAGGGATGTAGCCAGTCAATAACTTTGGCCAAGATTTGAATCTTTATCAACTAAATCCATGATGTGATAAGCCGCAATATATCATGTAAGATTGTCCTAAATATAATAGAAAGTGTGGGTTGTATGAATACAAAAAAAATATGTTTCAAATCAAGTTTCTGCTCCTTTTTCTCAACAAACCAAACTGGAAAGCAATCATGGTTAATCTTCGTCGGTATCACGATCCTAAGTTCTTGAATTTTGATCCTAATTTCATTATGCACGAATACCATGGTTTTAAATAGTGTGCTAAGACATTTAGTGGTAGCCTACCAAAAATGCTATAGCGCCGCTATAGCGCACTATTTAAGGGTTCTGGCATATTTTAGCGCACTAATGCACTTAGCGGCATGGAGAAGAAGCTATAGTTCGCTATTTAAAACCATGAAGAATACCCTTGCGCATTAAAGGTATGGACTATAAAGAGATGACTAGGAAATAAACTATGCTCTATCTTCCCAGCTCAGAAAACAAAAAGAGCTAATTAAGGATGTTAGCCATGTAGGTTTGTGTTTCATCTTTTGTCGTGTTCTTTTTTTCCGCGTGGATAGCCTCGTATCAATGCTGGTCAAACATATTTTGTGCAAAAAAAATGACCACGGAGCTCGGCGATAAACTTGGCACAAGCCCATGTCCATCTGTGTCATCGTTGTCTTCCATGACAGCCACCGCCGGCTAGGCGACCACGGTTGTCCCTCTCAAGCGCATCACATCCCTTTTCCTCGCCACCTCGGCCTCTTACACCGTCTGTCGCTGCTATAGGTCACCATCTAATATTTCCACAGTTGCCAACAACTGTGAGGAGGGACTGCAGCGGGGCTGCGTTGGTTCTGGATTGTTGAAAAGGTTTAAGAGTTGAGTCGTTAACATCTTCACATGTATCACCTCATCCGAAGCTGCCATCAACCGGGAGAAGGGGTGATTGGAGCAGCGACTCTTCACCCATTGCGTGTGTTACCTACAAGAGAAGGTCAAAGCACGGCCGGGGAGTACCAAATGTTGACAATACTTAGCTGTAAGTAGGTATGTGAGAACTTGGTGTTGAATCTTGACCAAGTTCAGAACGTGATACATATTCGGCTATCCAATCTTCTGGTGTTTGATGATTCATTGCTAGATGGCTAGCCCGCATGCATCTTGTAGACGATGTGTTGTGTGTGAATGTTGCCAATTTGAGCCAAGGCGACATATATACTAGGAGAGGATTCTTGATTTAGCACAACGAATTCGAATAAGAAGAAAGAAGTATGGCAAGAGGTTGGCACTGGATGTTGGAAGCAAGAAATCGAGACACGTCATGATGTTTTGTAGTGATATGGTAAATCACATGAACATTGCCTATGATATATTTTACACGTATTATTGTATTTCGTAGCAAACGCACGGTTATTTAGCTAGTATATAGTACTAGGTGTAGGGTTATAGTTGATGCTAACCATAGCTAGTTGACCCAGTCATCCCCAAACACCTTCGAGCTGGCCTTCCGCTTCCGCCGACGTGGTGGCGGCGCAGGAGCGGCCACCACGGTGGTATCCTCTGAACGGCAGACGTACCGTGACAAATAGTCCACGACGCTGCCACGTTGGACACACGAGTCCCAGGTCATCCACCCTTTCTCCACGTGGCAGGCTCTGATCCTCGGCTGGCTCTCATCCCTCTCACACCAGCACTTGTACACCGTGTCGGCCCTGATGGTCGAGCATAGCTCAGGGCGCACCGACACCGCGCGGCCACTCCTCTCGCAGACAAACACGGCGCGGCCGCGTAGGTCGCGGACGCGCACCATCTTCCCCGCATCCAGGTCCACCCGGTGCGCCTCGTAACTCTGCAGTTTGCTTCCCGGTATCGGCCGCACCATGACCAGCTCGCCGTCGTTGTTGTCCACTAGGATGTCCCGGATGTCCAGCCAGTGGAAATGTTCGTCCTCCTCGACCGCCCACACGACCTGCGGCGGCTGCCCGCTGGCGGCGGAGGCGGCGTCGACCAACTTGACGCCCTTCCCGGTGATGCAGTAGAAGCGGCTCCCGAAGGATATGGCTGAAACGACGGCCTCCGACGGCTCTAGGTCCGAGTCGTCCGAGTCTGAGTCAGGCTTCGGCTGTGGCCGCACGCGGCACCTCCACCGCTCGTCGCCGGGCCTAGCGACGGCCAGCTCTGCCTCGCCGTGCTCGAAGTACAGCGCCACCGTCGAGCCGTCGGCGAGGCCGGTGCCGAAGCACGGGCGTAACTTCTTCAATTCGCTTAACAAGTTAGTACTGCTCGACGTCGCGGACCTGCTATTGAGCAGCGAGGCGACGTTCGGGAGGGCCGTGAGCTGCCGGGTGAGCGGGTTGAGGAGGCAGAGCTCGCCGGTGCCCTTCCCGCACTGGAGGACGAGGAGGCCATCGGAGGTTAGCCCGACCACCACTCGGTCCCGGAGCTCCGGGATGTCCACGCGGACGCGCTCCCCCGTCGAGACGTTGAGAAAATCGCGGCGGCTGGCGCGGCCGGCGAACACCTCGGGGATCATTATCCATCGGCGCGGGTGGAACCGGCCGCTGTCCATCTTGCCGCTGTGCAGGGACTCGGTGCATCGCCGCCACGGGGAGCACACCGCGCGGAAGCGGAGGTAGTCCGCGACGTCGTCCGCGAGGAGTTGCTCTGCTATCAGGCCCGCCGGCCCCGCCGTCAGGTTGGCCCAATCCCTCCTGCAAAGCCACAAAGAATCGTCTCGCATGATGAGTACGCCGCGTTAATTAACACCAGAAATGGAATGTGTGTTCGAGATGAGCTTACTCCCTAGACACAGCATACACTACACGTACCGGTTAGCGTGGGCGGCGCGTGCGCGCTTTGAACGGCGGTGGCAGCTGACTGTTCCTACGACGGCGCTGTTAGTCGCCGGCGCCGCCATGTTTCCGCGAGATCGACCTGTTGTGGCGTTCGTTGCCTGGGGTTGGGTCTCGGTCTGTTTTCGTGGCGCCTTTGGGCAGAGTAATATTGACCGTGCCGACCTAATCTTGGAAGCCGAGTCCATGGAGAACTCCCGTACAAATCCCACCCCACCCGGCGTATGGACAAAAGAAATACGTGTACGCCAAAAAAAAAAGAGAATACTCTCCGCGAAAGAAAAAGGCCAGTACCTCGGTTTTATAATACTTCTTCCTATCCATATTACTACTTGACTTAGATTCATCTAAATACGAACGTATCTAGTTAAGTTTTAGTACTAGACACATCTGTATCTACATAAGTTTATTTGGGTTTTTTCATTTTCTAACATAGGACATGCCGCATTTGCTCTCTACGGTGCGGCTCGGGCGGAAACCCTAGCCGCCCTGTAAGAAATAGATGAATTCCAAAGATTTTGGGAAAAATTAAAGAGGGTTTTCATGTCCACTTATCAGAGAATATTTCTAGAACCCAATATACCCAATGCCTCATTCGTTGCCAAGAAACACAAACCAGAAAACTTAATATGTGCACCTCCCACACCTTCATAAATCCAAATACCTAGATTTGAACCCCCAAACACTACCTCTCTCATCTTCCCCGCTACCGCTAGAGGTGTTCGCCGATTGTGCCGGGGCGGCGGCCCCGGGCTTCTTCGGCAGTGCCGATGCTAGATGCTTGGTCTATCTTAAAAAAATGCAGATCCCGACGGAATATCCTAGCTTAGGCCCTAGCACCGGCGGCTTTGCAGGTGGTAGGCGAGATCACCAGCACTACAACACGGAGCTCGGGCCCTGGCGCTTATAGACGCGGAGGCACAACCTTAGTCGTCGCGCTCGTGCTGGCGAGGCAAAAAAATATCGCCAAAACTAATTGCATCGAGGATTTTAAAACGGCGGCGGATTTTTTGGCTCGGCACAATGTGATCCGCTGACCTAGCACTTCCGTGGCAGCAAGGCATTTACGCCGCGTCCCATGTAGGGAGGCATTGCGTACATGTCGTGGTAGCTGTGAGACAACAGCACAATATGGTGCCACCCTACGTAACCCATGCAGGGCATAATTTTTAGTGCCCGAAATGATGCTTCTAGGTGCATCAATTTAGTTGGCGATTTCTATTTTTAGGGTTCCCCTAATTTATACCAAATTACACATGATGCTTACAAATATCACAACTTAAATTTAAATATAACAAAGTATACAACACATACATCGTAGCACTATAAAAGGCATCATAATCAGTTTTGACACATCCATCACAAAAGTTTTGAAGTAAAGTTTAAGTGTAATTGACTTCACACGGATTAACTCAATCTTCGACCAGCAGTCAACCCATCTCGTCTAGGGTAACAAATGCTACAATGATGTGCTGATTGCTTGGTCTTCAGTTGAGTCTAGCTAGGACAAACTCGTGATGAACAAGGAATAAAAAAACTATAAATCACTTTGCCGCAAACAAGAAAATATGTATAGTAGCATATATACTATCTAAAAGACCACACATACTTTTGTTCGAACCAAGAATAGAAATAGGTTTACTGTTGGACCTAGGATCTCTTTCTGCCTTCGTGACCTACGAAGTCAGTAGATACACATTTGTCAGTATACACGCATTTGATAAATGTGGCAGCTGGGACTAAATATTCACATACATTTGCATATGGCCATGCAATATTGACGTTACGAACTTGGTCCAACTTCTTAACGTTTCCGATCGGCCTAGGAAGTGGCAGATGATTTTCCACTACAATATCAATCAGGATCACGCAGCAATTGCCTAATGGTTGTTCATCATTCCACAGTGCATGCTTGTCTGTGCAAATTAACTTCACAAATTCAACTATCCTATCACTTGTCATGGATCACAGACTCACTCTTGATTCAATCTATAGGAAGTTAATGTAGCATCAACAACATATGCATTCCTAACAGCTAACATGCATATAGAAGACATATACCGGAGTTGCAAAATTAGTCGAACTCAAAGACTTGAGAACATCCTCTTTATGGTGGTCCTCGGACTATAAAAGTGCAGAGGTCAATAATTGCAATGCATAACACGGTAATAGGAAGAAGTAAGTACCGAATTGTGCAATGATCACCAATGATAAGGGCATGAAAACGGGAGGCCTAGAACGACCACCTCCTGATTTCTTCTTCTTGGAACTATTTCCACCAACAAATGAATCTGTAGCTCCCTTCGAAGCAACAGTAGTGGAGGGGTGGTTATAGCAGCATCAGCAGCATCTAGAGGTGTGCCATTAGCAGCACCACCATTTGGAGGTGTACCAATAGAACCACCAGCACCACCATCTGGAGTTAGCACTTCAGTAGCACCAACTGCTCTAGTTAGCACATCATCAACAGGAGTTGACAATAAAGGAGTAGTAAGGAGTTTCAATTCTTCTAGTACGAGGAACAGCTTCAGCACTTCTGACAGTTGGTGGGAGAGTAATTACAACACCACGAGGAGGTAGAACACAACGAGGTGCCATTTCAGAAATTCTGAGATCTATGGCAGAAAGTGCCACATCTGGGATAGGCTACACAACTTGAGACATTCTTCCAAGAGGTGATTGCGCACTAGCTTCTGGTCGACTAGTGCTCTGCCCTGCTATGCAAGATTGGTTAGCATAAATTTCTTAACTATCCAACTTCTTTTTCATGCATTTATTCTTTCCCCTGGGCATCCAATATGGCGATAAGGATAACATTCGTCGACGTAAGCTCACAGTTCTCATCTATTATTTCTGTGAAACTCGCAGATGTTTTTGCAATCTCAATCGCCTTGAAGGCACGAGATAACAACCCCAATCCATGAAATCTGCCTCTTGTATCTTTTGGAAAGGCACGGGCATAAAGGTCACCTTTTTCGATATCAAAGCCTAGATCAAGTAGAAGTATTCTTTGCATATTGGCCTAGTATATTGTTTGTACTAGCATTAACCATCACGTACAGGTACATTGTCATTGATCGTGTGTGTAGCTCTATATAGTTCAGCTCTTATAATTGGACGATTATAAGCTTTCTTCTAATTAAAGATGCACACATTCAGATATAGGATATGAAGCAAAAAAAAACTATGTAAACATTCAGGAAATAGATACCGAGTATAAGTAGACAACTTAGATGCTACTCACTCCTATGAACCTCGTCCTGGAAAGATTTCTTGATCCAGAAGTATGACGGGCATTTGTTTGATTGGCACTATTTTATGCATCCTTTCGAGCTTTCTTCTTGGTGGAATCCAATCTCCAATACTCACACAGCGTTGCCCAATTAGTGTGTGATATCCTATCTCCCAAACCATCTGCAACGTTATCCTTAATAGTCAAGCCAAGTTTGTAATACATCTACTTTATCGTGTTTTTGAAATCATGCCATTTCTTTTCAGCTGACCTCGTATTAAAAGGTGTCAAGATACATATATGTTTTTAAAAATATGTTTATATTTTAGAACACAGGGAGTACATAATAAACAACACTAGAAGGCGCGCGCCTCCTCTCCTTTTCCCTTCTAGCTTAATTTCATTTCTTTTTTGAAAAGGGGAACGCTCCGACCACCGATCTGTTGATCCACGCACTCACCGTCTACCAATATTTCTGATACAAGGGTACCCGTGGTACCCTGTGTGGGGGTGCGCATTGCTGTAGTGCGCAACATCAAGTCGGGTCAATCTCCGAGGCCGAGGGTCATGCTTATGTGAAGGTGACATGTGGGACGGTGGCATGGAGACACGTTCCTCGGGCTGCCACGATTGAGAAAGGAAGTATATATCCATCGCCATCCAAGCCACACTATAGATAGCTAAGATTTTGGACTTTCATCATCGCTTCGAGTTCCTTTGTATAAGACTCGTTTTTTTTTTTGAACAGATTGTATAAGACTCGTTGAGATCCTCTTTGTAATAATGGGTCCATCAATCACTACAGGAAAGATTCCCAATGCCGACGGCCGGCTGCCGGCTGCCGTCGGCACAGCTTCAAATTGCCGTCGGCACAGGCTGTGCCGACGGTGGCCGTCGGCGTAGCCCCCTCGGCGTACGTCCTCGTCAGCACAACCCCTCCCCCTCGGCACAACGTCTTCCAGCGGGCCCCGCGTGTCAGTCAACGGCCGTCTTGGCTAACGGTTCAGCCTGAAGCTATGCCGACGGCCAAGCCGTCGGCACAGGAATGGAGCTACGCCGAAGGCCAGGCCGTCGGCATAGTCTAAAATATATTTTTTATTTTTTCTAATTTTTTATTTTTTTCAAATCTTTGAATTATTTGACTCCTTAATCTCCCGCTTTAATCATTTTAACATAATTTATAGTTAATAATTGATTAAATTGCAGTCGTAGTCAAAATTTCTGTTTGGTCACCCATCCTAGCACTACTCCAGCTCTAGCTCGCTTAACTTTCTCGTTCCTTCAGAATCTCTTCCCGCAAAGCATTTTACTCATTGTTGTCAATACTATGATATGATTCCTATTAACTCTTGTATCATCATGTCACATTGTTGTATTTTTGAAATTACAAGCAATTATTTAAGTAAACAACAATGAATAAGTAAAAATATTATTGAACTCAAATAAAAATATAATGATTTTATTTTTATTTTTGTATTTTTGTATTTAATATGGAATAATTAATATCTTTAAATCTGTAAATCGGAATTCGGCAAATAATATGTCTAAATTGATTAGAAAAATGAGAGGAATCCAAATATGATATCAATATCAACTTATCATAAACTATACCGTGATTCTTATCATAATTTCATTTGCCCGTTTAAAACGGCACACATAAAGATTCTTAGCTCGGGACTGAGACTCACTAAACTTGAAGTGGATCTACGATGAAACAACATATTTTGAACCTAAAAATGATTTTTGTAAAAAATCATGAGCATCTGATCATGTACCTGTAGTTCATATCTGACCTACTTCCTGCCGATTCGGCAGGAATTATCTTTTTCACCAGGGATAGACGAAAATGTTTGAGATCCCCGTATTATGAAATTATTCATGTAAGGTGGTCTAGTATTTTTGAAAAATGTGACGGTAGTATTTTGAATTAGCCATTTGGTGGTTGCTTCACAAAACCATCGTTTTTTGCACTCGGAAAATGGAAAACGGCTTTTTGGTGCGACGAAAAGGAAAACTTCCTCCTGAATCATTGTTCGCCATCTCCTGATGCACACTTATGCATAATATGGACACATTATCACAAACTATGCATTCATTCTAGCCATAACATTGGTCATTTGACCCGAAAGTCAAGAAACATCGAACGAGATAGGTCATTTAGTAAAGGTTTTTTTGAGACATAATCAATATACCAAGTTTGATATTTTTACTTCTAACTATGTCACATAATATGACACCACGCAAGGGTTTCACGTTGTTTGGATCGTTTTTGAATTTATGATGTCTGTTTTAAACCATCGTTAAACTTTGTCGAAGGGCGGACATGAAGATTCTTAGCCCGGGGCTGAGACTCGCTAAACTTGAAGTGGATCTATGATGAAACAACATATTTTGAACCTAAAAATGATTTTTATAAAAAATCATGAGCATCCGATCATGTACCTATAGTTCCTATCTGACCCACTTCCTACCGATTCGGCAGGAATTTGTCTTTTTACCAGGGATAGACGGAAATGTTTGAGATCCCGTGTTATGAAATTATCCATGTAAGGTGGTCTAGTATTTTTGAAAAATGTGACGGTAGCATTTTGAATTAGCCATTTGGTGGTTGCTTCACAAAACCGTCCGTTTTTTGCACTCGATAAATGGAAAACGGCTTTTTGGTGCGACGAAAAGGAAAACTTCCTCCTTAATCATTGTTCGCCATCCCATGATGCATACTTATGCATAATATGGACACATTATCACAAACTATGCATTCATTCTAGCCATAACATTGGCCATTTGACCCGAAAGTTAAGAAACCTCGAACGAGATAGATCATTTTGTGAAGGTTTTTTTGAGACATAATCAATATACCAAGTTTGATATTTTTCCTTCTAACTATGTCACATAATATGACACCACGCGAAGGTTTCACATTGTTTGGATCGTTTTTGAATTTATAATGCCCGTTTTAAACTATATATAATGTTCTATGTTTCACTTATTTTCTTTATAAATGTGTAATATTTGAGTGTAGATAGATAGGTCTTATTTTTCTGCAAATTTTGATATATTATTTGTATTTTTCTGAACTAGAATGATTTGGTTATGATTTTTCAAAAAATAATGAGATAAAAGGAAAAAAATCTGGAGGCCTACGCCGACGGCTAAGCCGTCGGCACAGACCAAACAAAAAATTTCAAAGAGCTGTGCCGACGGCCAGGCCGTCGGCACAGCCTGTCTGCCTAACGCCGTTTCCATCGTCGTGTCTAAACTAGGGCTACGCCGAGGGTTGTACCTATGCCGAGGGCCACCGTCGGCACAGCCCTCTGTACTACGCCGACAGCCACGCTACGCCGACGGCTACCCTCGGCACCGTCACTTACGCCGACGGCCGTCCCTACACCGACGGCTATCCTTGGCACCGTCACCTACGCCGACGGCCATCCCTACGCCGACGGCCAGGCTGGTCAGCTGGCCAGGGAAGGTAGCTACGCCGACGACCCCGACATTTGGCCGTCGGCGTAGCCGGCCGGCCATCGGCACCTTCGTTCTTTCCTGTAGTGAATAATGTATTACCGACAACTTCAAAACTATGGTATTCCAAAACCACGATCATCCTCGTATACGTGGCACATTATTTTTTCTGCTAAGGAGATGGTTACTCAGGGCATCAGATGGGGGATTGGTGATGGTTAGAAGACGAGCATATTAAAGGACAACTGGATCCCCGGGGTGCCCCCTGGGTGCGTTCGTATCATGATTCCTTTGGGTTCGGACACCACCGTTAGCATGCTGATGGATGATGTCTCCGAATCGTGGGATCAGGAGGTGATCAAGAGCCTCTTTAATGATCATATCTCTACCAAGATCCTCTCTGTCCCGTTGAGCCGCTTTGGAGGTGAAGATTTCATCTGCTGGCCCCATGCTCGGTGTGGCGTGTACACGGTTCGGTCGGCGTATCTTCTTGCCAGGACACAATCCTTCATCCACTCTCGGAGCCAGGCTGGGGGTCTCGGTGCTAATATGACTGATGAAGCTATTCTTTGGAAGAAACTTTGGAAATCCAAGGCGCCGGGAAAGATGAAGATTACTATGTGGCGCTTTACTATGGACTGTCTGCCTAGCGGCCACCAGCTTCTTCGCCGGCAGGTCCCTGTCACGGGTGCATGTTTCTTCTGTGGGCGGGAGGAAAGAGCGGAGCACACACTGCTCTTCTGTCATTATGCACGGGAAGTGTGGCGCGTCATCAAAGCTAAGTTCCCGTTCCATCTCCGTCGAAGGCTCTTCTCATGCACCAAAGCCTGGGTTCTGGATTTCCTGGAGGCATCTGATGATATCTCGTTGATTGCTGGGGCTGTGACATTGTGGCACATCTGGAATGCCCGAAATGGTGCTCGCCAGGCTGAGCCAGTGAAGCATCCTCATAGTCTTGCTGAACAGGTCACTGCATACATTCTTATGATCCATCAGGATCTCCTGAAGCCCCAAACCAACCATAGACGTGAGTCCACTTCCTCTTCGCCTGTTTGGACTCCAACACCGGTAGGTATGGCGGTAGTTAATGTTGATGCTGCATTGTTCAAGGCTTCTTCTCGGATGGGGGTCGGCGTCATAATTAGGTACCACAATGGAGTTTTTTTTGGCTGCCTACAGCCAATTACTTGATGAGATCATGACACCGAAGTTGCAGAAGCACACGCTATCAGATGTGCAGTCTCCCTTGCTCGTGATGAAGGTTTGGTCAAGTTCGTCATTGTTTCCGACTGTTTGTCGGTTGTTCAGCGGATCAAGGCCCCTCGGCGGGATAGATCCCTGATTGGTGTGGTTATTGAGGATATCAAGACTCTCATTCAACCCTTGTCTTCGGTGACTTTTCGTCATGTTAGTCGTTTGTGTAATAATTCAGCGCATGTGCTGGCTCGTAGAGCCGAACGTTTTGGTAGTTCCTACTTTAGAGATTATGTCCCGAAGTTTATCCGAGAAGAAGTTTGTATTGACGTTATTTGATCAATAAAGCGCTGAATTCTCTCTCAAAAACCCATCGCCATCCAAGCCACACTATAGATAGCTAAGATTTTGGACACGGCGGTTGCGTGCTAGTACAAGGAAGAAAGGGAAAGAACAGGAACAAGAGGCGTGGAGCCCGGCGCGAGGGCGGGCGCGAAGAGTGACCGGCCGGGGGATAAGAATCGCGTGATCCCGGTGGTATGGTACCATTTTCCATCTTGTAATTGTAATTGACCCATCAATAATGTCTTAAGGCATATACGTGTTGATGATATAGTTCTCACTGCCTCCTCCACAACTTTTCTCACTCATATTATTTCTCTCCTACAAACTGAATTCTCTATGACTGATCTAGGTTCCCTTCATCACTTCTTAGGTATAGCTGTCACTCGTGATTCTTCTGGTCTTTTTCTCTCTCAACGTCAGTACTCTGTTGATCTCCTAACTAGGGCTGGAATGTTAGATTGTCAACCATCCCGTACACCTGTCGATACTTCTTCTAAATTTTCCTCCGATGGTGATATTTTTCCTGATCCAACTCTATACCGTAGCTTAACTGGAGCCCTTCAGTATCTCACCATTACACGTCCAGAAATATCATATGTTGTCCAGCAAGCTTGTCTTTACATGCATGATCCAAGAGTCCCGCATTTTAACCATGTCAAACGCATACTTAGATATCTCAAAGGTACATTAGATCATAGTTTGCATATCAACCACTCATCACCCACATCATTGACAGCATATTCCGATGCAGACTGGGCTGGTTGTCCAGACACTCGTCGATCCACTTCAGGATACTGTGTTTTTCTTGGCAATAATTTAATTTCTTGGTCTTCGAAGCGTCAGCTTACGGTTTCTCGCTCGTCCGCAGAGGCTGAGTACCGTGCTGTTGCTCATGCAGTTGCTAAAACAATTTGGTTGCGTCAGTTACTTGTTGAGTTACATCGACCTATTGGTCAGGCCACAGTGGTATATTGTGATAACATTTCAGCTGTTGACATGTCTGGAAACCCAGTTCAGCATCGGCGGACAAAGCATATCGAGATTGACATCCATTTTGTTCGAGAGAAGGTCGCTTTGGGAGAAGTGCGTGTTCTTCATGTTCCTTATACGGTCCAGTTTACAGATATTTTTATCAAAGGACTTGCTACTACACCATTTACAGAGATTCGTTTCAGTCTCAACGTTGTCGAGCCTACGGTTGAGACTGCGGGGGGATGTTAGATTATATTTACTTGCATATCAAGTTAGGGTTTAGGCCGGTGCGCTGCACCTCCTCTCCCCCCTCTGCTATATAAACCATTGTATTCTCTTATTGTAAAAATTATCAATTATTATTATTATCACAAAATTTCACTCTACATGTTGGCGCCTGATCCCCAATCGAAAAAAACAACATAATTTAGATCCGTCGCAAGTGCGGTTAGCGACAACTTCAAAATTACAGTGTTCCAAAACTATCGTTTTGAGACAAAAAAAAACATAATACTCTCTATACATTGAAAGATAATTAAGGTTTCTAGTCCGGTGCTCCACCCCTGAACTCGTTGACGGTGGAGATTAAAACATACCCCTTCATAATTGGGGTATGATGGTTTTTATTTAATTTGGAAGCAAAATGGTACTCCCTCTATTTTAAAATATAAGATGTTTTAGATTTGTAAAGAAAATGAATGTAGACTTCTTTTAGTGTGTAGTTTCACTCCAAACATGAGTGAACCTATATACTAAAATTAGTCTAGATACATTTGCTTCATAAAGATAAAACATCTTATATTTTAAAACGGAGGGAGTAGGCATTAACACCGCCTATGGTTTTTAGATCACATCTGGATATGTATGTACCCTCTTACTTTGTCTGATTGTATCGAATATTTGACCAACGATCGACAGCTTCCTACTCCGATTCTTTGAAGAGATTAGGCCATGAATGGAGCTTGCAGCTGTCTTGTCAACCACCAGCAGCGTCAAACATCCTTCCATGATATCCTTGCATTGTAACAACATGGTGGGGAAGATCAACTGTAGGCGAAGCGCAACGTACGGCTGGAGACTAGTCATGGTGATGTATAGCGTTGCACACTCAGTCAGTCACAAGTGCGGCAGCCTGGCGTAATCGGCGGTGAAGGTTTGGTGAAACACTGGCAATGGCCGCCATGCAATTCGATCTGCAACTCCCGTACCGACTACCGAGCGAGTAACACATATGGGGAATATGAGCTGTTTAAAATTTAGGATTTCATGGATCTTGTACAGCATAGTAATTATCCGAATTGACATAGTCGTACTGTTTAGTCGGCAAAAAATAATACTCCCTGTGTCCAAAAAAGAATGTCTCAAATTTATCTAAACTTAAATGTATCTAGACATTATTTAGTACTATATAGTAGATACATTCAAATTCAAACAAACTTGAGACATAATTTTTTAGACGGAGGGAGTAGTAGATGAGGACGAAATTAGACTTTTCAAGTTTTCAAGGGGGGAATACCGGAGCACGGCTCCATAATTAATCCTTCTCTGTTCTCCCTTATGTTAGTACTCACTACAGGAAAAAAGGACGCTGCCGTCGCCTCTCTCCTTTGCCGTGTGCCAAAAGTTCCGGAATCTTTGCCGTGTGTAAACCAACAAGAACACGGCAAAGGACAGGTGCACGGCAAACAGCAGAAACAGAACACGGCAAAGAAAGTAACATGGCAATGGACCGACTAGAGCACACGGCAAAGAAGGGAACCACGGCAAAGTCAATAAAGAAACACGGCAAAGTTTTCGTCACGGCAAAGATGTGGGCCCCGTGGCCTCGCAGTGCCACCCGCCGACAGGGGCTGACGGCAGAATCTTTGCCGTGTGCCCTCGCCGTCAGTCACACGGCAAAGATGATCTTTGCCGTGTACTTCCATCTGTACACACGGCAAAGAATTTTTTTCACCTTTTTCTTTTCTTTAATTAGCAAGGCTTTTATTCCATATATGTTAGGTGATATTATTTCATAGGATCATGAGATCACACATATGATGATAGGTTATTGTGGTCTTGATCACTATATACATGCACCCCCCTGATTCCGACGTTCTCGTGGACTTCCTCCGGCGAAACCCTGATGATCTGCGGGCCTCGGATCGTCTACCCCCCTAGACATTCTTCTGACAGGGGTAGCCCGACGTAGCTCTCTCTTGTCTTGTGTCTTACTAGGTCATAGGATGATGTGAAACCATGTTGGTTCACAAGTTGGGGCACTATACGGCCCGGTTTCACCGTAACGGGGAGATTCCCCCTTATACAGGTCCATAACCTTTCGCTTCTAGGTTAGAGCGCATGCATGCGAGGGGGGGCACATGCAATCACCTATACCAATCTTGCACCACACTCACACACATATGCTAGGGACACATGCAAGTTTTCAGATGATTCCGACGTTCTCGTGGACTTACTCCGGCGAAACCCTGATGATCTGCGGGCCTCGGATCGTCTACCCCCCTAGACATTCTTCTGACAGGGGTAGCCCGGCGTAGCTCTCTCTTGTGTTGTGTCTCACTAGGTCATAGGTTGATGTGAAACCATGTTGGTTCACAAGTTGGGGCACTATACGGCCCGGTTTCACCGTAACGGGGAGATTCCCCCTTATACAGGTCCATAACCTTTCGCTTCTAGGTTAGAGCACATGCATGCGAGGGGGGGCACATGCAATCACCTATACCAATCTTGCACCACACTCACACACAT
Source organism: Avena atlantica (assembly GCA_910589765.1). Classification (NCBI taxonomy): domain Eukaryota; kingdom Viridiplantae; phylum Streptophyta; class Magnoliopsida; order Poales; family Poaceae; genus Avena; species Avena atlantica. Next base: position 507,120,565 of record OU342736.1, on the reverse strand, counting down.
ATGCTAGGGACACATGCAAGTTTTCAGATGATTCCGACGTTCTCGTGGACTTCCTCCGGCGAAACCCTAATGATCTGCGGGCCTCGGATCGTCTACCCCCCTAGACATTCTTCTGACAGGGGTAGCCCGGCGTAGCTCTCTCTTGTCTTGTGTCTCACTAGGTCATAGGATGATGTGAAACCATGTTGGTTCACAAGTTGGGGCACTATACGGCCCGGTTTCACCGTAACGGGGAGATTCCCCCTTATACAGGTCCATAACCTTTCGCTTCTAGGTTAGAGCGCGTGCATGCGAGGGGGGGCACATGCAATCACCTATACCAATCTTGCACCACACTCACACACATATGCTAGGGACACATGCAAGTTTTCAGATGATTCCGACGTTCTCGTGGACTTCCTCCGGCGAAACCCAGATGATCTGCGGGCCTCGGATCGTCTACCCCCCTAGACATTCTTCTGACAGGGGTAGCCCGGCGTAGCTCTCTCTTGTGTTGTGTCTCACTAGGTCATAGGTTGATGTGAAACCATGTTGGTTCACAAGTTGGGGCACTATACGGCCCGGTTTCACCGTAACAGGGAGATTCCCCCTTATACAGGTCCATAACCTTTCGCTTTTAGGTTAGAGCGCATGCATGCGAGGGGGGGCACATGCAATCACCTATACCAATCTTGCACCACACTCACACACATATGCTAGGGACACATGCAAGTTTTCAGATGATTCCGACGTTCTCGTGGACTTACTCCGGCGAAACCCTGATGATCTGCGGGCCTCGGATCGTCTACCCCCCTAGACATTCTTCTGACAGGGGTAGCCCGGCGTAGCTCTCTCTTGTCTTGTGTCTCACTAGGTCATAGGATGATGTGAAACCATGTTGATTCACAAGTTGGGGCACTATACGGCCCGGTTTCACCGTAACGGGGAGATTCCCCCTTATACAGGTCCATAACCTTTCGCTTCTAGGTTAGAGCGCATGCATGCGAGGGGGGGCACATGCAATCACCTATATCAATCTTGCACCACACTCACACACATATGCTAGGGACACATGCAAGTTTTCAGATGATTCCGACGTTCTCGTGGACTTACTCCGGCGAAACCCTGATGATCTGCGGGCCTCGGATCGTCTACCCCCCTAGACATTCTTCTGACAGGGGTAGCCCGGCGTAGCTCTCTCTTGTGTTGTGTCTCACTAGGTCATAGGTTGATGTGAAACCATGTTGGTTCACAAGTTGGGGCACTATACGGCCCGGTTTCACCGTAACGGGGAGATTCCCCCTTATACTGGTCCAGAACCTTCGCTTCTAGGTTAGAGCGCATGCATGCGAGGGGGACACATGCAAGCACATATACCAACCTTGCACCACACTCACACACATATGCTAGGGACACATGCAAGTTTTCATCGATTCCGACGTTCTCGTGGTCTTCCTTCGCCGAAACCCTGATCTGCGGGCCTCGGATCGTCTAGCCCCTAGACATTCTTATGACAGGGGTAGCCCAGCGTAGCTATCTCTTGTTTTGTGTTTGACTGGGTCATAGGATGATGTAAAACCATGTTGGTTCACAAGTTGGGGCACTATCCTACCCGGTTTCACCTGAACGGGGAGATTCCCCCTTATACAGGTCCAGAACCTTCGCTTCTAGGTTAGAGCGCATGCATGCGAGGGGGACACATGCAATCACCTATACCAACCTTGCACCACACTCAGACACATATGCTAGGGAAACATGCAAGTTTTCAGATGATTCCGACGTTCTCGTGGTCTTCCTCTGGCGAAACCCTAATGATCTGCGGGCCTCGGATCGTCTACCCCTAGACATTCTTCTGACAGGGGTAGCCCGGCGTAGCTCTCTCTTGTTTTGTGTCTGACTAGGTCAGAGGATGATGTAAAACCATGTTGGTTCACAAGTTGGGGCACTATCCTACCCGGTTTCACCTGAACGGGGAGATTCCCCTTATACAGGTCCAGAACCTTTCGCTTCTAGGTTAGAGCGCATGCATGCGAGGGGGACACATGCAATCACCTATACCAACCTTGCACTACACTCACACACATATGCTAGGGACACATGCAAGTTTTCAGATGATTCTGACGTTCTCGTGGTCTTCCTCCAGCGAAACCCTGATCTGCGGGCCTCGGATCGTCTACCCCCCTAGACATTCTTCTGATAGGGGTAGCCCGGCGTATCTCTCTCTTGTTTTGTGTCTGACTAGGTCATAGGATATGGCGAGAGGAGATGGGGGGTGGATCACACCGCCAAGGCAGCATCCCCCTCGCCCTTCTTAGGCAAAAAGAGGTGAGAAAATGCTTTATTTGTTCTTGCTTGTAATTTTATTCTTTACTTCGCCCTTTGGAGTCCCCCTTCACTTAACTTCGTGCTCTTTTGTGCAGAAAATAAAGACAGGTCAAGAGCCGTCCGTGTTTGCCGTTTGGAAGAAGACACGCACGTTAGATGAGCCTAGGAACGGGAGCCTATGGATGAACGAGGGAGCCAGGCTCCGGGGTGAGAAGTACCCTGAGAAGTACAAGGAGGTGCATGGAGAAGATTCTAACCCTGAGACCGCCCCCTTCGACCCCGAGGTCGCCGTGCTGGCGGGAGAAGGCCAGAAGAATGGTCGCCTATGGATCGGTCACGGGTCCGTCGACCCTAAGACCATCCCATCTATGCGCCAGGTCCGGCGTGGTAGGACGAGCGACCAGCCTGCTATAGAGACCCGCCCACGGCCTTCGGTTGTAGCTCTCGAGCAGTTACGGGTATATTCTTCCTCGGTCATCTATGTTTTACTACATGTTTTGTGTTGCAATGTTCATCTAATCGTGGCGACACGACGCAGGAGGAGATGGCCGCTGATAGGGCACACAGAGAGGCGGCCGAGCAGCGGCAGCAGCAGCTGGAGCAGCAGATGGCCCATCAGCAGGGGTTGCTGGAGCAACAGGGGCAGATGATGCGGTGGATGACACAGCAAATGCTCATCAATTCTCAACCAGGGACTCTTCCCACTCCTCCTTTTGCCTTCTCGTGGGTAAGTGATCAAGTGTCTTATTGTCCAATGCTCGCAATTTTCAATCTTGCCTTATTGTCTAATGCTCACAATTTCCAATGCTGCAGATGGACGATGCGATGCCGCCGCCTGGTGGGTCCGCCGGTGGATCGAACAACCAGGCGCCGCCGTCTTTCACCGTCAACAATCCGTCGATCGTCCGGAGGCTGAATCAGAGTCCTCCAGGTTTGTTTTCTTATACTTGTCAAATTTATCCATGCCATCGCATTTGTAGAAATTTTAGCCATGATATGACACTTGTAGAAATTTTAGCCTTGTCATGATACTTATAGAAAATTTAGAAATTCCATGACACTTGTAGGAAATTTAGCCTTACCATGATACTTATAGCAAATTTAGCAATTCCATGACACTTGTAGATAATTCTATGCCATTGTCAAAATTTTAGCCATGCTATGACACTTGTAGAAATTTTAGCCTTGCCATGACACTTATAGAAATTCAAGACTTGCCATGGGACTTGTAGATATTCGTGATTTTACTTGTCATATTGATGTAATTTTCCATGAGACTCGTCAAAATCCCATGTTATTTCCATTTCCATCAACTTGCCTAGAAACTTGTACATATTGATGATTTTACTTCTCATATTTATGTGCTTGTCTTGAACTTGTAGGATCTCACGATGGAGCATGAGCTTGTGGAGCACTCGGAGTTGATGATCTTGTAATATTTGTCTAGTTTAGGTCTTATAACTTGTTGGTTATGCACTTGGTAGTATTTGACACTTGTGGCATGACCTTGTGGCAAGAATAAACACTAGCATTTGACAATTGTAATATTTGTGAAATCTCTTGCTTTCGTGGTGATGATGTTTGCTAGTGTTGATGATGCATTTTGGTGTTGGTGATGATTATATTGTTGTTGTTGATGAGTATATTATTGTTGTTGATGAGTATATTATTGTTGTTGATGATCTGTAGATCATATATATATATATTATGTTTTGAATTGCAGGAAATGACTGGAAACAGGAAAAAAATTGAAAAATGACAGCCCCTTTGCCGTGTGTATACACACGGCAAAGTGCCAAATGGTCACTTTGCCGTGTGTATACACACGGCAAAGAAGCCACGTGTGAGCCACCTGTGCGCCCCTAGGCAATGTCACAGGGCCTTTGCCGTGTGTAGTGCGCAGTAGACACACGGCAAAGGAGAGAATGTTGCCGTGTGTGTCCCCCCCCCCCCCCCCCCCCCCCCCCCCCCCCACGGGCACACGGCAAAGGAATGAACGTTGCCGTGTGTCACCCCTAGTGAGCACACGGCAAAGAGCACACACACGGCAACAACAATGCACACGGCAACGATGATCAACACGGCAAAGGTTGAGGCACACGGCAAAGACCTGGGACACGGCAAAGAGGAGGCACACGACGAAGAAAGAACACACAGCAAAGAGTCATCACACACGGCAAAGGAGGAACACGGCAAAGATGTGTCGGCTCCGTTAGACGGACGGAACCGTCAAGTACTTTACTTTGCCGTGTGGATGCAGTAAACACACGGCAAAGGCTTTGCCGTGTTCCGGGCGCAAAGACACACGGCAAAGTGCCGTGGCTGCCGTTGTCGTGTGGCTTTTGCCGTGTGCACGGCAAAGCCTTTGCCGAGTTCCGGGGGGCTTTGTCGTGTCTTTTTCCCCACGGCAAAGAGCCTGTGTGCCGTAGTGACTAGTGGATATTTTATATCGATCAAGCATCACATTTTTGTTTAAAAATAATACTACCTCTATCCCAGTTTATAAGACTTACGCGTATACCTAGGTCGTCTGCATGAGCTATATAATATGAATTATATAAAATAAAAATTATATCATTAGAAAATATAATATTTGAAGTTTCTAATAGTATAGTTTTTATCTTATATACCTCATGCTAAGTTGGTTAATTTATCGAACTAGAAATATGCGTAGGTCTTATAAACGGAGACGGAGGAAGTAATACTCATGCATCACATTTATTATGTTCAAAAAACTAATAACCATTCATCACATTCCTAGTCATGTGTTACACAAAAGATATATATTCACGCTTAGCTATGGTCACTCGATCGATCTAGCAAAGGCAGTGGACGAGGTTCATCATCAATGTATAGCACCGGCGACATGAAGCTAGCTAGTTGAACCAGTCATCCCCAAACAGCTTTGGGTTGGCCTTCCGCTTCCGGGGAACAGCAGCAGCAGGCCAGCAGAGACTGCGACGATGTAGCGGCGGCGCGGGCAGCACGATATCCTTTGAACGGCAGACGTAGCGCGATAAGTAGTCTTCGATGCTGCCCCGGTCGAAACGCACCTTGCATCTGACCCATCCTTTCTTCACATGGCAGGCGACAACGCTCGCCCTCCCGTCCTCGTCCTCGTCGTCCTCGCCGCTGCTGCGCCTGCACCGGTAGACCGTGTCGGCCCTGATGGACGGGAAGACCGCGGCGCGCACCGACACCGACCGGCCGGTATGGTTGCAGAGGAACACGGCGCGCCCGCGTAGGTCCTTGATTGGCACCATCTTTCCCGCGTCCAGGTCGACCCGGTGCGCCCGGTAGTTCGGCGATATCTTTCCCGGCGTCGGCCCCACCATAATCAGCTCGCCGTCATTGTCCACAAGGATGTCGCCTGCCCAGTAGAAACCTTGGTCGTCGCCCTTCTCGACCGCCGCCACTACTAGCTTCGGCCGCTGGCCCGCGGCGGCGCTCATGTCCAGCGCCTTGTCGAGGAGGTGGTGGGTTCGGCCTGGTCGGTCATCGACGGCGACCCTGACCCCTACCGGAGACTTGTGGCCAAGCTCAAACGCACTGCCCGACAGTTGATGAGTTGGGCGGACAAGAAGGTGGGATCGATCAAGCTGCAGCTGATGACAGCGCGGGTCATCATTTACCGCCTTGACGTTGCCATGGAATCCAGGCAACTCTCCCCGGATGAGCGCGGCCTTCGCGCTTTGTTGAAGCGCACCTATCTTGGGCTGGCCTCCTTGGAACGCACCATGGCGCGCCAAAGAGCCAAGATTAGATGGTTGGGCGAGGGAGACGCCAACACAGCGTTCTTCCACCAGCACGCTTCCTATCGGCGCCAGAAGAATGTGATTCGCAGCCTGCGGGTGGGGGGTGCGATTACGGTGGACCACGCGGCCATGGCTGAGGCCTCCTACGACCACTTTCGGGGCCTCCTTGGCTCTGTCACGTCGCGACAGCACTCGCTCGACCTGGACTTCCTGGGATACCATCAGGAGGACCTGTCCGACATGGAGGCCCCTTTCACCGAGGAGGAGGTTTGGGGTGTGATCCGGCAGCTACCCCACGGCAAGGCCCCGGGTCCTGACGGGTTCACGGCTGAGTTCCTCCAGCGCTGCTGGGGGGTGGTCAAGGCTGACTTTATGGCGGCTTTTTCCAAGTTATACTCCATGAACGGGCGCGGGTTCCAGGGCCTCAACCAAGCCCTGATTATACTACTGCCCAAGAGTCCGGATGCGACCTCCCTGGGAGATTACAGACCAATCAGCCTTATCCATATCTTTGCCAAGCTAGGGGCGAAGGTGCTGGCATCCAGGCTAGCGCCCAGGCTGGGAGCCATGGTGGACCCGAACCAGTGCGCCTTCATCAAGCAGCGCTGCATACATGATAACTTCATGCTGGTTCAGCAGACAGCGCGCCTGCTCCATCGGCTCAAGGAACCGCGGGTTATGCTCAAGCTAGACATAGCAAAGGCTTTTGACTCAGTCTCTTGGGCGCTGCTGTTTGAGGTGCTTCGGAAGGTGGGATTCGGGCGCAGATTTCGCGAGATGCTGGCTATCCTCCTCTCGTCGGCGAGTTCACGGGTGATGCTCAATGGCGAGCCGGGCCCCCCCATCTGGCACCGAAGGGGCCTGAGACAGGGGGACTCCCTGTCGCCGTTGTTGTTCGTGCTGTTCATCAACACACTGAACAGGGTGTTGTCCAGGGCCCTCGAGCTAGGTATGCTTAAGAGGATCGCCTCCCGTGAGCTGGTGACATCGGTCTCCCTTTACGCGGATGACGTGGTGATCTTCTGCCATTCGGACGCGACTGAGCTGCGCACTGTACGCGCTATCCTGGCACTCTTCGGGGAAGCCTCGGGACTTCGCACTAACTATGACAAGTGCTCGATCTCTCCGATTGCTTGCTCGGATGAGGAGGCTCTCGCGGCTGCAGCGACAATGGGATGTCGACTAGCGCCTTTCCCGGTTAAGTACCTGGGGATCCCTCTTGCTCTCCGGCCGGTGTCGGCGGCGGCACTCCAACCACTGGTAGATAACATCGCAAACCGGCTGCCGGCTTGGAAAGCCGCCATGATGGCAAAGGCTGGGCGCCTGACGCTCGTTAAATCGGTCCTTATGGCTATCCCCCTCCACCAGATCATCGTGTTGGGACTTAACAAGCGAACCCTCAGGCAGATCCAGAAGATAGCGCGGAGCTTTCTTTGGGTGGGGAGGGGGGAGGCCAAAGGCGGCCACTGTCACGTCAACTGGGAGAGGGTGTGCAGGCCTAAGTACCTGGGAGGCCTTGGGGTCCCCGACCTTGCACGCACCGCGACCAGCCTTCGCACGCGCTGGATTTGGAGGATGCGGACGGACCAGCTGCGACCCTGGCGCGGCTTGGATTTGAGATTCTCGGATAAGGAGCTGCAGGTGTTTGACGCCTCGACCACGATGCGGGTAGGCGACGGTGCTTCGGCACTGTTTTGGCTGGACCGATGGCTCGACGGACGGACCATCGAGGAGGTGGCGCCAGCGCTTTTTCCACACATTCCCAAACGCGCTAGGAAGCGCAGGACGGTCCGGCAGGCTATTCTGGAGCGCAGTTGGATCACCGACATCCAGGGCGCGTTGGAACCGCTGGCCCTTTGGCAGTACGTACAGTTGTGGATCCAGATTCGCGACTTTGGGCTGACCGCTGCACCCGACTCCTTGCTCTGGCGATGGACTTCAGATGCCCAGTACTCGGCTAAGTCCTGCTATGAGTTCCTCTTCCAGGGGTCCATCATTTCGAGGTCTTGGCAGCTGAACTGGCAAACCTGGGCCCCACCGAGAGTCAAGTTCTTCGTCTGGTTGGCGTGCCAGGATCGATGCTGGACGGCTGAGCGGCTTGCGAGGAGGGGACTTGCCCACCCCCCGCGCTGCCCACTTTGCGACCAGTCGGATGAGACCATGACCCACCTCCTGATAGGTTGCCCCTTCTCTAAGGCAATCTGGCATGAGGTGCTATCTTGGATTCGATCCACGGCCGCGCCTCCGGGGGGTGGTGAGGGGGACTTTGTGGACTGGTGGCTGCAGGCTTCGACTTCCATCCCTCGCGCTTTGCGCAAGGGGACGTCTTCGCTCATCATGTTGACGGCCTGGTGGATTTGGAAGCAGCGCAACGCGGTCGTCTTCGACAATGCGTCACCGGACGTGGGTCCCCTTCTCTGTACGATACGGTCCGAGGCTCGAGACTGGGCCCGCGCCGGCGCGGCTGGCCTTCGCGCCTTGCTGCCAACGGCCTAGTAGTCCTAGCGGGTTGTGTTGTACGGGGTGTTGGCTCCTCTGAGCCTGTGTAAATATTGTGCAGAACTCTCTTTTCCCTATCAATGAATCGAAACGCAAAGCTTTTTTGCGTTTTCGCGAAAATGTCCAGCGCCTTGATGCCCTTCCCGGTCACGCAGTAGAAGCGGTTCGAGAAGGATAATAATGTAGTGGTAGAAACGATGGAGTCGGACTCTGGTGGCCACGAGTGGTAGCTCCATTGCGCGTCGTCGCCGAGCCTGGCTACGGCCATCTCAACCAGCTGACGGCGGTCGTCGAAGGGCAGCAGTATTGTGGAGCTGTCAGCGAGGCCGGCGTTGCAGACTTGTAGCTTCTTCAATTTGCTTAATAAGCAAGTCCCCGTGGCGTTGGGGAGGGGCGTGAGCCGCTTGGTGAGCGGGTTGAGGAGGTGGAGATCTCCCGTGCCATTGCCGCAGAGGAGGAGGAGGAGGCCTTCGGAGGTGGGCGCGAGCACGAGCCGGTCACGGAGCTCTGGGAGGTCCACGCGGATGCACTCCCCGGTGGAGACGTTGAGGAAGTCGCGACGGTCGGGACAGGCCGCGAACACCTCCGGGAGCATTATCCAGCGGCGGGGATGGAACCGGCTGTCGTGCGGGGACGACGGGGGCTCGGTGCATCGCCGCCACGGGGCGCACACCTGGCGGAAGCGGAGGTAGCCCGTGACGCCGTCCGTGAGGAGTCGCTCTGCGATCAGGCCCGCCGGACCCGCCGGAAGGTTGGCCCAGTCGTCCCTCCTAATAACTGCGGCGGTGCATGCACGCTTTGCGCTGCTGTTAGTCGCCGGCGCCGCCATATGTTTAATTTGTTTCCGCGAGGCCTGTGTGGCGTTTCGCGGGGCTGGTTGGGTCTCTGTTTCCGTCTCGCACGTTTGGGCAGGGTGAGTAATATGGACGACCGTACGTGGCGATCGTGTCCGGTCCGGAAGCTGATCGAGTCCTTGTACAACTCCTCTCCAAATCCATGCCTACCGTGATGGAGGGAGTCGCTTGCTATGAACTACGTACTGTCGAAGAACGTGGCAGTCCATATATGAGTGCCAAGGATTCACCGGCGATATTTCCGGCGAGGTCGTTCTTTTTTGCTACATTAGCGTATGTTTTTTGCTACCACCGTTTTGCGGTTTTGCTATAATAGTATAACGTTTTTGCTACACGGTCTCCGGTGAAGTCTACCGGCGAAAGCCTCCGGCGAGATCGAATATGCTACGTTAGCACAACTTTTTGCTATATGGTCGCCGCGTGGTCTCCAGCGAAATCTCCAGCGAGGTCCAGTCTATTTTCTATTTTCTGGACCGAACCATTTTTTCTACATGTAGCAAGAAGGGGATATTTTATAGCAAATCTGGGTAATTTGTAGCAAAAGCGGGAATCTAGATAAAAAAAGAGGACCCGTGTCAAGTAGGGGGCCAAGGGATCGGGAGGAGTTATCCCTCGGGGGACGCATAGCCATGGACGTACGCACGGGTAGAGCCGGGTGGGCCGTGGCCCACCCAGAATTCTAGAGAATAAATAGACTACCACTAATCTAATGTTAATCATATAAAAAAATAGTCTGATGTTCAGATCATAGACCAATTTAGGAGTATTCATTTTCAGTATAAAAATAGTTGATTGTATAAAAAATAGGGACAACACTAAGCTTCTCTGGGTTGATGGCGTGCTGCCATCGTCCCGATTCTTCAGCTGACATTTGTCTTATTATTTTTGTCAAAACCCCATTTTGTTACAAAATGTGTCGTTTTTGCTATAAATATTCCGCTTTTGCATATATAAAAAAGTTCACCCATGGGGCCAAAAATTAAAAGACATATCTTGTCAGATACATTTTTGGAGAACAAATATCACTTTTTAGACAGTCATCACGGGCTTGTTTGGTTGGGCGGACGCCCATTTCTCGCACGGCGTAGGAAGAAATAAGCCCGTTTAGAGAGCTGGACTGCATGGAGCACCGCACAGTTCTTAAAGCAGGCCAAAACTTGGCCCGCTAGGAACGCTGACTCTGGCGAGCGCCGCATGAATACCGCTTCCACGCGTGGAAAAGCGCGGAAGACGAGACGTTTTTGGCTTAACTCCCAGGACACTCCCCTCACCGCCCCAATCCCACTCCCCTCACCACGAGCCTCGACCAAGGCCGTCGCTCCTCCGGCCCACTTCGTTCCACGGCCTCAACATCGGCGAGGTGAGCGTGCATAGCCTATGGGCTACCGTTCAGCTCGAGAAGCTCGCAGGCAGCGATGAGGTGGCCCTTGTGAGGGCGCTCAGGGTACCCGCGCCCATCTGCGCGCGCGCGGAAATAGGGCGGCCACGGCAGCGGCCTCGGCGTGATTGTGTCGCCTACAACCGCGGAACTAATGGATTTCAATTTTTCTAGATACAGATATCTAGATATATTTTAGTGTTAGATACATTCATACCTAAATGGATTAAATTGGACCGGAGGAAGTATATAAACTCTTTAATCTCCTATGAATGAATATAATATAAGACTTTTTAGACAGATTTCGTGTGTCACATGGGTTATTGTAAAAAAATCTAGCAAAAGATAACCTCTACTTACACAGGTCCAATAGTTAAAAAACATCATTTTCTAATTGTTTAATTCTACTATTTACTTTTCTATGGTGTACCATAACTTACAAAATGAACATATATTTTTGACCTGAAAATTGGAACATATTATAGAACTACTATTATGAGATTTCACTATGCTATTTACATTAGTTTTTAGACAGTCAGCGCAATTTTTTTTAAAGTATACCCACCCTCCAATTCATTCGTGCGTCCGCCACTGCGCATAGCGCTATCCTTCTTATAACATGGAACGAAACTTTCCATATATGAGTGCCATGGTGATCAGTCTTTAACAAGTTATTATTAGATAAGAGGTAACACTGGAATTTTGAAACAAGTTCCGTCGTAGTCTAGGTGGTTAGGATACTCGTCTCTCACCCGAGAGACCCGGGTTCAAGTCCCGGCGACGGAATTCTTTTTATTTTCCTATTTTTTGGTATAGTATTAAGTCCATCGAGGTCTGGCGCACGTGATCGATCGCGCCTTCTGGGTCGTAGCCTTGCTCCCCATGGAGTAAATTACATATTGGTATCACAATTGGGGCTCAGTTAACAAGTTAATACCACTTTTGCAAAATTTTGCTAATTCATACCAGTTTTGAGGCAATAAACAACGGATAGCATAAATCCAGGTCTGAACATGTTTTGACACCAAACCTGACAACCCAGGCCCACCATGAGTGCTGACTAGGACTAAATTTAACCAGAACGGTTCAGTCATGTCCCCATCTCACTGTGTTGATGTGTAAATTGAGCAAGTACACTTAATTGAAGACAAAATAGACAAATAACAGTGAGCAAATACATATAATTGAAGATAAAATAGACAAATAACAGTGAGCAGGTACACTTAATTGGAGATAAAATAGACAAATAACAGTGAGAAAGTACACTTAATTGGAGATAAAATAGACAAATAACAGTGAGCACATCACTGGATTCAACCATGACCATCCACACTTAAATCGTCCTGATCATCTACGCATGATCATTTCATGATCAGCAGCATCAGGTACACTTGCATTACATAGAATCTAGCAAATTTGGACCTGATACACCAAAAGACCCCCAAAAGAACAAGTAGTTTGTGGTAAGGCTAAGTATCATGTCTATTACAACACAACTACATCACCAAAATATCTCATCACATTTCATATGCATTTTCAGGTATTAGAGGGACTATCTGCTTGTCCAGATCTTTCTTCTGCCCTGTAACCACAATTGAAATAACCCCAGACCATCGCCTTTCTTGTTAGTTACTTCCCACAAGCCATTGCCTGCTATTTTTGTGTGCAGTATCTCGAGTATTTCTTCTCCATATCTAGCTTCTTTGAAATTGTTGGAGTGATCTCCCAACCAGCAGCAGCTGCGCCTTCTCGTTTCACATGAAATCTAGGCATTAACTTGGTCCTAATCCCATCAATCATTGTTTTTATTGGTTTCTTTCTCACATCTAGGATGTATCTGTTAAATACCTCACTACATCATGCCTTCTCAAACTAAAATGCAATGAAATTTCCTAAATCAGATTTCCCGAACCCTAAATACTAAATTACTACAGCTTACAAATCATGGCATTGTTGGAACTTACTCGAATCCTCTGAAACCGCATGTCTAGTGCTCACTGCTCGGTGGAGGATCCGCCCAGACCTGAGCAAGCAACACCGCCGACGACGATGGCCGAGAGGGCCACAACTCGTCCAGGTCGTCGACGCCTCCACCTCCACCTCCACCGTCATACGTTCCGCCACCGATCCCTCCAACCAGAGCTCCGCCACAGTCATCCCTGCTGCCGTGATCCCGGCCGCCGCCGGGAGTGGGCGCCTCCGCCATCACTTGTCGGTCGCCCGGTCTCGTCTGGAAAAACCAACCAATCTCGATGTATCGATGTACTGGAGAGGCGAGCAAACCGGCCCCGAACTGGATGTTCCTGATGGGCAAGCGGAGCGGCTATGTCAGCGTGTATGGTGGGCCCTGGCTGTCGGGTTTGGTGTCAAAACATGCTCAGACCTGGATTTGTGCTATCTGTTGTTCATTGCCTCAAAACTGGTATGAATTAGCAAAAATTTGCAAAAGTGGTACTGACTTGTTAACCGAGCCCTAATTGTGGTATCAATTTGTAATTTTCCTTCCTACCTCTAGGGAAATGCAATTATTTTTCTCATATATATTTTCTAATCATGTACTACTAGCTTTTCCTTCTTTTTTTTTACCTGCAACCAGCATATGTGCGCAAAATTGAATTGGGAGGGGAAAAAATGATTGATGGACAATATATGTATATATGTTGAATCGTTACCGTGCAGCCTAATAGCAAAACATACATATCAGTGTATTATTTCCCTCAAATATATATCAGCGTACATATCATAACTAAAAAATATCTGGGACCGCATTTACTTCTTTTCTTTCTATTCTCTCTATATATGCCCTCGAAGAGGGAAACAATAACCTTTGCTTCCCGGCCTCAACTCTGTATCTGGAGCATCTAATGCTCTGACAACACCAGCAGCAAAAACAGTGTCAGGTGTCACTCGCAGCTCCGCTCTATGACGCGATGTGGTCGCTCAGCTTCCTCCCGCTGGTCTCCAGGGGGAAGTAGGACACGGCGATGGCCGACACGAGCATCACCGTGATGAATACCATGATGGCCGCGGTCTGGTGGCACGCGTGCACCAGGCCGACAGCCACGAGGGGGCACAAGATCCCGCCGAAGCGGGCGATGGAGCTTGCGAACCCGACACCGGTTGCCCTCACTGCTGTTGGGTATATCTGGAGAAGAGAACGGGCCCGTGTGAGATGTGTGACACAAGAAATTTAACAGGGTAGAGGGTACAGGCACGAGCAAACCTCAGGAGCGTAGATGTGCAGGACGATGAAGCTCGCGGAGATGCATATGCGCGCTCCAAACAAGAAGACGGTCGTCAAAAACTCTGTTTGAGGGAACATTAGAGGAGCTATGCACAGGCAGCTGATATAGAGCATCGAGGACATCGAGAGCTTGCGCCCGAACTTGTCCACGATGGCAGCAGACAGAATAAGGCCAGGAACCTCTGCATCAATCAATGTGACATGAATGTGAAGGATTCTAAAGAAACGGTTGTAAGCAGATATGATTGGCCTTAGGAGAAAGCACCCATACCTCCAAAGCTAGTAATGAATACATTCCTGTATAGATTAACATCGATTGTGTGGGCTGTTTCGATTGCTGTTTCTGCTCCTTCTGAGCCACAAATCCTATTTCCATGACTCAGTTCTGAGGTTAGCAAAACAAGACCATAGTATAAGAATGCGAGACCAAGAAAGACGGTCCAAAGAAGAAGAGTTGATCTAATTAAATTTGGGGACAGAAGCCTTAAGATGGCATTGAGGCCCCCAATCCCAGGTTTGCTAGCATGCTCAACAGAGTTGGTTTTCCTAGCTGAAACCATCTGCGAACTTTCAGAGGAATCTGCAATCTCATGGAGCTCCATTCGATGGCCAGAAGAAAGCCGTCCAGAAGGGAGAGCTACACGGTTTACTCGTGCCATTGTTTCCATAACATGCAGTGCATCACCAATTCTGCCCTTCATGCATAAGTATCTTGGTGACTCGAGTGTCAATGGGTAGAAGAGTAGTAGGGCAAATGATGGCAATGATGAAAGTGCTAGCAGCCACCTCCAGCCAAAAGCTGGCATCACAGCCTGCAAATTAAGCAGATAAGTGCATACAAATTAACGTGTCTGTATAAAATTGGAAAAGTTGCAAATTACACCTGTTTGTGCCATCAGGAATTTAGAATTTCATTAGATTACATAGACAGTGATCTAGGAACTTACCCAAGCAAGCGAAGCTTCCATTATTGTGCCAATCGTCCAGAATGCTGAGAAAATAACCATCCAAGTTCCTCGGTTAGGAGCAGGAACAAACTCTAGAAACCAAGAAGACAGAACTGGTCCACCACCAAGCCCAACCCCAACTAAGAATCTTAGTACAATCAAAGATGAATAGTTTGGTGCGAAGGCACTGAGAAGACCAGCCCCACCGGTCACAAGGGCTGTGAAATTGAATCCAACCCTGGAGAAGTATGAAGTGGCTACAATGAGAAAGAAAATACTTACAGCGTGTACAATATGACATACTGACACAATAGATATTCTAAAATGAATGGTTCTTATTACAGTCGGAGATCCATAACAGATCTAGTCAATTAAGTGATAGGCAGAAGTATCCAAAATCTTGCATATAATATGATATGAGTACCAACTAGACTCCCTGCATGAATGGCTCCTATTTAATGAAAACACCTTTTTCGAATTATTCTTTGATGCAGAAAGATACGAAAGAGCATTTAATTAGCTCATTTAGAGTGTCAACTAGCAAAACTAAAGAGTTTGAGCTAGTGCGATGCGGGCACAGAAAATTTAGCACCTGACTATGATGTTCTGTCTGTATCAGTTTGCTATACATGTAAGCCACTGCGAACTAGTATGGATTGTCTCTTAACACATGGGAAGTAGTCCGGTACGGAGATCCCAAACCTGCCTCCCATCGCTAGCAACCTCTTAGGTAAGGTTACCGTGCCAGCAAGGTATAGCATAGACATGAGTTATACTAATCTGCCTCTCCCGGAGGACATCCTAATTAGTCAAACTAACTAATCTACATTAAAGAAAAGGTATCAAATAAAGGGTTTTATGCCCATATTACTAAAAAAAGATCACTCCAAACTAGGCTCAACTTAACACGCCTAGTAGGAATGGCACAAGAGAAATTGCGCTGTTAGGGGTGAATATATTTGAAAGGGAAAAAAATCTAAAAAGGAATGGAAAAGTAGGAGAGGCCTACCTTCTCCCGTAGTTGTCCGATACTAAGCCCCAACAGTATGCTCCGACAAGCATCCCTAAAAAGACAACACTTGTGATGAGGCTCTCTTCCTGCGCAGAAAGCCCCCATTCAGCTTGAACCGATTGCCCGACAAATGACAAAAGCATCATTTCCATCGCCTCTGAAATCTTAGCCATCCCGGAATAGGCAAGCACAAATGCTTGGAACTTTCCAAACCCCATGGACACAAGCGCCTCATCGACAGTATAAGTAGGCACGCCATCCTCCATCTGAAATAAGCAAAACAGCCATGATATAAAGATTGATTCCGTGTCTGTTATCGTACTCCATTTGCAAAAAAGTCATTTCTTTAGTATGACAGAGTCAAATGGGGGACACCATAGGATACAAAATGCGGCTTGTGGATACTTACCCCAGCTACCGGGTGTCTTAAAAGAAGAAAACCTCACTAAACTCTAAACATAAGTAAAGCAAATGAAGGACCATATTACCTTCCCTCGTGAGAGTATCTGACAGTCTAAAATACAACTAAATTCAGACAGTACCAGTACTCTGAGCCCTAGGAAAAATACTCTTCAAATCTGAGATTCCTGCTGTCAGATTGTAACCAAACCCATACAATTTTCAGTGTCTTTTTTCTGTTAGCTTCCCAAAAGCATCTGCCTTTCCTTGCACTGATCCGGACAAAGATAACAGCTTCTGCTTCTTCACCTAACAAGGTTCAGATTTGTCTCCCCAAAAACGGCTAACAGAACTACACTCCCAAACTACCGGGCCAGATTTGAAATTTTCAGGTGACCGAGATTTCTCGCTGGGATCACAGATCTTTGGATACGTGGGTTACCCAGGTTGCGCATTTCAGACAGATTACAGGCCGGAATTTGCAGCGCATCGCCTAAGGGGAACTGGGATTTAAACTTCCCGGTGGACACGGATCGAGCGGGGTGATTGGGATGAAGAGGGATGGGATGGGAAGATGTGGAGTTCGGGGATGAGTACCTTGTCGGCGTGGGAGCGGGCCCGGCGCCGGCGCCGTCGGCACAACGTCCGAGTCGCCGGGAACAGACGCTTCGAGGAGGACGACGATAAATGCGTCGGGTGGCTCGTATTTTTTTCTCTAACGAGAAAAATGGAAGGAAACGGCCGTTTCACGGCTAAGTACCTAACTTAACAATTATCATGAGTAAGCTTCACGGCATGGACTTTGTACACTTTAAAAAAATAGATTTGTACACTTTATTACACCCAATTGGACTAAAAAGTGAACCAATACTATCTTTTTTTGCAAATCACATCTCTCTTTCTTCTTAATTAATAAAGAACACATGGTTCTAGGCTTTGTTTTACGGTTGGTGAATTATTTTTGTTGCCACTGGGTAGCCTGAAGGGCTCGATCCATGTCCGACGAAGCCGTTCCAATGAACAACACGTGCTGACCACACCCTCTTGTACATTCAGGGGTTCTCTGAGATTCGCGTCGGCACAGAGGGAATTCCACCTACACGGGGTTGAAGCCCGAGAAAGAAACTCAAAATTGTGTTCTCGTTATTACCTCTTCGATGCGACCACCAAAGACTCGACCTTCACCGACCTAGAGGAACAACATGCCTCTAAACTTCATTACCAATAACTCGGCACATCTGTGATGCAAGAAAGAGGTTGACAAGATCAGAAGCGTATATGCACTCTCGCAAAACCTACCCCAACATAGTGATCAAATCTAGGTTTAGGAATAAGGATGATTCTTAGGATGCGAAGCAACCTCTTATCTTTGCTAGAATAACTCCTTAGGGCGTGAAAGCTTTCCATCAGGCTTGTAGCTCAAGGTTGTGTTTAAGTTGCTTCTTTTCCGCTTTCAAGCTAAATCAAGGCGCCACATCTGGATGGGTAGGCTGGACAGACGAGTGATAATTTTACCTAGTCATCGCTCGAAAAGATATCCTTAGCTCCAGCCCACCGCATCATACTCCTAGGCAATATGCTGGATCTTGACAAAATCCCGACAACACCTAGTCCTCACAAGCCCAGCGCTACGAGGAACTTATTCAAAACCATCGAAGATGGCACCGTCTTGCCACCGACGCCCAAACACAAATGCTAGATGAAAGAAAGGACTAGACGGCTGGTCAAATGGTAAGATCTTAGGTCTCTCCCCACCTTATGATGCTAGAACGGATGCCAGCGACGAGGTAGACCACATGGGCCCCAACAGTCACCAGTTGGAGGCTAGAGGCTACGGCGGATGAATAAGAGTGTTGACTCAATGTTGTGTGTATTCCATGTTAAAAAATATATATGGCCAACCAAAAGTTAAACACAAAAGCTTATTAGAAAAGTCAAACGCATGCCTAAGCCCTAAGAACAACATCCAACAATCGGCATCTCTATGTCACTCCATCATACAAACTACAAACATTTTAAACTTGTACAAAATTAAACAGTGCAATTTAGCAAAACAACATGCTATATTAGGTGACCGTAATTTTCAAGAGTTCCTCGCCACTTTGAATTAGCAAAGGCAATGATTATCTATTATTTTTTAACCGATAGGTAGAACATCACTCTCTCGGCAAACATATGTGGATTTAGATGCGAGCATGGTATTGCAATATTAGATCTATATATTTAATTTTTCCTTTTGCATAATGTTGAACACTAATACTCCTAGAGAAAGTTCAAGTATGTCTTTTTCTAATTGGAGCAATCTACATGTGAAACGACAGTGATGTTATAGTGGATACATTATTGTTCACCTCAATAGCTCACATACCACACCAGGTGGTACCAACTAATAGTACAACGAGACGAATCTCATTTTGGTGATAGCTAATGGTTGCTAGCCTCAAACAGGACCCAACAGGACAAAACACACAAAAGAGAGGCATACCAAAGCTTTCCGCTGGCTACGCCTTTGTTGTTTGGATAAACGGGGCCTAGTGACCAACGGAAATAAGAAGGGTGCACTGACAAATTGTTGTAAAGCCAATGGCGACGCTAGATTACGTCTCCTACTTGTAATTCCGTAAAGGGATCGGTCACGCATGCGTAGCAACTCCTTTAATTTGCATTTTTGGTGTCCACTATGCTAGCCATGACACATATGGGCCTTTGTATTGGTTTGGGTTGTCATTTGTTTTTTATGAAAATTTCACAAATCTATTAATAGTCATCAACGCTGGTAGGAAGAGGTCTAAAAGTAAGAAAACTACAAATAGCTCAAGAGACCACCTAGCGAACCGTAGACGCGGTGCCGTCTTTGCTCCTCTATCTATCACTGAAGCCGGGCAAAACTTGTATTAGTAGACAGCCGAAAAATCGTCTTGCTAAGGACCAATACATGAAAGCAGCAATCATCGTCAACAATGACATACGCTCACAAGAGACACTATGTAAATGAACCGGATCCAAGGAGATTCACCGAACACTATGGATGCACGTAGCTACGCTACAGGAATGGGAAGCTACGCCGACGGCCAAACGTCGGGGCCGTCGGCGTAGCCATCGTCTAAGCCAGCCCCGCCAAGCAGCCGTCGGCGTAGAATTGCCCTCGGTATATCCTATGCTACGCCGACGGCTGCCCTCGCGTAGCATACGCCGACGGCTGCCCTCGGCGTAGCTATTTTTTATTTTATCTCATTAAACTTTGAAAAATCATAACTAAATCATTTTAATTTGGAAAAATACAAATAATATATCAAAATTTGCAGAAAAATAAGACCTATCTATCTACACTCAAATATTACACATTTGTAAATAAAAATTAAGTAAAACATAAAATATTATATATAGTTTAAAACATGCATAAAAAATTCAAAAATGATCGAAACAATGCGAAACCTTCGCGTGGTGTCATATTATGTGACATAGTTAGAAGGAAAAATATCAAACTTGGTATATTGATTATGTCTCAAAGAAACCTTCACAAAATGACCTATCTCATTTGAGGTTTCTTGGCTTTCGGGTCAAATGGCCAATGTTATGACTAGAATCAAGGCATAGTTTATAATAATGTGTCCATATTATGTATACACATGCATGATGGGATTGCGAACAATGTTGCAGGAGGAAGTTTTCCTTTTCGTCGCACCAAAAAACCATTTTTCATTTTCCGAGCATAAAAAACGGACGGTTTTGGTCGTATTTTTATACGCCGACGGCTTCTATATGCTCCGCCGAGGGAGTCCTTTGCCGAGAAGGCTATGCCGAGAACAGCCGTCGACGTACCATACGCCGAGGACATTTTAGCCTACGTCGACGGCTTTTTGCCTTAGGCGTAGCGCGCGCGTCCCGTAGTGCTAGGATCTCACTTATATCTCATTTTAAAGCCATGTAATACATTTTAAATTCATGTTTTTGGTCAAGAGTCCGACTTTTGGGTTTGAAGCTGATTCGTAAGTCAATTGTTATCCCGGGCGGAGCCTATTTCCGTTAGCGGTGATTCATAACAAAGAACTAAACAAGATTAAATAAAACTGGAAGTAAACAAGAGAGGAATTATAGACGTAGGATTGAGTAGAGTAAAGACGGTGTCTAGTCTTTTGGTCTCTCACTCATAGTACTAGATAAGACAACTCCGTGGCCATCTGTTGGAATACTTTTTATAATTAATAAATGATCCCAATGAATTGATAATAAGCTGATTCATAAAACAATTTAAGAGGAATCTTACGGTTGTGATTCATAAAACAATTTAAGGGATTCTTACGGTTGTTAAATATAGTTTATATTTTATTGACCGAATTTACGATCAAACTATTTTTCTTGTATTTATCTTATATAAGCCAGAATGGAGATAGTAGTAGTAGGGTCGCGGTGATAACTAACAACACCATCAATTTGAAAACTCCGTTAATTAATTACCCCCAGCCTTGAATAAGTACGCGAGTTCCGTTTTGCGTTTCAAACACTAGCTAATAACTAACTTCCCCATCGACAAGGACCGGCCGAAGCGTGGACGGCGCGATCACCGCCCCGTCTTCCGCTCGCGTCGAATAACAGCCGTCCCGACGCCGCTTGTCCGCGCTCCCGCTTCCGTTCACTTCCCAGCTGCCCCCGCCCTCCTCTTTATAGGTCGATCGTTGCGCCACGCCCTTTCCATGACCCCTCCTCGTTCCCAGCTCACTCGCTCGATCGCTAGCATCGCATGCACCACTCCGTCCGCCGGGCTCCGCCGCCAGGAGCAACACGGTCTACTACTGTAGCTACTAGCTAGCAACCTTGGCATGTCGTGTCGGTCGATCATGCGGCCGTCGTCGCCCTCTCCGGCGGCGAAACGGACGGCAACTGTGCTGATACTGCTTCTGCTGCTGGCGGCTCGCGGCGTGATCGGCGCCGTGGCGCGGCCGCCGGCGGTGGGGCTGGGAAGCGCCCGCGAC